>RPOG01000133.1:0-627500 GCA_008086565.1 Thalassoma bifasciatum
AAACAGTATGAAGGCAGTAGGAGACAATACTAGGAATTACAGACTCCTTCACTCATGGATAAATAATCAGCTACAACATATTCAACCTTTACAGTATATCCACAATACACAACATTTAAATCAGTATAAAATATCTGGGTTTGTGTTCAAACATTTCATAAGGCTTTGTTTCCCAACCTTTTTAGGCTTTGGAGCCACAGTCATCCAAAGAAGGAAGGATGGTTCTGTGAGTTTTGATCAAACCTGGGACAAATATGAAAATGGGTTTGGAGATTTACAAGGTAAGACACATTGAACTCAAGACGTTAAACTGGTATGAACATTAAACCACCACAACACCATGGTGGAGGAAATGACATTTCAAAACCCTGATCCTCAACTTTTCTAAAGGATTTAACTTAAAAGAAAAATAAGTCTTGATCATTTCAAAGTTATAATTTCAGGTTTCTTCATGTGAAAGAGTTGTAATTGTTTACAGAACTTGTATTTCAGCTTCGGAGATTCAAACTCCAATTGGAGACGCAACTTAACAGCAAAACTGAAATCAAAACTAGTATGTTTGTTTTATTTTCTGTTAAATTGTATTGTCAGACTCAGTATGGGCCAAATTCACCTTAACAGTCTAGAAAATGTCTTATTTCAAGACATCAAAAGACAGAGTAGCTCATAGAAAGTGAAACACAAATCTGCTAACGGGTGAATTGGGTACTTGTCAAGTTAGTCTGAATAGGAGAAGCTGAACAATCATGTTTTCTTAACACCCTGACAATGTTTTTAACTCTTTATAAGCAATTCAGACATTTTTGTGTTTTGATATCTTAAGACATTTTCTGGACTTTTCAGGTGACTGTGACAAATATAGAGTCTGATACAATGATTTTACCAAACACTTGCCTAGATTTCAGTTTTTGCATTGCATCCTGAATATGAGGAACTCAGCTACTTTCATTCAGTGTGAACGTCGTTGCTTTCTGAACTTCATATGCAGCATTTTCTCATTATGTTTTTGTATTTTTGTGTTTTTGTTATCCTTTAGCATGTGTAAGTATGTTTCCACCTCTGCACATAAGCTGAGGCCTGATACAAAGTCTTGTGACTTCTTCTCTGCAGGTGAGTTCTGGCTCGGCTTGAGAAAGATCAACTCACTGGCTGCTGATGGAAACTCTCTCCTTCACATCCAGCTGGAGGACTTCAAACAGGACAGACACTTTTTTGAGTATAGTTTTCACCTTGATGGACCAGAAACCAACTTCACTATTCACCTCACACACCTGTCAGGAGATCTCCCTGACCCCATGAGCAACCGCAGCGGCATGATGTTCTCCACCAAGGACAGAGACAACGACAGACAGCAGAACCCCAACTGTGCCCGCAACCAGTCAGGTAATTTATTCAGTTAATGAATAAATGTCATTCGTCAGCTGTGCACTGTAGCAGCAGAGGGATAATTAGAGGAGATAGATGGAGCAGAGGTGACTGTAGCTAATTTGGTGAACCAAAATAGAAGAAATTTGTGATACTTCAAAAAAATAAGAATCAAAATCCTGAATAAACAAAAATCATATGATTAGTGTGAGGTAACACCGAATCCATTGTAAGTGTGCAATACTGTCATTTCACTCACAGTCTGGACTGGCCCTGCTTGTAGATCAGGCCCTCGTTACAGATTATGTTACTTTGCTCATCAACAGATGCATAAATCACCAAAAGTTGGGGTAATAGATGGAGTTACAGAGCAAGACAACAGATCAATGTGTTTATCATCTACTAACGCCCCCAATGACTGTCAGCACCCCAAGCATCCGCCTTTGCCACAGGCCTGAATGTTAGTTTCTCCTCTGTACAGACCTCTTCTTTTGTTGACAAAGAGGATGTCAGAAGTCCTGCTCTCTCTTGTTTACATAGATCACTGGACAACAGATGACGTTGAAGTGCTCAGTCATGATCCAAAAGTTGAACTAGTCAAACAATGTCAATGGATGCTGCTTTTTTAATGAGACCAATGTGTACCAACCAATCTGACAACAAAACCAACTGAAGGGGTCAAAGGTTGTTTTCATAGGCTGCGTGAAATACTGATGTAGTCTCAGCGACGTCACTTATTGATTTTTAAGTAGGCGTTATAAAGCCAAGCGATGGCCTTTGCTGATTAGAAATGATGACTCAAACTTACCAGAAATGAAGCAGCCATTAAGCTGCCCAGCAAACAGCTCAAGCAAGAACGCCTTTCAGCCAAACCCATTGTTACGTAAATGTAAATAAAGCACAACTCTTAGCCTTAATATGATCAATACATAAAAGTTACAAAAAGATTCACCCCTTGGAGAGTGCACACTAACAAAGAGCTTATCTGTTGTGGCTGAAACTGTTGTTGGTTCCAGATGGAAAGTATTTTTTTATTTTTTTCTGTGAAAAATGGCTGTTTGGTCATTAGAGAATAAAAATTGATGGATTCATAAAGATAAAGGCTAAATGGATGCCTCTAAATAACTTTACTGAGAGGGCCCTACCTTTTCAGAGATGGGCTGTCCCCTCTTACCACTGCTATTGACAGCACCACATATATTTTCTGTCACCATGCAGGTGGATGGTGGTTCTCTGCCTGTGAGGATGCTAACCTGAATGGGAGGTATTTCCACATGAGACCGAGGGTACGCTCAGAGCGAAGGAGAGGGATTCAGTGGAGGCCAGAACAAAAATCTACTGATTCTCTAAAGCTTACCCAGATCTCTATACACACTGGAGCAACACCCACTTCATCTATACCCTCCGGGACAAGCTTTTCTCAGTGACTCGTCCCCATAACTCTCCAGTTAAAACTGCTACAATAAACACGGCCTTCTGCAGGAGAGGCTTGGTGATGCTTCCTGGAGGCAGCAGTGGTTTAAGATGACTTAGGAGGGAAGGAAGTTGTTGTCTCCAAGTGAGTGCCAGGTTCAAAACACAGAGGATACTGAAACAACATCAACAGCTGAGATTGCAAGACAGATCAAGCCGAAGGACTGTGTCACATTATCAATGTATTGTGATCTTCACTCATTGTTTCTGAGATGTTAGAGGTTATGGAGTAGAGATTAAACACAAACATACAAACACAGTTTTATGGGTCATATTGACTCCAAGCAGCCATGGTTCAACATGTAGAGGTGGGAACGAATGAAGGAATCATGGGAAACACAAGGGGTCACTCACTGACATCAGTAACTGATAAGGGTGTTATGAGGTGATTTTACTTGTTCTAGTGGCCATGAGGTGTAAATGTTTCAGATCATTGTCATAGATAAGACTCATTTGATTATCAAATACATTTAATTTTTAATGTCAAATAAACTAAGACCATATAAAGGACCCCTTTTCTTCTTAAGTTAACCCACCTAGCAACAACAGTTAGATTTAGTGAAGTCTGATGTTTTTATTGCTTTTTCTTTTTATTCATACATGAAAAAATTAAATTATGCATTAAATAACTTTCTGCCTACCTTCTCTGGTGTCACCTTTTGTCATCACATCTGTTCCCTTTCAAATAAAGTCCTGTTTTTGATTATTGACCAACATTTGT
Organism: Thalassoma bifasciatum; assembly: GCA_008086565.1. NCBI lineage: Eukaryota > Metazoa > Chordata > Actinopteri > Labriformes > Labridae > Thalassoma > Thalassoma bifasciatum. The sequence goes on from RPOG01000133.1 coordinate 3,560, forward strand.
TTGCACGGTTGACTTTGATCAGGTTCGGACTGATCTTCATGTGTCAACAGAGATTCAGTCCACAGTTAGCTTTGAACTTGAAGTCTGTGATAGGATGGTGATAAACTACTAGCATACATTGACATACTATTTCTGCCAAACCACTGTTAGAGCAATGCCTAAATTATAGAGCTAGTTCTTCAGAATGGATGAAGTACTTCAGAGGAAAACCCATTGAATTGAAATGATGTTGTCTGGTTTATAAAAGCCCTGAAAAAATTTCATGAGATGTTTTGGTCAGAAAGTGATTATTTTTATGGAGTGCATTTGACTGGTACCATATCAAATAAAAAGACAAAACTTGTAATTAGTTTTTCCTACATAGTTCTATATCCAGAAACTGTCCCCCAGATCAAGATCAGACAGAGTCCAAGTTGTAATGGCTGCATCCAGAATCACTTAAGAGCAACAACATTTGCCGTAAGGAGTACATTTTAGTTCTGGACAATCATGTTTCAGTCATAGTAAATTGTACTGCAGATCACATTAAGTAGGATGGGTTCGAAACAGAAAAAAAATGAAGTTTTAAGACCCAATCATATGCACCTACATCTATGTTAGCCAATAGGGCGACTGCACAGATTAGGCCAGAATCCTTTATCTTCTGTTTCAAATGTCATGAAAATAACCACCTCAACTTTTTTTGATGTAAACAAGTCCCTTAGAAAAATTACCAACCTCATTTTTTTTCTTTTGTATTTATATGTCTTTTAAAGTCTTGGTTATTTTATTGTTTTACCGTTTAAATTGTCCCTGTCTCCATGTTTTGTTGTGAAACACTTTGGGCTGAATACTCTTGTATTTTCAAGGTGCAAATATAAATAAAGTTGTGTTGAGTTAAGCTGCCGAATATTTCGATTCCTGCAGCAAAATGTCCCACATCTCATTGTAAACATTTACACACATAGAAAACCCCATATACACACTCAGCAGTCTCTCAACACTTATCAACCTTTCTCTTGATTTGAATAATCAACTTTTTTATCTTATTGTCTCTGAATCTCATCCATTTGATACTGTCTTTTAAAGTAGCAAAAATAAAGCACACTGAGTTTTATTCAAGCCAGCCCTGCTAAATGATGCACTCAAAAGCTGTGATCCCAAATTCTTCTTTACCGTTTTAGTAGCACCTGTTATTAAACTCTGGAGGGCAGTGTTGTTCTGTTTTCCTTCCACAGTTTGCTCTGTGTATGATTAGATTTAGCAAATTATGTTTGTTATGCAAACTGACACTTCCTCAAAACCACATCTATATACAGCATTTGCTTCTCAGGAGACTCTAATTGCTCCCTTCACACACTCAGCTTCATTAAAAGGGTAAATATCATCTCCTGAAATAACACTGAGAGTGTCTGTGATGTGAGATGCCATCCTTCCTTTTGCAAGTCATTACTCCCCGCACAGCTGCAACCCTCACAGGCAGAAAGATTACTCCTGTAACATCTCAGTACTCCCTCCTGCACACACACACACACACACACACACACACACACACACACACACACACACTTCTTTGTGAGTGGGCCCTGCAGCCTTGACAGTGATCTCTGTGCACATGTGTGAAGGACTGTCTTCAGTTACCCTCATCCCCACCCTGCCCCTGCACACACGAGTTTCAGAGGTTATTTTGGGCCTCACAAGTACCCCTGTAACCCCCAGCTTCCAGTGAAATAATAGGAGGAGTCAAGATTTGCCCTCCCATAATGCCCCTGTGCCCCTTCCATGTCAACTGACCGGGGATTTCCCTCCAAACAACACGGACTCTCCACGCTGTTGCATTACTTCAGTCTCTTATTCTTATACAATGGATAACAGTCCTCTGCAGGTACTGACCGTCCCCACGGCCCCGTACCCTGACCAGAGACCTGGCACCAGTGGCCTGAGGAAAAAGGTCTATGTTTTCCAGTCCAGGAGAAACTACCTACACAACTTCATCCAGAGTATATTCTCCTCCATCGACCTGAGGGACCGACAGGGGTCGACAGTGGTGGTGGGGGGAGACGGACGCTTCTTTAACCAAACAGCTATTGAGGTCATCGGGCAGATGGCAGCTGCCAATGGGGTCAGTGTCACCGTGAATGTGTGTGTGTGTGTGTTTGTTTGTGTGTGCACGATGATCTGTGTGTGTTAGTGTTAAAAGTGGGTGTGTATGTGGAGTCACTGGCTCTCGTGTCTTATAATTATCACATTGTTGTCATAGGTTGTCTCAGAGCTGTGTACTGCAAGTGTGCAGCTGCTGCTTTTTACACACGGTTAACATTACCCATGATTCTTTGACTTTTAATTACTCATATTGAAAAAGTCTAACAAATAAAAGTGTTTTAAATATTGTGCAAACATCATGTAAACTTTTTTTCTTAACAACAACAACAACACAGCAAACTTTTTCGAGAAAGAGCTATAAGATGGGCATTTTTATTTGATAGTCAATTTTATCTAATTTTTGAAACACCAATGTTACAGTTACCAAATCTATGAGATGTAGGGAAAATAAAGCCTCAGTTCATTTCAAGATAACCCTAAAACTATGAAACACAGAGACAAAAGAGCAAATACTGTCTTCTCACAGGTCACTGCTGTATCTGCAGCTCTTGATATTGACTTTTAATAAATATATAACCTGTAAGTTTTCCACTCGTCAGCATTACCATCACTAGTAATGGGCTCTCTGTGTCCCTCAGTCTTAAATTACATAAGCTTTAAATCCCTGAAGCTTTCCTCGATGCATGATACTTATAAAGATTTAAAATGCTCTTACTGTTAATGGAGGTAAAAATTGGTGAGTTTTCAAATCAAATTCAGTAAACTAACTTCTAGTCTAAGGTTCTTTTAGGAGGCAGTGTGACCCAGCAAACATGATCTTTTTACTCTCCTTTCCTTCTCAAATAAATTAAGAAGCAGGATGACGGTAGCCAACTCACACAGCCACCTGTTTGACATTTGCACAGGTGGGTCGTCTCATCATTGGACACCACGGGATAATGTCCACACCTGCCATCTCCTGTGTGATCAGGAAATACAAAGCCATCGGAGGCATCATCCTCACTGCCAGCCACAACCCCGGAGGACCTGATGGAGACTTTGGCATCAAGTTCAACACAGCAAACGGAGGTAACTGGAGAGGAGGAAGCATGCTGGGGCAAGGGCCAAGTGAAAAATAGTGTTACGGGAAAAGTCTGAAAGACATTTGACAAGACTGCGGGCATCATTGAGATGAATGGCACAGCCACAGTGGTGGGATCATGTCTTTGCACAAACATAAGAGTGTAACGATTAAAGAAATTAAAAACATCATCAAGGTTTCTCATAAATTTATCCTGAAGATTCCTGGCAGCAACCACAGTGCTAAATGAATATGGAGGTGGTTATATGGTAAGTCTATGCAATTATCATTTGTTATCTTCTTCTTGCAGGCCCAGCCAAAGAGGCCTTCACAAACAAGATTTTTCAGATCAGCAGGACCATTGAGGAGTTTGCCATCTGCCCAGGTCTGAGAGTGGATCTGACCACGCTAGGCAAACAGACATTTGATCTGGAGAACAAATTCAAACCCTTCACAGGTAAAAATAGTGCCTGAAAGAACAGGGGTGTAATGAGGTAGGAAGGAAAAAGCAGAGCAAATATTCACAGTAGATGGTACAATAATCCATGGAAATCTTACTTATCTCTCTGATAAATAAACAGTCATTATATGTGTTTTTGTCAAATAAAATATGATGATAGTGCATTATATGATGCTGCACAATATAATACTGTATGATTTAATAGCATAAGAGGTTAAATTATATAATGTCTCTTAATATAAAAAAATACCATAGGATATCATTTGGATGCATACAATATGATACATTAGCTTGAGGCACCATAGCATTTGCCACCAACTCAACACAACACAGTAAAATATGACATAACGTGCTGTAAGAAGACAGGCTACAATATAACACAGTATGAAATGGAACCTTACCTTACCATACTATTGGCCACCAAGCAATACTGTCCGGTTTACAACAATACTAAATGATGATACGAAACAATATATTACATTACGTCATGTCAACTTATATTACGTTAAGTGTTGGCAGTTATTTATATTGTTCAGGTTGCTGAGCTTACTACATAATGTCAATGAACAAAAGTGCTTAACTGTGTCTTCTTTGGTTTTTGTCCAGTTGAAATTGTGGACTCTGTAGAATCCTACGCCAACTTATTGAGGAACATTTTTGATTTCGCTGCTCTGAAGGACCTTCTCTCTGGTGAAAACCACATCAAGATACGACTTGATGCTATGCATGGAGGTGAGCGAATATACACCAATTCATTAACTAAACATGTACCAATAATAACTGTTCAAGTGTGCAATCACCATTATAAACTACATTACTGGTGCAAGAGAAATCTGCTCTCTTGTCTCATAAAGGTTTATTTGAATTTTACATAATATTAGGTTATAATGTGTCTATGGAGCAGATACAGAGACAAAAAAACGAGCATTGAAATGTATGAATTGTTGTGACAATAGTCCAAAAGATGTGAATGTTAACTGAAAATTTAAGTGTCTTAGAAATGTACAACACGTGTAAAAGCATTACAGAGCTTTGAATTGCTACAAAGAGAGGGATTTGTTTAAGTCGTAACTTCAAATGGAAAACAATCTGCACAATGCTTGTTTTCCTCTATGGAAGGTTTAATGAGAACAAGAAATTCAAATCCCTAGGCATTCATGAATATTGTCTGTGACCTTTCAGTCATCAGAGATTCTCCATATTGCATCTTGTTTCAGTGAGTCAGGCAAAGTAGCCCCCCATCAATCACGATGCTCCCGAAATCCAAACCATTTACCAAATGATACTGATGACTGGGTTATCACAAAGAGCATCTTCACACACTGACACTAATGAACAAAAAATCCCTTCATCCATCTCTCTACTCTCAGCTCGCAACACAACATGAACTTCCAACCAAAGATACATACTTTTACTGGGAGCAAACCAGGGGTTTGCTTTTAAGATGCCACATAAGGTTAACACAAATGATTTGGGCTTTCAGCGTCACCAGTTTCATTACTACAAAAACAGCAGTATTTCTCAAATTTTACAAAGTTTCTGGTTAAAAGACTGTTCAACATTCTGGAAACACTTTTGTGAGTAGGAAGTATGTGAGGAGATAAAAGCCACTTTTACTTCTGAATACAAAATCTGTTTCCACAGCCAGCAGCAAGCGAAATGGAAAACAGCGGGCTACATTCTGGTAAAAAAAAAAAGAAAATCCAGCAACTAGCCCTGAAAATACTACGATTTAAAAAAGAGTATCATCTTATTCTGATGTCCTGATTTAAAAAAGAAGGACATATTCTCAAAATGCAAAAAATTGTTGGAAAATACACAATACAACCTGGTGCATATAAAATGTTAGTGATTGCAAAATTCTAAAATCAATTCCAGCAATCTCTTCATCTCTGTAAACATTCATTCAACAGTCATCTGTCTCAACCTGTGTTTACTCCTCAGTGGTGGGGCCATATGTGAGAAAGATACTCTGTGAGGAGCTCGGTTGTCCAGCTAATTCTGCCATAAACTGTGTCCCTTTGGAAGACTTTGGGGGTCAACACCCAGACCCTAACCTCACCTACGCAGCAGACCTGGTGGAAAGCATGAGAGATGGAGAGTACGATTTTGGTGCAGCTTTTGATGGTGATGGGGTGGGTGAACCGATAAATGCAATCTTTCTGAAGATGTTCCGTAATGAAACCAGTATCATCAATAAAAACAGTATCGTCATAACCATTGTACAATCAGCTAGGACACTGTCACATTTTGAATGGAAGGACCCACAGGCCTTCACCTCTGACCTCTCTCTGTCTGCTTTCTAGGACCGTAACATGATCCTTGGGAAGCACGGCTTCTTTGTCACCCCCCCTGACTCTATAGCAGTGATTGCTGACAACATTTTCTGCATCCCATATTTCCAGCACACTGGAGTGAGAGGCTTTGCGCGCAGCATGCCCACAAGTGCAGCTCTAGACAGGTAAAAAAAAACGTTAACACGCAAGGTAAAAGAAAAAACTACAAGCAAGCAATTTTTCAAGTTGAAGTATTTAAGCTTCACTTATTTCTCTTTGAGCAATCTTTCCTTTTATTTCCTGCAGAGTAGCCAAAGCAACAAAAATAGAGTTGTATGAAACTCCCACTGGGTGGAAGTACTTTGGGAACCTCATGGATGCAGGCCGACTGTCTCTGTGTGGAGAAGAGAGCTTTGGTATAGGTACAGTGCCTACTCAGCAACTTATTCGATCAAAACTCTGGGATTCAGCTGAAAAAGAAAGACTGGGAAAGAAGACTGACTCTCATGTCCTTATTATGTTTTTACCACCTCTCAGGTGGAGACCATATCCGGGAGAAGGATGGGCTTTGGGCCGTGCTGGCATGGCTGTCCATCCTGGCCTACAGACAGCAGAGTGTGGAGGATATTCTCAAGGACCACTGGATGAAATATGGAAGGAACTACTTCACCAGGTGACATGAGGACACACCTGTGTTGTTAGACTGTATGCTTCAAGAGTGTAAACAACATAACATATATATTTCCACTCTAAAAAATAATAAAAAAAGCAGGCAAAACATAGTGTTTTAATTATGTATGGGCAAAAGTGGTGCACATTACTTTGTTGATATGAAATACTCCTTATTACGCATCAAGACATGATAGAAGACAAGCAGGGCATGACTGACATCTAGTGGAGTATATGTGCTGTTACATTTTTTGTTAAAATTTCAAACAAATTTCTCATATTGCTCATTGTGTTTTATGTTTCCATTGAATTAAAAAAAAAAAAGCCTACACTCTTCATAACATCGTTTGCTTAAAAGCTGTCTCAAGTGTTCTAATAATAATTATTAGATCACTGCATAGGAAACAATATGTATTTACCCGGGGTGATGCAGAGAGAAAACGTTTTCTTTTAAAAGTTGTCATTATCTCTCTAGTCAATAATATGGAAAAAATGTAACAAAATCAGATATCATTTTTCCCCCCAGATACGACTATGAGAGTATAGATATAGATGCAGCCTGTGAGATGATGGAGGATTTGGAGATCATGATTGCCGATAAGTCCTTTGTGAAGCAGAGATTTGCTGTGGAGGAAAAAATCTACCAGGTGGAAAAAGCAGACAACTTCGAGTACACAGACCCAGTGGACAGCACTATCACCAGGAACCAGGTACACGACACACACTGAGATATGTTCCTCTTAGTATTTGGACTCCTCTGTACAGGAGGTTATTAGCTGTGTCTACAGTTTTTAAAAGCATCAGATGGTCTGTTCTTGGCTTTTTTGCCATGCAGGGTCTGCGGATAATCTTCTCTGATGGCTCTCGGATCATCTATAGACTCAGTGGGACGGGTAGTGAAGGGGCAACAGTTCGAATCTACATAGACAGCTATGAAAAAGAACAAATCTTTGAAGACACACAGGTAAAAGATGAAATTCTGAACATTCCAAGAAAAGTGCAACAGTTATGTTTTCACCTGAACATCACAAGTCAATGATTATTCCACATCAGATAACTTTTTTTTACATGGTTTCTTTTTAAGAAAAATCACTCACCACTTCTGTTCTGTTCATTTTTTTCTTTTTATCCAGATAAAAGTACAATTGTTAAGAATATCTTGTTTCATCCTTCAAGATCTACCCAAACAGAACAGCATTGCTGATAATTGTTTTGACTTATTATTCCCTTGACTCAGGAATAGTGTGGGAAATAGTGAGCAAGAGTTCTCTTTTTTTTAATACCACCAGTTAATTAGATATAGTTTGCGTTTTACTGCAGCTCATCCAGCCCACATCAAGTAACCTTAATACTAGAGCTAGCTGGTTACTTATTAATGAACATCATATTCTCATTATATGGATATACTAGTATATTATAAATTATACTAAACCTGCCAGGGCTTTTGTCATCATGTATGATATTAACAACAGTAAAATTTGAGTTTATTAAGTAAGCATCGAGAGATTAGTACTTGCTCCTGATAGCTGTGCCATGTAATACAGCAGATAGAGGGCGCCAAAGTGAGTGAAATAAGCATAGCAATATAGGAAGTTTAAAAAAAATATATATATATATATATATATATATATATATATATATATATATATGAACACTTCTTCACAGGTTGTATATTGGATAAATCAGTGGTGAAAAAGTAAAGCAAAGACTGCATATTTTTGATACACGCTTTACCATTCTGCCTTATAGTATGGTTTGATAATTACAGTCTAATTGAAGATAAACAGGATAGAAAAAAATTTCACATATCAAGCTGTAATATTTTGAAATAAATCAAAGAAAATCATAAATGTTCATTGAAAAAAGGGAGCCGAAATATGAAGAAAAACATCTCTAAGCAAAAACAAAAAAAGATTTTTTTTTTTTTTTTAACCAATCCTAGTAAACTAATCAATTCCTGCCAGGTGCTTTTGTTTTTTAAACATATTGTACTTATTGTGTGCAGGTGATGCTGGCACCCCTGGCGACCATTGCACTAAAGATTTCCCAGCTCCACCACAGGACGGGCCGCAGAGGCCCATCAGTCATCACATGATTCCCCTCATATTCAATTCCATGTTGTTTGAGTAATGCTCTTTGTCTTTTTATTTTCTGATTTTTGTATAATATGAGCATCAGTTCCAAGTGTTGCTGCACAACATGCAGTAGTTAGCGTTTTAAGCTTAACCCTAATTTAGACATTCTCATTATTTTACATTAAACTGCTTTTTACTTTTGTGTACGTGTGACTTGTGTGTTTCTTGAGCAGCAGTGAAATAGCAAAGGTTTCAAAAGTCCCCAATCATGACGTTATCCTATTTTAGGCAGCATGTTTCCTTGTTGCTGGTTTTATTCCCTCTGAGACCTCTTCATTTCACCTTTTTGGGGCTTAGTTTTAAATTTTGTGCTGTGCAAACTCACTGAGTAAGTATTGGTGTTGGAGAAAGGTTTACTTCACACCGGTTCAAGGACATAAGAAAGTAAAATACTGTTTCTCACTAGAGGAATGTTTCCTCTCACAACCTATGCTTATTTCAAATAAAAGAAGTGGGTGTTTCCTGCCATGAAGCCTCAAATTATCATTCAGCTCACCAGCACCTTCACTTTCAGTCAAGGAAATTAAAACTCATGAGAAAATAAATACCTGGAAATGCAGTTGTGTGTGGGAGCTGTTGGTTCAGAGTAGAAATATTCTAACGTTAAACACTAAAAGCCACAGGTAAGAACAACAAGGAAACATAACATTTTGGTTATTATAAAGTATTTTGAAACATTTCTTCATGAGATAGAAATGATTATATTTTCTCCTGCACCGTGGCTGTATCTTCTCTCCTACATGACAAATTTAAGGCCAACTAGGTACCATTATGAGGGTTTTTTCCCCCCTCAGTCTTGGTTGTTTGATTATTTCTATCCAGACAGCAGCAGGATCAGAGGACTTTAGCATCTGGTCCAGCTCTGTGATCACAAATGCTCTTTGAAGTTCTGTGCCTGTCTGCTGGTTTCATCTCAATACTACACTGAACCTGAAGCCCAACAAGACAAAAAAAAACAAAAAAAAAACACTGAGTTTAGCCCAGTTCATCCTCATCAAAGACCCGCTGCCTGTGGGTGTTTGCTTCACAAAAATGTCCAGAGTAAGTAATTCAATCACAGGTTCGATCTTAGTGTGAAAAAATAATCACAACCATTTCTCAGACATAAGTATTTCCAACAATTATGAGACTGCTGGTGTATTTATGGAGACGAAAATAACAAGGCTAACTCAAAGGGTCCATAAAAAATTCTTCCATACTTTTTTTTTCAGCATTGAACATCATACAAGAGCTGATTTTACAACTATGAACTATGACTTATACTTTGAAGCGTCCCATTATAGCTGTGAGCCCATAACCAGAACCTTGGGGAACATGTACTTTTCTTTAGATGACATGTCAGAGTGTTCTTTGATGAACTGAGGGTCTATTCATAGAAATAATGGCCAAGTTTTCATTATGTTCTCTCCTTCAAAACTTTGAAAGCACAAATATGTAGTAGAATTAGATGGATTGAATCTGAACCCAACTAACCAATCTAAACATTGTAAACAGGGTTGTATTACAGAATGTATGTATGAACCATTTTACCAAATCTGTTCAATCTGCTATCCTACAATGATAATGATAATCTAATTTAAAAATGTTCAGACTTTGCATACAAACAGATATAATATGAAGATTTTTTTTCACAACATGTTATTTGAAATACCATTAAACTGAATATATAAAATTGTGTTTCATATGTTATTTTCTTTTGGGAGGTGGCTGTCCCAACCTCTAACACCAAAATTTCAATTCATGAAAAAAAATATTCGAATGATTATTGTATTTCAATAGATTTTTTAAAATTTCTTTTAAAGGAAGCTGAAAGATTAGATTTACTTTGTAAATATTTTTTAACTAAAGGTCCTTATCTATAAAATCCTATCCCAAGTTTTTAACTCGCAATCAAAATAAGAGTTTAAGTCTGTAGACAAGGCCTGGTTTAGAAATTTCACCAAGCGTCATAGCCTTTCTGTCCAATCCTGTCCACAAATTAATTTTCTATATGGGTTTAGAAGCATATTTAAGTTGAGGGAAACTGAAGTAACCTCTTCAGTCCATACTTCAGTACCTTAAACTTGAGTACATTATCCTCTTAAATCATTACATCACTGATAAGCTCTCAGCTGTCGCAGCTACATAGTCTCGTGCTCCACACGAGCGATTAACAACTGCGACAAACAAAAATATAAAACAAAATTATGATGTAAGTCTCTCAATCTGACTAAAAAACCTATGATGTGTCAGATGAAAACAGAGGAGTTGGATCACCTGGCGTAGGTCATGTCGGACTGCTGGTTGACGCGCTGTAGCTTTAAGAGGGTCACGTGATGATGAAGAAGGGGAAAAGTTGATGGAGGAAGCAGGAAGTCCGTCTACCAAGAAGCAGAGCCTGAGCATATAAACAAAGCACAAAGAACACAACTACAGGACTTACAGAAATAACCATACAAATAAAACAATGGCCGGAATCAAAGGTATTTTATCTTAGTCTGTGTTGAGTTGATTAACTGTCGAAAGCGTTGAATGTTTTTAAGTAGCGCAGACGTTAATCTTAAGCGCTTAATGCCCTTTAAACTTAGTTAGCTTCGCTGTCAACACAACTCCACGGTTGGAGCTAAAACGTGTAAAGAAAACACTTTAACAGATACAAAGATGTGCTACAAAATCCACCCCTAATTTTTCAGATATTTACCGGTGTATTTTTTGTATAATATATTGTTTACAATAATCCTTACTTTGATCCTCACAGACGATTTCCATGCTAATATGTTGATGTAAGAACAGCAGCTCGTGTATTTTTTTTTCTCTTGTAGAATTAGAGCAGATTTTACACTTGTTGACTTAAAATGTCTGTTCTTTCCCAGCACTGGTTGGTTTGTCATTTACTGGTGCGATTGGACTTACTTTTCTCCTGCTGGGTTGTGCACTGGAGCAGTACGGGTAAGTATGAGTGTTTGTGTGCGACGTAAACTTGACAATTTGAAATGTTGTCGGCTCAGTGTAGTTGCAGTTGGGTTAGAATATATTTCCGGTATAAATTTGCTCTGGTGAAATCTTTGTCAAACTGGAAGCTCGAAAACAGTTGTCAACTTAACTAAGAAATTCAAATATTCTTAAATCATGCTCCTGCATCTTTTTGTTTCAGTTTCTGTTATGTTAAGAAACAGAAAGATGTTACAGTCAGTGCATCAAACACATAGATTAAGTTTTTTAATCTGAGTGACACAACAATAATTTGTATGCCTAATCGCATCATGAGAACCCCTCTGCTCCCCAACTTCTTTTTAACCTCACACTCCTCTTTTTTAGTTCAGTCCTACCATCAGTCTGAGATGACTCATACCAGATGAGTTATTCAACTAGACTCAATTTTGTACTTCAGCTGTAAAATCATAGATCCTTTTCAAATCTTTCATCAAATAAATTCATACTTTAAATACTGTGTTATGGCATATTATTTTTCTGTTAACCTTTCACTGACACACTTTTGTCTGGCATGCTGCAAATACATTTCACTACTATAAATAACTTCTCCTCATCTTATTTTGCAGGGTATACTGGCCACTCTTTGTCCTGATTTTCTACATACTGAGTCCCATCCCAACATTTATATCCAGGCGGCTCAGTGATGACACTGACTCCTCCAGTAACGCCTGCAGAGAGCTGGCCTATTTCGTAACAACTGGCATTGTGGTATCATCTTTTGGGCTTCCCATTGTATTGGCTCGCACTAGCACAGTGAGTTCTCTCTGTCAAAATGTTCTGAAAGTTATTTTCCCATACAGGAAACAGTCACAATCCCTATTTTTCTGTTTGCATAGGTATATCTATAAAAACATCATGAGGTTATTTCTCCCTGCACACATAAATAAATGTCAGCTTGTCAATGTCAATGTCAGCTTTATTTGTACAGCACATCTAGAACAGCCAGTGGCCTGCTGAAGTGCTTTACAGTAAAATATGCAAATAAAGATCAAGAGCGACACATGTTTTTTTGGCTTAGAGATTTAAGTGTTGATGTTCTCCTTCTACAGATCCAGTGGGGTGCCTGCGGTCTGGTACTAACAGCAAATGCTGTCATCTTCCTCACAATCTTTGGCTTCTTTGTCGTGTTTGGAGGTGGGGACGACTTCAGCTGGGAGCAGTGGTAGAAACCTACTGGACATTGTAAAAAGAGAAGGACAGATAGATGGATTTAAGGATGGATATGTGGTGAGGTTGAGAGTTGAATGGTTAGACTGCAGACTGAGGGCTACATGTGTCCTGCACTCCATGGGGGATTACACTTGTGTTCAGACCTCCAAATGTCAAATTTACCAAGCCTGATTTCAGGACAATTATTCAATTAGGGGATATTAAGGTTGGAGACCACGCAGTGTTCCCAATCAATGTGCCTTATGTCTGGGACCAGAGAGACAATGATGCCTATACTGCTCTTATGCAATTATCCCATCATTACCCACCTTAACCTGTGTATTTTAGCCGTCTGGCCCTTATTTCCACCCCGAAATTATCCCACTTATTACAGCTGCCTGCTTGTTCATGCATTAGTTATTCATTATCATAAAGGGATCCTAAAGAGTAACTCTATTACAACATACACTGCCATGCTTTCTCTATTAACTGTCCTCATTGTTTCAGGGGGAAGCATCTATAACAAATTATGGCTTGATTATGATTTAGTGCAGTTTGCTGTGTAAATGTCAAAGCAGGGGGCAGGGCAGTTTGTTACTCCATGCTTACTGACAAACTTCTTATCAGGTAAAGGTGTGTTTGCACAAAGGTGATGTGTTTGTTTCCATTTTGCTACAGAAAAGTTGAAAATACTTTTTGCTCTTGTGCAATTGTTTACATTCTCACCAAAGATCATATTGGAGTGCAAAACTGAAACACATCTAGGTTTGAGATGTGTGTTTTGTTGGGTGGTTAGCAGCAACTCAATCCTCGACAGCAAGTAGAGATGTTGGAGAAATTGTCCTCAGAGAATATCAAAGCATTTATTTCTAGTAAGCTTTGACACTTTTTGTAATCCTGCAGATTATAAAGAATGTCAAACTATTGACAAAAACTTGATATCATTTTGTGAGTTATTTTTATGAGTTAAATAATAAATGCAGTTTATATTTGTTTTTAGGCCTATAGAAGAGAACTGTAGCTTGTAAAGTTATTCAAAAGTGCCTGTCATCCACAGTGTATATTTTGACTAATTGAAGAGATGCTGTGATTTGGTGTCTTTTTATTTTTGCGTTTCACCTTCAGGAGTCACCCATTTGTAAATCAATATCACACCCCTATATTTGGTTTCATCAACTGACTATTAATGCGTTTCAGTGTCAGTCAGTTGTATCAGTCTCTTGAGGGAAACTATCACAGAAATAGTCTATAATTTTCTAACCTGAACTGCTTTGCAAAAATATGTATACAAAACTGTATGTTCTGAAACTGACATGTTCAACAAAAAAAGTCTTTTCCTTTGTTGTCACTCCCACACTAACACATTCTAAAAGGTTATTTTATACGCGCCTGACTGCATTTTGTTTCCCTACATTGATTAAAAGTCAGTGTCTAAACAGAAATAGAGGCTCTGGCTGTTCATTCTGATGATGTGGGGGATTGGATGGGGAGCTTAATTTCATGTCATTGCAGAGACAATGGAGACTGCATTGGAAGAGACACCTGTTCATTATTTATACAGTGCAGCCGAGATTGCGCACCAATTTAAAGGCCCCCGCAGAATTCTGCCTCACAAATAAGGAAAGTACATCAGTGAGTCTGGTTTTTAGGGGTAGTACATTGCAATAGTTTTTCATAGCGAAACAGGCCTCACTGGGGGAAATTCAGGTGTGAAAAGCTGTTGAAAAATACAGGTGGTGTACAATATTCATCTAGCAGCAAGCAATACATCTGTGCTTTCACTGGCAGTGTAATTTTACTGAAAGCATCTTTGCACCTGTCTGTTGTGCTTTTTCCATCAAACAAAAGCATTATTCTGAATAAAAATTGACAGGGTTGGTGGATGGGAGCAAACAGCATGACCAAGTCAACAAAAACAAATATATTTTTTCTGGGTTCAATACGACTGTGATAGAAAAACTGCCATGCAGTTTTGTTGGTTCATTTCATTCTTTGTTCACATGAACCAGGAGTGCAGAATAACTGCCTTTCCAATTTTTGAGTTAAACCAAATGCATTTCCTCTGCAATCAAAACAAATACACACTCGTGAGGATTATTTCCATGGAAAAGGTCTGCGTGCACTGCCTCAACAGATTGCATGTTTTTCCTTAAGTATGATTGCTAATATCCCTGAAAGCTGCAGAGTGAATAGCACCTCTGAAGATGAAGAGGACTGTGTATGCAATACATAACTCTTTTTTTAACTTACTAAACATGTAAGTTTGATTGATTTAATTATTGAAAGCTTCAAAAGGAGATATTTGTGAGAAGTCACTATTTAGAGAACTAACAAAAGAAAATAACCAATTACAAGGTGCAACATGAACCAAATAGTTGATTACTAGACAAGTGCCCCTCTCAGACATGATGGGAAAAAAAGTAATCATGCTCGGAAATGATGCACATACAGTATTTTCTCCAGTGATGACTGGCAAACCAGGTAACCAAGATTGGAGACACACTTTGGGATACACCAAAGGGGATCCATCAGATTCTGTGACAGACCTCAAGGTGCCAGCGGATCAAGGTGAGGCTGAACCACCTTTTATCAAGTGTGATAAAGGAATTATACACTGCCTTTCTTCAACCTGATGAAAATGTTATCACTCAGAAGTTGTTCTTTGTCCCAAAACCTACAGAAAGGGACTTTGAAAGGCTTCTTAGAGGTTTTACAACAGTCAGTGGAAAAACTACCATAATCCGTATAGTGACAGAGAGAGAGAGAGAGGAGGAAGAGCTGAAGGTTAGGAAGAAGAAAAAAAGCCCAGGGACACCCATTCATCTCTGTAGCAGGACAGCTGTTGCCTGGCAACAGCCAAGGCATCAGAATTATTCAGAAAGTCAGTTAAGTGCAGCCTTGAATGCTACACACAGACTTACACACTGTATGCTGCTGTGGGATACTTCCATCTATCCCACATGTATTTGTGAGTGTATTTGTTACTCTGTGCAACACAAGGACCAGTTGGACATAGCAAAAGATGAAGGGTCTAAATAATGCAACACTGAAGCAGTTTGTATACTAAATCGGTGCAACACAACACATGGACATATAAAACAATATGTAAAGATGATAACAATGTTATAATTTAATGATGGTAGAATATATGAATTAAATGCAGTATAAAAATTGAAAAGCAGCATTTCATGTCAGCAGAACATAACACATCTGTCTGGAAGGTACTAATTTTCCTACAGGCAGATACTATCAATCGATCAATGCTTGAGATATTCAAGTATGAATGGATTTATAAAAAAGACTGAAAACGTCCTTCTAAAATACAAGTGATTACAGCTTGTCTCAGCTATTGTGTGACCTACTTCATGACAGCTTTCAAAATGCCAAATCAGAGAAACAGAAAGCACATCTGCCACCAACCATAAGCAGACATTTGACAAACTGCAGCTATAAGCATATTGTCTTCATTTCAGTTGTTACTCCTTGTTTAGTTGTCAATTAAGTTGATGCAACAAGGGAAAACAATAAGATGGTTAAGATTGTTAGATTACTTATCCAACAGCCTAGAATACAGTAAACACGCAGTGGCATTTGAATTTTGTCTGTTGCACATATCACTAGCAGTAAAAGGTTGATGTGTGCGAAACAAAAGTTTCTTGAAGATTTTCGAGTAGGATTTGGGGAGGAGAAACATGCTGTAGGGTAAATTCTGAAAGTTATGATGAAACATCATTTTACAAGTATAGTATTTCTGGAAGCATGACTGCACTGCTATTAGAAAAAGATGAGCTAAATTCTAAGTGTTAGCAATGCCATGGTGCCATGCCAAGTGAAGGAGGAGAATCCTGCTGTTGAGGTGGACTGCAGCAACATCTCTGGCTGGAAGACTTGAGCAAACAGTCTTGATGAAATGACATGTATTTGTTTTAAAAGATGAATGGTGGTTAGACCTTACTTTTAACACTACTTTTCTTTATTCAAGATGGCTTTTTTTTGTTTGTTTGTTTGTATTTTTTTTTACCGGAAATGACATGATGAGGTAATGTACTTATTAACTGTGAAATGTAAGGACAAGCAAACTTTGTACCATAGTTTAGTAGTCTGCTACATTTTGCATTAATCATCTACCAAGCAGAGCAAACATAACCTGGATCCTTATTTTATTGATATTTCTCAGGTTTGAACAGATCACTGCAGAATAACTGCTGCATGTGGGCTGAACAGCTTGACCCATGCTTTTGCCTGTAGCTCGCATTTTAGTCTTTAGTCTGTGTTTTAACCTTTAGCCCGTGTTTTAGTCTTCAGCTCATGTTTTAACCTCTAGCTTATATTTTAGCCTTAGCCCATGTTTTAGCCTCTAGCCCGTGTTTTATCCTTTAGTCTGTGCTCTATCACTTTACCGTTTAGCTTTCCTCTGCTTTTCTGTCCCTTTTCTTTGAGACAGTCCAGTTCCCGCTTGCACTATCACCACTAAATACAGTTGTACTTTAAAGTTCACACTCCTTCCAGCGTGGTTAGTGGTTGGGTGAAGACATTTATTAACTAACAACTGTGCTTACTTTTTTAAAATCATAATGACAACAGAAACTTCAAAAATGACCCTGTTCATTTTTATACAAACACACACACACTGATTACAAGCAAATAGATCACAAGTGATGATGGTTACCTTTAGTAGACATTCAAACACATTTGTGTCAACTTTTGTGCATTTATCAGGCCAAAACCACCAGAGTTGTGTAAACTTCTTAACAGGGTCATTTTTGAAGTTTCTGTTGTCATTATGATTTAAAAGGAGTGAACTATTTTTTTTTTTCAATAAATGTCTTCACCCAACAACTAACCATGACTGATAGAAAGGATTTTGTATTATCATTCATATTTTCTGAGAAAAGGCCAAAAAAAATCAGAAATTCTGCTGGGGGGTGTAAACTTTCAGGCACAGCTGTATATTAAAGAAATTGTTTTCTGCAGAGGAAAACACAGATCTCTCTTCCTACTGCATAACTTTGTCAGCTGGTGTGATGTTGTCATAGACACTTTGGCGTGCTGTGAACCAACCCGGTCCAAGCCAGCCCATCCTGTCCCAATTGGGAAGCTATGAATTTGCATTCAGAGATAACCCTTTTTCGTGATGATAACCTCACTTTAAATTGGGGATTATAGACTGGAGATGAGACCTTTTCAAGATAACTTAGAAAGTCCTCACAGTCCCTTTAATGTGTACATATATTCATCCAGGCTACAAATCAAACTGGTGTGAAGAAGGGACACTGAGGGGACGGACTGGGAGCCAGAGAGCGGAGGGCGTGTGAGCTGGCCGCCATTGGTAAATGGAAGGATTTGCGTCCTGGTCCCAAAGCCAATCGATGTGCTCGCTGGGTCAGGAAGGGGAACGAGCGCGAGTGGAACAAATGGACTCTGATAAAGGAGGGGCGCGTGCTCGGTGCGTCAGAGAAAGAGGAGAAGAAGAGGCTACAACTGCAGCGCGCGTGGGGAAACAGACGCCGACGGTTAGTCTGAATTCAACGGTCCTAACAAAGATGCAGCGAACATCTCACCTGTTCCCAGCGAAAAGAGGTGAGTTTTATATCATTTCAGTGTAACTTTTGCCAAACTTATCGTATCTAAACCTTGTTCTATTCCGCATCACATCAAAGTTTGGCTGTTTTTGCACGTTTTTCCAAACTTTGTTCTTCGTTGAACTGTGATGCTTCGTTCCTCTAATGAGTATTTCCCAGCATGCAGGTTGCAGATTCATCTTTTTTCAACTCAGCGGATTCTGTTTTTAGGAAACCTTATCGACGGATAAATATTCCGAGTTGCAGTGAAAGGTCTTTTGATTCCACGCCTCTCATGTAGGCTGTGCTTCTCATCTCTCCGTGGGCATCTCTTTCCTTTTCAGTCAGCTTGTTCACTTTTGTCAGCATGAGTCCAGTCTAAACACATTTCTGAGCAGATGATGTGCAGGCAGCCCAGTGTATACCACAGTCTGTATGAAGGTTTTCACTCTCCATGAAGCCTGGCTGTCAGGTCAATCCAGGTAAATGATTTTCTGATTTCACACATTTTGTTCGTGAGAATTTCACTCACGAACAAAGCGGCTCGGATGAAGAGAGACAGTGAGTTTGAGATGATGAAGATGTCCTTGGTGGAAATGGAAAGATTTGTGAAGCCTTTGTGGAAAGCTTGTTTACAAATCATTAACACAGTAATTGAGTGGCTGCTGGCTTGGTCTATAAACCGGGTGTTTTATACACCATTACACAATCAATCAGCGTCCATTTAGCAATGGAGTCAGAGTTAAATAAGGTCAAACACTTTCAGAGGATGAATGGCTTTTGTTGGGCTGTTTGTTTCACTCTGCAGGAGGAATCAACAGACTGTTGTGACTGATGGTGTCTGTCTTTTGTCCTTAAAGGGGCTCAATACTGACCTTTATACACCCCGGGTTATGGGGGGACTATAGATTATTGTATCTGTTTTGGATTCATCACCTCCACATTAGAGACTGTTTGTGCTCCTCCTTCCAAACTTTGATTAAATCAATCTCAGTTTGTCAGCAGAAATAAGACAATTATTCAAATCTCTATTGTCTGTAGCTAAATCCAGGTACAGTCATGGCAGCAGGGGAAGATTTGCACTGAGTGTTAGTCCTTTTCTTTATCCACATGAGAACACCACCCACCATTGATAACCAAGTGGATCTCTGTCTTTGCCGTGTACTCTCCTGAGGGAAAAAGCAACACAGAAAAAGAAATACAAAGGGAAATGTTAAGAAAAAGTTTGAGCTTATACTTTCCTTGGAACAGCTAATATATCAAATATTCTTCCTCTTAATTTTGTCCTTAATTATTCTCATGCTGTTTTTCATTTTCACTAATATCTTGAGGATCTTTCAGAACCAGCCCTTCAAAGTAAAAGCATGTTTTTTTCAATTGAACAAGAAATAAACTCATATGGACATAAGGCAGTATTGGAATCAATAAAAGAAGGGGTTTTAACCAGACCCCCCCCCCCCCCCCCAAGATTTTAGACTTGGGGCTTTTACCAATTTTAAATCAGCTATCTTAAAAACTTTTATAGTCAACAGATATGGCAATAGATGGGAGTAATCTTGCAAAAGGAATTGAGTATTGTTTTGTGCGGGGGCTCTTTTAATTACTACTGATAAGTAATGCAGAAACTTCTCAAACAATAAGGTAACAGTGATTGTTTTGCATTTGTATTTTTTCTTGTGTCACCATGTGTCGGCTGGATTGGGATGCTTTCTTTTTGCAGGTCTGCAGACAGTGCTGAGAGTATGTTAGCCATAAAGCTGAAACAAGCTGCTCCATTTCTAGATTACCTCAAACAATTTTGGGTGTATGAAATGTACTGTTGAAAATATTTCTGTATCACTTGTTATGGAATAAATAGAAATATTGATTAACTGTCATGGGCTGATCTCTGCTTAATGGTACCAAAGCTTGATGCTTAATTATTAATCAAACCAGAAGACTAGGGCAGCGATTCTTAGCCGATCGATGAATTAAGCTTTGCAAGTCTGACTGAAGTATGCAGGAGAAGTACCTTGGCATTAAGATTACGATTAAAACGAAGAGAAAAGAAAATGTCACAAATGATAAACAGCTACTTCAAGTAATCTGTATTTATGATAAAATCAGTTTGTTTCTTTGTCGAATGTGTTACTTGAAGTTTAATCACCAATCAAGCTTGTAATATTGGAGCCGTCACCATGATTTATTCTCTCACTCTTATTTTGAGCATTTCTCCTCTTTCTCCTATCTTTAACAAAACATTTTTAAGGTCTTGCATTAGTTTTCCATCAGAAACAACCCTGTTGTGTTACACCATCACAACAGACATATCATCATGCTTTCCTATATTTCAGAGGCTCTCTTCCCTTTGAGCCTGGACTGCAGCTTTCAGTGGTTGGCCTCTGGTCATGTGGTGTGAACTCAACCTTCCATTGTCAGTCAGCGCTGAAACAACAGAGCATATGCATCCAGCTTCTTGTTTAAAGAGCTCTGGCTACCAGACTGATGACTCACTTACTGGCTGCTTGTTGGCTTTACTGGCGTTGTAGTCACTATACGGCCTCCACTACTCTGGACATTGACGTTTTCCCTTCTATCTGATGAATAGATGCCGCGTGTGTGCTCGTTTTCAGACTGGTGAGTGTTTGTTGAACTGAGAGCTGATGGTAACACAGAAAGCTTTGTGTGGACACGTGTGTGACAGTTGACGGTTTGTGTGTGCATTGGTTGGATATTAGCCTAAGCAGTGATTGTAATGACAGCCATCAGTTCAGTTCAGAGAAAGGCAGTAATCATTATAGATTTCCAATTTTAGGAAGCAGAATGAGTCAGTTCATTTTTCTGTTCAGCTTTGACCCATTAGAGCTTTCACAACCCTTGTTTTTAACAATATAACATCACAAGTTAATATTTCTGTTTCCCCCTTTTGTGATTGCCAGATGGAGAATTTTCACTTCCATAAACAAGAGTTCCTGTAACTTATTAATCATATCAACAACTTGAGCTTGAGATGGACGACATGTTTTTTTTTCACAGTGATGTGTGATCCATCAAATTTTAACAAAAGCATTATTTGTCTTTAAGGTTGACAGTCTGCTGACGTCAATTCCTGCTCATCTTTTGGCTGCTGGCTGAAGGGAAGAGCTTCATCTGTGAGTACACGTCTTTTATTTCCTCTGCGGCAATACTGTGGTCAGGATCAGTTTTCTTCTGTGACTCTTATTGCTGACAAAGTAATAATTTAAGATTTTCCCCTGGTCTCAAGTGGAAGATAAATACTTTCTCTGTGCTACTGTGTGATTGACTAGCATTGAACTGAGTGTTCAGGAAGCTGCTCAGTCTAAGGTTACTTTTTCCTTCAGATCGTCTGTACATATCAAATAATACAAAGAGATTTTAAAAATCAGTCAATTTGTAAACCTACTTCCTAAACTGTATGATTTCTTATTTCTAAACAGAAACAAAATCTAATACCATGATTTACAGACTATTTGGCACACCTGAAAATGAGCTGCATCCACTAAATTTAAAAAGAAAAAATATTGTGCATATGGGCCGCAGTTGCCTGTGAGACAGTTGTCCAAGTTGTAATATGGAATATTTACCCAAAAAGATTGTTTTAACTTTTTTTTTCCCGAACATTCCCTGTAACACGGAAGGCCTACTAGAAAAGGTATGGTGGCATTTCGGCCTCCTGTTTACACGGAAACATCGTTGTAGCCAAACTAAAATGGAAACTTTTGAAAATGGCCTCCAGAGTTGAAATTTTCTATAACACTATTTCACCATTGCTATGTAAATGGTAAGCCAGAGTATTTCAGTAGAAGCCCTGACATCACATTTCGGTTTGCGTGTGTGAACAGGGCAACAACAACAACAACAACAACAACAACAACAACAACAACAACAACAACGGATTACAATTTCATGTCTGTGCTGCTGGATCTACTGACTGCCTTCCAGGAAAATGTGCATCTATGGCACCATTTCTGCAATCAGCGAAGAAGTGTTTAATATATACACTAGATGTTCAGCTCATCTGTACTACAGCTCCTACAGTTACATCGCCAAGTAAAGGCCTGGCATGCATACTACAGCCTCTCAGTTCCTTAACGTTTTCATGTAAATGCTGATTATTTTCGGTGTTTTTTGTGTTTTCGGGTGAAAGTCATGTGAATAGGACCTAATCGGTGGCACAAGGCTCGTTCACCCTTAAATATCCATTAATTAGCCACATCATTGTTTAAGCCACAGGGTTCAAAGCGTGTGGAAAAAGTAGCAGCTTATAGTATGGATGTTATGTTGATTACTAAGGTAGATTAATGTGACATAGATCATTAAGAATGCACAATAAGGTGAGCACATCATCACTGACACCCTACACCATAGGTGCAAGAGAGATGAATTAGTTTTCTTAAGAAACCAAATCTGTTCCTTGTGTCGATGATCTAAGGTCATTGAATAGGATCTCAAATATTGTTTGCTCTGACCTTGAGTCACCCCACATCTTTTGGTCCATATCAGCATCTGCAGAAGTCTCCTCCTTTTCCTTTGAAAAGCTCTGGTAATCAACACCGGAAAAAAGAAGTTACTTCATCAGTGAGTTTCCAAATGAATTGTTTTCTTTATTCATGGCCACATGCCAAACAGACACCATCTTTTTCCTCATTAGCTAAATAAAATCCCTTAGGCTGAAAATGTCCAAGAGTTTGAAGAACAGAAAACACAACAAAACTTTTTTGAGTCTTAAATCTTACAAAATGAGCTTTTGCCTTCTCTGGAGTCAGTCAGATAACTTGTGCCATCTTTTTTGTGTGTCGGGACATCATTAGTAGATCCAGCAGCATAAACACAACATGGTAGTTGGCTATTGAGACTGTTGTTGTTGTCCCATTTGTATATGGTCAATCTATATTGAAAGTGTAACGCACACATGCAGAGCACCATGATGTCAGGCAGCGTTTCTGGTGAAAACACAGAGTTGTTGTTTTACGACAACGCCACAATGTTTCAGAAAAATCCATTCTGGGAGGTGTTTCCAAACTTTTTGTTTCAGGTCGGCTAAAACATTGTTTCCGTGTTAACCAGAGGCTGAAACACCTTCAGTATCATCCAATTTCATGCTTAAACCTATTATTATTTTACAGCCTCTAACGCTGTTGGAAAAAAACATACAGTAGTAAGTGAATTTCATAACTTCAGTCTAGTCTTGTGTCCTCTAATATATTTTCATAAAATCTGAGATGTTCTGAAAGCACATTTTCACATCATGATGAACACATTTAATTAAAGACATCAGCTGTAAGTGTCTTGGAGCTTCTGCAGAATGTATAGAGCTTCAGCTTTATACAAGTAGCCTGGTAACATCTCACAGCCTAGTCAGATGCTACTAGCTATACTTTGGTTTTGTTTGTAACCTTGATAGAAAAAGTAAATGTATAGATAATTCAGAGCATGGATAATTTACAGTGCCAATGAATACATTGTAAAATAAAAGCTGGGTGCTGTATGAAACTGGACTATGATATCTAAAATTGTGCATTTTCTTTGTAGCTGTTTCTGGTGCCATCAGTTTTGACCACAAGGAGTTTACAATACTGCTGTGAGTACTTACACTGTAGTTGTACTCTGCCTGCTATGGTAACACTGAATTAAGTACTGTTGCACAACACAATGAATTTCTTTTATACACTGATATATGATTTGCTCCTGTGTTTGGATGGAGCCACTTTTAGATGAAAAAAAATGTTTGCACAGGGTTCTTGTTTAGCCACTGCAACACATTCATTTATTCACCCAGTAGTATGAGAGGAGCACAGGTCAATGCTGCACACTGATTCATTTCTCTCAGTTCAGTTCATCTGGAGAATTTGGAGCCAAGTTGGAGGTCGCCAACTGGTGACACTCACTGTTGGCTCTCTGCGTGCTCAGAGTCCTGCAGACTCTGCCAAGCCTTCTGTCACCTTCTGACTCTGAGTCATCTGTTACGCTTCCCTGTGAAAGCTTTGATTTATCAAGCGTACATTGAGAAGTTTTTGCTAGTGAAAGGATAACATCAATGGGCTGACACGGGCGTCACCTTCATCATAATATGGCAATTTAAGTAAGTAGAGGGGTTTGAATATGATGGAGTAATCAGTACGTGTGGGTGTTCTGAATTAGGCAGAAAGACACTCCCTCTTAGTTATTGACCTCTTTCAGGAACTCTGTTCAACAATGACTCACCCACAGTCAGTTTGTCATGTGTGCTGGCCCACATTTATTTCTCATTTTTTATTCCCAGGAAAGGTGGCTCTTTGCCTCTGCACATTACTCATGAATTATGCGTTCATTCACCATTTTTTATTTCATTACTTAAGGGAAATGGAACCATAATTATGACAGAAAAAATGCATTAGCAGTGTAGTTGTGGATGCTAATTATACATCATCAGCACATGGCTGAGATGTTGTTTTTATTAAATGCAGGTACAATCCAACTGGCAACAGTTCATAAAATTATTTTTTCAAACTGCATTTCCTCAAGCAAAATTTTCTAACATTTTGCTTTGAGGCATTTGGTCTACAAGTTCTAGACAACAAAAGAACTCATATGTTTTCTTTAAATTTTTATATATATTGCACCACCATGATACTAATACAGTCATAGCATTCAAAGTCATAATGCAGCATACCTACTGGAAGTGGAATTTTTTTTGCTATTGTGTGCACTCTAATGTGTAATAAGATCTAAAATGTTTATTTTACAGTCAAGAGACTTCAAGTTTCATTGGAAACACAGATAGAAAAGTTCTCCTTCTTTCATTCTGTGGTGCCAGTCAGATCAGTTTTTCATGACTTGACGTAGGATGATATTTGCAAGGCACAAAACGCCGAACACATGGTGTGACAGCAGAACAAGCCTTAATAGTCTCATGACATGTGGACCAGAAGAAATAGGCACTGCCTCCCTCTCTCTCTCCCTCTCTCTCTCTCTCTCTCTCTCTCTCTCTCTCTCTCGCTCTCTTTCATTGTACAGTAGGGCAGTGGGCTCCCTGCATGTGGCCTCTACACAGTGATGTCATCTTTCAGCTGCCACAAATCAGTGTGTTGTTTCTCTACCTCCTCTACAAACTCCTCTCAGCCCCCGCTTGTCTCAAAAGTTCAATTCTGCTGAAGTCTGCTTCTCTGAATGCAAAGATAGACACCAAGTTTTCTCAGTAGCTGAGTTAAGAATTTGTCACCTTTGTTAGTTAGATGTTTCTCATTCTTGGAGATAAGCCTAATCATTTTTAACCACAGGAATGCATTGGAATATGTTTGAAATGTGGCTTGCTGTAGTGAAATAAGAGAAAAATTAGTGGAAAGAACCAAATGTCATGTTAACTACCTCATAGAAACATGCAGTCAAGCTAAAGTATCAGTGGCAATAACAGGTATGGATATGAAGCCATCCAATGAGAGGTAGAAAGAATTTAACTCTGAAAACTGTCAAAAAGTTTACATGATGTAAGACAAAAAAGTCATTGTATTGGCTGCTAAACCATGACCTCTTGTCCAAGTAAAATCAAACTAAGTGGAATTTCTTCAAGTTTGCCACACATACTGAGATAATGATGGGGATCCATCTTCTTGGGCAAGTATCTAGGCCTTAACGTCCAGCACATAACTCACAGTTTGCATTCTGGGTTTAACTGAGAGGTTAAACTGCATAACTTGTAAAACAAAACCAACAGTGACATGAATCAGTCTCAGAGATAGCATGCCTCTCCTTTGTATATACCTTCGGCTTTACGTTAAATACAGAGTTGTAAAGTTGTCCATGTTTTCAACATTTGACATCAGGCCCTGTCAGGCTACAACCAGACTGAGAGACTGGCTGATTTCTGCTGTGCAGCTGATATCTAGTGCACACAAGAGGGTTTATCCGTGTTTGATATTGACTGTTTAGACCGTCGGAGGAAGCTACTCAAGGCAGGGGGAGGAGGTGGAGCAACTGGCAGACGTGGTTGCGTTGCTTCGTTCTGGTGTGTGCATCTCCGGTGGTGACATCAAAACAGACTTGATTTCAGAACAGCTTCCTTAAGGACAGATTTTCAGAAAAAAGGAAGCTAGATGGATTTTTTTCCAATATTAGGGGGTGTTGAAGACATGCCTGGGGACCCATATTTTCACTAGTAACCCATTTAAAAGTGGATTTTGCGTAAAAGGGCACCTTTAAACCTTTCTGTTTGTGTGTGATGGTTGGGTTGTTTTCACTGAGGTAGATTTCATATCTTGTGTTTATTGTTTAGTCACACTTGGTCAGTAAATGTTAGGATACCTTCATCTGATGCACCGACAGACTTGTGAGTAGGACGAACCCACACAAACCATGTGGGCAGTGGGGATAAGATTAGAAATGTGTGAGACTTCAAATGTATTGCAGCCCTACAGCAAATATGTCTTTTGATAAGAAGTTCATAATATTATTTATTATCAGACAATTGATTACCCTGACAAAATATGTGCTCTATTCTTTCTGACATCAAATTCTGTGTTGCAAAATCTACATAAATATTAATGTGTCTTGGTATGTGCTGATACGAATGCATTTTTAACCTTCATAACCTCCATGCTCGGGCACAGTGTATTTCTTGGTCCTAGAAGAGATTGACTCCAGCTTGAGCACAAGTTAAGTGCAGCAAGGCACCTATTTTTATTTATGTATTTATTTGTATTTTTTGACAACTATCACCAAAATGCCCATGTCACATTGACACAGCAGCACAGACAAAGTAGTGGAACCTGAATGCTGTCAGATTTTCTGCTGCTTTTACTCCACATATTTGACAAACAATTTTGATTTGAAAAATAAAAAGTGAACACCATTAAATGAAAACTTATTTCAGAGACAGATGGTAAAGGGTGATCCCTGTATTTGTGGAAGGAAGGGAAATATGGAAGGTAATGTGCGTGAGGGAATCCACACTACCAGTGAAAGAAACAGCATAACGCTCTCCAATGAGCTGATCACAATGAATTCTAGGGAGATTTACTACGATGATGAGTTAGAGGAGGGACATTAAGAGCTTTTCCATATGTGCAGGCTTTATAAACTTGAAGAAAGCTTAAAAAAAGCTCTGAAAAAAAATGTGTATTACCCATCTCTCAAGGGTGTAATACATACATTAACTGGAAAGGGAGATTCAATTAGGCTTTGGCAACTGGACTCAGTGACTTATAGTACCATAATGTCTATATACGCTTGTAAATTGATTTATGAAGGGCCTAAAGAAGTAACATGCTCATGGGAAACCGTAGCAGCTCAATTTCATTTCATCAATTGTCCACATCCTTAAAATGGCATTAACAAGCAACATACAAGCCAAGCCATAACTCTCAGTAACAGTGTTGCAAAGTGTTTTGGTTGTTTTAAAGTTAATTTATTCCATGAGTCATGCGATCAGTTTTTGGTTTTCATTTTTAGCATTGGTCCCAAAATAGTTGAGCAGGGGTGCTGTGTTGAAAACAGCTGCAATTTGTATTATGATCAACAATGGAGGGCGTACTCTGCAGGCTGTCTGCACCTGCTCCCTCATAATAGCTTTGTGTACAGAGAGTACACCATGAAAACCACTAAGACAAATACAACAAAACCCTGTATTCAATGCAGTCTAAAATATTCTTAAATATATACTTATGCCTACATTAAATTGATTTTAATGCAGAACTGACTATTAAATTCTGAGAAAAGTCCCCTTTATGAACCAAACATCAAGTGTTTTGGTGACTTTGGCTTAGTCCTGATCAAGTTTTATCTCAGGTGTCAGCAGTCCGTATAAAGAAAGCTGGGCTATTGTTTTCAAGGCAGGAGGAGATATTATTACATATCTGAGGTGATAACACAAGATCGCTTCTATTTATCTAAGTTTAGCTCCATGTTCGGGAAATGACCTCACGGCTCTGACTCAAGAAAAGTAGCCTGAAACTCATACCCAAAACACAGACACTGTATTATGGGATGGATGACATATCAAGTCCCAGCTGGTGATATGAAAAGGTTTTTAGGTCCACTGGCTAGAAGATTAGTCATAAAACCCAGCTTGTCCATGTTGACAGAGAAAACATGGGTCCAACACAAAAATCAAAATACATGTCAGAGACATTGTTGTCAACATTTTCATCAGTTTGCTTTGTGTTGATTTGTATCTACCAATCAATGAGAGCAATAATATGCTCTTTATGCTTTTGACTATTAGATTTAGAATTCAAACGTAGTGTCTATGGATAATCTTGTTACACATCAAGAAATATGCTGGAATGCATTTGCAAAGTGATTTTCACACCTCAGAATAGTTCTCTGCAAGCTTTTGGATGAAGTTGTTTGCTGACATTAGTTTGATGTCAGGTCCTCGGGTAATATTTTTTTTTACATAAGTTTGTTTGACACAATGTGCCTTGTTAATACTTTTAATTTGTTAGCCTTCAGGGAGGGTGTAGTTCTGAAGTACAGTGGTGTTGGGATCTCCCTAAATGTCAGGGAAGAGGAAGTCACAGCAGCATCTTAACTAGGATGTGGTGAAAGAAATTATGCTTATTTCCAGATGTGTCCTTCACTGCTAGATCAATGTTTATTTATTTATTTATTTATTTTTCTGCACCCGAAGTTGAGTACAGAGTCATTTTCCACTGAATTGTTCACCCCATGGTCAGTGTGGTCTATTTGCTTGCCTGGTTATAAAAGGTTCTTTGATTTTTGTTCTTTGCGGTTCCTTAATTTCACAGTATTTTGGACTTTTCTGCAGGTCAATGAGGGCTGCTGTAAAGTTAATTCATCATGGCTGTGAAGCACAGACCATTTATTGTTTGGTAACAGCGCAGTTGAACGTAATACAAACGCAGTTCCACGCATGGTTTTCTTGAGCCTCCTTTGTCTTGAAGCCACAGAAGCTACCTTTGTGTGGGTGTTCTGTGATTCTTTCCCATATGATTCCCACTGACTCACCCCGCACAGCTCTTCTTTGTGCGTAGACTCTGTGTGACATGGATGGACCGGTCAGATGGGAACATTTTCTCACCACTGTAGAAACGCAGCATTGTTGACTTCTTGTTCACATTCGTGCAATATTATTGCAAACACTAGTTGTCTTAGTGGTGACATGAGTTTCCTAAATACAGTTAAGACTTTGCTCGTATCGTCACAAGTTTAAGGTTGAGTTTTATGAACAAGAGCAAGAAGAAGAAAAACAAGTTCCCTTTATCAGAGATGCCCTCAGTTATCATCCAGTTTTCTATACCTTACTTTTCCAATTTGTGGTCACTAATAGAGGTGATAGTAAAGGGCTGATGTCTATGTACGTCCACTTAGCAGAAGATCAAATAGTCAAACATATGCTGGAGATGTTGAATAATCATAAGACAATACATGAAAAACAAACAAAAATTATGAATTCATCTATATGACTCCTTGATAAATAAGCTAACCATATTTTACATTATCACATTAAAATGACTTTGTTCTAAAATGTTTTCTTTGATAATGGATTAGGTGAAATACAGTTCAAATACAAAGGATGATGCAAAAAGAAAGCAACAATTTGACCTCTTCTCTGTAATGTCTTTGTTTGGCTGGCTTAACAAGCAGTAAATCACTTTGGGGTCTGACGGCACTCCAGACAGTGTTTTCTATTGCACCTGCAGGTCATTAAACGCGTCAGCAACAGAGAGAGAGAGAGAGAGAGAGAGAGAGAGAGAGAGAGAGAGAGAGGGAGAGAGAGGACAGAGAAGGTGATGCAGCTTTTCAAAGCCTAGTCCCCAAAAATAAGACAACCCCACTTTTTTAGAGGGGGTTTTCAGGGGAAAAGGAGTCTTTTATTCAGAAAAATACTGTATTTACAACTAGGCCTGCTATTAAAGTAATTATCCTTTTTCAATCTCTAAGTCTTTTTTGTACTTTCAAATCAAACGGCTGATGCTCTGGTGTCCAAAGTGTCCAGTACTCTTACACCTGCATGGGGAAGTAGAGAGATAAGAGGATGTGAAAGAAAAGCGCAGCAACATGTTACTTCATCAGCTTTAAGCAAAACACTCAAGAGACGAGAGAGACTCACTCACAAGTCGCAGTTTTTGAACACGTTTGTTAAATTTGCATCATCAGTTCCCCATGATGGTAACTTCTGATGAAATAAAAAGTCACATCTTTTCCTGCATCAGATTTTTTACAACCCTGTGCTTTACACCCTGTGACACGCTGAGACAGACTTAGCAGTTTTCTGTTTAAAGCGAAGGACTGCAGGAAGATGTTATTAGACAGAAATTATATAAATAAATCCTGGAAGTGAAGAAGCCACTAATTGAAAAACTTTTCTTAGGTCTTATGCTTGATCCAGTACATTCAGACACATGCTCTTAACATAAGAATAAATGCATCACACCAATCAGGCTTAGCTCCTTTTAACCATTAAATGCTAGCTCTTAAATTTTGAGAACTGGAGTTTTTGGCATCTGAAGCACGGCCTCATGGCTGTGCATGTGTTTGTCCACTGTGCATCGTTGACAAATTCAGTGTAGGGGTACAAACAGCCACCCCAGGGACCACATCCTGCCAAAGTTCTGCAGATAAGGGGGAGCATGGGGCTTGTTTCTGTAACAAGTGGAAGCAGTGAGTGTGCGCTTTATCCAGGATCATTTGTCCAATGTCCTCTTTGGAGTGAGTGGTCTCTTGGGTTTGTAGTCTTAAATGCACTCCAGAGTTTCAAGCTCACTTGTCTGATGTGACAGTGACCTGAGCTCTTTGCTAAAGCGCTAACTGCACAGACAAAGTCTTACAGAGAAAAAGAAAAACAATACAACATTGATTTATAATGAAATCTTGATTTCCTCATAAAGGCTTTGAGAATTGATCCTTTGTCAGGCTTCAGTAAACATCTTCAGTTAGCAGTGGAATTTTCTTACAGGTGACAATGACCATCGATATGCTGTTAATGCATATATATGACCCATCAGTCCAAAAATAAAAAAAAACACAACAGTTTTTAGTATATGAAAGCCAAATATTAAGTTGCACCAACGACACACGTTTAAAGTTATAGAACTAAAAATGTGTAAATGGATGTGGTGGCATTGAAGAGTTAATGCAGTGACATGGTTCACAGTTGGTGTTATTCTGGAAACTGTGGCTGTGAAATTGCATGGCATAGTTGTCTTTTTGTGTCTTACTGATTGAGAGAATCTCTACAGACTATTAATCACATAGATTTGTGAAAAATGCATTTCTTTGTTCTGCATCCTTCAAATGCTGTTTTTCTTGTACAAGTCAAATCCTCGGAGATGCAGCAACCTTCAAATACCAGATTTTGAGTGCAGAAACACACAATTAAGTACTGTGTGTCATCTGAAATCCTACCAAGTGGTCTCCTCAAGACTGAAACCTCCCCTAACTGCTCGTTATAAAACATAATGCATCTGTGCTGCTGGTTTATTAAGCCCTGTGGGGTATGTAGTACAAAGTGCTTCAGTGTCCTGAGAGCCTCAAGGCTTGATCCTGACCTTTCCTCCAATGGTTTGTGCTAATTGTCTTTTAAACTTTGGAACAATTGTTGGGTCAGGTATTGTTGAATTTGCGACTTCAAGTGTCTCTGTTGGCTCTCTGTGGGAAATAAAGTACATTAAATCTTTTGGATTTCATGATAGCAAAAACTAGGGCGGAGTATCACCATGCTTTGAATTGATTGGATTCAGATTCACAAAGTCCCAATTTAATCCAATATTCATTCATTTAGGGATTTTCAAGTTGCAACACTTATTTTGCTTAAATATCAAAGTGATTTTCAGATAACTTATGTTTCAAATTGTATAAGGAAGCCTTATTACGACCTAGTACACCATTACGACAGTTTAGGTTTTAAAAAATGTTATGGTTAAACACCAAAAACATTTAAAAAATCACCTCAGAGCAATTACATTACTGTGCTTTTTATCTTTTTATTCAGCAAGTTGACCAACACATTACGTCAGTCAACAAAGTTCAGTTTAAGAAACTCCAGTCACTGAGAGCAACTTGTTTAAAAGTACTTGTCTTTGGTGTAACGACCGTCAATTTCATGTTTGTTAGTATTAATGGGATATGTGTATTTTAACAGTAAATTTTAATTGCGCAGATTTATTTGCTTATACAGAAAGGCTGAAGAAAACTTTTCCAAAGAGTACCAAAAGTTCAGGAAAAATCTGATTCCTGTTATGCATTCATTGCGAAGCATGAAGTGAAGAAATAGTTCTAGTTAAACTTCTCCCATAACATCAAATGTCCCTATTTCCCACAAGATTAGCAGTGCTAACCCTTAACTTCTACTGTAGTACTTATAGATTAAGTGACAAATTCTCAAACAATACAAGGATCTGCAGCCAACAAAACATCAGCCGCCTCCTGGTGTTTCTCGTACGAAAGGACATAAACTGGGCAAAAAACAGTCTACCTAGCCAGCAGTATTAAAGGAAATCTGAGAGAAAACAGATGTATGTGATGTCTACTTGATCTCAGCCCTTTTCTTGCTGAGAGACCCTCTGTCTCACTTCATGATCAAAGGAGAAATTCTCCTTCCACTCCCACAAAGGGAGGAAAAAAATCAAAGTCAGGGGTGCAATCACATGAAAGACAACACAATTACTCTACCCACTGAAGTGCCCTCATGGGCAGACTGAAAAAAAGAATTGAAAATGATGATCACTGAGTAGCATCTGAAATAGTGATGAGAGACTCTTGTAGCCAGGAGTCAAAATGAGGAGGGTGTTCATGGATATCTGGGTTGTTATGTCACTGCTGCGGAGCAAAGTTAGAAAGGAGAAACTCATACAGAAGGAGACAGGACGGCTCTCATTAGGGAAGCATTGAACTGATCCTGGTTTCAGGTATCAGTCCAAAACAAACTAAAAAGTTGGGTCGGACATCATTGACCAAAGTCTGTTCAATAAGGCAGATACATCTAACTCATTCTTATACTCCTCTGTGTCAATCATCTGTTTGCTATGCAGAGCTAAAACATCATGAAGGAGGATAACTACAGCAGCTCAGCAGTTTGTATTTAGGCCTGGTTTAAGCCTGATGTAGGAAAAATTCCTTGTCACGCATCTCTGACAATGTTTAACTGCCAGGCAGAGATGCATAAACAACATGGCACTGAACAGCAATGTTGAATAGATATGTATTTCATCCAAGTCTCATCCTAAGGACTAGAGAGAGTTAAGTCATTGTGATTTGCTGGTCTTGTATTGGATCAGTATCCTTACCAGCCAATACCAAAGCTCAGGCGTTGTTATTGGTCTTGGCACTAAATAAGTTATCAGGGATGTCCCAAACCTAACCTGAACTTTTGGATTAGAGCTAGTGTGGAAGTTTTCAACTGATTTGGGACTGATCGTTTGATATGATAATCCAAACCTATTCATTCATGTCAGTTGTCACAATCTCTCCTTTATCTCGATGACTGGAGTTTGAGGTATTGTTTCTTTTGCTCTCGGTTTCTCAGTTGTGTTTCATAGTGTTGGGTTTTGATCACGTGTGTCTTTTTGACGTCACCTTCATGATGGTGAGAAGAGATGGGTCTATTCTGAAACTTATCAGTTTCTTCCTGCTGCTGTGCATCATTGAAAGTTTTGCATACTTATTGGCAAGTGTTGACGCCTTTATCTTCTGAATAAGGGTCTGCACCTATTATACCTGACAATATACATGCAAGAACATCAAGCCTTTTTGTTTGAACAGTGCTGCCAGGGAGATTATGATACCGAGCTGACAATAGGATAAAGCTCAAAGTGTCCCTCGTGTAAGCTTCCCTGTACATCTGTGAACAAAGCTTCAGTTTTCATAGAAGAATTCGATTCAGTCTGTCTCCATGCTGGAGATACTGTTGCTTAAATTTACAGCAGTGTACAGGCAGACAGTGTTTTATATCTCATCTTAAAATCTTTAGTGTCATGGTCCCATGTTAGAAATATGTATTTTTAAAGAAAAAGATTCCTTTGATTTATGTGCCTTTGCTCTCAAAGTAACCATCACAACCAGATCATCGAACCACTCTGTATCCTGAAGTATGTTTTCTTCTTGTAAAAACCGTAACCGACACATCTATGCAGCCTCATACATTATTGAGACTTCTCCCCCCTGCTGAGATGTGAACCAGCAGCCGGAGAGTCGCATCTCCCAGATGCCTCTGCAACAAATCCCTCCATGATCTGCTGTCATTATCTCTCTCATGCCCCTTTTTTTCCCAGAAAATCAGAGGACAGCAGGGAACTGTGTGGATAGATGTTTGTTTTGAAAGCAGCAAACAAGCTGGGGAGGTTTGTGCTCCTCAGATATTCCCTTTTCTTGCCACTTGACTTGGCAGCAGCTTGGAAGCAACACAGCAGCCTCCTTCTCCAGCAGCTCTACACTGATCTGAACATTTAGACGTGATGGCTGCACATTAACAATAAGCATAAACATGGGAGAAAAAGGCACCAGAGGAAGATCAATAGCAGCATGGAAAATATTGATTCACATCCGTCACAAGGATTAGTCACTCATGTCTATCTGCTGTTGTTTTCTCACAAGCGTTAGTGATTCTATAATTGATGATTCAGGCGTTGCATTCAGAACAGGCTGACAGACGGGACCATGGACTAAATCATGTAACTGTCTCCTCACAGAATCATTCTCACCCAGTGTATTTTACGCAGTGACACATGGATCGGTTAACCCTTTTACTCTCTGATTTTCTAACCCGCCAGCGGGAGCAGAAGAATTATTTTTTTTAAATGGCTGGTATTTACAAACCATTTGATCAATCCAATGTCTAAGTTTTAGACATTACATAAAAGTATCACAAGTGATGTTAGCAACATGTCAAGATCGGCCAGAAAAGAAATGAAAGTTTCCTCAACATAGCTTTGGTTCGCATGTCTTCTTTAAAAATCTGCAGAAAATAAATGGTCCTCTCTGGCTTACTTCTGTAAGAATAAAATTTCTGCTCAGAGCTGCTCAGCACTCCATCTGTATTTTTGACTTGAGTTCTGAAAACTTGGCCATAAACAGCTTCAGAGTGGGTTAACTTTATTTGACAATTTAGTTGATTTTAAGAAATTTGGACACTAAAACTGACAGGGTTATATCCTCTTTAGCATGTGAAAACTCCAGCAGACTTGCTCGACACAACACTTTTCAAAACTATATAATTTAGACTAAGCTTAATTGGAGAAAGGGCAGCTTAATATTTAAGCCCAATTTTTTTATTGGATTCAATACAAAAAGTTAAAACCTAGATTTACAGTTTGAAAAATTTCAGAACCACAATGTTGTCAGTACTTTCCAGAAGATCTTGAGCATCCAACACTCTTATCTTTTGTGTTTTCATGCACATTTAATGTCTCTTGTAGTATCATCCCCAGGTCTGAATCGCAGTTATCAGTATGAGGCGCTGACTTAGCTGGTGTCAGTTTTAACTTACATTCAGTTTAAGACAGAGGATGGATGTGTGACATTTTAAAATTTGGGGAGCGAGTATTGTTAGGTGCGTCTTACCAATACTTTTGAAACAGTCCTTGATGATCCTCTTCATTCTTTTACCCCTGGAGCAGTTTTGGCTGTGTTTTTCCCTCTAGACTGATTAAGAAATAGTGCTGCCAATTTGTCTGTGTAATGCCATTATTGCAATTAAGAAAGACAAATATCCAAGAGCTGTCCTTGATAAAAATTGTTTTTGTCTATGAAAATTCTCATCAGTGTTGATGAGGATCAGAGGTGGTATGCAAATTGGGATGAGGAAGCTGCCTCTGACTTTTATTTGAAAAACAAACCCTCATTAATGTTGGTATATTTGGAAATTTTCATTAACTTGCTGCCAGGAGGCTTGTTAGCTTTTGTTAATGTATGTGTATGCAATGCGTAAGAATCCCATCACCTTTTTGATTTGTTGACAAACTGTTTAAATATCCTGATCAAAGATTTAGCTCTTTTCACCTTTGTATAAGCTAATGTTACCTTTATGCATTTATTCAGAATGTCAATTTTTACTAATTTTTCACCTACAAAAGATTATTTTTTTATGAAGCACTCCCAAACATACTGAGAGAAAATTGTAATGACTTTAGATGCAATAACGCTGCCTGGAGCTCGACTGTATCTTGACTCGAGGAGGTTGCAGCTTTGAAGACTTTTGTAATTGTATCATCTGTATAAAGATGCACTCAAGCTGCTCCTATGTCTTTTCCTGTGTAATTCGCTACATCTTAAGTATCCTATGACTTAGGTGATAAGCTCTTGATTTGCCACTTAGTCTTTGGTGTCTGACTTCTGCTTGTCAACCTTTTTTAAATTTCTTTGACCAGCATGTGTAAAAAAAGAGTGTTTGCAAAAGCTTCATAGGATTATAAATGGATAGAATGAATAATTAATTGTATAGCCTTAAATTAGATAACTGGTCTTTCATCTCACAAAGAAGGACATTGGGGGTCTGTTTTCTATTATTATAATGTGAAAATAAAAACAATAGGCTGTGGTTGAAACTAAGAAAAAACAAAAGGGGAGTAGAGGTCAGGAAATCCTTAATGTGTTGTCAAGAATCACAGGAACCTCCTGCGTGGACTATGACCTGGAAATGAGTTGGCATATTTGCACGTCTGATGTCACTGTGTTTAAGTTTGGGGTGAAATATATGTTTAAAGCAGCTCTGGGGTTTGGTCTGTTCAGCCTCCTTAAAATATCACCAAGATGAAGAGACAAGTTCATTAGCACAGACATCTGAGTGTAGGGTTGGTTATTGGTCCTATGGGTTATCTAAAGATGAATGTAGTGAGAGCCTTGAAGCACTCATTTAGTGTAATGAAGAGTTAACTACTTTGTGTGGATAGGTTTTTCTGAGGGTTTCTTTGTTTAGATCAGCACCTATACAGGATGGAATTTCAATGGTTTTGTTTTTAGGGGTACATGATCTCTTTTAATTTGATCTTTTGAAAAGTAGACAAATCAGAATGATATTGAGTTGCTGTTCTGTGAAACACTTCCAAACTTTCCGTATGATAATCTTGTTCAACAGATGTCACAAGCCATTTTCTTCATCTCTCTATCACTCTTGTAAGTAATCAGAGACAGTCAGCTGACCTCTTTTTAACCTTCAGAGAGGCAACAGTATTGGAGTAAGATGACATGGTATTTTCAAAAAATGTCGAGCAGGTCATTTAAAGAGCAGTTATTTCGTCATGGTGATGTGACTCTAATGATCTCATAGTTCCAGGAAACTTAGATTCCAGACATTTGAGATGGAAGGGCCCAGCACATGCGTTATTTAGATAAGGGGATCAATGTTTCACCTTACTGATCATTTAGACCACTGCACTACCAAAGAGGGCTGCATTAACACCATAAAAAAAAATCAAACATTTAAGATGATTTATGAACTACTAAGTTGAAAACATGTTGTCAATCTCTTAATCAGGATTAATCCATTATTTCCACTCTAAGTGAGATCAGCTCCAAGAATCTTTTTTGAAATAATGGTGAATTATCATTTCTGATTGCATGCCTTATTGAGCACCGATGATTTCGCATTTATTGCACAAGAGGAGCCTCTGGATGATTTGAATTTAGCAAAGCTAACATCATTGTATGCAAGCAGAGTAAAAAATAAGTATGAGAGTTATCTGGTTTTTCTAAATAATTGAAAAGAGCTCAGCTGTTCTGACTTTGTTTTAGATGAGACTTCACTTAAATCATTGTATGAGTTGTTCATATTTCTGTCTGTGAAATGATGTGACAAGCCAGTACAATTGAGAACAAATGGCAAATAGCGGCACAAATGACCAAATGCAACAGGCATTAGTGTTATAAAACTAATGTTGTAGATTTAAGATTTAATGTACCTGAATTATTACCTGTAATAATGCAAATGCATAGATTCTAAACTACATTGCTATCCCTAAAAAAAGCTTTCAGTCATTACTGTCAATTCTCATACAGCAAACCATTAATACGCTAAACAGAACAATATCAGATTTTTGTACGAAAAACTGGAAAAATGATCCCACTTAGAGAGAACCCACAGATAAAATATAACATGGTTGAATCCCCTGGTCTAAGGCAGCATATTTACTGTAGATAAATCAACACCGCCTAGATTAACATGTTTTAATGCACCTGATGGTTACGATCATGAACTATGAGCTTTATCACTCAAGGAAGTATTCAGCGAGTAGCTTAAAACACGAATTCAGCATTTATGGTACCCCAAAAAATTAAAATAATGATAAAAGCCAGGAAAAAAATGGACCATGAAAAAGTAGTTCCTTGGACAAACTTCAATGTTGTATTTTCAAGAACCCTCTGCAGTTTGCCAGAATACCTCTAGGGGCATCAGTGTGCATGTATTTCAGAGAGCCTGTGGTCTTTTCATACTGCAAGTCTGCAACAGTTCTGCTGTATCACTCTTACACTTTTAAAATACACTCACAACAACATGATGTTAGTCTCCTAGTGTGAATTCACTCTGCATTCAGAAACACACAGCAGAGGTTCAATATCCACAAACACACACTCACAGCCTGCTTTGTTGGCTGAGTGATCCTGTCTCGCCTCTGTTATTACCTTCAGTGCCCTGCCACTGGGCCAGTGGGACATCCTGGCCTCTGTAGCGTTCGTATTAAAGGCAAGAAGTTGCAAGCTTGTAAATATCTTGCCTTGAATTTTCATTATACAAAGCGCTCAAGGCGTATTTCCACACAGTTTGTCATGATGGCAGTAATTTCAATCATAGCAAGTAGATATAAAAAAGATAGAGCTAAACAGCTTTCTTTCCTGACTCTGATGCTTCATACTGCGTAGATGTCATCTGGTTCAAACTTGTATTTGCTGAGGTTGTTGATCCATCACAGTTTGTGTAATGTCTGATTTTTTTTGCTCAAGTTACATAACCAAACACTGTGAAGACTTGTTAAATGACTGCACACAGAACAGTATTACCAAGAACAATTACACAAGTCTGA
The DNA here is from genome assembly GCA_008086565.1 of Thalassoma bifasciatum. NCBI lineage: Eukaryota > Metazoa > Chordata > Actinopteri > Labriformes > Labridae > Thalassoma > Thalassoma bifasciatum. Next base: position 42,876 of record RPOG01000133.1, read on the forward strand.
CAACAATTGCAGACATGATGCTAACTGTGAAGGAGACAGAACAACTTTTGGAACTGACTCCTTCATCACCAACCCTTCCTCCTGCTCCTCCTCCTCCCCCTCTTCCTCTCTGTTTCCCATGTGCAGGCGGACTGGTGAAGCTGCTCAGAGCACGAGAAGCAGGAGAAATCTGCGATTTCAGAGAGAGAGAGGATCAGAGCGAGAGAAGGAGAGAGAGAGAGGGAGAGAGTGTCTGGCTGAAGATCCCTCAGGATGAAGAAAAGCAGCAGTGCACAGGGGGTTACACCAGGCGATGTAAGTACACTATTGATTTCTCTCAACCTTCTATCAGTGCGACTGCAAATCCATCCATGCATTCATTACACAGCCACTCATGGTCCTTCTTGGTATCCTGTTTCTCTCCTCCAAAGTTTACAGCTTCATTCTGCAGTTGGCTCAGTGTCTGTAAATTTTGTTACATTCGTCCTTCCTTCATGTCAGGACAAACGCATAACAAACACTCATGGGAGCAAGGTGCAGAACTGTATGTCTGTGTGGTCAGTGACTCATGAACAGATGACTGTACTGTACACAACAGACCGCTTTCTGGCAGGACGCACCGCAGAGAGCAAGATGGTGTGTGTGTATATTTGTGTGTGTGTGTTTGGGCATGTGTGTGTTTTAATGATAGAACAAAGGATGAAGGACGCTGTGTTGTGCGTATGTGTGTGAGCTGCCAGAGATAAAACATTGAGGACTGATGCAGAGTTTGGAGGAAGGAGGCAGAGCAGGAAGAGGAGGAAAGGTGCTAAAGAGAGTTCACGGCAGGAGACATTCAGGGCTTTGACTGAATGGAAACATGGATGCGAGGAAGAGGAGCACAGACCTGACGGAGAGGCCCATCTGTTTCTCCTCCACACCACCGTGTTTATGACTGGATGGGCAGGACAGATCATTTACTCTGACATTGTCCAACTGGAGCTGAGTGTCCAAATTACATCCTGGATCAGGACATTTTTTTCCATTGATTTTCCTCCATTAATATCAAGTAAACCCAAAATTTATGATGTTGCAAAAGTACTTTGCCAAAACTTTTTGTTGCTCTTCACTTCTTACTTGAAACCCACACTATAACCCAACTTAATAGCTTTTTTGTTATTAATGATTAATTGTAATTTGAACTATAATGCCGGCAGTGATTAGAGGGAAATGCAGACACATTTTACAAAAAGTTGACATCTTATTTAGGAATTAACAAAAGCATGATTGATGACCCCTTCAGCATTTATTTCCCTGCAGTCGCAGAAATATTTGTGAAAGACTTGCCAATATTCAAAATAAATTGTGTTTGTGTACTCATGATAATGTTAATCCATTTGAGCAAATAGTCCAGACTTCACATTCGTGGCCAAATCCGATCAGAGTACAATTAACCAGAGCTTGATTATTGAAAGCTTCTGTGGAGTTTTATTTACTAAGAATGAGACATACTGACATTTATATCCAGAGAAGCAAATGAGACCATCTGGGAGAGGAGTGAATATTTTTATGAAGATATTTTATTGATCTATCAGCCCTGAGGCAGGGTAGGTGTCAGACGAGGCAATGAACAGCACGATTGCCCAAACAGCCTTTTAAAAATATTCCATAACAGAGATTTCAAATACAAGTGTAAGAGATATTTTTGCTGAGGCAAAATGATGAAGCTGTATATATTGTAGCAAAGCGATTTGTGCGCATTTGTGGATCTTATACATTATTACATAGATTCACAAATGCATACAGAAATCCACAATTTGTGAGTTGTGAGTCACAATTGGGTAAACAGATTTACAAGTGTGTGAGTGGTCAATCCGCAAACCTATTTCCTGCTTTATACATGCATTTTTAGATTCATATAAGAACTTGTTCATCTTTTACGTGCTCTCTAATCTGTTTTGCTAGAGTAGTAGCTCCAAGCAAGATCACCAAAATAAACACTTGTACCAGTCCATCCAAAGGAGTCACCAAACAGACCCAAACTAAAATTAGACAAAGCAATTTTAGATTTAGAAAAAGAGAGAGACACATAGAGGCATTTAGCCCCTACAGCTTGGACAAATTGCTTTGGATAGAAATTGATCTTCAGAACGACACTTCTTTTTTCATCTTCCCTTTAGAGGAGACTAACTGTTGGTGACTTATTCCCTGTCAGACACCTTATAGACAGCAGACCATAAAGGATCACTTAAGGACTTCTTTCTTAAACGCACAGCCCACCATGCTGTTGCTCTGCTGTTACGACAATTGAATTTAAGAGAGCATAGATCTGATTGATGCAGGTTGACTCTGGGTCATCTGTCTCTCTATGTCATGGAAAGACCGTGAAACAGATGTCAGAAGCGTCCACAGCCCTTAGTCATTCCTGTAATATTTCACAAAGCTGGTAAATAACTTTTTTTTGGTGTGTCAAAACACTATTTAAGAATTAAAAAATGGATGTGTTGAGAGCTGGAACTCCAATTTCCTCTCTTTATAGTGATAACATTCCTGGTGGTCACACAATTTATCCGGCTTTCCTGAAATAAGTATACTCATTCAATTTCTGGCAACTAAGGATAGACCAATATATTGGCCATTCAATATATCGAGCCGATTTTTGTGTTTCTCACTTGTATCGACATTGGCTGATACGTGGGTGGGTTCACAGATGTATTTTTCCCAGAAATGATTTACAGACAGGCATCCATGGGCAGCTCTGTGTTGCTTGCAGACTTCAGAATGAAACAACTTCAAAACTATTTCAAAGTATGTTTTGGATAAAGTCAAAAAAAGATTCAACTCATCACATTTGTTGTCATTGTGTCATTCTATGATGTAAATTGAGGGAGCAAAAGCAGTATTGGCCCCAAATATCCCAAGAAATATCCCAATATCCCAAAATCCGTAGCCTGTATCAGTGATCAGCCAAGGGTGGTGAAAAAAAATCAATATCGGCATCAACCCTAAAAAAATCTTATCAGTTGATCCCTACTGGTCACACATGAAAAGTAAAAATCATATCAAAAAGTTACGGTGCAGACATCAGCCATTCTTCATAGCTTAACACCCCACATCCCACCTTTCATTAAGATTCCATAGCCTCTTAATAATGTAAGATTTTTTCTTCTCTTTTCCTTTGGATTCAATAATTGACGCTCTATACCCGTCTCGTTAGAGTTTCGCATGAGCTGTCTCATCTAAATCACGTTCTTCAGAAGAGGCTTTTTCGTATCCTGGAGATGTTGTTTCAGCTCCACAGCCAGTAAGACGACCTTCATCTTCACCTTCGAAAAACCCTCACACGGCTTATACTGAAGTTATACTATATTATCTCTAAATCAGGCTCATTGTTTTGACTTCCTTCTAACTTCCTGGCCTTTATGATATTGTTCAGACCTGGATTATTAGACTAGGTCTATATATTTGAAACATAAACATCCTGATCCTGTTGTTGAATTGTATACAGACATTTAATCAGTTTATGTAAGAAGAGCGTCACTGTCCAACCACCTAGGGGACCACAGACACAGGATCAATGGCTCACTAGAATTTAAAAGCCAGATTCCAGGTATCAGTCAATACTTGATTAATAAACAAGTTGGCAGGAAAACAGCAGAGACAGAAAGAGGGGCATATTGACAAGAGAGTGTTTCAATCTCTGCTTGTAACATTTGTTGTGAAGTGATTGTGTGAGTGGAAACATTCAGCTGGTGGGACAGAGTTGTGATTTAGCAGATTTAATCTCACCCTTTTTCCTTGGGACGGGTTGAATGTGTCTTAAAGAGACAGGCACTATAAATCAGACAAATTACATTTCCTAGAAGGAGCAGAGGAGTCAGCAGAGCTGTGTTTACCGACAAGCAAAGGGGAAGAAAGATTTACGGCATCAGTTCCTGTCCTTTTCAATGACTCTTCTTTTCTTCTAATCTTTTCCACTTTTATTTAAAAACCTCTTGTGTTCATGTCAGGTCGTCTGCTCTAAAATCAACTTCCTTTGTCCAGTTTTTTTTACTTTTTTTACTTTTCTTCTTAATTGTCCTCTCTGTGGTCACTGTTTGGCTTCCAGATTGGGAAGAGGAAACAAGAACGACTTTTCCTCTCCGTCATTCTGTCCTGCCGCCAATTAATTGGTGACACAGCTCATTTTTCCATTTGCTGTGATATCACTCTGTCTCACTTTGATCACTCCATTGGAGCTCAGCAGTGGCGATAACAGTCTCCTTTTTGTTAATTTATGACTCTTTCCTTTTTGACTTTTGACCAATCATAATAAGTAGAAGTTTTGTTCTAATATTAACTCTAATGATGAATAAAGTTTTGCCATTTATTAACAGAGGTCATATTGTAAATGCTCAACTCAGCCCAGCACCATTGGGTTTTGGAACAATGTGTTTCAATAAAAAAATGAGGTACCAAGACAAAATGTTTTCTGAACTACACTGGAAACATGTTTTGTTTTTGCAGTTTTATCAAGCAGGTTGTCTGTTTTTTTTACTTGGTAAGTAGTTTTGGTGTTTCTGCAATTGACACCTGTTCTCATGTGATAAGTTGTCGATCCTCTCAGACAACATGTTATCTCATGCTATTTGACAGGGGATCTTCCTTTGCTTTGCTTTTTACTAATAATAAATATAGGGATGCACGATACTGGATTTTACCTGACGTGCTGATATTTTACAACTCATTTAGCCGATAACCGATACTGATACCGATATTTTCTCTGTGCACCAAATTGCAGGGATCATCAACTCTCTTCTGTTTTGGAATTGGCATACAGTAAGATGGTGCATACTTTTATCACACTTGTTTTAAAATATTAATTTTATGTGCAAAATGACAAAAGTACTGAATGACTTAATGGTTTCCTTGAGTCAATTGTAACAACACCCACAATCAGTTACAATTTGGCCAATTTCACAGTTGACAGAGTGAGGAAACATAACTTCTGTTCACAGGGAACATGTTGCTCTGTGCATGTCTTCTTCGCACATGGCCTCTAGGTTGGGCATTTAATTGAGTGAGCAGCAACCCATTATATCAACTGAAAACTTGCTGATATCTGGCAATAACCTATCGCTCATTTTTAAGCCAATATCAGCCAATAAATGATATATGCCAAATCGTATATGTATATGGGATAAAAAAACATTTTCAGTCATGACAAGGACCTCCACCATTGGATGCCAAACATGATGTGGTGGTGGTTTCAGTCCTTTGAAAACTTGTTCAAAAACAATTTGAAGTCAGTTTCATTACTAGTTAAATCCTCATTAGTGGAGCTTTAAAAAATAATTGGCTGAAATAACAACAGAGATGAAGCATTACTCAGTGACCATAATATGCAGCACAACAATGAAACAGAAAGCTTGAGCTGATTGATCCACCAGAGGGAGATGATAAGTTGCTATTTTAAAACTTAAAATGTTTCTCCTGGCACAGTATATTTAATGAAAACAAATCTCTTGTTGTGATTTGTGCTGATGCTACAGCTGGAAAAGAAAGATCAAGACTTTCCAATGTTTTACATTATGTGAAGATAACTTTATGCTTTTCTGTCTTCTTCATCTTTTTAAATTTTGTCTTCGCTTTGTCTAAATTTCTGCTTTTTCCTCAAAACTATCTTGTACTGAAGAATCTGCCATCAAAACAATGTTTGTTTTTTTTAACAGTTGGCAACTTCAGAAACTTTCAGAAAACTGTAAGTCTGTGCTGAAAAAGTCTCTATCAAACCCTCTGAACTGAAAAACTTGATTTTTGTCCAGCACCAAGTAACTACTTTGATGTTGGGTTGATGTCGTGCAGTCTTGGTGTTGGTTTGTGGTGGGTTTTGCTCTGATGTCATGAAGGTCAAACTGTGGCTTCATTTTCACCCACACACTCTCACTCTCTGTCAAGTCACACTCATCCGCTCTGTTTGTCCTCTTGCACCTCGTACACACACAGAGGAGACAAATATCTTCCTGTTAGCAGAGCCTCGTTCTAGGAATCCATCGATCCTCCCTCCCTCTCACTAGTCCATTGGAAGCTTGTCAGACTGTTTCATTTACACTTTCATGTGGTGGTGAACATAAAGGAGACGTTGATGTAAGCAGAATGAGCTCTGGCAGCCCGCCTCTGTTTCCTCTGTGCTCAGGCTTGTTTACAACCTTTCATCACAGTGAAGCACCCTGCTGGAGCAGTCAGTCTCACACAGACACATTAAACACAATTTATAGTCAGCACGGGCTAATCAGAATGTCATTTAGTAGGTCACATTTCCAGGAACTGAAATAGACTTTAATTAAACAATTAATTTTTCTGTGTGCTGTAGTGTAGTATAGTAAAATTGTTATCACATTTTTTACTTTGTTTGGACAACAACTTAATAATCTGCCAGACTTAACATCATAGATATATGATGCACAATACGCAGACTAAGTCGTATACTTCTGTCAGTATGTTTCCATGAAGTGCACAACACACACTCTGCACTCACTAAAACAGTGCGCAAAATATTCTCCTGTCATTTGTTCATTGCAATTGTCAACCATTGTTTGATCTGCCCCCCCCCCTTCTCTACATAGCCAATATGGCCACCATTGAGGATGAGAAGTGTCCTGAGGTTCACATTTAACTTTTTGACCATTTGAATGTGCCAGCTGATGGGTCAAAGTGCCCTGCATTTTTCCATACTTTCAGTGTGATCGCATATATGCAGAAATCAGAAAAAGCTGAGTCAAACTGACGTCATTTGGGTTGGGATGATGTAAAAAGGTGGCGCTGAGGCAGGCATTTAGCCTCTTTACTAACAACTGTGGTGTGCCTACCTGTCAGTCTAGTTAACCATGTCTTAATTGAGGAAAAAACAAAGTAATGTGATAACAGAGATATGAGTGACATAATATTTTGAAATAGGTTGGAAACATGTTTATTTTTGCCGTAAAGTTTGATTTTTGACTGGGTTTGTATGTGGCCTCAAGTGGACACTCAAGCATTTTTAGCACTTCCACATTGGTTTAATATTTTTAGACCGAAGTTTGCTGCTTGTGTCACATACATCTGATCAAACTTGCTGACCTGTTTGTGCTACATTCAAGTCAAGATGTCAGAGGATGATTTCTTAAAATAATTTTTGAATTAAGTTTTCTGATACCTAAGGCCAGATAACTTATTTCAAATACTGTATGTATTATCAAGAAGCAAGAAGATTCTTAGCAAACGTTTTTATTCACTAATGGAATAATTTGAGAGCTCTGATTTAGTTGGTCATTATGGGATTAATATTTCACCTTCATGTTTTCTTTGTGATTTCCCTTCAGAGTTGACCTTTAGGGTTTATTAAAAGCCATTGTCATGAAAATCTAATCCACTGTCATCTCCCTCCTCAACCTCAGGAGAATAAGGAGCCGACTGTGGGACAGTATTGCTCCGGCAGCACACTTGGAGTTGAGTTATTCAAAGTCCACCGACGCTTCTCTGGGAACCTGCAGCTGCCTCCGTTATCATGGCGACAGGCAGAAAAGGAGAGTTACAGGGGAAGGTCACTAACACCTGAGGAGGACCCGGTGACTCGAACCAGACCCACAAGTCTGCCCATTGTATCTCTGCCACGTATTGACATCACGCATGCTGACCCTGACAGGTAAGATCATTGGGAGTTGACCAGTTTGGGGTAAAGTTGACACCTGCGTCTTTTTCTCAATCTAAAAAAAAAACAAATCCAGAACACAAAAGTCCAAAAGACTCCACCACATATCTCTCTCTTCTCCTGTCAGTAAAAATTCAAAGAGGTCCTAAACAAATGCAACAGCAGAAACCGTCTAAGAAGCCCTCAAGTAATGCAGAAAGCTAAAACACATACAAAAAGCAGATTTCTGCAACCATGCAAAGTCAAAACCTCAAAATATTGTAAATCTTTTAATCCATGGTTTAGTGCTGCTATGTTCTTTGGGGTAGAAAAGTTTCATGTGCTGCATTGTAAACACTGGGGGATGTGTTTTCCATCATTTGTAGAGTAAATCTGAAATTTGCTTATTAAATTCTAACCATGCTGATAATAAAATCTTATTTGTGATTTGATTTTAAGATACTAAACAACTCAGCTGTCATGTTGTTTAGAGCACTCCTCCTGTTTTCAAACCCTGAGGCAGTGAACACTGAGTTGCTTGTCTAATTAAATCAGGAAAACTTCAAAAAAAGGGGCTTTTGATGGTGTCTACAAGGGTAAATTATGAAATGTGTTTTTTTTTATCTTTGATCCACAGTGATGCCCCTCACTGAACTACAGGTTATTACACACTCTTTGTAATCCAGCAGTGTCCATCAACTTTTTTTGGTAGTGCCTCTCATCTCCATGAACTCTCACTGCTCCTCTGTGTTTTCAAAAGCAGAAAGTGCTTCAATCTGTAAAAAAGTCCTGGCTGGAAATATAAGCTGGTTGTACACTAAACAAAAACTTATCAACAGTAGGGTTTTTTACAGTCTTATTTGCATCACAGATAATACAGTAGGGGAATTGCTATAACAAGTTTGTACAATCAGATTAATCATAACCCCAATCTCATAAAATAGTAAATATTTGTTGAAATGTTATCAAGCTTTGTATATTTTTAGAGCCTGATTACATAACTCCTAATCCTGGTAAACATGAAAGCCGAGAAAGATGGCCAGGGGCTTTAAAAAGTACTTTTTTAAATGCTTCCCAGAGACCACAGTTGTAGCAGTCATAAAGCAAGATTTCTGACTGAAGCCGGGGGCTCAGGTCGGATGGAGGAGATCCATGCAGAGCAGCAGCTGTTTATCCAAACCTGAGACTCACATATCACAGTTCCTCCAGACTGTTTTATAGGCAGGTGGTTAACAGGCATCTCTGTCACCTAGGGCTCAAAATACCTGATGAAAAGAGGAAGAGGACAAGAACTGTGGTTTCGGTTTGGTTTTCTCTTTCCTCAGCTCCGTCTACATCATAATTTATTCAGACCAAGTCAAACAAAACCTTTTTTGGCTGTAGTTTAGTTAAACATGCCAAAAAACATGCCTCTCCACTGCAGAGTAAGTTAGAGTCAAGGATTTTTAAACACAAACATTTGGACGTGAAAACTCTGAAGGAGGAGAATTTCAAAAACGCAAAACAGTCTTAAATTAAATCCTCTTAGTTTGGATGTGAAGCTCAAAATTCTGTCTTTGACGACTTTACAAGCTGTATATATTTCAGAATGCTTCTCCGATGTGATCTTTTGACCCTCAAATGATTTACTCAAAAAAGATTGAAGAGGAAAGGAAAAATATCTGAAAACTTCAAGTAAAAAGGGGAATACAAAACATAACATTAACGCTGCAGAAAGGGAGCTATTACATGTAACAATGAGGATGTTGCGTATAATGAAACAGGGATAGAATATCAACATCTGTTTATTCTATATTTCATATCTTGTATTCTTTGAAGCATAAATCATGGATGTGGTCTCAGTGACATCAACCATTGGGTTCTGAAAAAGCGTCATGGAGCCAGATGATAGCCATGGTCATTTTGAAATATGCTGATTCACCCTTACTTTCGTCCAAACTTAAAGTCGTCACAGACGTAGAGTCGAGACCGTAACCTCACTGCCTGACAAACTGCTTCAACATGCCCACCTTTATCAACCACACTCCTCATTACCCCGACTGTGTCTCACTCTTGTTCTTAATGTTCTTAGAACAGATGAGACATGTTTAAAGAAGTCGGTCTGTTCCCTTTTCCCTGTCTGCTCTCAAGTGATAAAGAGAAGCTCTGCTTCTTCTCAGATCCAGTGATGTCCCTTAGTTACAGTCAGACTTGTTTTCAGCCTGCTAAGATACCTTCAACTTTTACTGGGTAAACACTGTCATCCTGTAAAGTAAACACTAAATTTTGATGATAATATCCTGTCTTATGGCAGAGCTGAGATGCAAGTGCTCTCTCTCAGATAATATTTGGTCATTTTGTGTGGATTTCAGTCTACGGCAGATGTAATGTCCTCAGTTAAAGCTAAATGAAGGCTTCTACGCCTTTAATTAGGATAATTATAGCACCTCTTCACTGAGTTTGACTGTGATTAAACTCGAAAATGACGTCCCACAAACTCACACCCTGTTTCATTAACTGTTCTGTCTCTGAGCCCCTTGGCCATCGTCTCCAACCTTTGAGTGAAATGTGAGATCATTTCCCCTGTATGGTAGTGGTTATTCTTTGCCACTTTCACATAATATGGGTAACCTAAGCATGTGCTAGACACCTTTAAATTGCAGAAAAAAAAACAAAAATACAAGTGTCTGCAAAAGACGAAAAAACTTTAAAACTTAGGTTTTTTAAATATAATTCTTAAGTAAGCTTTTGTCAGTCAAGATTTAACCCAACTGAAGAGTTGACTAGGGAAGGTTTTACTGTTGTAACTTCTTTTCTTAAATATATCCAGGTCTTGTGTTGCAGAAAGAGTCACCTTTGAGGATTGATAAAAAAATAACATTTTCATTGTGCAGGACAAAGCACACACAACTAAAACAGTGTTTAAATTCTAAATTGTAAAATTTAAACCCTTTGAAAAGCTCCTGCCATATAATATAATACCTCCTTTACATTTTTTGATGGTTAAACTCAAGATGGTATTGTACAGGGACCATGTGCTTTTATCAATTTTCATTAATTTTTTGTGTTTACTAAGTGTTATTTTACATTTTAAAAAAACTATATTGTACTGTCAGATGTACTAGCTTTGCTCCTGGCTGATATCTACGACATCAAGCATGCACACAAGTGAAAGTCTGTGTTGTGTTAAAAAATGAAGTAAAGAAAAGCTGAATTTATTCACTGGCATTTATTTCTGTTTTTTTTTATAAAATTTGTTTCATGTTTTAACAGAATGGTTATAGATGGTGGAGTGAAGGGCGGGGCAGGACGATAAACGCACTGACTAATCTTTGGAGCTTTAATATCAGAGGGAAAAAAGGGACAGGCAGTCAGATAAACAGAGCAACTCAGAGAGCTGCAGCAGTCCAGAGCTGCCTGCCAAGCGAACGTGCCTCCACCACGTAGCTTGTGACAGAGCAGAAAGGAGATCTGTCAGAGTGTATGAGTGAGCAGCCAAAACATCAGTGCATCGTTTCGTTTCTTGATGAGGAGGTGAGAGGGGATAAGGATGCCTCGGAGGTCCCCACGGTGCAGAGGTGGGCACTTTGACTTCAGCGAGGATGTGGTGAACAGAGAACATCTGTCAGCTCCAAGGTGATTTTGAGACGCTTTGCCTCAAACTTTCTTTTTCTTCAGTGCTATTTAGCAGCAAAAACTTGTTTTTGTTCTGTATGTTTCTGGTTGTTTTGTATTCATTCACTCATTGGCAGTTAGTGATGAGAAATTTTAATTTGTGTCCAAAAAAGGAAAGAATACACGCTTTTTATCAGGATTTATTCTGTCAGACTAATGCAGCCAGCTTCTGAGAACATCAGGCTGGACAGAAATGCTGCTCTGTCAACATCCGATGGTTTCCTGCCTGCATCAGATTAAGAGATTAGATTCTAGGTAAAGCATGTTGTTAATGTCGTGAAGTTGGGATTTGGATGACGCAGAGTGCAACCCTTATGACGTTTATGGTCCAGCATGTGTGTAATCAGAGTCCGGGCATTTCACATTAATCTGCGCTCTTCTGGCAGAGGTGTGAAGCTGAGAGTATCTCGGTGTGTCGCTTATCCCACATGTTTCAGAAATTAAAGGGGCAAGAGGTTAATGTGGGGCAAAGAGGGACTTGACCTTTCCATCCGTCCGGCTATTATGTGATTGTTTGTACAGGGGTGTTTGGGAACGGCAGCAAATGCAAGACTTCTCTCTGTTGGGGAGACCTTTTCTAGCAGTTCAACTTAAAACAAGATTACCAGGTGTGGTTTGTTCACAAAAAATATAATCTCTTTGTGATACAAACTAACTCGTGACTTTTTCTGGGTATTTTCTTTTGATTCATGATTTGTGGCATCTGTCATCCCTGAAGGGCTTTGACTTTTTCACCTTTGACCTGTAAACCCCTCTCCAGCTGACCTGATCATCTGGTTACACAATAGCCTGTCCTCTCCTGCTGCACGCCCTCAGTAGTGGTAAACAGATTATATCAGTTCCTGCATCTGTGGTTGTTTTTATTTTGGCATCAACATAAATGCTCGGTTGATAAACTGTGGATATTATGATGTAGTGTGTTTGCAGAAATCAGAAAGTGATAATAATAATGATGCTTTTTGATCAGCTGTTTTTGAAACATTCAAAGAATGTTTTTAAGGTCCAAATACTTTTGAATTCTGAATTAAAAATATATTTAAAATAAGATAATAACAAAAATGGGTAATCTAAGATTTGATTCAGTGATGCTGCTCTCAGACTAGGATGCTCAAATTGGAGCTGGGCGATATGGCAAAAAAAAAAAGATCACAATATATTTATTTTTACATCATCTGATAACAAGTGTTTTCATAATTTTTATATAGTTTTTATACTACCAGTTTTAAAGCAGGTGTCCTGAAAACAAAACAAACTAAAGGTTGGTTAAATTTTTTATTAACATACGAAGTAAAGAACAAAGCGAAACACATAAGATTTACATAGAAAATTAGAGGTATAGAAGAAAAAGGTCTCTGTGTCTCCCCTGTCGAAAAATGTAAAACACACACATACAACACACATCTCCACCATGTTTATTGATTAAATACGCTCACAGCTGATCACTGTAATCAATCTGAAATTTATCAGGATCACGAATCACAGTCATATTATTCCCAGCCTTGGCTCAAGTAGGACACAATAGAGCTCAATTATTCTGGAAGATCTGAAAATTAATTCTGATATCAAGAAGATGAAAACTAGGAAACAATAGATGTATCTCTGTGTATGTAGTAGCAGTGGTAGTATAAAAACAAGAATGCATGAAACAAGCTCCTACAACCCTCTACACATTATAAAAAGCTAAGAATGTGCCCCTTTCTGATCGGACAGTAATTTTTTAAATGTAAGTTTTGAGTTGATGTTTATGGAAGAGTGTTCTGGAGCTGGAGCTGCTATTTTTCTACTGTCGACTCCAGAGTGCTTCTCCCTGGAACTTACATTTGTAGACTGTAAAAGTTGTGTCTAGGTACTTCTGCTTCCCTTGGAAGTGACTGTTATGTGTGTTATAAAATCTTCTGTATTAGGCTTATCAAAGTACAAAACTCATTTAACTATTTCACCAGGAGATGAAAAATAGTGTCCAACTTTTGAGACACAACTAATAACATGATGTTCCATTTCCTATCCCAAGGCGAGCAGACTAAAAAGCACACACTTTTGTAACAAGATGATGAGGGAAAGTTGAGGAACAGGTTGGCATTTTATAATTGCCCTTTTATGTCAGAATGTTTGTGTATTATTTTCCTGCAAAAGCCAGTGGCAAACTAGACTGATCTTTAAACGATTACCCTGTTTGTATCATTTGACAGCTCATGTTTTTAGTCCTGTCTTTATTACATTTATCTTCTGGGGTTGATGTCTAACAAACAAAACAAGTAAAGCTAAGGGGAAATGTTGTAGTTCACTGCACTCATGTTATCCCTGCAGCGTACTTGTCATCTGCACTTATGTTGCAGTTAGAAAAATAAACAAGGTTTATAAAAAATGGATAAGTCTGGCATTTTACTGGAAGGACCTAGTCCCTCTGTTGATACTACCCAGCATAAATGAAAGAACAGATCTTGTCAGATTCTCTCCAAAACATTGACCAGAGCATTAGTTTACAATAAAAGGGCCCCTCCCCTCACTGACCTACAAAACATACCCATTTAATGATCATAAAAGCTTCTTTTTAGGGCATGGACTGATGGATGAATGAATGGATAAATGGATGGATAAATGAGCACAAGCAGTCATTTTAGAGCTCATGCAACAGCTTTTTTCTGAATGGCGTTGCATGTTGCTCTAGCAGGTACTTAATAACAGCTCATTGGAAGTACTTGGTACATGGTGATTTCATGTTTTATTAAAAATAATTATTGATCCATTGGCACGATTCAAGATAAGGCAATGATTCCAAATCACAGCATCCAAAGACTCATATCCAGGAAAGTTTTAAAGTGATAAATTCATGCCTTCATTTCTTGCCTGGTCTACTCAAAAACACCACCACCACATAACTTAAGCTTCATGAGCTGCTGCCAGTGATCTGTAAAGAACCACTAGGATTAAGCCCATAACTCCCAGTCTTAAGTCTTTGCACTGAAAATCTCATAAAAAAGATTTAAAAGGCTGCTGGTAGCTTTAAATCAATATGTGATTGTAAACCAAATGACATGTCAAACCTCCTTGAACAACATACACCCAGCAGGTTTCTCAGGGATTGTTTCTCCACTTGACCTAAACCTGGGGAAGCTGAATTCAACTCTGCCCTGCAAACAGATAAAGCAAAGTTCTTCATAGGATCTACTGATGCCTAAGCTTTAAGTATGACTATTTTATGAAATACTTTTTGTTAGACATTGATTGATGGTTTGTGCCTTGACACATTTAGTTGTCTAGACTTAAAAACAGCTCTCCAGTAGTGCAATTAAATTTGTAGAGATGGACAGCAAAAGAACAGATAGGAAAATTAGACTACTATGCTTCCATTAAAAATGCTTAAAAGCATTAATCCAAGGAAAACTCAATTGTTTACTATTTCTGTAAAAGCAAATGATTGTGAATCAGACAGACAGGTCCGCATGACCACACGAACCTACCACCCTAAACTTGAATGAAAATCAAACAGTCAGACTCAAATAAATATATGCATGTGTGGACTAACAAAGAACAAAGAGCAGCTGAAAAATTAAATCCATTGGGTGAAGAATGAAAAAAACCCCACCGGTTTCCAATTCTTGGCCCTAAAGAAAATACCTCTTTTGAAAGATTTTCACCATCAAATGCTGCCCAGTTGTTTGTTAAACAGTCTTTGTAAATACTTAAATCTGTAGAGGTTCCTAATCTGTCATTTATTTCTCTCTGTTTCAGCTTTGAGGTGGAAAATGGTCCGTCGCTGTGCTGCAGCCCTTCAGACCCACAGGCGTCTCCTGGCTCAGGCCTCGTTCTCCATCCTAACCTGGCGGGTCACGGCCAACGGAGGGAGTCGTTCTTATACCGCTCTGACAGCGACTACGACCTGTCGCCCAAGTCCTTGTCTCGAAACTCTTCCATTGTTGGAGAACTGTGAGTAGAATTCATTAATTTTACAGATTAAACTATTTATAACATTTCTACACTGCATTTTATCAATACTGCAACCAAAGTTTACAAATCATTTAATTGCCTTGATCTGAGTGATGGCTTTCATTTTTACTCCTTGTTTCAGGCATGGAGAAGACTTGATTGTGACTCCCTACGCTCAGGTAGGAACTTAGTTCAATTAAATTCACTTGCTTCAAAGTTAGACATGAATTTGTACATTTTGTGACCCTATTCATTAACAAATGTCCCCTTTTTTGTTATTATTTTTGTGTATTCCAGGTTCTGGCTAGCCTGCGGACTGTTCGAAATAATTTCACCACCTTGACAAATGTTCAGTGTGTATCCAATAAGTAAGTAATCTCATAATAAAGTTCATGCCTTAGAGTGATTTGCAATTCAAGTTCCTTAACTGGGTTAAATTTGCCTTTCACTTGGAGAAGCAATAATCTGTGTGGTAGTTTCTGGTGCCACAGCTGAAGATAACAGCTCACATCACTTGGGGGCGCCAGTGCACTGAAAACATTCAAATGCTGCAGTTCAGTACTAAGGAACCACTCAGTTTTAAACCAACTATCTTAAGTCTTTTCTGAAGATGGTTTGAGGCAGCTGCAGTGCTGAAATCTTAGAAACGACACATGACACACTGACATTATACCTTAAGTTTCAGTGATCCTATGTGGCTCACTCTGATTTCTGATCTGGGTCGCTGGTTGCGGTTTAATCAGGATACAGTTTATGTATGACGTCAGGGGGGGTTAGACTGAGGTAGTCTGTCAATGTTGCAATACTATATGCTGAAAGTCTGGCCTTTAATCATTGCTAAGAACTGCGGAGGCGTCTGCATTTGTTTGTTATGTTGACAAAGATGAACCACAGTGGAAGCATTTGACACACATTTGGGCTCCTGCTTTTATCATTAACAGAATAATTTGTGTTTGCAGGAGGTCACCAGCTGCAAGTCAGCCCTCTGTCACCAAAGTCTGTCTGTCAGGTGAGTCCTCATGTCAGACCTTCATGGAGAAAGAGTTCAAAATGTCTTCAAAGTTTGGTGCAATTAGCAACTTGATACCAGTAACAGTATCTGACATACAGTTGTGCCCAAAAGTTTACACCCTCCAGCAGAATTTCTGATTTTTTGGCCTTTTTCCAGAGAATATAAATAATCACAAAATCCTTCCTATCACTCATGGTTAGTGGTTGGGTGAAGAAATTTATTGAAAAAAGTTGTTTACTCTTTTTAAATCATAATGACAACAGAAACTTCAAAAATGACCCTGTTAAGAAGTTTACACAACTCTGGTGGTTTTGTCCTGATAAATGCACAAAAGTGAACACAAATGTGTTTGAATGTCTACTAAAGGTAACCATCCTCACCTGTGATCTGTTTGCTTGTAATCAGTGTGTGTGTATAAAAAATGAACAGGGTCATTTTTGAAGTTTCTGTTGTCATTATGATTTAAAAAGAGTAAACAGTTGTTTGTTAATAAATATCTTCACCCAACCTCTTTGTGTTACCGTTTATATTTTTTGAGAAAAGGCCAAAAAATCAGAAAATTCTGCTGGAGGGGGTGTAAACTTTGAGGCACAACTGTATCTACAATTAATTCCTCCTGAAAAATAAACTTCTTACTGCTTAGTGCTTGCAAACAAACACATATTCATAAAAAGTCTGTTATGAATGCAACTACGAAATACTTTTTTAGAAAAGAAAGTTAACTTTTGATTCAGTAAGTTAATCATTAACAGCAGAGGATGTAGTACTTGTAAAAGCCTTTTGGTTAACTTTTGTCTTTAAATAATACCAATGCATTTATTTTATCAGAGATATGATGTGTTGTATTAACACTCAAAACTAGATGAAAAAGGAATAAAACTCAGTGTTCCAAAAAGAATTACATGCAGTTTCGTACATGAAAGAAAAAATAAAAACTAACTGTCTTTGATACTCAAAATTTGAAGAATTGCCTTCATGTATTGGAAGTTGGTGCAGGCTAACATCTGTTCAGTGAGTGTGAGCATGTACAATGCAGCAAAGACACTCTTTAAATACTTAAAACTTTTCTTCTGCATGCAAAAAGCTGCACTGATTTAGTCAGGTTTAGATCAGGGTTCTGATTCTGCAAAGAAAGGTCCCAAACAGCACAGTGATGCTATGTTTACAATCCTGCACAAACTGTTATCTTTGACTGTTTTCACACATGGAAGCAAAAGCTACAATCTTGAGTTTTTACAGGAAAAACATGACTTGATAACAAAGTTCACATGCAATGACGTTAAGCTGAGGCAAACAAAATGAATAAGGGTGAGAACCACAGAAGGCGATTTAATGGTTCAGCTTCACATGAAGAAAGAATTGAAGGAGGGAGAGGACGGGTGAAAGAAAAGGGAGGAGGGAAACGGGGATATTTGTTCCTGCTGCACTGGTTCTTCAAGCCTGATTGACGTCAGCAGGGCCTGCACACAGCAGTTCTCCACTTCCTATCAGCACAGATGGGCCGCTAGGAGCGTCCCGCAGCAGGAAAAAATACAAGACAACTGTTCAGCTGTTATTGTCCTCCCTCCTCCTCCTCCACACTTCTCACAAACCTTGACCTTCTGAGAGCAAACTGTGACGGATGAAACCATCCCAACGGAGGTTTCCGTCATTATTAATTGGGAGCAAACAAACATGATTCTGTTTTAATTTGTATAATGATAGATCATGTCGGTTTCTGACAGGCACTTTAATCCTGACCCACATTTAATATTGGTGTCATTAAAGTTTCATTACCATATAAGGAGCGTTCGGTACACCTGCTGCTGCTGCATAATCGTAATTGTTTGAATTGCTTCAGAGGACAGGGTAACAATTAACAACACCACAAAGAAAGTTTCCCGCATATCCTCTTTTGTCTTGCTCTCTGCCGGCTTTTCATCAACTCTTTTAGCGGAAAAGGAGAACAGATTTTTCCTGTTATGCATCTCTTTTTCAGTGAGGTAACATCCCTTTATATTGAAAAAAAGATAACACTACCTGTGTCTTCCTCGGCATGAGCCCAATGTAGATGACTGATCAGAGATCACATAAACCTTGGATGGTTCTACAAAGAGATTGAAATGGGCTAAGTGAAATAAAATTAAACGTATGATAACTGCAGTGTCAATTCCTGTAGGACAATGGTGAAGTTACGCAGAGACACTGAGTGGGCTCAAGAAGGAGTGAGAGATTGTTTTAGGGAGGAAGATAGGAAAGAAGAAAACACAGCAAAGGTCGCAGAGAGACGTCAGCACTTTTGAAGCCTTTTCATCAGATGTGATATGGGAGAAGCAAAAAGAAAGGTCAGATTGGATAAAACAAACAAAAAAGCAGAAACGTGACCACAGTGACTGGGTGAAAGAGTACAAGAATCAGAAAACTGGGGGGTATTGTGAAGATCACTTCAGCCTCACATGCGTCACTGCAGGCTGTTTACAATGTTAACCAATCTCACTCTAGTAACGTGACGGGATTGAAGTGTTTCTTGTGTGAGTCTGAATTTACGCTTCACAAACCATCGCACTGGCTCCATCACATGCGGTCCCATGAGCCCCACGAATCAACAAAGGGCTCACTCTTTTCTGATTCATTCAGATTATAGGCTTTGTTCTATATTACGCATGATAAATGCTACTTTTGAGGAAAATACTGAGCACTGACGTCTGTGACCGTCAAGGACTGCTGATTAATCTGTAACGGTCATTACTGGCTTTAGCAGAACATTGTCTCAGAAGGATGGGATTCAAGGGACCATGTTAGTCATTTGACCAAAACCAGGGCACAAAACATCATGTTCTTGGGACCATGTTCCCTCTGAGAAACTAATGTTTACTCAATGCCTTTAGGAATAAAACCCAAACCCAAATTGGGGCCTATTTTCCTGAGAAGGCCACTGTTGATAACTTCAAATGTAACCATCCATGTCAGAAAAAAGCCACCATGTCACGTAGACTTTCTACAGATTGGCTTGATTTGTTTTGCGTGCATGTTTCTAGATATTTTAATCCTTCAGCAACAGAAAAAATAGCCAATAAAGAATCCATGTTAGGATAATTAATATGCGGTTTGTACAATTTTCTATACACTTCTTGCATTAAGTATGACAAGTACACACTGGTTTAGACTTAAATCCATGTCATACTTATTTATGATATTAAACTGGCAAAATCCAAATTATCTAGGAGGGTCATGGGAAATAAACAAACATGTTTATCTGATTTGTTTTTGTGAGATTCTGGGGTTTTATGCCTTTACCAAGAGACAGTATTATATAGTGATGGAACTGAGGAGAGCAATTTGGGAATATTTTGTTGCAAACCCCTGAACATGGTTTGCTTTTAATACAGTAAAAAGTGTTATGTTTGCTTAGCACTGGACCGGGGGAACTCATTATCTCTATGGGAAAGAGTCTTCTCTTAATCAAAAAATATTTCAGGACAAAACCTCCCAAAATGCCACTTTCACTTGCTCTATAAAATATTTCCTTGACCAACAAAATAAAAAAGTGAAAATTACTGAAATATGCACTGCCTCACATTTTTAGACCAGAGGTTACCACTTGGTTTTAAGTCTCCTTTCTAAGTTAAGCTGAGTTAAATGATTTGTAACTGCCAAATTGTAAATTAGAAACATTTCACTCCTATTTAACTTGCAGTTATCTGTCAAGTTTTTAGAATTCATACAAAGCACTGTTTACTTTAAGAGGCTTATTATTTATTGATTGTGTCATTCAAAAATGATTCCACTGGTATTAAATTTCTATATGTGGAACATCTTAGAGCAAATCTTAGGAAATATGTGTTACTTTTGCACTGCCCCTCCATCGCATCTCGTCATCTAAGGCGTCTAATGAGGAAAAAAGATTTTGCACCATTGTTTAGACTTTCTTCATGTAGACTTTGGGGAAAAAAGGTTTAATCATCTTCATAGTTATGCTTTGATGTTATCATTCATTGCTGTGAGTCTGAAGTGTTTCTCTTTCGACATACATTTTTCCTTCTCACTTTGTGGGAATCATTCCAGCCGGTCAACTTGTTTCCAAGAACTGAGAGCATTTCAGACCGTGCAAGATAAATTAAGTGCAGCTGAAAACATACACATTCTTTGCCTTGAAAGTAAACAGACACGTGACTTTGTGCGCAAACTGGCCAGGGTGTGGGGCCCCTCACACTAAGCCTTACTCATTCATCTTTTGTCTGTTTTTGTAAACGTGCCTTTATGGAGAATTAATGGCTGACTAATCTCAAACAGGTCTGAAGGAATAAAAAAGAAAAAAAAGGCCCGTTCATTAGGAGTAATCTGCAGGTTTATGCAATCCGCGCTTAATCATTTCGAATCATGGCGGGAGTGTTGCGGTGCGTGGGCAGCCGTGTGCGTATGCATAAAGAGCACAGTGAAATGTAGAGGCCCTGGTAAGGTCAGAGCAAATGCAGTGAAGTCTAATCTGTTAGTGGATGAACAGCTGAACAAACTTGACCCGTCAGTACTCGGTCAGGGTAGTCTGCTACACTTCTTTCCCCTGCTGCTGCTGCTGCTCTGACTGTGCTCCACATGAGGAGTCCATGCCTGGTTTTCCAGGCCAGCAGCCAGGGGAGAGGATCCGGAGGGCTGGAAGTGTGCAGCCTGGTTAAGTATTTGAATTATGTCATTGACGTCAGCACAGTCATAAACCTTGCTGCGGCCCATCCCTCAGGCTGGCCCGTGCCAAAACAGCTCCATAGTGCATTGTGAGAGAGCTGTCAAACAGGCCTTGATGAGGTCTGTGTGTGTGTGGTTGTTTGTATAACTCTTGAAGCCTTTTGTTTTGATATGTGAGGAGATAATGCCGCTGTTGTAAACTATGAAGAGACATTATCAGGTATGAGGGTTGTTTGTGAAAGAAGACAAAAGCTGATACTGGGTTTCGGAGGTTGGGTTTTTATGGTTAAAGTCTTCCACATGACAAGTTATTAATTTTGAACATCAAGCCAAACATCTTATATAATCTTATATCACCCATGTCATGGATTACTCGCCTCTTTTACTGAACTACTTGATTAAAAAAAAAAAAAAACGTCTGGACAATTACCATTTTTTTGCCTTTTTCTTTACATGTTTGAGAAAAAGGTTGTTGTTTGGACTGTAAGAAAATTCTTACAAGACTTCTCAAGATTTTCACATCAGATCAGATGCTACTGATACCTGCAGGGAGGGGAGGTCAGGTCCTACAACAACAAGTATAAACAAAACAGATACTTAGTACTAACACAACAGTTTAAATAAAAAGTACATGTTGTATAATGTTTTCTGTGGGCAGCTGAAAGATGACAAGTATATTTTGTAATTTCAAAATGAAGATTACCATATTTATTTTTTTTGTAACTTCATCCTGCCTAGAAATACTTAACAGATTCCTATATAAATGTGAAGAACATTTAAACCATGTTAAGGAAATCAAAACAGCAGTCTGACTCTTTAATTATTTGCCAAAAATTTACACGCAAAAAAATTCAAAGTTTAGTAGGTTAACAGCCTTTGTTGACTTGAAGCAGTTTACATTATGAAAACAAGGTAATGATGTATGAAGTTTGTTTAGTTTTATGAAGATGATCATTACCGAGTCTTGGTTACGTCTGTGGTTATTGTCCTACCAGGTGTGTTCACCTGTAAAGAAAACCTCCCTGTTCTGCTCTCTAATTGGTCAAACATGCACAGAAATTAAGGTGGTGAAGTTTTCTCTCCTCTCCTGTTTACTCATGCCAACACTGAATTTCCCCCTCTGTCATCTTCTGTGCAAACTGACGTACATTGGGGGTGACACTAGAGTGATTCATCGTCTGCCTCAGCTCCACATGGAAGACAAACTGAAACAAACATCACCAGTCAGTGTATGTATCAATGTCAAAAAGAGTTTTTCCTTATGATGCACTGAGGTCGAGATGAGGAATGTGCATTTGCGTACACGCAGATAGCCTGCAGCTGTTTACACTTTGACTTAGAGGGTCAATGAAGAAGATTCGAGTCATCTCTGTTTGAACTAGCCCCATTACTCCCCGACAAGTGGAATTAGTCTGAATAAACAAAAAATGATCCACATTACTCACTGTGTTCACTCAGCCTTCACATGAAACTCAAATACAAAATGAAAACCTCAGTTGTTCAAGCCTTTAGTGCTGCTTACACAGCGGCACCAGGTGTAAATGTATTTAATATTTCATGGTGGGTTGGCTTACTTTAGTGCCAAAGCATTGCAATTATGTTACTTTGAAGGCATCCAAGTGTCAAAACACTACCTTTAAGACAATAGAAGTCCAAAATTAACATTCTAAACATTTTTTTAATTGTATATGATTTTGTCCCTTCCCGTAAATAACAGTCCAGCCCCTGCAGTTCCTTCTTGCTTCCTGCTGCTGCCATTATGGAAATAACAACATTAGTGTGCATTTGAATTTTTAATTCACAGCAAATGGCTTTGTAGTTTTTTTTTTAAATCAAATATCGCCTGCAGTTGTAATCTGTTGATAATAAAAAGTCAAACTGTTCATGTGAATCCTTTGTTATCTTAGAAATGTAGTTTTCAGATGATTCTTCTACACCTGATTGTTGATATCACTACTAACGATGATTTTAGGGCCTGAAAGTTGTTTGCTATTTCCTGCTAAATAGCAAAATCTTCCATAATAATATCAAAACATTCTGTATAACACTCGAAGCATTCATTACATAAAACTCTATCTCCTTATGTCTATATCAAGGCAAGGAACTATTTGATAAATTGTCAAATAGTTTGCAGTGACTTCATAAACCCAAAAACTTTCAAACTTGAGCAAAAAGCCAGCTATTAGTACAAATCCTCTGTATTGGCCAGTGTCATGCATTGAATGTTGATATGGAAAATGTTATCTAAGTTTTCAGAAAGTTACATATAACTTATATCAGCCACAGACTGAAGGGAGGATTGTACTTTGTGAGAACCTGTAGTAACAGCCAATGACTGGTATTTGTACGTCATCTGCATGTTTGTTAATTGGTGTATGTCAGTGAAGATGTTCCCTGACACTGATTCCAGAAAAATAGAACAGATGCTCTGCTGCGTTTGTTTCTCTGAAATGACTACAGTGTAGCTTTGAGTGTTAATGCCAGAATCACTGTGTAACATGACGCTTCTGACACTGATCCTTAGTCGTTTGACTTCAGACCATAACAGAGCTCTTTGCTGCTCTTCAACTTCAGTGTGGGAAAATGAAGCTTGTGTGACACTACCAAAGCACTTAGAAATGACTGAGCCATACGCCATTTGATACTGATGGCACTACTTTAGGCGTATGGACTGCCCAAAACTGACCCAATGGTAACATTTCAATCAAATTTCCTATAAGTGCAGCTCTGGTGAAAAGAAAGATGAGCCTTAAAAAACAAAAAAGTGACACCAGGTTTTAGATATGTTCAATTTCCAGAGTTAAAACTCTGAATTTACCCACAAAGTTCCTATCCAGACAGAGAGAGAGAGTGAACAGGTTTTTTGGGGGGTGGTTTGAAGGCACAGAGAACGGGCAGTGTGAGGCGGATGTGAGCGGAAGGTGTCTCGGGTGGGAATGGAGAGTGGAGGTGGGAGGTGGAGGTTGGAGTCCAGCCTTAGTCGTTGGTGCAGTTGATGGCTCTCACAGAGGCCAGTTTGTGGCCCTTTAGGGCCCTGTAGGGGGAGGGGAGTTGGAGAGAAATAGGGGAGAAGGAGGAGAGAGGGAGAGGCAGACGGGGTCTGTCTGCACACTGAGGTCTGTTGTCCTCTCTGCAGCCTCCAGCATATGGCCAAAGCATTAGGACTTGGGCAGGAAAAAAAAAACTCCCAGTGAAAAGAGAGGCTGGAAAAGTACCTCGCACTCTGTCTGGCTGCAGGTTTTTCAGACTGCATGTGCGTCACGCCACCTTTGACTGGTGACATTGTGAAACGTGTCGGCCCATTTAGCTCTGTGTTTATTATCAACCAAAGGTGATGATGAATTCAGCTGTTTTCATCATTGAGCGTGTTGATCCTTAACTTTGGTTGATTACAACTAAAACTTGTTGTAGCTGAGATTTCTGGCCTCCAGCTGGTCTTTTGTCATTTTTTGGAAAAACAACAGATGAAAATGTGAAGTTTTGCTCCACTGATCTTGCTCTAGACAACTGATTTGATGCCAGACACCAAAACCAGAAACCTTTTGTTCTACATGTGATGGTTTTTACTGCCATCAGACCCTGGACTGTGTAATGAATCAGCCGCCAGCTTCAAACTGACTTGATTCGCGGTCATGAAAGTGGTGTGAACGAGCCAAGGCTTTGATGTTCCCTTAGCTGCAGAATGTTTCTATAAGTCCTCATTGGAGGGAAAGAGGGCAGGATGTGGTTGCACCTTCTTGGCATGATCTCCTGTTCCTATGGCTCAAGACGGCCGCATGTTGGTGTATAACCAGTTTCAACAGCTCAACGCCTTGTGCATGGGCTGCTTTGATGCTGTACTTTCTGCTCCGTGTCACTGACTTTTACATGACTTGGATGCCGGTGGTTCTTGTGAATAGTTTGGGCCAGGAAGCTTGGCTTCCAGCAGTATATTATCGCCAAGGGTTCCTTGAATTCACCAACCTCGAGCTGAGGTAAAGGAAAATTAGTCTGACCTGAAGAATGAGGCTAGTGCTAGCAGTCAGCTCCTGAAATCTGAGGAGCTGGTGGCCTGATTTCTGAAAAGCAGAGTCAGTCTTTAATGGTTGAAACTCGAATCTGATGGATTAAAAAGGGCAGCTGTCATCATGATCCTCTGATATCTATAATGTTGTTTCCTTGACTGTGCATAAACCATCTCAGAGTTCATTGAAGTTCTTTGTTAAGCACCGGTGGTTCAGAGTCTGTACGGCACCACTCTGCTTTGAAGTGCTTTGATCCACTATATTGACGTAAATTGGGGAGCAGCACGCTGGCTGTCCTGTTGTGCTAAGCATATGGGGTAAATGTCTTCCATGTGTGAAGCCCTATGAAGTAGAGATCAGCCTTTTCCAGAAAAAAAGAAGGTGGGGAGATCCAGATGGGTTCAGCCTTCTCTCCCTCCAGGCAGAAATTTGTTGAATCAACCTTCTGCATGCTACATCGGAGAAAGATGCTTTTAATTTGTTTCCTCGTGTTTTATAGTTTCAGAGAATTTCTCATAAACCACTTTTTCACCTCTACATTGCGTGCGTCTGCTCACATGTGAGTAATAACCGTTAATGACGAGGTATTTCATCAAATGACAGCTGTGGATCTTGCTCCAGCATTCAGTAATAATTCCGCTCCATGTTTTGTGTGAGCACTGGGCCAAAGAGGAAGCGCTTTAGTTTCTTTGGCACACAACGAGACCCTGGCCTGCCCCCCCCCCCCAACTCAGGGAGTCAAAGTTTGCCTCTCGTGTTGCTTGTGCAAACACAGAGTTTGGTGTTTCATTTAATTTTTTTCCTCCCTCAGAGAGGTTCAGAGAGGAAAGAGCCAGTGTGTGAATCATGGTGGTGTGAGCTGCTGCTGCAGATCAGCAGAGTGAAGCCTTGAAGTGGTCTGCACTTTTCAGAGAGGAAGTGGAGGGACGTGTAGGGGTGACAGAGTGCATCAAATAGGATCATACAGGTTTTTCTATTTTACTTCTCCTTCTTCAGGCAATGTAAAGAGATTACATGGCTGTGTTTATTGGGTCAGAAACATGAAGATAGTGTCAAAGATGCACAAACAGACCACAGCCAAGGTGTTTGTTTGTGTGCTCTACCTGTGTGTACACATCATTTGTATGTGTGCAAATGAGAGGGGGGTCACAGACACGTCAACAGCAGGAGGCAGCAGACTGCCTAGTTTGCACGCCACCAGTTCAGCTGATCAGTCCTGAAAGGGGAGCCTGAGAGGGGGGCGGAGAGAGCAGACAGAGTGGGAGGGGGTTTGAAGAGCGCACGAGAGCGAGGGGGAAGAGGGGTTACTGACTCAGAGAAAGAGACTACAGACGAGAGTCTGCAAACAGAAACTCTAGCCTCAGTTTGTCTGAGAGTCAGACTTCCATGAACTTCTCTGAGGTGGTAGAGTGAAATGAGATGAAGGAGCTCTGTGTACATACCTCCCCCTCTTCCTCCACGTCTCCCGGATGTCCTGCCGGCCAGTCTTCTGTGAGATCCGGCCACTCTGGGACCCTTGGACCTCCATGCATGGTGTCGGGGGGCTCCGCCATGAACGTGGATCCTCTCAGGTCTGAGTACGTGTCCATGTGTCTGTTGGCAGATGAATCCTACCAGAAGCTGGCGATGGAAACCATGGAGGAGCTGGACTGGTGTCTGGATCAGTTGGAAACCATCCAGACCTACCGCTCAGTCAGTGATATGGCCTCCAACAAGGTAGGACATTTTTCTATCAGAGTATATTTTCATTTGCACAAATGCAAACTGCATATGTGCAAGCAGTGCATGGTTCTACAAACATTTGCATCAGTTTACCAAAAATGTGACTCAAAAATATGTAGGGGTATCTCACCTAAATAACACCTTGCAAAAACTCCAGAAGTTTCAGGAAAGCAAGACTAATGCTTTAGTTTTTGGACAGACAGAATGAAATTTTAAAATTGAAAGTTGAATAGTCTAAGAGGTCAGAAGATTTTATAAACAGCCTGTTAGACACAAGTTTAAAAAGTGGCAGCATAAATGTTTTCATTCTCTTGATGGTATTTACACAACTTAAACCCATACAATGAGGATTTCTTTGTGCACCGCTTAGTCCACTGATATGATGATCCCTATGAGACTGCAGGGGAACAAAGCACAGTCTTGTTGTCACATTCTCAGATTTAAGCTTCTTGTGGTGAATAAACAAGCAGCTGTTCGATATAATTCGTTTATCATAGTAGTATAAATTCAGTTATGTGATGGTAGAGACCAGGATGTACGTTTTTTTTACTGTCTGTTGATCTGTCTGACTCGTATACAGCAGCACAGTTGGCCTTTGTTGCTGCGTGGTTGTCAATTTGCACATGGTATGCAAAATGTTAATTGCCTCTTGCCACATTGACGCACTTGCAAAGTAACAGCCGTTCTGTGGTAGAGTTTGAGTTTTATGGATCTCTTGTTAGGAGGAATTGCTAGCACTCTGTTTGCATCCATGATTACTGAGTTTCAGGTAGCCTGGAATGGCATTAATGCACTGTTTCGATGGAGAGCACTTTCTTCCCTTCTAAGTTATTTAAAAGTAACATATTACATGTTGTACAATAGAGCCAAACTCCTGATGAGCATGGACAATGATTTTGTCTGCACACTGAGATATTTACCATTGATTTGAGTGCAGGGTGAGTATTGGCTCTGTTGAGATGTTTGCCTCTGTTAAACATTGGTCCACCTTCTGCAGTGACGTCAAAGGTAAATCTTTACTGACAGACATCAGTTTGGCAGACTACTGTTTGACATTATCAGGGAGCCAAAAGTCACGAGGGGAAAGACTGTTTTTACTTTCGGTGAATTGCCCCATTTTTCAACCCAATAACAGGACAATAACAGGTATATTTCATGTCAGACAGTATTTATTAGAGCTGCACAATATATTGTTTCAGTATTTTCATTACAATTTGCACATGCACAATGTTTGTGTTGCAAGGTATAGAACACATCCCAATACATTTAAGCCTTTCAACACAGTTTATGCAGCTGGTTTTTGCCAAATCATATTACCAACTGATCTAAATGAGCATCAATTTATATATTCAACCATATTATATGCAACTGCTTGCACAGTTAGAGCACCGTTTCAGAGCTCTGCCACCTCACCTGCTGTTATCAGGGTCAGGTAGATTGACGTACAGTGGTCGGGTGACTGAGAGAGGGGGAGCAGTGAAGGTGAGTGGAGCATAGCATGGATTTGGACTATCGGACAGTTTGCTTACAGCTAATGTCACATAAGGTGCCTTATTTAACACTTTACGGGTTAAAGGCTGCTGCTCCTAGATCTGTGCGTTCAGCTTTGTCTCCAGTTAGAATGGGCTCTAAGTTTGTTTTCATCATCTATTAAGCCCACTTCATTTATTTCACTTCCCATTGAAATGAGCTGCTACAAAACTTGAAACAGTTGAAATGTGTGACATGTCAGACTCAGACTTAATCTGGACATGATCCGAACATGGGGATTTAAATTCCAACTTCATTCAGACACGATCCTGATGTCAGGCTCTGGTTGTCAGATTCTGACCTGATCCAGACATGACCCAGAAGTAAGGTTCAAACCTGTCCTTGTGGCCCTCTCTTTAGGGTTTGGCTGCAAGGAATTGTTCATCACACGTATAACACAGTGATCTCTGTGTGATGGACCATGTAAATGGCTGCATTCAGCAAATAAGACAAACTTAATGCTAATGTTAGCTTGCTTCATTGTGAACTGTTACGGCAGTTTGTTGATTCACTATATTTACCACTTTTTCAAGTGAAGTCATGTGATCATTTTAGTTAATAATTCAATGCCTGCATTTTATTGCAGTGGATTTTATAGTCATGAATCTTATTGTAACACTAGAGAGTATGATGAATATGATTAGACAAGGCTGAACTGTTCCAAGTATCTCATCCAGTAGAAAAGAAATCACCGCTGGAAAACTCTGCTGGCTTCCCTGAAAAGATGAAGAGTCTGAGCCCTTAGCGTGATGAATGTAATTACTCATTTGAAGATTGAAACTGGAACTTCAGCTTCGTGCTGGTTGATCAAAGAAATGCGTAGTGATACTTCAGTAAAAACAAAGTGGCATGAAGAACTAGTTACTTCCTTTTGCTTTGATGCAAATAAGTATTTCTATTCATATTCCATATCAGCAGAGCTAAGCCAAATTACTTCTTGGTCCAGTTTATTGCTCAACTCTCCTGCAGACAGAGGAGACTGCACGGCGGCATCAGATTATAAACACCCACGGTGGCTTTGTCCGTTTCCGCCTGTATTCTCCTCTGTGGTCTGGGGGGGATTGGGATGTGGGGTGTGTGTCCTGACTAAGACGGGTGACTGTGACCCTGACACCAGTTTCCTGTCTTATTATTTCCAGCACCCCCTCTCCTCCTCTCCGTGGTAACCAGACGACAATAGTTGAGCTTGGACCATGCAGCCAGGTTGAGTTTTTACAGAGTAGCGCGTCACTGGGACTGTCAGGACAATGGGCACAAGGCCCTGCAGGCGCATAGCAGCACAGCCGCTCGGTCAGGCAGGCCGGGCACATTGTTCCCCATGAGTCAGAGTCCTGTCTGTGTGACCCAACACCAGCACTGAGCATTGTTGACCAACGCAAAAGAGCACAGGTCAAGAGTTTATGATGTTCAAGTGAAGATTTGTCACTGCAGGATTGTTGCACAACTGCTTAGAAAATGAAGGAAGTCCAATCATGGTTCATGTAAGGCTTTTGCAAAATAGAAACAGTCCTATTATTATTGCACCTTAGTTTCAATTCTCTCACACAGATTCCTGGTGGAGGTGTCAACTAGGGTGATATGGCATTTAATTCATATCTCAATATTTTAGGCCATTTTATGCTATAGGATATATAACTCAGAATTCTGCCTTAGCCTTGAGATGAGGCTTAGATGCACAGTCTTGACCTAAAATTGCAATAAAAAAGTACAAAGTCCACAAACGTGAAATGAATCATTTTTATAACTGAGAATGCAAATTTAAATTGTAAACTTCAAAAACCAATGTATGAATTTAGCAAACAACGGTTAAATACTGTTTGCATAAAAATACAGGAAATTTTCAGGCGTTTCTGTGCAACTATTTCCAAAACCATCAGTCTCCACCAAGATTTTACAGAATTGCTGTCATAAATCCCCTCACTGCTCAGACGCACACACAAAAAAACTATAATACACACCAACAATGTTATACAAAGACACTTGAAGTCATAAATTGACGAAAACTGACTTCATCAATCCAGCACCAAACACCTGACCGTGCTCATGCAACAGGTTTTTGATATTCTTTACAGAACACATTTGTTTGCTGGTCAATCGACAATTTGATTCCAAACCATCACCAACCACAAAATATTAGGATATGACAATTTTTCATCATCAAAAAGTTAATATCTGTATAATCATAGACGGTGCAACAGTGTCAGCTCTTTCAGTTTGGTGGGCTGTGGTTTGATTTGTCAATTAGTTAAAACAAAAGGACACTTTAGATAACCTATGTTGAAACTCTGCTCTGACAACAGAAACTGTAGTAGAAAAATGTTTTGATATTCAGTGATTGAGGTTTTATTCCTGCATAAACTTCATCATGGAGTTCTTTTTTATCCATAACCCCTGACCCAGAGCAGAATCCGCAGCCGTGTGCTCCTCCTCATCATTAACATGAAGTAATGTTTGACACAAAGCCCATTTCTTTACAGAGAGGATGTAATTGAACCCAACTTCAAACCCTAAGTATCTCCTCGTTCAGTGTCCAAGGGCGCAGGTGTATCCGGGTCTAACAGGACCACACACCCTGCTGACCGCCGGCCTGGTCTCTGTGACCTCAGAGCTGGAGGAGCTGCCTCCCTGCCCTCTCACTATCATTACTCCAGCCACACTAACACGCTGGAGCTGGTGGCGGCCTTGCACAAACTCTGCCATCTGAATCCAGTTAAAAGAGGGTAGGGCCCTGTGGGTTTGCGTGCGAGGGAGTGAGGGAGCCCCCGGGCGGGTAGGAAACTTTAACTCACGTGTGGTCACTCTGACTTTGAAGCGTCGCCGTCTTTAGAGGGGAAGAAATGACAAAATTATTGAAACAGATGTAGCAGTGGGTTTGTAGCGGCAGCGAGGGTAATGGACATAAAATTATAGTGTTTTGATTCGGTTTGACTGAAGCAGCAGCAGTGATTATGGTGCCTAATTGTAATTAAAAAGTTAAACCTCTGTAATCTGATGTGAGCATGGAAAATAAACCAAGGTAAATGAGACCCGCTTTGGCTGTAAACCTGTCCTCAGCTAGTTTTGTTCCACAACTTCCAGGAAATGTGTCTTTCTAGTATTTCTGAACTGTGAAACTCGCCTTTCCTGAGCGTGTTTGCACAATAAACAGTCTAACGCAGAGCAGAGGAAGCATGGGTCCATTCTGGTTTTTGTCAGCTTGTAAAGCCAAGTACTGCAATATGACTTCAGGCTGTGCAGCCCCATCTTTCTCTCTCTTTCTCTTTCTCCTTCTGTGTTCTTCTCTTGTCAAGAATAAAGTATGCTTGTGGATTGAGGAAGATTTTATGGACTTGTCACAAACATACATAAGTATTTTGTGATTTTCCCCTACATTACGTCAGATAGCTTTCTACTTTCTGACTTGCTACTTGGGACTTTTCAGGCTCAGGTATGTTAATTGTTTGTCGCCTGAGGCTGTCTCAGGGAGCAGGACGTATACCGGTAAATGACTTAAGTGAATTTCTCCTGAAGTAAAAAGGGGAAGTAGGAGGGGACACATGCTCAGGCCTGTGCCGGAGGGAGGAGCGTTCATCTCCTGTTAGACTGAAGAGGCCGGGCAGTCAAGTGAGGCTCTATCGCCATACGTTTCCTGTCTGACTCCACTTCACAAAAGAGTGTATAGAGAGAGGAGTCAAACAGACTGAAGAGGAGTTACCGCTTGAGAAACTCAACAGGATTTCTTTATTTATAGTTGTGTTCGTGGTTTTCGTTAAGTGACAATGGGACTATGTTGTTCTGAAAAGCAGGAGAAGAACTTTGAGATCCTCACAAGTTGGAAAAAGGTGAGAAAGTTTCTGCTGAAATTACTCTGCTTGAATATGATCTGCTTTTGTTTAGTTTGTGATTTATTCAACAGGAAGATATTTGATGCAATGCTCTGAGTATGTCTAAAGGAACAGAAAAAAGTTTGATTGTGACTTCACTTTCTAGTTGTCTTTTCTTTCTTGGTTCTTGGCTTTAAGTTGCAAGCAACTGAGACAAACTGGGCATATTTGTCTTTGCATGCTTTTTGCAGTCACTGACATTCCTCCAGAGAAAAAGTTTTTTGGCTCAAACCCAAGTATGAAATTTGCATCGACACAGTACCTCCAGTGTGATGTGAATCACAAAGTTTGAATACTGAAACGTAATGATCTACCTAGCATCAACTACAAGATGAGCTTGTGCAACATACGAAGGTTACTAAAGAGGAGAGTTTGTTCTGAGTGAGCACGAACGTAAAAGGATGTGTGAGTTGTCGCCATGCATTGAGTAATCTGTTCTCCCGGACACACTCACAGACTCGTCTTCACGCTATGAACAAACGCTGTGTGTCTGAGCTGAACTGTGTGACCCGCTGTGACTGACATGTGGCTATGTGCCTGATTCATGTCCTACAGGTCACAATAATCTGCACTGTTCTGCTGCTTTAAAGCATCACTTACAAGTTCTCTTTTGAATGGACTAAAGGCAACTGAATCCAGCTCACATTTTTGTCCTCACGAGCCCGCTCTGATTTTTATGGACAGCCTCTGGCAGGCTGAGCTTTTGAGTGCAGCCAGCACTTTGAACGTGGTTTTCAACTTTCACAGTCAAGTAGACGTTAGCCGTCTGCTTGACAGCTATTAGACAGCTGTTGAGCCCAGAGATGGTGCGGTTCTGTGGAAAGAGGAGCGGTTTTATTGTAGGACATAAAAAAGACTTGGCAAAGGCTGTGAAAGACTGTTTTTTCTTTTGTTATAAAACAGGAAATTAGAATCACGTTTGTGGGAAATAAAAGAAGTCCTGATAAAGATTACGATCTGGTTTGCGTCAGAGCTTTTCTTTTCTTTGAGATGAAAATCATTTTTCACCAGAATCTGTCTGAAACAACCCAGTTCTGCTCATACTGTGAATCCAGCATGTGCGTGTACATGTAATGTGATGCACTGCGTTCAGAGTGGGGACCACCGTGAGAACAACGGAGGGGTGTGGTCATGTGACTCTGTTGCCATGGCGTTCAGGTTGTCGTGCAATTGGTGGTACACTGGTAGGCAACAGACCAAAAACTCTCTTGTGTCGTCTCTTTTTGGGTTGTTTTTTTATTCACTGAGCTGCTGCAGAGACACAGAACACTGTTTGATAAAAATGTTGACAGAAGCTTCAGAATAATGAGAAAATTAATGATAAATGAGACTTAAAAGGATCCTAATGATAAAAATGTGATCTGATCCTTTAAATGAATCCCCTGCGTCTCCTCTGCCATATGATAAACACTGTGGTGCTTTGAAGTCTAACATTGCGCAGTCTGCATTGGATCTGTTCTGCATTACTGAACAGGGGGAAGGAGGGTGAAGAGACAGTGTGAGGGGGTTTGCAGAGAGCACAGAAGAGAGAGAGAGAAAGAGAGAGAGAGAGGAGAAGATATGGGGGGGTTTCACCAGACTCCAATTTTCTGCAGTGCTGTGCATGGCTCAGTGTTCTGCAAGGGGAGGGAGGCAAGGAGAGAGAGAGAAGAGAGTGCATGAGTCTCTCTGCCACAGGGGAGCTCAACCCCTCCTCCTCCCTCTCCTCGTCTTCTCCATCTCTGCATCCCTCTTTTCCCTTTCTCCCTCCGTCTTAGAGTCTTCCTTCATGCTTTGTTCAATTAGGGCTCGGGGTTACAGGATTTCCCCATGCCGTGCCGTGCCGCTGGATAACGCTCAGATTTTGGTTGAGAAGACAGAGACGGTTTGGATCTGAAGGAAGAAAAGGAAATATTGATTACATCCAGGGGGATTCCATCACTCTCGCCAGCGGCTTTGCAATCCGGGAAAACAGCGAGTGACGATATGAGGAGGCATATTTATTCAGGGATGTAGTGTCGGGGTCCACCGCAGCCCCTCTTTGGTGGTTTATCAGGGGCGTTTTGGGTTTTTTTTATTACCGCAGTCGAGTGTTGGGAAGCAAAATTTGGTGGCGTTGGAGCAGGAGGCTGCAGGGCTGAGCGCAGCCTTGGGTTCCACTCAGAGAGGAGCGTACAGGGCTTCTGCTGGGGAGCACCAGGGGCTCAGCACAGCTCAGCACCATGCCTGAGGCCAACTACCTGTTCTCTGTGTCCTGGGGATACATCAAGGTGTGTCCTGGATGGAGCTGTGTGCATTTGTATGTGTGCGTGCATGTCCAGTATATCGAGGATATATAACTGTATCTGGAAAACAAGCTGGAGTGTCCACCTGTTTGTTTTTTTACTTGTGATGTCTGCACAGAGAAAAACAAGCACATTTTGTCTCACTGAAAAAAAAAATTGCAGCTCAAATATACTATTGATGTATAATGTACTGCACTTGTTTAGCTGAATTATGACACAGTGGAGTGTCTCAGGGGTTTACCAAAATCTGCACCGAAAAGACACAAACAATCCCTTATATGGTGCATTAAAAAAACAACAGGCCGTGATCTCATGGGACATGTATCAGTGGAAAATAACAGGAAATGCTTAATCCCTCCGCTCGGAATCAGTACTGAAATGATGTAAGAAATGTGTGTCTTATGCATCAATCATTTAACCCAATGTTTTTTTCTTTTTTTTGCCTCCAGTTCAAGAGAATGTTAAATCGAGAGCTGAGCCACCTGTCTGAGATGAGCCGATCGGGCAACCAAGTGTCAGAGTACATCTCCAACACCTTCCTAGGTGAGCACTGCAGCACACGTGAATATTCACACAAACACACAGAGTAATGAAATTTGCTGCGTACATATCAGCAGTGAAAGGCTAAAACAAGGCGACATCCTTCAGGAGTTTGACAGTGTGCGTGTGTGGCAGAGGTTGTGAGGTCATCCAAAGCATTTGCTAAGTACCTGGTGTGCCCCAGCGCTCTCAAACCAGTCTGATCTGGTCTGGAGGGGGGAGACAGAGAGTTCCCTCGCTTTAGCTGCAGGATGATATAGAGGGAGGGCGTTGGAAAAGTCCCCTCTGGACAGTTGAGGGGTAAATAGAGGGAAGGTGTGCCAGTGTTTGTGTGTGCACAGTGCCATCAGGTCCACATAGATGCTGCATAATTTATCAGGGTGACAGTGGAAGTGTTTCCCTTCTTCCCAAAGTCCCTCGCGGTGTTTCATGACTCACTGCCAGCTCCCCCGGGCTGCTCCTCAGGTTTTCCACCTTTCCATCAAACTTAACGCCATCGTGCACTCAGACAGGCTGCATGCACACTGAGAAACAAACCTCTTTTTGTGCTCTCAAACAAAGCTAACAGGATATAGTGAACACAAGATTTTTGCACAATGGAGACACTCAGGTAGAAAAACACATAAGCACAGGCAGGAACCTGGTTAGTCTTTGAAGCTTTGTGGTTTTGTTGTGCTCTATCGACGACGCAGCACTGATGCGTTTCGGTCTCGCTGTGGTGCGTGTGGTGCACAAATGTTCACCGGGGGAGTCTTGCAAGCTGTCAGCTGCAGAGTGTGACATGCACCCAACACACCCGCACACGTCATTCAGGCTTAATGAGCCAGCTTTCCATGATTCTGTGGGTGAGTTTCTGCGAATGCATGGGCCTCTGGAGTTTTTCAGTTCAAACATGGCCTTTTGTGAGCAGTCAACACCTTTGAACTTTTCTAAACATCACAATCTGGAAACCCAAACAGACCTATTTTTGAGGTTTACTATGTAGATGAACAAAAGCTGCCTGAAAACCAGACAACTGCTGGATGCATTCAGAAACTTTGTGACAGTCTTCTATGGGAATTGAGAACCAGTTCCTGTTAAGAATCCATAAGAAATGTCTCATCCATCAACATCATATGCCTTTATTCTTAACGATTCCCTTATTTATTTTTCATCAGTTCCCTTATTGGTTCTTTGAATGACACCAGAGTGGCCTAATGTAAATGATCAACCTTATTGACTATTCTGCCCTAGCTAGCTTAGCATAGCAGATAAATCACAGTTTCCCAAGAAAACTCTGATTCAAGTTCTCCCCGCTTGCAGTTTTACTTATGAAGCATAGCAGTTAGCAAACATCAATATAGCTTCAGTTTTAAAACAGAATTTCAACTTTTATCACTGAAACATATCATAATTACTCTCTGCAAATAATGCCTACAACTTTAAATGTCAAAATACTAACGGTGAATGTTTTTCAAACACAAAGTGCAGGCTCAAGTCGACTTCAGCACAACTACAGCAAGCTCAAGCTCGAAACAACTCACAGTATTGCTAGGTGGCCTACTTCGGTCAATAAAACATTAGAAAACAATACGTCAGTGTCACCTGATGTACGATTTCTGTTGACCAATTACATATTTATTTACTTAGGCTACAAACAAAATAAAATGTTGATGTAGAAAGCCTGTAAAGCTACTTTTTGTACACTGAAAATTCACAAGAGGAATTGATAGAGAATCAGATGGATAAGGGCATTTGCATCCACAAAGTCCTATCAATACCCACTTAGTGAGAATAAATCTTTATATCAGTGGAACATCCTCTCAGCCCTTTTATCTCTTTAACTGTGTTCATTTGTGAATATTGAGTTATATAATCTGTGCCTTTTCCGCTGTCATCTAGCATTTATTTTCAGTGGAGTAAACAGTCACTGAAAGACTGTTTGCTAATTAAATAAGTGTTAGTGCGGCTTTAATGTGTTGTCACATAGGTGTGAGAGGTCAGCTGTCTCCATGTGTTAACTCTGCTCACTTAGTGCACAGCTAGAGACACAATCCAACAGTCTGTTTTTGTCTGTGGAGCTCCTGAAACCACCTTTTAAATCCTCTTTTGTTCACTTTCAGACAAGCAGAATGAGCTTGAGCTTCCGTGTCCGGTCCCTAAATCAAGGGAAAGGAAGAGGAGACAGGGCCAGCAACAACAACACCAACACCAACACCAGCAGCAGCAGCAGCAGCAGGGTGGGATGATGACTCAGATCAGCGGTGTAAGGAAGGTCAGCCACACGCCAAGCATCTCTGGGGGAAGCAGCAACCGCTTTGGGGTTAAGACGGACCAGGAGGAGCTGCTTTCCAAGGTAAGAGGCGATTTGGATGGAACGGTTTTAGAGGATGAAACAAGATGATGTGATTCGAAACTCAACTTTGATTGCTATCTCCAACAGGATCTGGAGGACATCAACAAATGGGGATTGAATATCTTCAGAGTGGCCGAGCACTCCCATAACCGACCGCTGACATGCATCATGTACACCATCTTTCAGGTTAGTGCCTTTATCCTCCTCCTCATCACTCAGGGAGAGCTCATTATAAAGTGTGAAAACATTCACGACAGTAAACATGAGGCTCAGCCAGCGCCGCTGTGTACAGTATGTTTAGCTGTCAGTGTCACTCAGGAACATCTGTTGAAGCTGAAGCTGTTTTCGAGCTGTGAATCCTCACTTTTTTTCACCAAAAAATCATAGAAAACATCATAAAACCTTCATCCCTAATTGAATCCTCTTGTGTTGCATTCAGGAGCGAGACCTGATGAGGACGTTCAAGATTCCAACAGACACCTTTGTGACGTTCATGCTGACCCTGGAGGGACACTATCACTCAGACGTGGCGTACCATAACAGCCTACACGCCGCTGATGTGGCACAGTCCACACACATCCTACTGTCAACCCCTGCTCTGGATGTAAGACTCGTTCTATGCATGAAAAGAGTACACTCACTTAAATTAGGGGAATTTTAGCGGCTGTTTTTTCCCTCATTCGTTGTCTAATTAGTGTTTAATTAAGTTGTTTATACTTGAAGTTTGCCATTATGGCCCACACCTTCCCTCAGTCTCTTTATTGTGTTTGAATAAGCTGACTGGCATTTGCGTCACCAATGCTGGCATGCCCCTGAAACTGCATGCCACAGAGGATGACACATCCAAAGAACGGCTTCAAACAATTCCCCAACACCTCGTTCATCCAGTTTGTTTCCTGTGAAGCTCATCTGCTTGTTTTTCTTCCTCTTTCTCTGTCAATGCAGGCGGTCTTCACTGATCTGGAGATCCTTGCGGCCATTTTTGCTGCAGCCATTCATGACGTGGACCACCCAGGAGTGTCCAACCAGTTCCTCATCAACACCAGTAAGTCTTCTTTGGTGGATCCTCCATCCCACCTCCGTTTATTTAGTCTACGTTTATAAAACAGGAAAGAGTGCATGTTTCAAGGGGATCTGTCTCGGGCTCATATTCAAGTTTCTCCCCCCTCCTCTGTCTGCAGACTCTGAGCTGGCTCTGATGTACAACGATGAGTCAGTGCTGGAGAACCACCACCTGGCCGTGGGCTTCAAACTGCTGCAGGAAGACAACTGCGACATCTTCCAAAACCTCAGCAAGAAGCAGAGGCAGACGCTGCGCAGAATGGTCATAGACATGGTGAGCAAACGTCTACGTCTGGTTTTAGCTTTCACACAGCTCTGACGTGTTTCATGCTTTAACTCTTACGCCATCTCTGTGTCCGTCTTTACAGGTTTTGGCAACGGACATGTCTAAACACATGAGCCTGCTGGCTGATCTGAAGACGATGGTGGAAACAAAAAAAGTGACGAGCTCTGGAGTCCTGCTGCTGGACAACTACACAGACAGGATGCAGGTAGGAGGCTTTCTCACTCACACACACAGAAAGCACAATGACACAGAGAGAGATGCAGTATGTTGAGTTATTTATTCTTCTCTGCAGGTTTTGCGTAACATGGTTCACTGTGCAGACCTGAGCAACCCCACCAAGCCTTTGGACCTGTACCGACAGTGGACAGACAGGATCATGGACGAGTTCTTCCACCAGGGAGACAGAGAGAGGGAGAGGGGGATGGAGATCAGCCCCATGTGTGACAAACACACAGCGTCAGTGGAGAGGACACAGGTACAGGACACACATCCAGATTCAGAAAGATGATCTTTATTTTTCCTGCTTTTTGCTGGTTTTGGGATACAAATCCGTCAGTTAATCAAAAAAGTTAAAAATCTACCTTTTCTCATACCAAAATTCCTGGAAAACAAGCTGCTACTTTTGTCACATGCTTTGAACCCTGCAGATTATGCAATGATGCGGCTAATTTATGGATTTTATAGCAAATGGGCTTCATGCCACCCTGTTCACATGACACCGATTTACAGCATTTCACCCAAAAACACAAATATGCAGTGACATAAAATGTAATTATCCAATATATTGAATGCTTCCTCACTGATTACAGAAATAATCTGCTTCAAAAGCAGTCAGTAGATTCAGGGGCACAAATATATGTCCCATGCATGTAAATTTAGTCTGTAAATTACGGTACTTAATGGGAGGATAAAGTATCACCCCACTCTAGTGATTTGAGAACTTTAAAATCAGTTGTTATTGTTTTCATTTTCACTAACATCCTGCTTTTTTTCTTCTCCAGGTCGGCTTCATTGATTACATCGTCCACCCTCTGTGGGAGACTTGGGCTGACCTGGTCCACCCTGACGCCCAGGACATCCTGGACACGCTGGAGGACAACAGGAACTGGTACCAGAGCATGATTCCGCAGAGCCCCTCCCCTCCCTTCTACAGCAGTGATGGCGAGGGCGGCCCGCACGGCGAGCTGGAGGAAGGGCCCGCACCGAGCAAATTTCAGTTTGAACTGACGCTGGACGATCAGGGCGGAGACGGGGATGAGGAAGGCGAGGTGATGGAGACACTTCAAGACCAGCCCTCAGAAGAGGGCGAGGTAGAAATGACGACGCTCGACGTCTCGCCTGAAGAAACATAGCCTCACTGCCGGTGTCTTTGAGTGCTGCTGGTTTATGCTGTTTGTGGCTGAAATCATTTTATTGCAGTGGAGAAATCCTGCAATCTGGCTCTGTCGAGCTGCCTGGCAATGAGGGCCTAACTGAATGTGGGGCACCCCTGCAAACATGGCTAGGTAACCCTGTGGCAGTTTGTTCTGAGCCCCGGTACAGGGAGCTGAAGAAGCAGGACGCCTGCTCTTTGAGAAGAGACTGTTGTTGGACTGTGAGGCTGAAGCTTCGCTCTCACATCGAAGGTGAAACGGACAATTTGTGTCTAAGTACTGGGACTTTCAAAACTTCCAAACTTGCACTTCAGGATGTTTCTTATGTTCATTTTTCGTACCGTGTCGGATGCCACCTGTTAAAGCGTCCTACCAAAACTACTTGTCAAGAGTTCTGTGTAGCCAAGTAGTTTTTTTTTATCACTCGTCTAAAGGAAAGTTGTGTGCCTTTTTTTAACAACCGTGTCTTTTTGTAAGTGTTTTTATAATTTATTGAACACATTCATGTAGCTGTAAAATGTGTCAAATTTTCTACAAAGCAGACGCAGTTGTCTCACACAGTCTTCCTGATGTTCCTGCAATATGATAAGCTTGTTATTGAAAAAATGAAGTCCGGTGGATGTATATTCTGAAAATCAGTTGACTTCCCAGCACAATTTGCACTTTGTGGCAGCGAAGAAGGTGGAAAGCTTCAATAATTTAATTAACTGTGCAAAACCAAAATGAAAAGCGATTTGATTCTTTTAGCTGTTTTCCAAGGATTCATCCCATTAGCACCAAATCCTTCATTAACAGGAAAACATTTTTTATTAAAGGAGCCCAAAAATGTTCAGTTTAATTTGAAAAAATTCCAAAGATTGTTCAAAGATTTCACTGCCACCTTTGAAATGTTTGCTCACTCATGTAACTACCAAAACTTAGAAAGAAAAACTAAAACTTTTGTAGCTAGATCAATAATTAAATGCAATAGAAAGTCAATTAACCTTTTTTCTTCATAAATTAACAAAACCCTGTATTAAATTTTGTACAGAGAATTTCTACTGCTAGAAATCTGCTTCCTACGTGTAACTGTTCATGAGCACTCAACAACTCACCTGTCGTGTTCAAAGAGCATCTGTCATTCATCGTCAACACACCGTGACTCATTTTGACCTTTTGAATGACTGTGAGACTGTGTGCACGTGGAAAAAAAGACACACCTGTTAGCGATAAATAATTGTAGTAATCTCGTAGTTTTGATTCCAGCACTTTGAAAAAGGCGACAGTGCAGCAGCTGGTTGCTGATCTGTCAAACACTACCTTAAAGGTACCATGTGTGAGGTGCAACCTTCACAAAAGAAGACCATCATGTCATTACATGATATATGTTTGTATGTGTGTGTGAGAGGAAGAGAGTGTGTGTGTAAGTGGTCACAGAGTTGCACAGTCTTGCTGACCCTTCAGTCTATTTATTATCTTATTCTTGTATATGATAATATTGATATTGATTGTTAATATTTCCTGTATATTTGTCATTATTTATATGCACTACCACATGTTACAGTCTGACTGAACTTGTCTGGTGCTTCTGATTTTATTGTACTCAACAAGCTACTTTGCTACAATACCATAACGTGAAGTTATGCAGTAAAATTTTGAGATGTTTGTACAGTCTGATGATCCAACAACACCTGGTGTGGGTGCAGAAGAAGTCTGGCTTTTGTTTGTGTCTTCGGTTCCAGGCGGATTATGACGACTGATTATGTGCTGCAGTAGGTCGTGTACGGTGACGGGTCATTGTACAGCTAAAGGAATATTTGCTGAAATATATAACATGTTTCAAATATATTTTTTCAGTGTTTCCTCACAATATATTGTAAAATTGTGTATGTTGTGCTCAACAAATGTTTTCTATCAGATAATTAAAGCGGGCATGTATTACAGAAACATCTGGCCTCTGTTGTTTGTTTGTTTGAGTTGAAATATTCTTATAATACATAAATGAATCCATTAATTTTTATATTTCATTTATCTATTTGCACAAATCCAGGATTACATAAGATCTGCTTATAAAAGAAATTCAAAGGGTGTGCCAGGAGGTTAAAAAGCCAACAAGCTTATACAAAAGAGCCTCACCTTTTCTCAACACCACTACAACAAAACACACAAGACACATAGCCTATTAAATAGCTGAACTTTAAAAGAAGTAATGACAGAGAATTAAGGAACACTTTTTAACAAAGATGTTACACGTCATGAATAATTGTGAGAACAATTCCTTTTTTCTTTTCTAAAGATGTTGAGCTTTTAACAGCACACATTTTGGATTTCCATATTTGTACATATGACAGGAAACTGACTGTGGTTTGGATTTTAAAGAAAGAGAGCTGAAAATTAAAACTCTGGTCAATGAATATTTATATTTAAGTCTGAAAGAACATTCAGTGACTATAAAAATGGAACTTCTATTGAGCTGGAGAAAGTTGTCAAGCTCAGATTTTTTTTTTTAACGAATAGTTTATGAAGGTTGGGAGTGAAAGTATCAGTCCTGAAAAATGATAACTCAAACATGGATGAATCATAAAGTTAATTCAAGTAATTAACAAGTGCATCACGTCACTGTTCACAAAATTTTTGAAGTTTCCAATAAGACCACAGTTTATCCAGTTTGAGTTTTCATCTATTTTTGTACCTAAAAATTGAGTATGGGAAAAATTTTTGGGCAAGTCTAAAAAAAAGTTATTAAGCGCATAACTAATAGTAGCTGCTGGGATTTTTTCCACAACTTTATGAGTGTCATACATGTCGAGGTCCTCTTTCTAGATGTTGTCATAGGGTGTTTCTATCTATTAACTGTTAACTGTTTTTCAGTATGAATAAACTACTCCAAGGTTTTTAAAAAGCCATAGAAACTGGGTCTGACCTGATAACTGCACTTGCATAAAAAACTGTTAAAAACCACAAATATTTTCATGCAGATCACCATCAGTTTATCATAGATCAAAAACTGAAATTTTACTCCCTACACCGGCCTGCTACTTTTAGCCACCATGTTCTTATACATCTATATATAGAGAAGAATGGTAATTTTAAAGGCAGTTACTTCCATGTATTCAATCTGTGGGTAAATAATAGTTGTTAACTAGCTCATTATCCAGTTTATAGATTAGCCACAGTCAGTTTCCAGTTTGTCTGTTCTGCTCAGGGTCCCATTAAACCAACATGCTGGTAGAGAATTTCCTGAATCTGACTCATTTATGTTTGTTATAAATAAAAAGCTCACATCACAGTTTCTTTTATAATTATTAATGAAGTCAGTGATTTCAGCTTGAGCAACACAGTAAAAATTCCAGTTTTGAAACTCTTAGGGGAAAACCAGCGAGTAGATGGCGTCACTTCCCCGCAGTGACACCAGTGACACGTCTTCCTTCAGATTTGGGTTCATCTCAACTGGACAACGAGGCAACAATGTAAACAGGAAAACTAGAGATAGTGAAGCTATGTGCAGAGCCCTCAGGGCATTCACTCTCCCATGGCTGTAAGCACCTTGACCCAGGCAGATAACCATCTGTATACGTGATGAACAGGAGAGCGTGTTAGAAGAAGAGAGATGATTTTTACAGATTGAGGTTTCAAATAATTTCAACTGAACACAAAGAAGGACTTCACTTTGACCATGTGTTCTGATGTAATCTCACCTCCATTGTCGGTGTTATTCCACAGTTCAGATCTTTACACATCACATTGTGTAAAAGCAGGTGGTA
This sequence comes from Thalassoma bifasciatum, assembly GCA_008086565.1. Taxonomy (NCBI): domain Eukaryota; kingdom Metazoa; phylum Chordata; class Actinopteri; order Labriformes; family Labridae; genus Thalassoma; species Thalassoma bifasciatum. The sequence goes on from RPOG01000133.1 coordinate 86,456, forward strand.
GGACTGTAGGGCCATGCAGTAGTAAGTGCCTCACAGAGATAAGGTCTCTGGTCCAAATCCTATCTGGGACTTTGCTGTGTGGAGTTTGCAGGCTCTCAGTCAAGCTCAATGGGGTAAAGGTCTTTAAAAATATAAACTGGTTTTAGGTTTGTGTGTATGTGATCGTTGGCACACGATAGACTGGTGTCATATCCAGGCGAACCCCACCTCTTATCAGCCAGATGACAACCAAAGCAGACAGAGGTGATAATTAGTTCCAAAAGTCGGCTTCAGGATCCTATTGGGGTCAGTAAATGCCCCCCAAAATCACAAACCTTTTTAACAATTGCATATATTGCCCATTATTGCAATAATCTATTATTAATAATCTATCTATTCTCACATTTCTTTGTGGCCGTAGAAAATCTTGGTTCCTTAGGCACAGCTCGGTGAATTAGTAGGTGGGAGCGCTCTAGCTGTTAGTGAGGAGGCTCAAAGCCTGTCTCACTTCCTTTAAGGCCCCTGTTGATGTTTTGCTTCATAACTTCCTCCAGAAAACAGACAGTTGTCACATGTTAGGTTCATTGTTATACAGTCTATGTGTAAATGAAGCTTCACATTATGGCCACAGGTGGCAGATTAGTGAATCCAATGCAATAAATGTTTGTGTTTTGTGTGTTTTGCTTTTAGCAGAAATAGATCCGCAATTGCCTGGATTTGTATACAGGCACAAATCTGTTTGTATATTCAGGCTTGACTCAATGAGAGTGGTTGAAATAGCAGCATCTGTTGATCCAATTACTTACTAACTGCTCAACAATATTAGCTGCACAGGGTGAGATCTGAACACAGATCCCAAAAAGTTCTTGCACAGCATTTGTACAAGTTTCTTATCCTTTTTTTTACCAGTTAAGAGCTGAAGCAACAAGCTCAAGTGCAGAGGAAATAACTGTGGGAGGTGTAAGGAAATGCTCACTGCAGTTTCACCTACTTTCCCAATATTCATGTATTATAAGCCATTTAAAAAGAAACAAGCTTCAAAACATACGTCACAAGTTGGGTTTTTTTTTGTGTTTCACTTTTCCAGCAACAATCCTGAAACAGCCTAGCTGCAACCCTTAAAGAGGCTGTGTCCTAAATTGCAAACTTCTGTACTTATGATAATTATATTGAGTGCACAAGTGCATTCACATTGACACAGACACTTCTGTCCACATTAGCTATGAAGAGGACGGGGGCAGAAACAGATCAAACAATCTTTGATGTTTGCAGTTAAAGATGAGTAAAAGAAGCACATGTGCATGGTTGTCAAATGCAGTTGTAATTCCTAGTAAAGGGCAAAGCTGCAGTGTTTGATTTAGTACAACATTACCCTGTGATATTTCTTGCACTGTTATCGTAAGTGCGTAGAGTATGTGAGTGCATATCGTGTAAGTGTACTTATGGAAGTGTGCAATTTCAGACGACTGAAGTGTTTCCATATTCAACCCAGAATTAGCCATGTTGGAACCATTGTCACAACAGGACTGAATTGAGCTTGCAGAGATGCAGGATTAGTATCAAGCAAAATAGTAGATTTCCGCAGCATTTTTGGCTGCACTGATTGGTTGGAGATTGGGACGACATACCCAATATCATCAAAACTCAGTCCTGACTTTTCTGTGAAAAAGTCACTCAGTGCTTTCTATGAACTTGTGCTGACATTAATGTGACTAAGGTTTCATGTTTCAGCAACCTTCCTGTCTTACGTATTCAATGTTGCAACAGTTCCTGCTTCTAGGGTGTTCACTGATGTCAAATATGGGATTGTTTGAATCAAGCCTCTCAATATGGCCAGAAACAGAAGAGTTACAAAAAAAAAAAAAAAAGGCCAATGCATTCTGATTTCCTGATTGTCTGCCTCCCTCACCCAACCACACACCATCTGATTATGCAACCAAACCTTTGTAGCATTTCAGATCTTTGGCTGTGTAGGAACCAGGAGTTTGAAGAAGGTACTTCACAATACCTGGATAGGCCGTGAAAGGCACGAAGTTGACACTAGTTTGTCTCTCCTTCCTTCTTGATAAGCTTTAGTGTGCTCTGTGTGCGTTTTCAACATTTGTTTCAGGATGAGACATCTCACAGTTAAATTTGACTGTGTTTCTACTTCCATCCATTCGATGTTTCCATTCTTGTACTTCCAATTTGGCCGCACATCCAGGTAACTGCCCCAACCATGATGTCGGTGCAAACACTCTAATAGTATTAAAGGTAGGATGTGCAGGATTTTCTTAAGAAATAAAATGTCAACTTTTAGAGGTAAATTCCTGCTGAATGGCCCTATGTGCCCGTGTAGTCAGTATCAGTTTCTGCCTCAACCCCCTCCTCTGCCTGCACGTTGATGTTTTGGTTGTCTTGGGACGTTTTTGGGCAGAGAGTAGGCGTGTTGACCCTAGCCAACCATAGTTTGCCCAGTGTGATTGTGACTTGTGTGTTAATGATAGCGAGCGGGAGGAAGAATGATACGATATTTGTGGGATACCTCATTTACCTGCAGGAAGTCAGGTGTACGGCTCTTGAGTCTCTCCCAAGGAGAAACGCGATGCTGCGGGTGCTCGCTGGGCAGGTGAGTGTGTTCTTAATAGCTACAGTTGGGGGCAGTGGACATGTACTGCTGCTGGCACTGAGCTATGGAGGAGGAGGCTAGTCTGGATGTTGTGTTTACAAACAGTTGCAAAAGTTCCAGCACTATCACTTGAGGCAGGTCAGATGGGTGACTGAACTGCAGTTAGTGCAAAACTTGTTAAATGTCCAACTTAACTGCAAATATAAAGGGCATCTTTTTAGATGATAGCTCACTGTTACATACTGAATAAATTGACATAATTAGGAGCTGGATCGACTGACAGCTCAACTTGTTGGTCACATAGTTGTTGCTGTTTCCCAGACGGCCTAAAGTCTGCCCCAGTTCCACCTCCCTGCCTGGTGTTTCTACGCAGAGAGTAAGGTTGAATCTGTGGCAACATAAACAAACAAACAAAAAAAAAAATTAGTGTTGATATCACTGAGCCCTCCTTCACTTTTTACATACACTGACACTGTTACATACAAGAGGGACTGACAGATACTTGTCATGTTGCATAATTTGTTTTTAAGTCCTCTGAAGCTGCCAAGTATTTTATTGCTCTAACCTGGTTAACTCATTAACCAACTATGAAAATGGCCCGCTGTTATGAAATTCGCAGAGGTGAAAGAAGTCTTACGTTCCTGTAGATAATGAAAAATGTTCTGACAACCAATCAACCTGTTTGTTATATAAAATGCATGTAGAGGATTTCTGAGCTGTCTGGATTTATTTGAGTGTCTGGATGGACAGAGGGAAACCTGTACCATCCCTCCTCTCCTTTCTCTGGTTACTGCAGAAACAGCTATTTATGCTGCACACGGGCACAGACAAAGACGATCGTTTTCCATGGTGGTGGTCCGTACTGCCATAGCAATGAGCAGAGAGTTTGTTTAAAACTCTAACACAGGTCTTGTGGTCTGTTGGCGTCTGACGTCAGGAGACTGGCCCTGTTGTCTGCAAGCCGCCCAATTCAGACTGGGCTGGAGGCTTTTGCTGCCAGGACATCCAGCTGACAGCCAGTCCACCTCGTTTCTCCACTCCGCCAGCCAAGCCCTGAAAGCATCCACAGCCCCGAGGCCGAGGCAGGGGAGGAAGAGAACCACTTCCAGCAAAACAAACCTGCTCTCCCAATATCCACTTTACAAAAACAAATGTCTTCCTGCAGTTTCTCCTCGCCAGCTGCTGTTTGTTTTGAGTTGGGTTGACTGTAAGGACTGTAGTCACCAAGCAGGATGGCGGGGTAATATGGGGCATTCCAGGATAACTCAATAACAGAGCAGGCCTGTGTGTAAATGGCAAAGATCAGCTCAGAGTGGCGGAGACAGATTGGTGAGGAAGTTTACTGCAGAGGGAAGTTCTGAAGAAAATGATGAATCTGGAGAAAGATGAGATGAGGCAGTTGTCTTCCTCTTAGGCTCCTTGTATGTGTGTGTGTTTGTGAGTTGGGTTTAAAATAAAGGATTTAGACAATAACAGGATACGTCCTTCCCAGAGAACTGTCACAAATCATCTTGTTATCATTCATGACGGCAGTCGTAATAGATATGCTATTGTTTCTCCTTCAGCAGTGGTTGTTTCATTGCATGCAACTAACTCAAATATCTCTACATACAAAGAATTTATACAGCAGAAATATCATAATCCACAGGGCACATGACAACATACGTTACACCTAAAAGTAAAGAATGTTTTTGACTCTTGATTAAGGAGATTCTGCTTGTTATACCATGGTATTTGTCTTAGCTGATGAAAAAATACACAGCATACATACTTTTACTGTAATGACACACACTGTTAAAAAGAAAATAGTGGTTTTATGGTGAATGACCTTAAATTGTTGCAGCAATTTTTCTGATTTTTTAAAATAAAATACAAAACTGTGAAATTATAGACCTCTACAAATTAGCAGCTTCTTTTGTTGTTTTCAAGTTTTACGCTAGTAATGACAAATTATGTTTATTTCTCAATTTTTGATTTTAAAATTACTGTTTGATAATATCATAATATTTCAGTTCATTAGGATATTTGACATGACTGTTACAGTTTTGTTCTGTTTTTTTTTGGCAGCCATTGCTGACAGTCATGTGACTGGTTATGAAAGGTGGTATTTGAGGTTTGTTGAAGGTGTTTAGTGAAAATAATTAAGTTTAAGTCTGTCACATAATATTTTTCTGTAGAACTCTTTGCATTGCTACTTTATTGAAGGTTTTTGATCATAATAATCGAGGGAAAAATCTGTAAAATAATGGTCTTTTTGTGCAGAACTGTTAATGAAAATACTTGTAAATGTAATGTACTTGCACTGAATTTTCATTAGTGTATTTTACTTCGATTTCAACTTTTGTTTGGCAGCCTGAGCTGATAGTCATTTACTGTTTTCCTTTTTTTTTGTGTTTGTTTGTTTGTTTTTTGTGTTCTTTTTCAGTAAGGGTTCAGTTGAATGTTCCCGTCTTGTGTTCTTGACTTATTCCCCCGTAGGACTTTTGTTTGACTGTGATAAAACAGTGAGGCAATCCTTGGATTTTAGCCTTCGTGTAAAGCCCTTGTCCATGTCACATCACATTTATGGTAATGCGTTCAAAGACATGGTGCCAGCCTGACATTTGTGCTGATTCCTCTGGGCTCTTCATCCGGCACACAGCTGGCTGGGAATTGTATGGACGTAGACGGGAACATCCCTGTGGGGACACGGTGGCACACAAGTCAGCCTTGTTTTTAAAGAAATGTAGATGGGATCACACAAGAACACTTAAGGATGAGGCAGTTCATGAACTGGCAGGTTAACATATCAATTTTAAAGGATATTTCATTAAATTCATTCCATATTTCTGCTACAACCACAAAGAAAGGCTTAAATTTTGGCTCCATGCTGCAGGATAAGAATCGACTGTAAACAAAATCACGTTTAATCCACATGCCTTTGTGCTGATTCTGCCCCAATCAATAACTGTCCTTATTTGACACAGAAACAGAGCAACAGAGAGGGAACTGGAAGAGCGTTCACTTCTGTTGCTCTCTGGTGTGTCACAGCCAGCGAGTGTGTGGGAGGAGATGTGAAACACGCTCTGCAGTGGCACAGTCTGTGGTAGAGGGAAAGAGACCAAAGAGAGACAGAGAGAAAGGGAGAGGAGAAGCCCACACAGTAAGAAAATATCAAAATACCACATGTATAAAGGCGAGAGAAACAAAACAGTCTAACGGTTTGCTCCATTAAATGTCACCCAGATAAACACCCAAGATCAGGAAGTTTAGTTTTGAGTGTTTTTCTTTTGTGTTTTACCAGTTTTCTCACTGATGACTAATAATCAAACCGTTTTTATCATAAATGAATTACAACAAATGAATCACTGTTGTCAGCACTGGGGACAGGGAAAGTTTGAAAAAATATAACTTGCAATTTTAACATGATGAGCTTGTTTGAAATAATTTGCTGTAATAAGAGGATGGATAGAGGTTGGAGACAATAAGGATGCAAAAATAAAAACAAAAACGAAACATTAGCTCACAGTTACTGCAGAACTTTCTGACTTGTATTGCACCATCTTTTTTTTTTCTTTGTGCACAAACAGTTCCTTTGTCCTTTGATATTTTTATGTTCAATTCATAATTTTTGCTGTATACTCTAAATTTTTATTCTGATATTCAAAATTTATACTAAATGCTTACCATAGCACTGTGTGCCCTTAAGCATTGTGATTTCGAACCTCTATATGTTACACGTATTGCAGGCTCGAAAATAAAGCTACCTTGAACCTTGAACCTGACTAATGGTTGAACCTTTAATCCAAGTATAATTAAAGGATGTGGTTAAAAGAACTGTTTCATGGTTCGCTTAATTAGCATGAAAGACGTGGTGATGAAAATTACGCAGTCTTTAAGTATTTTAATTTGACAACTCATTTTGTTTTGGTAAAAACTTAACCAAAGCACCATTAGTAGTTACTGTAAAATATCTAGTAAAATATCTTGTTTTGATGTAGGACCTTAAGTAATCATTTTTGAAGACTTCACAGTTACAAGCCTTGGCTGATTAAGCTAACCTGATTGACAGAGGAATATATAACAGCTGGTAGCAAGGAGGCTATGACCTAGCTCAACTCTGCTTCTTTGTCGCTTGCAAAATCAACAAAAGTAAGGTTGAGTCAATGTTTCCAATATGGCTAACACTTGTTACACTTCAAAAGTGCATCAACATATATTATACAATAAATGGTAGCAGGTTAATGTGAACAAAGGGCATCAAAAAGATGCTTGAAAAGGTGTGCTAGCAATAATTGGTGATAAGTAACCAATAAATTCTGATGATGATTATTTTGGAAATTTTTGACAAAAAGTCAAGTGTAGAGAGTTGGTATTTGAGCATGGAAAATTGTTGGAAAATAGTTAGCTGACAATCACAAACAAGTAACAGAAAATGCCAACAAAAAGAAATTGATGAACGTCAAGAAAGTCATCTCAAAGTTATAATTAGTTTGATAGCTACTAGTTATTTGTGGCAGAAAAAGTTATACCAATGAGTATATTTGTTGGCAAATAGTTGATATTTTTAACCTAATGTGCAGACCTGACCTCCACCATATACATACACTGCTCTTACCAACTTTTTTTCAGAAATGTTTGTTCATGGTTTTCTCTGATAAATTCACAGCAAATATTCATCAGTCACTCATTATTTTCCTCTCCTGATCTGGAAAATAAAGTTTCTTATCATCGTACAAGAAAAGAGATGAGTCAGAGTCCTTGTTGTTGTTGTTGCTGTGAATTCCAGTAAGGATCTGAGAGCGTCACAGTCTGCAGGCGCTGCCTCGGCTTCCTCTGTGCTCACTGAACTGTGCTGTATTACAGAGCGATAAGGCTGCAGTGATTTCCCCTCCGCCCTGACTGAGGGAGACAGCTGGTCTTATTCCCCCAGACGCTGCCCTATATGTCAGCACCAGGCTGCTCCAACGTGGGCCGGGCTGCACGTTGCACTGTTTGGACCTGATGGAGGATGCAGATAAGACAGGCTGTTGTGACTGGGCTGTCCCAAAGCAAGCTGCATTGTGGGCCATACAGTTTCTTGTAAGTAATCTGAGTGCACATTTGCGCATGTGTGGAATGTGCATTCTCAGTATGTAAACATCCCTTTTACTGTTTAATATGCAGAGGAAGAAAATAAACCCTTTGTAGAGTGTAAAGTGTAAATTCTTTTATTAGCAAATGACTTAAAGAGTTGAAATAACTTTTCCTGCAAAGAATAGCAGTCATTGGATGAACTCAAACAGATATCTTTGTTTCTGGCGTGTGTATATACAGTGTAAGCAGTATTTTCTGATCTTGATGGAAAAGTCTGGGCTTGCTTTAACAATTTTATAAAATAACTACTATTCAAGGAGACACAAGATTAAACTAGGGGAGCATAATTCAACACCCATGAAATAAGAAATATCTCTGTACAATTTTATTATGCTGGGCTTTCAAACAAGAGGTTGTACAGTTGTCGAGAGGATGTGGCTTGGCTTGTTGTCGCTAAACCCTGAAAAGATTCCTGTCAGCAAAACCACCTGCTCACCACACATCATCCCACTTATCACCCACCTACACACCAAAGATGAAAAACAAGCTGACACCAAATACTGATATGAATGTGTTGATTCTCCAAATTATTTATTGGTAGAACAAAAATTAGTCTCTCCCATATCACAAACAGCAAAACCTCCATTGCAACAGATCCTCATCATCCTCTGTGCAGTATGAGTTAAGAGTAACCTGATCACTTTCTCTGAAGGTGATATACTCCAAGAGGTGAAGACAACCCAAGAAATATCTATGTTTATATTTCCATCCCCATTTAGTTCTCCTTCAACCAAAGCAAATTTGCTCATAGTGGACTGTGAGGACTTTCTAAGTGATATTAGAAAGTCTCATATCTAGATATATGGGCATCAGTTATTCTGCAATGATCCGTTCCAAATTGAGAGTCTATCAATAAAATGAAGACTGCCATTACATTAGTGCTGTTTGGTAGATGAGCACTGGTAGGACATAACCAGTTTTCACTAATGTTACACGGTACCGATACATCTCAGAGCACCAGGTTTCGAAAAGTGTTAAACATAGTCTGCTGTCAGGTTTCAAACATCAGCTCTCGTAACTGTTGATAAATCCATACGTTGTATGCTGTAAAAAGTTATCTTGAACACAGAAAAGTACTGTTAAGAGGATCTAATCTACTTTCACTTTCACTTTCATAACCAATACATCATGACAGTCCACTTCATGAAGATTCTCTTCGCAGTCACTTTATAGCAAATTTCACAACTTACAGAAGTTTTGATACTCTCACCAGCTATTTTGCTGTTGCCTGGATTGCAGGACAGAATCATGCGTGAGATTCAGAAATTCCTGAATCAAAAGTTTCAAGATCACCAAAAAGTTTTAAAGAATATCACATATGCTCCGTATGTTGTTTTAGCTACCAGTCAAGAATTGTTAAAAAAAAAAAAAAGTTTTGCCACATTGTCATTGGGGAAATGTGAGAGCTCCTGTCTATTGATTAGCAAAATATTCTGTGTGTATTTAGGTCTTCCTTTGAGTTTGCATAGTTTCTGTATAAACTATGTAGTTTTAGCCAATTAGAATCAAGAACTAACCGCTTGGAGTCCTGTCCAACTTCAGGTGAAGACACAGGTTTTAGTTCAGGTCTGAAGGTCAACCCTTCTTTTGAAGTGTGTTAAATTGTGACCAAACACACACTAGCAGCTTGATTTGATGTACATTAACTCTGTGTCAGAACAGACTGTTAGCTCCGTAGTGTGCAGGTGGTGTTCACAGAGTTTGATCAAAGCTCAACCATTGTTAAGTGGCGACAAGTTCCCAGTTTGGGGACTCAAGCTGAGTACAGTACAAGAACCTTAAAAGGATATCTTTTTATAGTCCAGAAATAATAACACAAGTGCACATTTAGTTTGTCTGAGCTAAAAACAGACACCATTAAGCCAAGTAAGGATATCTGAGAGATTCCATAAACAGCCTCTTTGTACAGTAGCTCACAAGTCTGCTGATATGTGAACAGTTGCCCATCATCTTGCAGACAAAGGGCAGCATAGCAGACAGGCGTACGTGCAGCTCAGGGTGGCACCACAGATGCCATGCCTCATCTCCACTCGACCATGTCGGGCATTCTCATTAAAGCTCTGACAGCAGGTTTTCCTGTCCTCTTCATTCCTCTTCCACTCTCTGATGGTAGTTCACAGAGAAAAATGATTTCAAAGAGCAAACCTTTATCTGACTCTGATTTGAGCTCTTTGGAGCTGTTAGCGGGGGATGGAAAACTTGGAAACAGTGAGGGCAAATGTAAGATCTTTGTTAACTTTGAAGTCACGCTCAGACAGAGACCTTAAGGCGAGCATGTGCTATCAATATTGTTCCTCACTGCTAGACACACATCAATTGACAAAAGTGCAGGTGGCATGTAAATTAATGCAAGAGGTTGGATTTGTGTTTAACCAGCTCTTACAGGAAAATGCAAAACTTTCCTTTGAGACAATGAGAACTAATTTTTGTTGTCTTGGCATTAGTTGTGGGTTTTCAGGAACTACAAGGTTGACATTGTCCTAACTATTGTTCCAGCTCCTTAAGATTTCAGTTTTGCTGACATCAAAATTTAAAAATTTAATTCTGTTTGATTTCTATGAAACTATATTTAAATTCTGTTTTTAGAACAGTACCCCCTTCTTTATTTAGCTGACGATTTAATAGTTAACGTAATAGAAATTCAGACAGAGGGAACACTTTCTTTCCACAGGTCATCACACTGATTAATAATCAAACCTGTCAAAGCGATGATAACTTATTAAGCTTGTTTGTCCATTTCTCTTTCTTACATTCTTGTTCTTTGCACATTTAATGTCCTTATTCACTGTATTTATATTTTTTCTTCTTATTTGTGCAAGTTTTTTTTTGTATTAACTTACTCTGGGTATTTTTATATGTGATATTTAATGTTTATGCATACATGTTTTTACAGAGAGTACACAGTTAAAACCAAAGTCACATTTCTTGTATACTTCTTGAAGATACTTGGTGAATAAAGGTGATTCCAATTCTGAAGAGGTGTAGGGGGGAGCATTTGGCCTCCATATTGTATCATTGGAAAAATTATAAATACTACCAGCAACGTTGTTTATTCCATATATTTCTATATTTTTTGGTGACCAGGTCTTGTGTTTTGCATTACCAAAGCATGCATATCTATGGGACGTATGTTGGAGTTTATATTTTTGTGGAAAAATTTTTCCCTGGCAACAAACTCCCCCACCCTTATGTCCATACCAAAACTTCTGATCGTAAAATAATTCAGAAAGAGTCATGAACATAGTTAAAACTATAATAAGAACCACAAAAACACACACATAAGTATGTATGATATAATCTGGTTTGATTTGAGGGACAAATTATTTTTACTATTTGAATAAAATAATTTCTTTGGGGAAATGTTTATTTATTTATTAGAATGCTTCATAAAAATATATACATACTTTTTCAATAGGAATATATTTCATTCTGCAAAGAAGTTTTATTTCTTTATTTTATAAATACCTGTTATGCTGATGTTATGCTTCTTCCACTTCTCCTGTATGACAGTAAACCCACGCGTTACTTTGCAGTCCAACAGTGACGCCCTGTGGTCACTTCAGTAAATTACCATACTGCGCTTTTGAGTGCAGTACCTGTATTTGACCAGTAGGTGTCGCTGTTGAGCCGCGCTCGGACATCAGAAGTCGCCAAAGAATTTCTGCTCCAGCTGATTCTGTCGCCATCTTTGTTCTGAACATAAACAACAGCAGTCAGTGGCGTCGGTGTTTACATGGCGTGTGGCTGTTAAGAGGAAACCAGCACCGCGTCGTCGTCATTGCTGCTCTGATCTCTACAGGAAACGATGAGTGTGGATTTGGTGACCTGAGCCTCCGTGTCTGTCAAACGGTGAGAGAGCTTCGCTGTGGAGCCGCAGGGTCGTCAGCTGATACACTCTGCTGTTAAAGTGCTGCGATGCCATGACAACGGTGCGGCTGTCATTATCAGCGTACTGTTACCTTTTTTTTTTTTTCTAATGTTAGCCATTTTAGCATGTTATGTGTCTTTTCCAAAGCAATGACCGAGGACTGACTGATGAGAAGTCACTAAAATCATGTAACGCTCATTAATACACCTAACTGCTATGACATACTGTCACCATGCTAACCAGGCTGTTTGGTTTACCGTGAATCCGACACGAAATCACAAAACTGCTTTTGTATCTTTACCAAACAAGGTGTTTGTGTCCTACAGCGATGAGGAGCAGAGGTGGGTTTCCTCAGCGGGAGGGAGAGGAGGTTTAAAGGGGGGCGGGGAGGCCAGCGGAGAGGGCCGGAGGAAATGGACCAGGAGTACGAAAGACGACTGCTGAGGCAAATCAACCACCAGAACCTGCCAACAGAGGCCCGTCTGTCCAAGGTGAGGGACTGACACACTCACCGACACACTGACAGACACACAGGCAGACAGACAGTGGGGAAATTATTACACCTTAAACTGGGGGTGACCGTGTCCAAAAACCCCAAAACTGACCCCCCCTACTCGGCGTCTTTGAGGGACTGAAAAATACCCAAAAATACTCAAAGAGGACAAAGTAGCTTTATAACCCATATTCATATACAGCACTTCTCTGTTTGAAGAGAAAATTTCCTGTGATGTTAACATTAATAATATAAAGAAGTCCATCTATACATGTTAAAAGCAATTTTTTTTCTTTTCTTCTTTTTCAATTTTGAGATAAAAGAAAAATGTCAAAATAAAGGGAGAATTAAAAAAATCAATTTTTAATGTCAAAATTTTGACTTCTTATCCCACAATTTTGGCTTTTTTTCCCGTCAAAATTGACTTAATTATCCTACAATTTTGACCTTTTACCTGGAATTTCTCTTAATCACAAAATTTCGACTTTATTATCTCACAATTTCAACCGTTATCTCAAATTTTTGGCTTTTTTTGAGTTATGCCTTGTACATGCACAACATCTTGATAGGTTGATGGTGCATCAGAATAACACCAGTAGCCCAGTGCAGCGCTTTCTTATAACTACCAGTGGTCTGTGGAACAAGCTGAGAAAAAACAGGACACTTACGAGAATTTTATAAAATCCCCTTGGACATAATTTTACAACCGGAAGGAGGACATGTTCTGGAAAAACAGGACATTTTTTTGCCACCTTAAAACATATTTTTGTGGCTGCTTCTTGCCATGTTGCCACTTTTTACCGCCTAGATTCTTGTGAGTATATCTTTCATTGATTTGGCTCTTTGGTTGAGCAGGGTTGAGTAACACTGGTGTAGAGCATAAAACATCGACTGCAAAAAGTTGTATCTGGTATTCTGACACATTTCAGGTTAAAGAAATGTCGCACTTTCTATGATTAGAATATTGTAGCAGGCAATAGTCTGTTTCTCACATGTCATTAGTAGAATCTACAAACCATCAATTTTTAGGTTGTGCCATTTCTGTGTTTGTTCTTCCAGTCTGTGAGTGCGACCTGCAGTCCTGTCAGCGTAAAGTCTGGAGATCGCTTCATTCCCACTCGCGCTGGAAGCAACTGGAGCATAAACTTCCATTACGCCAATGTGAGCTGCTTTTCATCTTACCCAATGACCTGTTCATTTACCTCACAAGAACACAGACGTGTGATCAGACTCACGTCCACAGATCCACTTATTATTATTTTTTTTAACAGGAAAACTGCCGATCACCAAATCAGAACCACAAAGCAAAAGATGCCAGCTCCGACTCAAGCAAAGGTAAGACACTTGTACCTTCTGTGAATCAACTCAAGTGTTTGTGTAAATCAATATCTATCTACTATCTGGGTTTCTGATGCTGCGTTTCTCCAGACGCTGTTGCGTATGCAGCCTTGTTGAGGAACGAGTTACTGGGGGCGGGGATAGAAAGTGTTCCAGACCCTCACACAGATGATCGGCGGCATGCAGTTCTCTCTCAAGACTCTCACAGCCTATTTAGGGTATGAAATGTCATTAATGAAAAAGCTCTTTGTAATTGTTAATATAATGGAAATCCAGAAAGCTGAAAGAAGTGTTAAAAATCTGCTCCATGTGTTCGATCTCCAGTACACTGTCCACACTAAGAGAGTGCCTTTTGATAGCGATAATGAAGTCTCACCGTACTCCCTGTCTCCTCTAAGTAACAAAAGGTATGAAAAAACTCTCACGCTGCATTTTGAACTCTACAAACACTTGAGCAGACCATCAGATAACTTTTCCTCGTCCTCTCTGCTTTCTGCAGTCACAAGCTGCTCCGCTCCCCTCGTAAACCAGCCCGGAAGATCTCCAAGATCCCCTTCAAAGTGCTGGATGCTCCAGAGCTGCAGGACGATTTCTACCTCAACCTGGTAGACTGGTCGGCAGGAAACTTGCTCAGTGTTGGGCTGGGAGCCTGCGTCTACCTCTGGAGCGCCTGTACCAGTCAGGTCAGGGGAATACTTTTGCAGTAATAGCTATAAGTTGGTGGACAGTCTTCAACTCCCAACAACATATTAAATAGAATCCTTCTCTGTGTTTTCTTTCTTTATTTCACCAGGTGACCAGATTATGTGACCTCTCAGTGGATGGAGACTCGGTCACATCAGTTTGTTGGAATGAGAGGGTGAGCTGTTTGGAAGAAAGCATGGAGTGTTTTTAAAGAGAGAAATCAAGGTGTTTAAGTCTGATTCTGCTTTTATCAGGGGAGTCTTGTTGCTGTTGGTACACACAAAGGTTACGTTCAGATCTGGGACGCAGCTGGAGGGAGGAAGCTGACCAGTCTGGAAGGTCACTCGGCACGTGTAGGTCAGTCACAAACAGTAGATAAAGATCTGTTTGAGTCTGCTTGTAGAAAACTAAAAGAATGATTTCATTTTGTGGCTTATGATGACCTTAAGTTTAACCGTTGTAAATTCTAAGAACTAAGCATGTTTTTTTTTAATGCCTGAATAAATCAGAGCGGCATGAGTGAAATGTGAAACCCTCCTTCTTTGTTACAAGGTGCCCTGGCATGGAATGGTGAGCAGCTGTCGTCTGGGAGTCGGGACCGAGTGATCCTGCAGCGGGACGTCAGAACCCCCCCTTCTGCTGAGAGGAGGCTGCAAGGTCACAGACAGGAAGTGTGTGGGCTCAAATGGTCTCCAGACCACCAGCATCTTGCATCCGGAGGCAATGACAACAAGGTGACATACTGTTTTTTTGTTTGTTTGTTTGTTTGTTTTTTATATCTACACTTCATGGTCTGAAGAGTCAAATTGATCATTCTCTGTCTCCTGCTCAGTTACTGGTGTGGAACAGCTCCAGCCTCCTCCCTGTGCAGCAGTACAGTGACCACCTGGCGGCAGTGAAGGCCATCGCCTGGTCTCCACACCAACACGGGCTGCTGGCGTCAGGTGGTGGCACTGCCGACCGCTGCCTGCGCTTTTGGAACACGCTGACAGGTCAGGCCCTGCAGAGCACAGACACCGGCTCCCAGGTCTGCAATCTGGCCTGGTCCAAACACGCCAACGAGCTGGTGAGGAGAGTCTCACACACACAAACACACACAGTCTAAAATGCATTACAGTATTGGAAAATGGAGACATATATAAGTATAGATAAATGTTTTTATCTTTCTTTTGCTGACAGGTGAGCACTCACGGCTACTCTCAGAATCAGATCCTGGTCTGGAAGTATCCATCGCTAACACAGGTGGCCAAGCTGACAGGACACTCCTACAGAGTGCTCTACCTGGTGAGAATACGTCCAGTCTCATTGCAACACAAACAGTAGACTTGATTTATTTTCTTAATATTGCGCAAACTTTATGCCTCAAATGAAAATCTGATCAGTCATTTAGTGACCACCGGCAGGCAAATTTAACATCAGTTGTTTACTCCATCAACAGCACAGGGTGGGAAATTTTGAGTCAGCAATTAATTTTGTGTTAGAAAGCAGGACGAAGGGGAGAAAACAGGCCAAGGGGAGGATTTGAGTGACTTTGTAAGGACTGGATGACTCAGTCCTGATAGAAATGTGTCAAAATTGGTGTTGTACTCAAGACCACACTATTCAAGACCAAGACTTTTGAAAGACTGAGTGAAGACCAAGACCATACAAAACAATTTAAAAAAATTAAAACAACTAAAAGTTTTGTTTTGAATACATTTGACAGGCATGGTGCCTGCAGATCTTTTTGACGGATCATACTAAGTTCTGAAATCTTAACAAATTTGTTCAACTCAATTCTTGTAAAAGAAAAATCCTTGTGTTTTATTAAACGTCAATGATAAGTTCAGAATTATTTTGAATATCTGAAAAGAGGCTTATTCACAGAGTTAACGAGGCCTGAAGTAAATGTTCAGAGGTTTTTCTGACTTGACATGAGATGGACTGGTGTCCAAGTTATGCAGGTGTCTGACACTCAAAAAGATTTCCACAGAGTTAGAATAATCAGTGAGCTAACGGTAAATTGTTTCAAGTCAGATTACAACATTTATGAATGAGGAACAGTTGAAGTTGAACAATAGCGAATCAGTGCTGGTCGAAGAAATCCTGAGTCTGGCCAGTCCAAGACCAAGAGATCACCAAGTAAAAATGTTCTCCACGCGGAGACAAGACCAATACCTTCAAACTATGGTTTGGCCAAGACTGGCTTAAAATGTGATAACACTTGTCAAAACAAGCAGAAACTCCTGGTCTGAAAAATCCAAATCCTGAAACCTGCAGGTCCTTGAGATTGTGCTTGAGTCACAAACTGCCTATATTTGAAGTTCTTGAATGATAAGTTTTGCCCATATAAAGGTATGAGCAAAATAACTGACTGTTTGGTGCCCTGTTGTTGTCTGCAAAGGGGCTAAAGGCTAGCTTTTTAACCTCGTCAAACTTGAGCAAAGCCAGGTTGAGTTCAGCATTTCCAATATGGCGTGAGTCAAGAATAGGCTTCAAATTTCTGTATCACATCTCTGGCCGTGCAAAACTGTAAGAAAAAGTTTTGCTAATTCCCTCACAAGCTTGCAAACAACACCATTAGCAGCAAGTAATTTAAAGTCAAATTCAGAATTTGTATCTCAAGTACACCAGTAATTGTCAAATCACATGCCATAGATGGTGTGGTCCTTAATGGTTCATGTAGTGTTTGATGTTTGTGTCTCTCCTCCATATGACAACATAGAAAGAGTCATTGAGTCCCTGACAACACTCTGACTTTTAATAAGTTGACATCTTTCATTAACCTTCCCCATCAGGCCGTGTCACCTGACGGAGAGGCCATCGTTACAGGAGCAGGAGATGAGACACTACGTTTCTGGAATGTCTTCAGCAAGACACGCTGCACAAAGGTACAAGAAAACAATATTTAGTTACAGAGCTGCACATTGACTCAAAATGCTCCATGACTCCTAGTTTAAAGTTACTGAATGACATCATATAAGTATTTGGGGTTTGAGCAGGTTTTAGTTGGTTTAGAAGTTGGTCTCATTTTGATTTATTGACATAGTCAGAACAAGACCAAGCATGGTAAAAGCAAGTTTTTTTCTAATGGTTTATTATGTTTTAATTTCTTTTTTTCTCTGTTGACAGGAGTCGAAGTCTGTGCTCAACCTCTTCACAAGAATACGATAGTGAGCAGCTTGGGTCAGGACTGGTTTCTGGCTGCACAAAACCCCTAAAGACTCACAGACTAGATCCCTCTCATCTCAGCTCTGGAGCTCAGTGCACCAACCTCCACCTCGACCTTTTTCTAGAGAGGAAACTGTCCAAACCTCCAACAAAAACTGCCCGCCCTCACAGTGACGTCACTGACAAACACTGAAACATGTTGTCTGCTTCAAACCTGTCTGTTTTGTTTTCTTTTTCTGTTGTGAAAGTGATGGAAGTGTTTTATTATATATTAGCAGAAGTATACATGTGCAAGAGATCTAAGCTATAGAAAATCATGACATCTCATTTTTAAAAAGCTCTCCTTTGTAGAAGAGGGAGAAAACGAAGGCGTGAGTGAAGGGGGGAGGGGGGTTGGGGTTTCTATATTTTCATAATGTATAAATATGATCTACAAGCAGAATACAGAAGAAGAAAACAATAAATCGGTGAACAAACAGTTGCTTCAGCAGCTGTAAAGAATGACGTGTTTATTGTGGTCTTTCAGTTTGTGACACTTCTTTTTTTTATCATGGCAGAGTTAAGTTATTATAAACATATCACACAGATTTCATCTCATCTTACAAACAGTTCATTTAACCTGTTTTTGCATCAGTTCAGTAGCATCGTTTATATCATCCAGAGTCACTTGCACAGGTAAAAAAGCCTGTTCAGTGTGTTTTCACATTTGGGTTTTTTTTTTCTTTACATTCAGTGTGTTTAATATCCAGACCCCTGAAGGCCACGGCACAGCAGAGAAAACTCCTTTACGATTTCTTTCACCCGACGCTTGTTGGTTTGCTCCCTGCAAGGACACACATATTACTGTCAGGATTAAAATCTTAATTAAAGAACCATTACATATTTACTCTCAAGACTTAGAGTGGCAGAACAACGTAATCTGACAGTGCTAGGCTACGTTCTTGTGTGTGCAGATATTTTTAAAAACATTTACCCCCCTCTCACTGAAATGCATTAACTCTGTGGTGTATAGTGGTCACTACAGTGGACACCTATTTCAAAGTTATTTACTCCTATATTCAATGGTTCATGTGGTGAAAATTTATATTAGCCTATGTCAGGATATTTTTATTCTTCTTAGGGCCTGAAAAAATGTTTTCAATTTTTGTTCCATAGATATAGATTTTTAAAAATGTTATAGAAGAGCATTTGAGGGTGAAAAAGCTTACAAACTATTAATTATTCAGTGTTAAAATGGATGAAAGAGAGTTAAAATGTTTTGCAAAGCATCAAAAAAAGATTATTCAGGAGATTACTAGAAGAAAAGAAAAGGAGTTAAACAAAAAAGTCATATTTACATTAAGTTCACATTGTTTTATATAGAATGCTTAGTTACAAAAATTTGTGGAAAAAAAAAATGAGAAAACTTTTTTTCATGGCTTAAGACAAATAAAAATGCTAAAGGGAAAAAACATGAAACTGACTTACATAATTCATGCATCAGACGGTTAATCAACAGTTATACACAGGCACGTCAGTAATATTTTTGTTTGATGAAGATTCCTTGAAAACTTATCTAATGCAGCATGTATTGAAACCGAGACAGTTTGCGTGTTTATTTCCACTGTTAAAAACGCAGTTACCTTAAAAGCTGCTGACTGAAGGTGTGTTTCTGCTCAGTGGACACATGGTTGGAGGGGAACCCTGGACTCTGCAGTGTTTCTTTGAGCCACTGTGACAGCAGAGCAGGACAGTGTCTGTTCAGGCTCAGCAGCACCTCAGAGAAGTGCTCCGACAGGCTGCGAGGGGATCCGCCCCCAACCGCCTGAAATTTATCAGATACAAAACGACACTTTGAGATCAGGCTTCATGTGATTAAGAAGACATTTGTACAATTGTGAGTTTAGTTATAAAGGGACTGCGAGGGCTTTCTAAGTGATCTGGAAAAAGTGTCATATCTTGATATATGCCTGCTCATAACAACTTGAAATGACGTTCTCAACATTAAAATGGGTTATTTCTAAATGCTTTTCATCAGCTTCCTGACTGATTTACCAGATTGATTTATGGCAGGTCAAAGTCTATATGACAACACCCATCAGTTGACAAAGTTTAGCAGAGAGAGGTGATATGTATTTTTTCCTCTAAAAATATTTACTTGAATTAATTCAGTTATACGAGTGGACATAAGCTAAAGCTAAAGGCTGCAACATGAGATAGAGGCTAAACAATGGACTGGAGGCTAAAACACAAGTCAAAAGCTTAAACACCAACTAAAGCTTAAAACACAGGCTAGAGGCTAAAACACGAGCATGAGGCTAAAATGTGGGTTAAGCTGTGGGGCCTATCAATAAAATCAAGAGTGATGTTACGTTTTCAATGCTCGCTAGATGAGCACTGGTAGGAAATAACCAGGATTTACTAATGTGATATGTTATAGTCATGTCTCAGAGCACTGGGCTGTGAATAGCTCTAAATGTGGTGGGCTATAGTACAAACTCACAAAGTTTGCTTGTTGTTACATTTCAAATAGCAGCGCTACACAACTGTTGGTAAAAACTTAACCTCGCCGCGTCTTATCCGGTTAAAAGTTGTCTTAAGAAAAGAAGTGTTAAAAAGCAGACATGCTCTCCATGTATTTTTCCAAAACAACTACACGTCATGTCATCAGGACAGTTTAAGTGAGTTCTCTGTCACTGCAATCTACTTTAAATAAATTCTCCCCTCAGTCCCTTTAATGATACCATTGATACAGTCGTTTCATGTGTCTGATATCTGACTCACGTGGAGAATAGTTTCTGTCAGGAGCTTTCCGTCTCTGTGCAAAACTTCACCCAGAGAGGGGACATCTTTGCATCGAGGCAGCAGCTCTGTCTGCAAATGTTGAGTATATGAGTAGAAATTAAGTTAAATTAAAAACTTTGATTCACTTTTGAATATTCCAGATATCTGCAGGGACTTACAAAGAAGAGACTGGCAGCTTTTACTGTTGGAGTCTCTGGAAACTTCAGTGAAAGAATCCCTGAAAAACAAAGTAATCAGGTTAAAATACGAGACTGTATCAACCTAATAGCTTGTAAAGGTAGTCACACTGTTCCGTTCCAGGAGATAGTAGGATCTTTTGGACTTGAAAAGTTTGCAGAAATTTAAAAAAAGCATCATACAGATTATATTGCTTGTGAAGATAAGCTGCATCCAAATAAACAGGTCCTCACCACAGTAAAACAGGGCTTTAACATCAAGCTGGTCTGACAGGTACAAATCAGGCTTCCTTTTAAGAATCTAAAATTCAGAAAGAACAGAAATTAAAAGACTTTTTTTAGTCACTATGATGCAGATTTGCATAGATATTAGCCATGAATGTTTATCTCACTTGAGCATGAAGTTGCATAAAAGATTCTGCTATATCAGGATGATCCCGCGGTCCTGTGACAAAAAACAATATATAAGTAGATGATAAAGGATGTAATGTTCAAAGATTGTGGAAATTAGCTTCTCGCGTCACTACCTTGCTGAAATATGTTTAACGTGGCTGAAGTCAACACCACAATCAGGCTCCTGATGTCAGCGATGTACTGTTCCTCTCCTGCAAATATGTGAACCATCTAAGCACAGAAAAAGACGACATTTGATCCTAAAAGCATTTAAAGAGCCTTAATTACATTTGTTGAGTTAATGTTTGATATTTCTGATCCATGGGGGTGTACCTGCCGGGCCAGGTCTAGAGCAGAGGCTTGTGGGAAGGCGCTGTAGATCTGCCCGAGCATCTCGCAAAGCTGAGCAACTATCGGACCAAAATCGTGTAGGAGGGTTCGAACTGACTTGTCAAAGACCCCGCACACTGCCTGGAGGGAGGAAACGGAAGAGCTGTGAGTCAGTAAATGCACTCATATAAATCAAACTTACACACACACACACACACACACACAAACACACACACACTGAAAACTTCACAGATGTACAGTTTGTGTTTATGCAGGCTGCGAGGAGCCTCCTACCTCAACCACCTCTGAATCATCCAGCCATTTGCTGAGGATGGTCTGGATCAATGTGAACACTTGCTGCAGCACAACAACAACCTGGAAAACAGAGTGTGATCTCACTTGTCAAGCTGTACATAGAAATTCGCAACATGTAAAATGTACTCAACTTTGAATATTTTTAAATCAACTTGATTTGAGTTATTCGTACACTGACAATCACTTTCTCACTAAGTATGAAAACAGAGTCAGCTTTGGTCTGTGACAAACTCATATGACTAGATAGTTTTTGAGGTTGAACCTACTGGATTTTGAGGACTTGGCGAGGGACTGAGCTTTGGGCTGGATGCTGCCTCTAAGCTGTCTGCTTGTCTGATGTCCAGAGTGGTGAAGAGACTGGACAACATCCCCAGGATGTGGATTATGGACTGTTTGTTAGCAGGATTAGGCTGTAGAGGGAGACAGAGTGGAGCATGTGATCTCATGATGCCAGCTGCAAAAAGACTCTTAATTCATGAGGAGGAAATTTAGTTTGATCAGATTCTCATCACTTAATATTATTCTTTAATTAACTACACAAGATTGTTGAGTGTATTTCAACAGAAGTATATTTGTACTTACACTGAGCAGAATAATAAGTCTATAGGTGTTTAATGTAGGGTGACCATAATCTGAAACACCCAGAAGAGGACCCTATAGAGGACTCTTGGAAAAAATACCCAAAGATGCTCAAATACAATGAAGTAGCTTCATAACCTATGCATTTGTTTAAAACACTCATTTTCTGTTTGAAGTGAACATTTACTATGATGTTTACATAAATAATGTTATGAAGCCTATTTCCACAGGTTGGAAAAATAAAAAATGATAACTAGCTTTGTTAAGGTTTCTGTTTTCTATTTATCTTGCAAGTATAAAGTAAAAATTTTATTTAAAAAAACATAAAAATTTTGAAAGTCTTTTCATGATATTTATCTCAAAACTTTGACATCATCTCATAATTTCACCAGTAATGTCTAAAAATGTTGACTCTTGTGTTTCAATGTGATGACTTTTTATTACATAATTTTGACTTTTTTCTTGCACTTTTGGCTTTTAGTCTCAAATCTTAACTGTTATCTCAGTTTGGCTTTTCCTTAATCACTTTCACTTTTTTCTCATAATTTTGACATAATCTCAAAATTTTGACTTTTTAAATTTCAAAATTTGACTTTTTATCTCAACTTTTTGATTATTTCTCTCAGAATTTTGACTTTTATCCCAAAACTTGAATTTATATGGGTCAAGAAAAATTCTCAACACTGGTCAAGACCAAAAGAAAAAAAGGGGTACCACCAGATACCTGCAGTTTTTCAGTTAAAATGCATTCCCACTTTTGCGGTTTCCATCTGAGAGAGCAGTGCAAGTAGTCAGAGCAAATCTGGACATTTTCGGGAATTTTATAAAACCATCCCTGAAATAATTTTACCACCAAAAAGGAGGATGTATCCAGGCAAAAGAGGACATTTGCTCACCCTAATTTAATGTGGGGTAAAGGTGCTTCAGATTATTTTTACCCTCAAGTGCAGTTTTATTCTATGAAATTTGGGGTTTGAGCTGGAGTTTGACGTGTTTGTTTTACCTCCTGCTGAGCCAGAGAGTCCAGCTGCTGAACGTGAGGCGTGATGAGAGCGTGAAGTCTGACCAAAATCTCCTCCACAGGCAGAGCAGACAACAGGAAACCCAGAGCCTGCATCAACCACATGCACTGGCTGCTCTGCACACACACACACACACACACACACACACACACACACACACACATACACACAGGAGCATAGACAGCAGTACACATCATACATAAGAGACAACCAGTGTCTTCATGTTTGGAATGAAAAGGAAATAACTGATGCATGTCAAAGGCTGCTCACTCACCTTATGGATTTCCTTCACCAGCACATCCTGCAGAGGAACAAGAGTGTTACACAATGAAAATACTCACTCTCATGTTTGGGAGAACAAATGAAACAGCCAGTCCAACCTGTGACACGGTGAGGATGTCCTGGGCATAGGGGCCCAGGTCGTGTCTGCACTCCCTGCAGATCCTCTTCAGAGTGGAAACACTGGACACAGACAGCTCTGCCTTCACAAGGCCCTGCAGCACCATGGGTAATATGCCACCCAGCATCACTGGATGGTCAGCCAGCCACTCAGCTAGAGAGCCTGCAAAACAAAGAGATGTAGATAGTGAAAGTAAAAGGGTTTGATAAAGTGGGGTGCAGACCAGGACGTACAAATCACAAAGTACTGTTGGTGCTGGGTCAACTCAGAGTGGGAAGCTGAAATACTGTTATCAAATAATTAGACTCATATCTCTGTACTGCAAGGCTGCAAGTCAGTAAAACCCAGAGTATCTGACAGATTGCTGTTTCCCAGCTCAAAGGATAAGATGAAATGCAGAAAGACATCAAGGCATGGTGTCCCTCTGAGGGTATGTCCAATTATACTTTTGCTGGTTAAAAGGCACAAAGTAGTTGGATTAAACACTGTAAATGGAAGGACAGCAATGCACCATGAATGGGGATTGATGGCCAAGGTTTTTGTTGGTCTAAGGCACAGCAAGTAAAAAACCACACACCACCTTTGCACCTGACCACACCTCATTTTAAGAACATGAAGTGTGGTCAGAAGAACTTTTGGCTCTAAGTTGAGTTGCTTTGTACACAGCATGAACATTGAGTATGTTTTAAAAAATAGTGGACATGGGTCAAGTCACACAGGTCTTGACTTGTTATAATCTGTTTCAATCAGAAATCTTCATTTGAAAACAAAATGTACGGTACCTATAGTGTACATGACGGTGTCAGCCAGCATGACGTTGCTGATGTTAATTCTTGGGATGAGTCCAATGAGACCTGGAATAACATCCGAGTAGTTCACATCTATGGTTTCAGCGATGGACTGGAAACCAAATAACAGGGCCTCTGTGTCCTAAAGATGGAGAAAACACAGTATAATTAAAAACAGGGAAAACACAAGCAGAAAGTGTTTAAAGCATTTCTTCTGTGTTATTAAGCCTCATTGAACGGCTTTTCATACATAAACCTAGCTATGGCAAATTCTTGATTCTGATTGATTGCAACATTATGTCATTAGAGATTTACTCTCAATAGTTGAAGGCAACAACCTGAGCTCACACGTCAGATCATATCAACCAGCATTAAGGAAACTAATATATTTCACCTCTGCCTGTTGACACTGTGGCAAAAAAAACACTTTTAGAAAAAAATCTGCTCAACATGTACGCTAAAGTGTTGATTATTAAGTTAATTTGTGAAGAATCTTGTGAGTTATATCATGTTTGAGATGTGTTTTAAATGTAGAGTGCATTATAAATAAAAGCCATTATTATCATCAATATTATTATATAAGTCAGTCATTTTTAAATCTACAGAATCATCTTCAAGTCAATACTCAGCACAAATTTGTTTGCATAAACAGCTCGGTGGGATAATGGGCATTGACAGGGTAGCTTTACTTATTAAAATCTGAGTAAGAGATGATCTTCATGAGACCTTTGCATCAAGTTTCTGCTCACCCTGTTTGGATTCTTACTCACATTGCAACCAAAGTCTGTATAGTAAATGGACGTAGTCTCCGTGATGTCATCCCTCTGTTTCTAAAACAGAGTTTTGAAGCAAAACAGCTGGCGCAGCTATATTGAAAATGGGTGAGTGAGGAGTCTCCTCACTAACAGTTATTAGGTGCTCGTTGGTCACATGAGCCTCAGCCCTGCTTCTGATTGGGCGAGCTTGCAATCTTAATGTGCTCTAAACTGCAGAGTTAGAAAAAAAAATGTCTTTTTTGTCTTGGTGTGTTTGCACCTCTGGAGCCAGCCTGAAGTGGACATTACACAAACAGCTAATTTTAGCACTTCTCTATTGTCTCATATTTTCAGACCAGAGGTTGTTGCTTCATTAAAACCCATTTACTTTACAGCGCTGACCTGTTCTTGTATGAGTCAGCTATGAATCTTATTACCTGCCATACTTCTGACTGTTGAGGGTCCATCAGGTGTCGGCCCAGTCTGTCATAGAGATTACTGAGAAGCTCTGCCCCCAGCATTTCATACACATACATGAGGGTGTCAGAGATATCCACTCTGAAATATAAAACAGCCACAGGAACATTTTTATCTTGAGATGCCGTTTCAGAAAAAAGTCACTATAACATAGTAAAGACTGAGGAGGAATTGTTTTCATCTACACATAATTAAAAAAACAGAACAGAAATACTTTCTTGCTCGTCTCACCTGTAAATTCTGAATTGCTCCTTGTCATCAGAGGACCACGAGGCGTACTCCTCCTGGGAGGGGTAGTGAGATTTGTGGAGCAGTACGTCCACCAGCTGGAAGTAAACCGGCCTGTAGACTTGTAGGTAAACGGCCTGTTTCTCTTCCTCAAATGATAAGATATCATCCTGCAGAGGCCAGAAAAGTACATGCAGTAGTAAACAACAGGTGAATGAACTGATTTGGAAATGACATTCCTCTATGTTGTTACCTGCAGAGTGTACCAGAAGGTGAGTGTGAGGGAGCTGGTGGTCTCACTGACTGGATAGTGCCCAGGGATGCCGGTACAGAAAAGAATCATGTTAACCAAAGCCAAGTACTCCTGCCAGTGCTCCACCTGTTCCAACAAAACCCTGTCATACACAAACAAATTCATCCAAATTAAGAGATAAAAGCCATACACTAGAGCCAGCGTAAAGGTGGACAGTGTGTCTTTGTACATCTGCATGTACCTGGAGTGCGTTTCTCCTACAGCTACAGCAATACGACAGATTCCATGTGAGGTCTCCATGTCTCCGTCCTGAGCTGCTGCCTTCAGCTGGTCGTGGAGACCCAACACTAGAGGCACCAAGTTCACCAGAGCATCAATGTACCTGAACACGTTAAAAGCCAAAACATGATAAACTTGAAGTTTGTCACAAGCTAAAAGCAGGGTGCAGTCATCGTTAGTATGATTTTAACTCTGAGAAACCAATTAAAAGATACTGAGGCTGCATGTCTTTGTATAAAACGCTTAAAAAATCATCATCCAAAAAAATTACCAGTGACCTACTCTTGGCTTTGGACAGTGGTTTTACAAAAAGCAGAAAATGGCTTTTGGATAACTTGTAAACATCATGTCTGAAATAGAACGAGTTCTTTATACATTTGGTGTTTGATATTGGATTGCTCTCGTTTTTCAGGTATTTATCAAACCCTCATATTGGCTTCAGATTTACTCTGCACTGTCTGTTCTGTCTGCTTATAAAGTACAAGGTGAACATGTTCTCCTTTTTTTTTTTCTCCTTTTCAGTGAAGATGTTTCCAAAATATTCACACATATTTATTAACCACTTTTGTGCAGTATGGTATGATAGACCTTATTTACATAAAATATACCTCTACTTTAAGTAGAAAAGGGCAGACATTTTGACTTTTTTCACTTAAGTTATTATCAGAAGTATAAACGTTGATGTATTATCACAGACAGGTATATGTCAAATGGTAGGCACTGAAATCATTTCAATTGTTGTACTGGCAGTAAGATGCTATGAATTGTTATAAAACACACACAATTTAACAAAAATAGTCATAACTAATTTTACATGCAAAGAGAATAGTATAGAAACCATCGATACAACTTTCAAGAAATTTTACGAAACAAAACCAAAGCTGAGACAAAATAACTTTTGGAATTGAAAACAACAGGATGGTTAAGTTTAAGACTCTGTCCTGTTACAAAGAAAACTGTGTCATCTGGTCCAGCCAATATATGATGTTTTGAATGTGAAACACAAATACCTATGCACTATCTGTTTAACATTCAAACTGTATTTTGATAACTTTTGTGTTATAATTCACTGACAGTTACTCACTTTATGTTGCATTAGAGAAAACGAAATGTGGTGTGCATTTCTAATTCCAGTCCTAACTCACCATCATCATTAAACTTATTTCACGAGTGAAGCATGTGCAACTATTTTACTAAAATGATCAGAGCATCTTCAAAGTTTATTGGGACTTTTTAAAACTTTAACTTCAATCTGCAAATTACTGAGTCCCAGAGGAACACCTTTTCTCACTCATGAGGCAATCTGTGCAGCTTCTTAGTGAATGGCACACAGCAAAATATTTTCAGTCATGTAACATCTGACAACTGTAATCCAATAGGTTCATGATCCAGCATGTTCCTTACCTCTGACAGTCTGGCTGTGAGATGGCATTGACTATTGTTTCCACAGCCGTGTCAAACAGCTCAGGATTAGACAGCGCTGTGAAACAGTCCTGAACCAGTTCATGACTCTCCCCCAACGGCACATCCAGTCCCACCCAGCTGGACAGGCAGCGCAGCACCTTCTCCTTCACCTGCACTGAGGAATCCTGGCTCTGAAGCAGCTGACGTAGCAGAGGACACACCACAGCCCACTCCCGGGCTAACGCCTCTCTCAACTGGGCTCGGCGAGCCTGAGCCAGTCGGCTGCTCTGAAACTCCTCTGGAAGTACGGTGAGGAGCTCCAGCAGGGCCACGCAGTGTGCGTGAGGCTCCTGCGCAGCTTCTGCACCATCACAGTCAGGCTTCTGAGGCTGGAAGGCCCTCACCATGTCCGCCACCGGCTGGGACCAAGACTGCGGGATTAAGTTAAGAGCCATAGCAGCCAGAGCTACACACAGTCTGGTGAGCACCATTTTGGGGCCTGAGGAGAAGTGCAGGATGTGTGAGAGGAGCTGCATCCTCAGGCTCTCATGCTGCTCTGTGGGGAGGTCTGCCCAGTGATGGGAGATCTTGGTGTGGAGGGTGCTGGCACCAAAAAACTGCACCTCTGGAAGCTACAAAGAGACAATGATAAAGCTGTTGCAGAAACATGTTTTTTCCTCCTGTAGCTGCACAGGTAGTCACAGTGCAGATATGAAGATATCCACTTATATCCACATACCTTGTCGGGAGCCAGCAGGGCCCAGCAGAACTGCCATGCCTGTGCAGAAGTCTGGGCCTGGGTTAACCACTTCTGGGCCATGTTCTTTCGCTCCATATCTGGGTCAAAGTAAAGCTGGTAGAGCGCCTGAAGCAGCAAAAGATCCATGAATACAAAAAGACAGGAAGACTTTATGAATACAGAAAACAGTTTATCCCCCACCAACCTCACAAGAGGATGGGAAACAATAACATTTGTAATTTTAATTGTTGTCAATGCTTCACTGTTGTAACTTGTTATTTCAACTTAAAAATTTGATGTACAGGGCTGCCTTTGAGTGTTATGTTAGGTAAAAAATTAACTTTGTTATTCTAACAGAAATGATCTTGATTGAGTCAGATGTCTTGTGTCAACAGAGTCATGTGTGGAGCTTGCGCCTGCATTTATTCAGGTAGGTTTCCTAAAGAAGTGATTATATAAAGTGAAGGTGATGTTAGATTATTAAGAGCAATTGTAATAAAGTAGCCACAGAGAATTTAGCAAAAAAATATGCTAGAAAAAGATGGGAAAAAAATAACATTTTATCGAAATGAAATATTATTTTAAAACCAGTCTAATCGCTACCATCAGGTCAAATCGGTATCCCTGATACCAGCCTGAATTTCACTCAGTATTGGTAAGGTAAGGAAACTAGTGGTATCTGATATCACTACTCTTTGTTTTAGTGAACGATGGGGTCCAGTTAGCTGGTCTGTGCCATGGTGCCGGGATGGCCAGTTTGTCTTTTCATCAGTCTGTCTGTGGATGTCAGTACAGCCTGTCACCACCAAACACTGTGTTCCTTTTTCACTCATGGTGCAACTGTGAAGTTACAATTCACAAAGGCATCCTGGGTATAACTTGAAAACTGTAGCTTTGATAAACAGCTGGGAGGGGCTAAGTTGATTGTCAACATGGCTTAACTTATTTATTTAGACAACAAATTTAAAGTTGAAATATATTTTGTAGTTACAAAACACACCAACTTCAGTAATCTTTTGTCATGTCAACATAAAATAATGTGCTTAAATAACAAACATGCAAAATGTCATTTTTCAGTGTTGACTTTTTTATCAGTAACTTAACCTCTCTGTATGTACAACAAATATTTATCAGCATGTGTGCAGCATTGCTTAAATATTGTTAGAAAAATGTGTTGTCATAGTAACAAATCCACAGCACATGGTGTTAGTTATTATTAGGACAGCATATGCTTATAGCTGGTATCATGTTACAAAGGTCCACTCAGTGCAATCTGCTAGTGTTCAACCAATCTGCAGTTTTCTTTACCACCAAACTCTCATTGTTATTTTATGCTGTTAGATTGATTTAAATTAAGTGAAATAGATTTTTGTAGATAAATTCTCACAGGAAAAGATAATCTGCAGTATATCTAACAGTCGTGTTTCTCATGTTATTAAACGGCTTCTACCAATGAGGACAATACACGAGACGCTGATAATTATCCATAACTTACCGACTCCACATTCTCCACAGTCAACTCCAACTCCACCGGGCTGTCTCCCGAAGTGGATGGAGCCTCCATCTCCCGCGGCGTGAAGGAACAGGTCTCCCTGTCGCTTTTTTCCCCTCAGTCCTTCAGAAATAACAGCCTCACCGATGAGAAAAAGGGGTTGTATTTAAAGAAACACCACCGGCGTCCTCTAATGTGTGTCTTTGCACGCTGACAGAGGACGCAGCGGGTCATTCAGCTGTTCATTCAGCACACATGTGGGCAGTGCGCTCAGGCGTGACGACACACTGACCTCTGGGGCTTTAAAAGTTGTTGTCTCACATTACCATCCACAATCCTTCAGCCTTTTCCTACCGAATTTCTACAGAGTCAACTTAGTCTGTAATATAAGTAACATTATACTCTGTTAAAGTTGCTCGTTGTGTGTTTTAAACCCCCAGCGCAGCACAACAGGCGCTCCTGACGCAGACGGCTGCGACTCTGACGCACTGACGTGTGATTGGAGCAGCGGAGCAAGAGCGACTGCGAACTGATGCATGTGGGAGGAATGGATGCGGAGATGAGTGACTGTGTTAGGACACAAACCAAAGCCGGAGAGTGCAAACGATGATTTGGTGTTAGAGCGAGATAAGCGACACGTTTTCTCCCTGTAAAATGACGCGCGTCAGGGTGAAAGTGAACCCGCTGCCGCCCGCCCGCCGCGCGGCCCCACCCCTGCTCCTCTTCTGCCCGACTCCCTCCGGATATTTTTAGCGCTGATGATGTGCCCTGTCAAATCACGTAACGGAAACAACCTCAGCGCTTGAGAGGCAGAGCTGCCGCGCAGAGAAAGAGAGCTTCTGTCCATTTGATTCTCCGTGATCTGCAGAGAAAGTGCCGCGGATGAAATGAAACTTGAAAATTATTTGGTGTTTTGCGTCTCGATAATTCTTACCGGCTCATCGCCGACGAGAGGTAAGGTGTCATTCCCGGTGTGAATGTGAGTGTGTGTATGTGTGTGTATTTGTGAACAGACTTGACATCCTGCTGACGTTAGACTCGTTATCGATTCAGCATGTGATGATTTCTTCCCCTGATCTTTCAGCGGTTTACAGCTGCCAAAGTTTGAATAATTCTCTGCACTGTTAAATGTAACTTGTTGTTTCAATGTAAAAATATGATGTGAAGGGCTGAATTAATTTTTTTTAGTGAAATCAAATTTCATTTCCCCCCCAATACCAACAGAAATGGTCCAGATTAAGAAAAAATGTTTTGTCTCAACCCTTGTCTTAGTTTGGTTGATTTGAATTTGTTCGTTTAACTTCCTCAGTTAGTTTGGAAAAAAAAAAAAAAAAAATCATCTTTTTGTCTGCTCACTTCTCACTCATGATGTAACAGTTAAGTTACAATTCACAAAGGCATTCTGGGTATAACTCGAGAGCTATAGCTTTACTGAACAGGGAGGGGCAAAGGTGATTGACAATTTTACACGCATTACTGGTTGGACCTAGAATCTCAAGTTAAAATATATTTTGAGTTTGAGAGGATGCCAACTCATGATTAAGTTTCATCACAACAACTTCTGTAATCTCTTTGTCATACTGACATATGAAAATTTGCCAGGGTAATAAATGTGCAAAACCTAATTTTCAGTGCAGATTTTACCTCTAAGTAACTTTTTGGTGTCAATGTGCAGATATCTAAAGTTTTCAGATGATAACCAGGTATTTGGATGTGTCAGCGTTTTATCATTTATTTTTTTTCCACATTCATGTCTCTTAATTTATTTAAACCTTGATATCCTCCCTTCCAAGACTTCCATCCTATCTATCTACACCATTTATCAAACTTGACAGAGGAGAAAAAATATGTAGTTTACACAACATTTCTATTAGATGCCATGGACATAAGATGTGACGAAAAATGATATTATGAGTATCACAATGGATTCATGAAGTTTCTCCAGTGTTTTTACATTTTCATGGATTTTGAGGACAGTAAAAGTTGATTTTTCAGTTTTGGATTAGGAGCTGCAAAATGTGGCTTACCAAAGTTGCTATTATAGAAGAGATGAAGTTGCAAAAGGAGGTCAAAAGATAAATGACAAAAAGAAATAAAATCTGGTCTTGCCCCTCACATGTGAGGAATCTCTGACACAGTTGACGTCTATTACACTGTAAAAAGTTATTTTGTACATTTGTTATTGTTGCATATTATTCTACGTCAGTAATCCAAAAGATCACTGAAGTTGTTGTGATAACACTGAATTACAACCTGCCATCGTCTCAACTGCAAAATATATTTCAACTTGAAATTCTGTCCTAATGTATAACTATCTGATGCATTTAGTACTTGACAATCACTCTCACCCATTCCAGCTGTTTAGCAAAGCTACAGCTTTCAAGTAATGAAAACAGTGAGGATATAATACCTTGCTATACTCATAAAAGCTGTGTGATGATACAGGCTTCCTGAGCTCGATGGAAGAAACCATCTGACAGAGCTTTATGATGTACAAAACTGTACAGTTCATTTGAGTTAAATTTGAGTAGTTATATTAAAAGACTACCTTAAAAGCACAAGTCAACTAATACATGTAATTGAAAAAAAATGAAAACTAAAACATAAGTGGAAATTTTAGTTGAGTCAAAACAGATTAATTATTTCAGACAACCATCTGAAGTATTTAAGTTAACAAAAGTCTAAATTAACAATTATTATAAATATTGGTGCAAGAAAAAAAAAGTGTTTTTTTGACCCAACATAAAATTCTAAGGCCTGCCCTTTAAATCATATTTTTACATTGAAACAGTAAGTTGTGTATCCTTTTTCCCATCTGACAAAACGGGGCGCTGCACACGCTGGCTGACCCACAGTTCCCCTGCTCCTGTCCTCCCCATGTCACATGTCACTGTCTTTTTATGTCTCTTGGACAGGATGAAACTGAAATGTAATTTTGTTGCTTTAAAGCATGTGCAATTACAAATAAAGCATCATGAATCTTGAATCTACATATAAGAGTGTATGACTAGATAATACTTTTTTCTAGGAAATGTTTGAAAGTCAAAAACCTCACATTTTTAGCCATTTGTGTCCCTTGGAAGGAGACTTAGCAGTTGCGTAGGTCTTTTGTTATTCAACTCTCTGTTCAACCTCATCAACATTGATGTGAAAGATGATTTTTAGCTTGAAGCTTAAATTTTGTCCAAATAGACATAATACCTAGGATGATGCAAGGGAGAGGGAAATTGAGACAGTTTGAAGTGCTTATAACTGACCGGGGCCCTGAAAACTTGAGCATTTGTAACAGAAATTTCCCACCCAATGGAAAGTCAGCTGGTGAAATCTAAGGAAAAATCATGAGACCCAGTAAGTTTTGCACGTTTTTTAATGTAAGTTTGGTTAATCTTTCATTTCACAGGTCACAACAGTACAGCTTTGCCGACTGAAATCTCAACGTCTCTTGAGCTGACAGAAGATCCTGGTCATGAAACCACACACTGGACACACAACCCTTCAGGCAGAGTGGAAACCTCAACTCAAACCACCATTACAGGGGCTGGAGTCCATCCAGAGACTGTGAAAAGTGAAGCATTTCAAACTGCAAGCGTCACCGTGGCCACATCTCCACACACAGATATACCTGTGGTCACGAACGCTAACCCTACGACTGCAACAGCCTCAGGTATTTCAGACAGAACCTGCATGCACTCACTCTGCATAACTGACTCTGCCTTAGCCTCAGAAACATGGGAATTATGGTCATCATTTCATCCATAATTCAGAAAGCGTGCATCTATAATTTTCCAGTCTGGTCTGTTTACTTCATCCAGAGTCTTAAAATAAACCCTCCTACAAACTGAATGGCGTTTGAAGAAAGCAGACAGCCTCCTCACACTCGACTCCTTTGCCAAACGAGTTCCAGGAACACAGCCCCGACCCCCCTACCAACCCCCACATGACTGAGAGTGTGTGTCGTAAAGAGAGAGTGTGTCATACATAGATTCCCTTTTATAGATCAGATAAATATAACCCTTCTGCTGATGTTATGCTACATCTGAAAGGCTTATAAATATCTTTAAGATCACCTTTTCGATCTTTTTTTTCAGCTTGTTTTCATTTTGTACATGTCCCCGTAGAATAATGTGCCTGTTTACATTTGGGCCTAAGCAGCTGCTGTAGTTTTTCCCCTATGGAGCTCATATGGTATCAGTAAGTGCTGTATTTGCCTTGTGACTTCATAGAAGGACGTAACAACGTTTATTTTTTTCTCTGCAACAATCAGTGCATCAGTGTTGTGTTACGCTGAGAGAATTTTTGCCCACAGGAGCACTAACGACTAGCTGTCCCACTCTCACTACTCGTAAACAGTGTAGAGACTTGTAATCAAGCAGCCTACAGAGTTTCTTGAACACACCCCCATTCTCAGTCCCTCCTCAGCGTGAGCTGTCAAACACGACGTAAACAGACACGTGTGCTGCGAGTGGAGTGAGGGTACCAGTATGTTGACAGAGGGAAACTCTGTTAACAGTGTTTATACCTGTAGCTCACATTTTCTTATTTTATTTGTTTTATACTTCAGTATTTGTGTTATTTCTAAAATCTTAGCTCCAGAAATATTAGTATGGATTGCCTGAATTAGTCTCTGTAAAACCACACCAACATCACACAGAGAAATAATACATCTCTGTCTCTGGTTTGTTAACTTGCTTTTTGTAGCTCTGAGTTGAGCATTTTGCTGCCGTTTCACTCTCTGGAGCCAGAAGTGACCACATTTGGAAAAGAAGGTAAAACCAGAGAGTGGCCAAGAATTGGCAAACACACACTCATCAGCAGTTTGTCTGTGGCTCTTTCACTGGCGGCCTAATTTGTTTACCACAGCATTTTTTTACACAGAAGGAGTTTCGACTTGTTCTATGCTGTGCTGCAGACTGGAGTTTTTTTATCTCTAGGACAAAGAAGTGGAGTGGTATCAGATTTTTAGCTCATGATAATCACTGCCAAATGAAACCGCAATAACAATGTTATCATGTTATTAATGGAAAGCTTGGTTAGAAAAACAAAAAGGAAAAACAAAACAACTCTATCAGGCTATCAGAGGGTGGAGTAACACATTACTTCATGTAATTAACTTATCCACGTTATCACCAAACTTAACAAAAACTTCATGACGTTCTCTGAGAGTGATTACATGTTGACTATGAGTACCCCAATGTCTTTTTGTGAAATCTGATAAAAGTCCAAACTGGTGAAGAAGCTTGATTTGGTTGCAGATTGTGAACCTAGCTATTGTGTTTTGGGTAATGTTTTCAATCTTATTATTTCCAAAGTTGAGGTTGGTTTTATACTTTACATGTTTTGTGGGATTTTATTAAGAAAAATAATCTCAACTTATGAACTGTCACAATTTGCATGCTCTTGAATCAATGCTTTAAGAAGTGGCACCACAACACAGCTGATAAGACTTACTGTATGCTTAGTTTTAGCTTCATATTATGTATTATTTCTGTTTTTAAAAGAGGGTTATTTGTCCACTGCTGCAGCCCTGCTGAGATGACCCTGGAAGTGTAAGGACAGTGACCTTGCAATTATAGGTCTCCTGTTTATCTCATTACCATAATCCACTTTTCTCTCTGCAAGCAAAAGTAAACAATTATTCTGATCCAAATGCAAAAACTGCCCGAAATACATAAGCCAAAACAATCACAGACCGAACCACCAAGCCAGTGAGTGAGTGTAAAAAAAAAAGACTCCTTTTTATCATAAAGTAGTATAAAACACATTTTTAACTTTTCAAACAACTAAAAAACTGGAGCACAGACTCCATGGTGCAGTAAATTGCAAGATTGGTATGAGACTTTCTAAATTTTGCAGGGAAAATTCCCACATGGTCTCAACAACAGGGGCGCAACCACAGAGCTCTGGGACTGATGTGACCACACCTCTTATTATGCATAGTTTGTAGATCTCACTTAGTTTTACTCCACAATTTTACCCAGAACTGACATCACAAGCAAATATAAACTATCAAAAAACTAACCCCTCCTCTTAAGTATTCAGCAGCAAAAATCCATCATATTGTGAATCTAACCAGTTCTACTTAGGGTGGGTGGACACCTCAGTGAACTGCACTTTTGGCATGTCCACTGAGGTTCCTTACTTACTGCTGATGAAAATGCAAACATAGCAATGACCAGATTTATGTGCTGGATGTTTTTTTTATCATGGACTATATGCAAAATGTGAATACCATATAGACAGCTCCCCCTTGTGAATAGCTGCAGTATGGGTAAAAAACTCTGTCTCCCCAGTCATTTGAATGGGGATACGGGCAAACTGTGAAAAATAAAAACACCTTGTAGAAATACATATCATATTTTTATTCTGGGGTTATATGAAATTATTATGGGGCAGCATTGTGGGTAGGTTCCTTTTTTCTGAAAAGTTTCTTTTTTGTCAGTTATTAGACATTAAAATGGGGTTTTACATCACATTTCACAGTGGTCATCAACTGCTGTTCTTGCTTAGTTCTTACAGGAATTGTAGGATAAAACAGGAAGGAGAGCCAAGAAGAGATTACACTTTTGCTGTCATTTTCTTTTCAGTTTCTTAAGATATTTTGCTGTGATACAGCCATAAATTGTTAACCCTATAAACTGTATTGCTTCGTACACTTAGTAAGAATTGAGCTGGAAGGACAAAAGTTTATTGCATAGGGGAGCTGTGTAAGCTCAAGATAATGACGCTGCATGGGCGGAGCTTTGTTACCTTAGCTCAACCCAAATTCTCTTTTGTGCAGACTGGCTGAAAATTCACATGATGGTGGAGCTTGGGGTGGTATTTCGGCTTCAAAACTGTACTTTGTTAAAAGGCAGAGCCATGCTGTCCATTGTACTTACAGTGTATGTTTTTTTTTACCACTTATCTCCATCTGCTGTGTGCAGAGTTTGCTCCCTTTGAAGAGTCCTCTGCACTTTTTTCAACCGATACAGCTCTGCTTTCACCTCTTTCAGCTCCCACAGACGGCCTTTCATCCACACCAGGGGTACAGAGCACCACCCCTCCACAGCACATCCACACCACTGAAGGCAGAGCCCTGCTGACCACAGATCCCCTCACCACCTTTTCATCTCCACCAGCCCACACAGTGCAGGATAGCAACTCCGCAGCCCACGCTTCGACCATCCAGAGGCAGTCTGAGTCACTGACCACAGCGCCTACACAGTCCACAAGTGCAGGACTCCCTAGGACCTCCTCTGCTCCAGGCCGGGGTCCCGCTGTGCCAACGCACAAGGATGTCCCATCTGAACTCAATGTTGGAGATGAAGGTGACAGAAGGTCAAGCAAGAATAAAGCTTTTTCACTTACAGATTAACAATGTGTCAGTAATAAGTTTCTCTCCCTTTTTTGTCATTTAAGACCACAAGCAACCTGGCTCAAGCTCCCCTCTAGACCCCCTGCTGGCTGGCCTGCTCTCAGTGTTCATCGTCACCACTGCCATTGTCTTTATCGTCCTTTTCCTCAAATTCAGG
The DNA here is from genome assembly GCA_008086565.1 of Thalassoma bifasciatum. Taxonomy (NCBI): domain Eukaryota; kingdom Metazoa; phylum Chordata; class Actinopteri; order Labriformes; family Labridae; genus Thalassoma; species Thalassoma bifasciatum. The sequence continues at coordinate 123,616 of RPOG01000133.1, forward strand.
CAGCGAACAAACCACCCAGAGTTTCATCGGCTGCAGGACTTACCCATGGTGAGTTAAACTTGTTACTACAGGATACAGTAATGAAATTAGAAACTGCCCTCTGATTCTGTCTGAGTAATTAGGAGAGGCTATCAAGTCATATTTCACATGCTGTGACATTCAAGTCCATTCAGGTTAACTTTATTTGTAAAGCATGCATCAAAATAACTCATGTTGACCAAAGCTGCATAACAAAGGCACACACAAACAGTGATTTCAAGACAAAAGGCTCAAAACACTCACATACATGAACATACATGAACACAAAATGAAATGGAATTTAAGAATTACACAAAAATGTTATAATATGGAATCGTTTGATAAGAAACACAGAAAGTGTAAATCTAAATTGGAAATGAATATTGTAGAGAACAGACTTGTTGTTAACCCACAACTTGAGCAGGAAATTGCAGTAAGATTGTGCTGAATTTCAGGTGAAGACAGAAGGTTGCGTAAACACAAATTTCTTTTTTTCTGTTCCAAGTAAGAGAGAGGTATAATGGGTCATGCTAACCTCTGTGGCCTAAACAAAGCACGTAAAGTGCAGATTGGTTTTCACAGAATCACCGCTGACCAGCTGAACCAACATCCTCTCATGGCACGTTGTTTATTCATACTTTTAACCACACTTGTGCGTCACAAACCAGCCAAGCAACACTATCCAATGAGTGAATGAACGGACTGAACCTTATTGTCAGGCAGAATCAGCATTTCTGATGTTGGAAGAGCTGTGATTGTACGACAGGTGACAATTGATGGCATGACCAGTGCATGATGTCTGTGATCTGATTGGGTCCAGGGTCGGCTGAGTGTTGTCTTGTATGGAAAATAGGTTTTCCAGTCAGAGACGATCCTGTTGATAACTTATTTGGTAGAGACAGCTAAGTCACAACAGCCAACATCTGTATTCAACTCTTTTAAGCTAACATTACCTTTAGTTACTGGTTAATCTGTTAGCTAATGTTAGCTTTGATGTTGTGCAGAGAGGGACAGGTGTGTTTTCTTTCAAGGCCGATAGTGATTATTGGTGGAAAAGGAGGGAAATAACTGATATTTATATTCATTTGCAGTTAAAGTGAAAATACTTGTGTCAAAATTTTGAACAAAAAGAGACCTCACTATCTTTGGTTCAATGCCTTCTGCAAGGAGTTTTTAAGTGATCTTAAAAAGTCTAGATGTATGCCTGATCATAATCTATAACTTAAGGTGCGATCATCAGCGCCAAAAAGGGGATTTCTTGAATCTATTTCTTAGCTTCCTGTCTGAGTTGAGTGGAACCGAATTGACTTTGGACACAGTGTGTCTACGACACCACACAGACTGACAAAGTTTAGTGGTGAGAAGAGAGATCTGTATTTTTCTTTGTTTTCTCTTTTTATTCTGTCCTCCTGCTACTCCGTAGATAGAGTAGTGACTGCAGATAGAGATGCACGGCTGCATGAAAGACAAAATAAACCAGTTTCAAATTGATCTCTTATAGACTGATTATTGATATAAAAAAGGCTGATGCAGATATGCATCAAAATGCCAATATTGGGGCAGACAACCAGTCAATTCCTGCTGTTGTGTATCTGTACTGCTGTGTTGTGTTTAGATCAGGGGTTGTTCCGAAGTATATTTTTCTTTACTTTTGTGGCATAAATTATAAATTAGTGGCATAAATAATTACAGAAAATAGCATACAAAGTTACCAAATCACTGTTTTTATAAGATTTAAACTGACCTTTAAATACCTTGTTCCATCTTCTGAAAGATATTCCACAAGAAATTAACAATTTATAACTTAATAATCTTAATTTTGTTATCTCCTCCAGGATGATTTGATGGAGGACACGCCGCTGTCCAGATACAGCTACTGATTGAATCATCCAGTCATTCACTTCCACCACTCAGAGAGCAGAAACCCAAGAGATACAAGAGGAGGACCAGTGTGGGTCTAAGGAAAGCACTTGCCTGAATGTGACCAGGTTTTCAGAGAGGTTTTGACTTTGTTTACAAGAGAAAGAATCATTATGTTTTTAAAAGAGAGGGTTCGCTGCACTTTTTTCCACATTCCCTTTAAATTTCCGCAGCTCTACTGTCTGCTGTCAACGCGTAGTTTTCTCTTCCCTGGGGCGAGTAATTAGTACCTCTGGACCCTGGGCTGCCTTTTCATGTCTGCACAGCACTTTCATGTGGCATGGACAGTCACAGTGCCCCCTGGGGGACTTCTGAGGAAATGTGGATCAAGGTAGCATGAAGTCCTCCAACATATGTAATACATGACCTCAGGTGATCCAGCAGGAGTTAAGAGTGGGAGTCACAGACGCAGTGAAAGCTGTAACTGCTTAAAGAGGGAAAGGTGCCAACATGACCAGAACAGTTATTAAAAATTAACTATCATCCTTTAGTGACCAAATATGAAGTGAAGTGCACTTTCAAACCAATTTGCCCAAGTTGCTTTTGCATCTTGTCTTAATACTGAGGCCTTGCTGCAGAAAATCTACAGAACAATCAGCAAATGTAAGAAAATTTTCTTTTCCAGGAGTAAGAGTTATATTCAGAGGCCACATCTTCAGAAGGTAAACATAGCCACTCAATCCAGCCAATCAAACATGTTGTCCAAATTGTAATTTGAAAATATTGATTTCTAAGACTTTTGATGTGCATTTATGAACTTTAACTGCTGTTATTTTTTAAGTGTTGTAAAATAAAACTTGAATTTGGCTTTTTAGATGAATGTGAAATCAACCAGAGACATGACCTTTCTTTAAGAAACCTAATCCTGGGTTTGATTGAATTCTAACCATTAAACACACTGCTTTGGTTAAATGTGTTGTAAAAATCACTTCAAAGAAGAATGTATTTGTTTAGTTCAAATGCTTTTACTGAAAGGAATGATCACAGGCACATGAGAGTTGTCGATTTTAGACTGCTGTTTGCTTTAAGTGTGTTAGCTGGGGTATTATGCAAATGTGCTTGAACATTGCTGTTGTTAGTTCTGATGTGATCTGAGTCACAGTGACATATAATATTTTAGCAAAATGTGGACTGTCAGAGTTTATTATTTTAAGGATTTTCTGTTTGATAATAAAATACAAACAACAGTATACAAAGCCTCATGTGGGTGGAGCTTTGTGAGATTACAGCTATACCTTGTGAGCTCTTAAGCATAATGCTGTGTCATTGTGTGAAGTGCATTTTCTTTTGTTCTGACAGCTCTGCAGAGACATATAAAACACCTGCCTCGACAAGTAGACTTTGAACGATTAACCTGATTACCAACAGAGAGCCACTCCCTTACACACCAAAGATAACAAGGCCACAAAATTGAATAAAAGGCTTAACATAATTTGTAATCAATATTTCATGTTTGAAACTGTCAGAATAACAAGTCGAAACCTTTTTAGGTTTAATCTAAAATGAGAAGAAAAGGACAATTGTTTCTGGGATTATGATGATTTATAGACTGCAACAGCGATGTTTCTTACAAACAGTGATCATATATTCATTGAAGTACAAAATCTGATGTTTCAGTCCAGCATGTGCAAAAAATATCTCAAATCTTCCAGGCTGAATTCCCTCTAAAATATCTCTTTTAAGTATCTCTCTTTATTGATTTTTTGTATTCAAAAATACACAGTCAGTTATTTCTGTCCTGTAAATCCTGGTTGAGGATGAAAATGCTGTCAAGACAACCTGGAAGATCTCACTATACATGGGAGTGCCAGTCATGACATCCATTATTCCAAGTAAGGCATTTCCCTCCCAGGAGAACCAGTCAGGTTACTTCAGAGCATGATCCTAACCAGACTTCGAATATAAATTAGTCAAAGATTAGCACACATTGGAAGATACATGGGTTGTAAAAGTGGCTTTGATTACAAGGCGAATTATTGGGCCCATGCTTCAGCGTTTGTCCTCACAATCAGGCGTTAATCTGACGGAAAGGGCCTCTCATACGACTGGGCCCCGTCCAGCCGACCAACTGGCGGCCGTAGTTGAAAGTGGACAGCATCAATCCCAGCATGGCGAAGTTTCCAAAAGCTCCCCGCATCCTCTTTTTGGGATCTGATTGGGGAAAGGAGTTGCAATGATAGCATATCCACACCCTGCTTAAGGTAACAAACGTGAAGAAAACATGCCCTGTGTGTTCTTACCTCCTGTAGAGTACCCATGTGCATACACCTCTCTGCTTATGATCCACACAACTCCAAGCCCACTGGCAAAACGCTGTGGTAGCCAAAAACAGACAAGAAGAAGAAGAAGTAGACTTTAATGCAAAAGTTGTACCAAGTACACATTTGTTTCAAAATCCCTGCATATCACATTATATCTGATTTTGTGCTTCTATGTTACATCTTCATTTGGAGGAATAAGTTAATACAGTGGTTTTAAGTGTAAAAATCAACTCACAGGACAGTTCAATCCACTGAAGGCGAGGCAGAAGAGGAAGGCGGGGTAGATCTCCAAACTGAGGGGAGGAGTCAGCAGCATGTTAACTTTCACCTCTTTATCCTTACTACTTACTATGAGTCATACAGTTTGAAGCATTGCCAGACAATTTAATGCTGTATTTTTCATGTTGAGTGGTCAAACTTACGTGTTTTGATGAGAACGCTGAATGCAGTTGAAAACATTCCCATTTTCTGGGTCATCACTGTACATCTGAGGGTACTGCAAGGCGGGGTAGGTTTATTTATAAAGAGATCCTACAGAGCTGAACACTAAGCTGCTAAAAATGCAGTGCCCTGCCCAAATATCAAATGATGCCAACAAGCTGCAGAGACGTAATGGTGGAGTTTGAATGGATGGATGCAGGTTTTAACAATGTCAATGAGAAAGTGAGGGTCATACTCTACTGTACAGAAAAGAAACACTCACAGGCACATTGTACTTCTTGCGGGCTTTGCCAACTTTCCATGCCAGGTGCCCAACCATCACCATACTGGCAACACCAGTCATCAACACAAATCCATACTCCTTTGAAAGCACACCCATTCTGTGAACTGTAACAAAGGAAAAACAACACAGTATTCAAAATTGTCCCCAAAAAAGAACAGTTTCCTTATTTTGTAAAGGAACAGGGTGGAGTTTCTTTAGGGTAAAACGTATCAGGAGATGCCGCTTTTTTCATGCATGTTATTACAAATTAATCCAGAGTTTATGTGCCTCCTTGTCTTCTGTAATAAACTCAGGTATCCGCCACAGACTATAAGCAAAGGTTGTGAAGCAGGTAGCAGGGACGCCTCCAAACCGAAAGGTCAAATAAGGACTGAAATGCGCCATTAATGTTTGAGTAACAACTTTAAGAGGAAACACTACATTAAGACAAAGCCCGCGAAAGTGAAAGTATTTACCTTAAAATGCAGCTGGCCCAAGGTGCGGACGGCAGGAATAAGCAGGAGAAGAAGACAGCGACAAACCGACCCTTTCAAGTTTCCTTAATATGCGTCGGTGTGCGTAAAGCTTACGTAACACGTGAGGGCGTGGTAACCGGCTGTACGCGTTTAGAAACTGATTGACCAGACCAGGACCAGACAGCTTTTAAAGCGTATACGTGCTTCGTTTCATTGAACCATTGAAGTTTCACTTTCATATGAAGTTCAGTTCAGCGCTACAGCTCTACAAAGTAGAGAAAAGAATCAGGTCCACATGTCGAGCATGCGCAGTAGATCGTAAGTCTGCTGCTTTGATACATTTGTTACCCAGGCAACAAGAGAAATGGAAAAAGTTTAGGGCTTACTGGAACAATTAGGAAGGAAAAACAAACAAAACATCTATAAACAGCGGGTTTCTTTTCTGGAGTGCAATATTTCAAAGTTTTAGGTTTTTTGTTTGTTTCATATTTATATTTGCTCATAAACCAGCCAGTAATTCAGTGAGCCTTAACTATAATAGAATGATGTAAAGATTTTGCAAAATATTCCCTACATAATTTTATATTTCACTTTATACTTCATGCTTGACTTCTCAACAGAAAAGGTGAATTATTACTTAAACTAAGCTCTTCTTTATCTGGCACTTAAACTGAGAAGAAGAGATAAAACCTTTAATTGGTTCCATAAGGGAAAATTTCCAGAATTACAGTAGCAAGAAAGCCCATAGTAATTATAATTTATTGTAAAAATACAAGTTGTAACTTTATTTTTGTATGTTTAACAGCTAAGTTATTCAGCTTCAGTCACTAAAATATATAAGGACATGGAGGTGCTTTTTCTGTATGTGGAAACACTAGATGTACAATACAGCAATCAAAGATGTTGATAAGGAAGATTTGAATGCAATGCTTTAAGAGCTTTACTGCTTTAAAACTTGTATTTGGAGCCTAACTTTCATTAACCCCTTTTTTGGTAAATGCAAAACAAATTAACATTAAATATTCAATAAATGAATAAAATAAAATAAAATAAAACCAATATAGTCTATGGTACTATCTAGGATGGATGAAAAAGGGCTGTTTAATTTTAAGACAGAGAAAACGGATGATGAAAAGCTGAGTGCCTCCTATCAAAAACCTCTCAGAAAATGTTCTCAGAAAAATCAAACCGGATCTGTCCCGTCTAAAAAAACATTAGGTAAATTGCACTTTAAGAGGATAGAGTGAATGCATGCATGAGAGGTCACTTCCTCCTTTCTAGTTTAATCAATAACTTGGGCAGGTTTTATAACTGCCTTAATAGAGGCACAGAATAGATAAATTGATTTGGTTAATTATTATGTTAATGAAGAAAAAGCATACATAGTTTTTGAAGTCATGCTGAGTAGGCCAGTTCAGAACAGCTTTTATCCTGGTAAGCAGAGAGGAAAGGAAGATCTGTGAATTGGACTTTGGTGATTACCTGACCCATTGGGGTCTAATGGATCTCACAGTTGGTCAATCGATGGTACCTCTTGTTCAATAAAGACTGGCTCAGTCCCAGACAAAATGCTGCTGATGATAATAGTTTTCTTAGAGCTACCACCAAAAGCTCGATTGAAATTGTCTAAATGCTGTAATAGACTGTCATAGATCTGTAAATCTCTGTACACCCCCAGGACCCTGCGGCGAGCAGGGAGGGTTGTGGCTGATACCTCCCATCCGAGACACAAACTCTTTGAAAGACATTTCTTCCCATCTGCTCGTTCCTTTCATCATCAAAGCCACTGACCCTCATTGACCAATCCACCAGAGACACCGATTATTTACATTATATATAACTGTTTATTTGCCATGTACACTTTACATGCACAACCTTCACAAACAATTTTCCTGCACATATGCTTATCTCATTTTCTCATGGTGTATATATTTGTATGTATTTATATCTATTTTATTCTGTTTTTTCACTTCTGCATGAAAAAACTTCCTTTTTTATAATTTTAATATTCATTTATTCATGCTTTTGTTTTCTTTTTAACTGTTCGCACCAAAAGACCAGGACAAAATCCTTTAAATGTAAAACTACTTGGTAATAAACCTGATTTAGGTTCACCTTAAACAGCCAAACGAGAGTCTGTTGATATCTGCTCTGGTGGCTTTTGTAAAGCAGAAATACTAATAGAATGGCTGGGACTATATTAAAGACACAAGAAAATTAAAACTGCTCTTAAGCTCCGCATCAACTCTTCTTTAATGCATCTTGTACAATCAATAATACTTGGCCAAACGACTTGTTTTTCTTTCATACTACCAAATTTAACTCATAGCCATTTGTTTTCAGTGTTCTTAAATGGTACTGTAGTGATTACATATATATGTATTTTGCTTGGCCTCACACATGTCAACACTTGTTGTAACCAAAACAGGTTTTATGAATGCAGATTGTCCAAAGAGATAAATGCTCTAAGCTCAGTGATTACTGTGAAAACAAACCTTGATTCCAGTTTTACTTTTTGACTCTTTTCTGTAGTTTTTAATTTAAATGTTATGCTCATTTTGGATGGTGACAAGTCTTTGTTCAAATTTCAGTTCCATATAGGAAGTGACTTAGTTATTTATTAAGTATGAATTTAAAAGGCTGGTCTACTTTTCTGCCATGTACTCATGAACTTATTGAGAAAATTTCCAGTGAAAATGTCTGACACTTGACTTCCCATACACTGCTATGTTGTAATGAGAGCGACATTCAGACAATTGGAACCATGTCCGTCTTTTACCCTCATCTATGCAGATTTTCTTTTTCAGATATGAGTTTTTTTTTCCCTACCTGTCTAAAGAACAGTTTGACAGACACAGGAAAAGTGGGGAGAGGGAGGTGGAATGACATGCGCCACATCATGCCATGACTTGACTGGGACATGATCCTTTGAGTAACATGAGCATTAAAGCATCTGTATGAGGTGCCCACTCTAACTTAGCTTCACCAGAATCCCTTTTTTTCTATACAGTTTTTTTCTGAAGATAGATCTGATTTTTTTCCTCTTTTATAATTGAGATTTCTTTTTCCAGAAAATCAAAGAAAGCCCATTGGGTTGGGAAATGGCAGAATGAATGATATTAGTTCTGAGTGGGCTTTGTTATTAACAACTAAAACAATACTGTAATAATATATATGAGTCTGAATAAGCCCAGACATTCTTGTCAAGCTGAAAAACATGCACAAGAAGAAGAAAGAAAACACTGTATGATAAATCACTACCAGATTTTGGTCACTAGATGTCCTCATGAAGTCACTAAACATCCCTGACAGGAAACAGCTGTGTGGATTAGTTCAGTCCACAGGATGGCAAAGCATTGTTACAAATATGTAAAGGCCTCCTGCTCTATTTTTGACACCTCCAAAAAACAAACAAAAAAAAAGCATTTAAAAATCGGTATGTGCTTTAAAGAGAAGAGGAGTGTGGAGTGTGATCAGGGTGCAGCTGGTTGTTGACTGTTGTTGACTCGGGGTGGTTTCTGTCGGCCTCACATCTGTCCTCCTCCTCCTCCATCATGTCGAGTCTGATTCAGCACTTCAACACCTACACAGAGAACCAGGAATAGACTCAGGAGTCATAGTGAGGCTGAAGAGAAGAGGAAAACAACTGCAGCATGCCGGAGACCACCTTGTCCCATCTCATCTCGTCTGCCTGTATACTGGTGTAATGGTTTGAACTGAGGGCTTTGGTTGCTTCCAGCTGATGTGTCAGTCATTATTGTACATGCCTCATCGAACAAAGAAGTCTGAGGGGTGTAGCTGAAATGGATCTTACATCTAAACACATTGTTATCATTGCCCCACTCTTGTTTCACATCATATTCGCATCCAGTATGCTTTCCAGGTGTCAGGTTAGCTCTGTCTCCCAACACACACACACACACACACACACACACACACACACACACACACACACACACACACACATGCACACACACAAATGCACACACACACACACCTGAGGCGAACTGATGGAGAGTATCCAACAAACATACAAGCCCAAAAATAGATGTTTTGGTCGACTTTTGCACTGCGTTGGTTTGAATGGAAAGGTTTCTTGACATTGGGATCTATAAATGGTTGACAGTTTAGAGACTACTGCAAATGAGAGTTAACTTAAAGCTCCTTATTTACCACTTTCCCTGTGGACCGTCATTGGGCACAAGGCAGAGTGCACTGTGAACAGCCTGTCCGGGGGCGGACATGTAGAAACAGACAGTCGTTCCCACAGACCAACACCTACAAGCATTTCAGAGTGATCAATTAACTTAATGAGCATGCTTTGACAAAGGAAGGAAACAATGCAAAAGTTCCATGCAAACCATACGCTAGTGAATTGAACCAGAAGCCTTATTCTGTGAGGCAACAGCGCTAACTACTGCACCTGCCCAGAGTTTTTCTTGCCTTCAAACTAGAGTGAAATTAATATTGAGGCCTCTTTAAGATCCACACTGTTATATGCAGTGAACCCAGTGATTATAGCATAAATAAACATGTTTACTCTCTGGTTCAAAAAACAACTTTGTTCTAATTCCTCTAACAGCACACACTATATGGAGGCTGACACTCACGAATCGTCATTTTTTAAATTATTTTAAAACTTATTCCCGTTTGAGAGACTGGCTGATTGTAGTGACAGATGGGCACTTTGTATCTGTCTGCAAAGACACGAAAGGCTCGCCTCTATCGCATCTAAACTTGAAATCAGTATTTCTCATGTGTCCCCAATGACTGCAGACTACAAATGGGTCATATCACTACGTCCATTTAATATACACTCTGTAGTCTAGAAAAAGTGATTCACAGCATCCTGCAGAAAAAGTCTTGGTCAGCAATACCCCAAGTGGCCACCCCTGGTCTGAAAGTATGAGACAATGTGGAAATGCTAAAATCTGCTGTTCCTCGAGTGCCCACTTGAGGCTGGCTCTGCAAGTACCAGAGCCTAGTACTGGAGTTACTTACACAATAAGGGGGGAAAAAAGAAAAAAAAGGATGCTGTTTTCACTGCAGAAAGAAGCAAGTTTACCACCTAGTACAACTAATGTCTCCTGTCTGAAAGGCCAATTTCTCTAAAGGCACATTCTGTGCATGGCCAGTGATTTTTTTTTTAGCTAGACAGTTTAGAAAATACTAAGATGGCAAGCCTGCCCATTAGAGGCACAGCTCATCACCAGCCCATTTCCAATTTGGCTGTGCTAGCCGTTGTGCTTCGAAACTTCTTTTGAGAAACAGATGAGTGATGTCGTTGAGACTATGTCCATTCATTGTGAGTTTTACACAGAGGATACTCACGGTGAGTGATATTATTGACCATTAAAAAGGTCAATTATGAGAACAGACTCTTTCTGTAGGTACTGGACCTGACAACAGAGGACGCCAAAATCATCAGAAAGAGCAAAAGTCCCTTAGTGGAACTTTACACTGGAAAGATGTACAAAAAATTCTAGCAAGATGAAAATAAAAATACTGAGAGATTAAAAATTATACAAATATTGGGGATTAAAAAACAGAATTTGATTATCAAGGGGATTGGTTAAAGAAGAAAAGAAAATATGAACCAAAAGAGATTTGCATGGCATTTATCCTGAAAGCACAATGTTATGTTTTAAGTTCAACAATTCAAATTGCCTCATGTTCTTGAACATAAAAAGAGAAAACATTGCAGTGGTTTGAAGAATCAGCTGTAACTTTAGGCTAGCAGCCATGGCTTTTAAACTTGGCCTGTTTTCTCATTCACACATGGCAGTAGTGGTGGACGATAGATCTAATATATGGAAATATCAATAACAACATTAGTATCAGTACTGATCGAAACTTGCGTAATGAGATTGATTCTTAAAATTATCAGTACATTGCTGTCTCCCAAATGTAATGGTTTATTTACCAGTATGCGCAAGCTACTTGTTCAAAATTATATATGTCATGCCTGAATATAATATGCGTTGTTATTCATGAGTATTCAAACTTACTGTTTTATGAAAAAGCAGAAAAAAATTAAGCACATGAATATTTTCTGGTTGAAAAACTAGTTACTTCCTTTTATGTACAGAAACATTAGTTTTCGTGGTTGGGTGTTGCTGTTGATAAAGTTTGATAAGCGGCTTTAATATGTAAAAAGTATCGATATCGGTATTGATATTGGGGATGCCAGCCCTATTTATCGGATCATACCAAACTTTGAGGAACCAAACACCACTTCATAGAATTCTTGAAAAACGAGAGTATATTTAAAAATGTGACAGACTGGACATTCAAATGTTGGAAACAAGATTGATCGTCAGAATGATGCTGGGAAAAAAAAGCTGATATTACGCACACCTGAGTCCCTCCCGCGGGATTTGTAGAAAGGGGCGGGGCTGCAGGAACATCACCAAAGTGGAGTAGAGGGAAGTTACATTCATGTATTCTGAGGCCTACACATGTGTGTGACATGTAAAAGGTTTATTTTGAGACACTATTGCAGCATGGCAGAAATAGATGTAGGTAAACACGTGACTCTGTCAAAGGCTACATACACAGACACAGTTTTCACACGCGTACCCACACAAACACCTGAGGCGCGTGTTGATGCATGGATTACACTTTGCCAACCTTTACATTTAATAAGCTTCCCTTGGTGCCCAGAGCTCTCCCTCTCTCGCTCGAGCGCACTCCTAAGCATGAGTTCACTCCAAATCACACCCCCACCCCCACCCGCTGAGCAGTTCAGCGCGCCCCGCTCCGCTCATTAGGATTCAGTTTCACAGAGCGAGACGATGGGAAGCATGTTACTGACCGTGATCATCGCAAGCTACACAGCACGAGATACCCAACATCAGCGTTCACGAGGCGTAAGTAGCCGCGTTGTTTGCAAGTATTTCAAATGATTGAGTGAGTGTGGAAACATTATGAAGGCATCTGGAGGTGAGGAAAGAGAGAGTGGATGCGCACTGGATCCAGAACCAACGACAGGATGAACTGAGACATTACGCGCGAGAGGTTGCCACGGGCGAGCGCTGGATTTGACCTCTGTGGACATTTCTGGGACGAACATCTTGGTGAGAATGTCTCAATGAAGAATGTGACTGAACATGACTCTCTGCGAACGGGGTGGATGAAGCCCTCGGCGGTGTCATGCGTCTTGCCCCGCAGCCCAGCGCGCAACCCTTGCGGCTCATAGTTCTGCTCCTCCTAATCCTCGCCACGCACGTGAACACATCCCCGGTGCTCTCCACGGGCTGCCCGGACAGATGCGTGTGTGATGACCAGCTGGTGGTTCAATGCGCCGGGCAGCACCTGACCACCTTCCCGGTAAACTTGCCGCTGGCCACACGGCAGCTCATCATCTCCAACAACCGCATCGTGGAGCTGCCACCGCTTGCGCTCAACTACCTCTCCGATCTGGTGTATCTGGACTGCAGCAACAACTCACTGACCGAGATATCGGAGTCCACGTTTGGGAATCTACGAAAGTTGGCCTACCTGGACCTCTCTTTCAACACTTTGACCCGGATCGAGGACCGGACGTTTGGGCCCTTGACGAGCCTGGTGATGCTGAGGATGACGGACAACCCAGGACTGTCGGAGATTCATCCGGACGCCTTTGCAGAAAACACGGCCCTGCAGGTGCTGGATGTGGGTCGGAACAACCTGACGGTCCTAAACATTACGTCCCTGATCGCGCTGCCCGCCCTGCGCTCCGTGGGACTCAGCGGGAACCCGTGGAGCTGTGAGTGTGACAACGAGGATCTGTGCCTGTGGGTCCACCTGGAGGGCTTCAAGTTCCAAGGTTTTAATCTCTTTTAATCTAATGCCATCACAGCATGACCTTTACTGGTGCTCCTCATTAGATTGAAGTAGGCTTCAGGGAGCCAATCAAATACAAGAACTGCTGTGTCTCAGTGATTAATAATTAGATAATACTGACTTATGTAAACTTTTGACCTTTTGTTGCTGCCATACAAGATGATATCTTCATACCATATTTTTTTAACTTTCTCCTGTGATCAACTTTTTAATGTCACAATCTCAAGTTGGCATGAAGAGGTGACATTTTTGGAGCAATTTTCTTTTCTATATTCATATTCATTTCAAGTATCAGATCACATATATTTCATTGTAGCATTTATTGAACAGAAGAAAAAGTTCATTGGCATTTTCCAGATTTGAATAACATTACACCTATTTGTCTATTATCAGCACAGGATACTTGTTCTGGAAAGTTGCTGATTTTTGGTTGTTTATGAAATTGCGTTGATAAACCTCATGAAATATAATACATCATTCAGGCCTATTGATACTGACATTGGTGAAACAACACTAGTGGCACCAACTCAACTGACACTTAATGAACAAACAAACAAAGTGGCACAGTATGGCCTTCGCTGGCCCCAGCACCCTTAAACCTCTGACATAAAGCTATTGGTGAGGTATGTTATTTGCCAGTAAAAAAAAAATCACTTAACACATATTATTTTATACCATTTGTTCAATTTGCAGCCTACTGCCTACAAATTCAAAATCATATCAAGTTATTTTTACACAACAAGATGAGCTGCTTTAAATAGCATCTTATGTTTCTCTTTTGCACTGTGTAGATATGTAGAAATGAAAGGCATTATTTCAAAATTGAATGTGAAATTCAAGGTCCATTGCTTATAGGGACCTTTTCTGGATGCAGTCAAGCCTGTAAGATTACCTCCCATTGAGGGGTTTGGAGACAAACCATCAAAAACTTACTGAACTATTATGATCTCTGTTTTGTGTCATGCATCTGGACACGAAACTGTTTGAGTCAGGAACCCACCACCACCACCACCACCCCAAAAAACAAACAAACAAACAAACCAAAAAAGGTTTATATTAACAGTCTTTTGTTTTTTTGCACATAGACAGTATATAAGACAATAGGGATAATTCTCACTCTGTGGTTGACAGGTTCACAGTGGTTGTGTTCACATTGGAACAGTCAGTGATTATATTGATATGATTTAAGACCCCAATTCTCTTCAGCATAATAGCGTGACCATGTGTTTTCAAATTTGCACTGTATTTAATCCCAACTGGGTGAGACAAAGCAAGGATTGTCTCGACCTGTTTTGATTCCAATTTGCATAATCATTTACCCACTATACATAATCATCACATTATCCTGCTTATTATTCGGCAGACATCGCAAGATACATTTTTGCTTATCCAGCCACAGAAAAGAAAAAAAATTCCCCCAGATTTGGTGTTTGGAAATGCATCCCCTGTAAAAGTTCACTCATACCATGCTGTGGTTTGTGGTTACTTTTGGTCTGTTTTGTTGAATTTAGGTGGCACCTCTTTTCCTCAGCTCCTTTAGTGATCTCCTATCCTTCATTAGTACTCGTGCTGTTTTCCACTTGTCTTCTCCTCACAGCTAGACTCTGGTGGGCCATAACCACAACTCTTAAGTTTTCTCCAAATTCAGAAAGTTCTTAATTTGCTCTGGAGTTGCTTTCTGTTGCTTTTGGAAAGACCCTTGATTTAAGAAAAGGTTTGAACATTAACAGAAAACAAGATAAGTCAAAACTTCTTTCCGTGGACTGATTTGTTATGATGCATTTGTTCAGAATAGATAACTGTTGTTGTAGGATTTGACCAATCAGGATCCTCATTACACATAGCGAGGTGATTGGAAGAAAAGTCAGTTTTCTTCCAATCACAAATATGATTTTTTTCTATGGTTGCAAAATACTTTGTTTATACTTGATGATACACCCACACCTCTGGTTAAATGTGAAACTGTGCTGTGCTTTCTGTTTGATCTAATCTCATCTAATCCAATCAAACCATTTTCTAGGGTTGCTAGATTGTGAAACAATTCCTCTTGGGTCTGTTCAATCCAACAAAAATCAGCCGCAAGGCGTCTGTTCACCTTAGTTACTGTCACTTGGTAATTTGCTGAAACACTTCCTGGAAATGAAACAAATAAGATTAAACTAAAACAATAAAGATCTCACAGATTTTCTCACAGGGGCTCTTTCCAAGACGGACCATGACGATTACATCATAAACCCCCCCAAAGGCTACATCGTGTCACTTATTGTTAATAGTGCTGTATAGTCTTTTATATTTCTTCAATTAAATTAGCATGAACTAGTTAACACAGAGCCACTGGAGCCTTCAGGGCGGTGTGCCTTTAAGCAGGGAATGACTCTGTGATAACATCTTTCCCAGCACATGCAGAGCTGCTGGAGTTCTGCTCATCACGTTACTTAAAAACGCCCTGTCATGTCTACACAGCTGATAAAATCATGTCATCATCTCACACTGCGCAGTGATGTGAGCTGATAAATAGAGCGTGGTGAAAAACATGTTGCTGTGTGTTTACCACTATGCAGCTCTGTGAAGTCTGTAAAGTTCAGGCTGTCTCTCAGCTTTCAGCAGAATGAGACACAGGTGACAGTGGTGTAGCTTGACAGCACGCAGGCTATCAAATAACAAAGAGGGTGAAAGAGGATCGGAGGCAGATCTGGAGCTGTTTGATTTGTCTTCGCTCAAATGTGTTCATCAATTCAGCTTTTTCTGCCGTTTTGGAGCAAAACAAGAAAATTATTCATCAAGGATGACTGATCAGTCTCTATTTGATCCAGCTTTTGGGATGACACTCTGCAGACGTGATAAATTGATCAAAGTTGCACCATCAAATATCGATCCCTCCCTTTTGTTTTATCACTGTCAGACTGATGGATGTGTCTCATATTCAGCAATCTTTCTTACTTTGAGTTATTAAGCACATGCTCCAGAGTGGATGTGTCACTATGCAAAAGGGCAGCTGCTATTTATAGGGAGTCTTACTGAGCAAGAAGCCAGTCATAACTCCAACACCATAGCTATAATACACCCGCCACACTTCCTGAAAAAGGCATCCCTTGCTCCTCTCTCCCACACACACGCACACACACACACATGCTATAGTAAACCATGGTCCCTGTGCAGCTTAGGCCAAATCCATAACAAGTCCAGCAAGAGCTGTCCTATTTTTCTGATGCTTTGTCTAGTTTAATTTGGAGAGGAGCCTCTTCGAGTGACAGCTGCCAACAAGGGAGAAGGCGGACACACAGATACACTCACACTCTACCTCTGTTATGTGTACACACAGTCTGTCCATCGCTGTAAAACAGACAGCACAGGAAATACCTCACTCCATCAAAAACTTCTGTCGTTATCTAAAGCTTGATTTAAAAAAAAATCCTTCATGCAAGCACAGCGGCCAGCTTTGCATTGGGATCTCGTCACAGGCTGTTTGGTTTCTTTTCCCCATAACTACCTGCTGATCATACATTGTGCAGCTTATTTCTCTGCTACAAGCATGTTGGCAACACTCTCCTTGTCTCAGCTCTGCAGTTGACATATCTCCAAAATTGTAGCTGCTCTCACCTGCTTAACTACGGTCACAAGTTTTTTTGGACACTTACCATTTTGTTTTGCCTGCCGTATTAACTTGCCAATCCAAAACTTACACTTTAAATACATTGCTGTGAGATGTTGCAGTTTTAACTCACCTAACAGTCCATGGTGTCAATAAGCTGAAACTGAAATCTCAGGTCATTTTTCCTCATATCAATTTTTCTATAATGTGGGACCTGTTAGCCTCTGGTGTTGCTTATGTTAGTAAAAAATAACTGTCACCAAGGGATTTTTCAAGGGTTTAGACCAATCAGAAAAAAGTATCAAGATCAGGGTGAAAGCAATGTTATAAAATCGTATACTTTTGCCTGCAGAAATTAGTTTTTTTTAGAGTCAGAGAACCTGTTGACATCCAATGAATAGTGGAAATCAAAAGTGCTTAATTTACCTTGAATGTCAGACTATTAGGCACACCTAAATTGAAAATAAATTATTCATATATATATATATATATATATATATATATATATATATATATATATTTATGTCAGGAGTATTTCAATAGGTTACAACTAAAGTTCATATTTCAACTTTTCAGTAGATACTTCTGTCTGGCCTTTAAAGGTGCAGAAAGAAATGATGCCCACATGAAGCCATCTCCTTGGGATAGTATAACAAACTGATGAAGAGCTATCTTTTAATGGAGATAGTCTGGTTTTTAAGACTCCTCCTGGCAAAAGATAATGAAATGGCATAACGGGGGTTAGGTTGAGCCTTTTTAAATCTTGAACATGAGACACAAATTGAAGAATAATCTCAAATTCTTTAAACTGAGAACGTGATGCTCCTTAAGTCCCCCCAAGTGATGATCTTGACTGCTAATTTTTAATCCTGGATTTTAAAGGTTTGTGTCACAGCTTTCCCCTGAACATCTGAAACTAAAGGACTTAGAAAAAGATCACAGTTGGCATAAATACCTTCCAAATGGAGACAGTTCTCTGACTTGTACTCTAGTAGCCAAAATATATGGCTGTGTATTTTTATACATTACCTAAAATAAAGCTTTTGGTTCACTATTACATACAGATAATCAAACTTGACACATTTAACTACCTCTTCATAGCTACATCACGTTTCCTGATTGAAAATGCTTAACCATAATATTAGTGCTCGCGGTGGAGGAACAGATGACAACATTTTACAGATGACTGTGTTTTTGGCTGCAAGCTCTGTCTGTGATGCCTTGTTATCTCGCGTCTGGGTCTCACCTGGTTCATGCAACATGGCTTCTCTTGTCTCCTCAGTTTAGGAAACGCATCAATAGTGAGCGAGTGGGCAAAGGAGAAAAATAGAGAGAGAAAAAGCTTCAGGAAGGAACCAACAGATTCTCCTCTGTCTCGCCTTCCTGGCTAGATTAGCACTCTCTCTCCCTCAGCAGTTATATAAGGAGAACGTCTAGAAATAGAGCAGAGTGTAGATGGGGGAAAGAGGGAGGGAAAGCCCTCATCTTTGATGCAAGTCCCCTGGGGAGGGAGGGGCGGGGGGGGATGGGGGTGATGCCAGAAGGGTTTCCTCTCTGGCTGTCAGGCTTAAACACAATTTACACGTACACACACACACACACACACACACACACACACACATACACACGCACTCATACTCACAGGCTCTCTGCAAGGACAGAGATAGAGGATGGGAAAGTTAAGTCTCGTGGAGGGTGTTGAGCATGTTGGGGGGGAGCGTGCATGTGTGAATGCATGGATGGTTTTGTTTGTTATAGCTGGAGTGTAACAGCATATTGTGTGAACAGTGCAGAGCAGCAGCCTTTGAGGAGATCAGAGTACGCTTTGAATTCTTTGTGCTGGATGTAGCCGAAAGAAGCTGACGGTTCTCGTGTTCTTCAGATGCACGCTCGTTTTCAGATCTATCTGGCACAGAGGAGCTTCTCTGAGGATAAAAACGGAGAGATTTGTTCACTGAGTGAACAAAATATGTGCCCAACTCACATTTCTGTCATGCTATGAAATTAATTTGTCAAGTTATGTGATTGAAAGCTGCAGTATGATCCCTCTCAACCTCTATCAAATCACACCTCCCACCAGCCTGAGTCAGTCATAACACCTTTATTTGTTGCTACTGAGGCTGCATGGACAGAAGTTTGCAGGCTAGCACAGAAGTTGAAATGGTGAGCAGAAATATGATGGATTATAGCAGAGGATTAATATTTGAGATGATTATCTGAAGGAGATGTGAAAACAAGGTGAAATAATTAACTGAAACGATGCATCACAAAGTGTAATTGAGCTAAAATTAACATAAAAGGGATTAAACGTCAAAAATGTTGAATAATTAGCCAGAATGAATTTGGGTGCTA
This sequence comes from Thalassoma bifasciatum, assembly GCA_008086565.1. Classification (NCBI taxonomy): domain Eukaryota; kingdom Metazoa; phylum Chordata; class Actinopteri; order Labriformes; family Labridae; genus Thalassoma; species Thalassoma bifasciatum. The sequence goes on from RPOG01000133.1 coordinate 142,762, forward strand.
AAAGACCATCATTTTCTTTATCTGTCTAATAGATAGCATGCTGAACAGGCAGGTAGCAGTCACAGAAATGTGGCAGAAACAGTTATCTGAACAATATTTTAAATGATCAGCCATTAAACATTGGCATACAGGCAAAGTGATGTCTGTAGCTCAGATTACTTTATTCCAGAAAATGTCATTGGATCAGTTACCTCAGAATAACAAATAAGGAAATTAGACCAGATTGATTTACAGCACATATTCCCTTTGACAACACCACACAAGCCGACAGTGTTTGGCAGAGAGAAGAGAGATTTCTTCTCCTCTGCTGAAAAGGATTTCTAGGATTCATTTGTAGCAATGACTGACACTGAAGCTGAACTGGCAAAAAGGAAAAAGGACAGAGGAGCAGAGTGAAACATGAGTGTGATAGAGCACAGGCGAAAACACAAGTTGCAGCTTTCAGCTTTTATGGGAAGAGACTTTAAGAAAAGTTCAAAAAGTATTCAAAGCTCTGCAGATACTAAAGAAACATATTTAAAGGAGTTTTTGTGTTATACAACTGTGATTAAGTTGGAACTCTGTATCATTAAAATGTAGAAGGTGAGTTAAGGCCAAATATTCTGTGTGCAATACTAATTAAAAAACGCTGTAGCAATATTTATAAATTATTCATGTGAGATTTTTATGATGTAATATAACAAACACTACTGTAGTAGTACTGTGTGATCCTCCAGCTTCCCTAAGGTATCCTGCAGGAATCAAACACAGCCTTACTCCACACACACAGTGCATTCATTAGGAGTGCTCACTCACACAATGTGGTTTCACCACTGGATACAGCAGCAAAGTGAGAATGTATACTCTGAGACATGTTACAGGGTCACAAAAACTGTTCCCTGCAGAAACTTCAAACCTTTTGATCTCTCCCTGTGGGAAACCCCCCCCAGCATGAAATCTTTGAGAATACAGACACCAATTAAACACTGGCAGTATAGAGAAGACAACACTGCTGTTGTGTTTCTGCTCAGAGCAGTGAAAGACTCAGCCAGGCGTTGGGATCACTTCGAGAAAAAAGCCTTTCTTGTCAGCTTCTGCAGAGCTCAACAGCCGTCATGTGGTGTATTTAATTTTGACTGATAGGCCTTTTAAAAATGTATCCATCCACTGTATTTCCCAGAAAAGGAAGGGACTCTACATTTTCATTAGGATTTGAGGATTTCAGTCAGGTCTTAGTTGTAGTCATATCCTCTCGCTTGGTGACGAAAAACCTTATTATCTGGTTTCAGGCAGACACAAAAGCACGAGTCACTCTCTAATCCTGTGGGGGAGAAAAGATTTTGAATAATTCATCCAGGAAGGATTTCTCTTTTTTTAAAGTGTTATTTAATGCTACATCAACTTAAAACTGTAGTACAGAGGAAGCTCCTAAAGCCCTGCAGATTGCAGCCCCACAAACAGAGAACATGGTTATGCAAGAGCAGTTTCTGTCTGTGAGCCTGTGAACCTGAATACATTATGATATCTTCAGCTCCGTTTGCAGCAATTTAAAAATGTACAAAAGTAATGTGCTTGAAATATTAAACAGGCTGCTCTGTTTAATAGCTTATGTAAAATATTTTCCAGAGGCTAAGCCACTTTTTATGGCTCTCAGACATCAAAAGGATCCTTTAAATCATATGATGATTAACGCCAAGGCTGTATATCTGTTTGCTGTTTGTGAATAAAGTAACTTGAAGCAGATCTGCCTCTAAATGCATTTTGACAGCCCTGAAAATGTGTTTCAAAAGCTTTCTTGACTGTTGTCTGGACTGAAACAGTAAGCCTCGTCAAAGTTCAAATGCTTTATGTCATTTCACTTCAAAGGTATCAGCGTTCAGGATTTTGTCCTGAGTTTTTCCCTCACTCAAAAACAGATGGGGCTAAGTTGATGAGCCATTTCATTATCAATGGATTCAAATGGCATTATTGAGAATGTGCAGTTAATATGCGAAAATCATAGGTGGGCTATGGGGAAAAATGAATAACTTCATTGTTAGGTTTTGATCTCCCTGCTTGTCTGTCTAAGGTGACCTGAGTTCTGTCACAATGTGCACTTCATCATGATTGTACGATTGGCAATGATTTTTGATCCTTGGGGAAAAATTGCTTTGTTTAAAGTGCAAGCAGGGATTTGCAAAATGAGGGAGGATGTACAGAACACCCACCTGTCAAACAAACAGCCTGTAATTACTGTTCATAGCTCTAAGCTTTAGTATAAAGGACAAGATTATTTCCACAGCAGTTTCACTCATTTCAAAAATGTTGTCAGACAATGTTTTTGATATACCAGACTGTGAACCTACTTAATTCTGTTGTAAAAAATTGCAGTTTTGCATCGGCTGTGATGCCTGTTGCATATTTCTCAATTGAGTAGACAGTGTAGCCTCCATCATAGATTGATGTAGCCCTGTCATGAGTCAGAAGCCTATACACCTGGTGTAACCTGCACCACCTCTAAAATGTGACCATGAAACAACACAGGTCACATTCCTTGTGATTGTTCTGCAATTAGGCAGCATCATTGTACTGCATTCACAATTTTCACTGAATTATTTCACACTATTCACCACAAAATCCATCTTTTTCAAGTGGAAGTGGAAGGCGTTACAAGTTATCTGTGAAATGGCATTGGCCACTTAATGTAGACATTGTTGAGTATTTTTAGCAGCATGCATGTGTCACTCTTTATGACATTTTTGCCTGCCTGTTTATGATTCACTGACTTTTATCAGTCAGACCATGCCACAATTCTCAATTCGAGGATGTGAAGATAAAAGGAAAAGCATTGTTTTAGTTTTAATCACAGTTCCTGAACGATCATGTTGTGTTTAATTGTCCAGTGTAACCTCATTATTTCTTCTCTGTTTCCTTGTGATAGATGAGGGCCAGACGGTGTGTGGCACACCTGCTGACATGCAAGGTCGGCGTCTGGGTGAGGTTGGCATCCAGCTACGGACGTTATGTCACCAGACTCTGGGCTCCTGGGACTATCTTTTCTTTGTTGTCATCGGCTTTGTCATCTTTGCTGCTGGCACGGTGTCGGCCTGGGTGATGGGCGTCATTATGGTGCTCTATGAGCGCTACATCAAGAAGAAAGACGAACAGCTGGACGCGGACGAGGAAGAGGAAAACATTGAGTCGGGTCGCAGCTCGCGTGTCAGGAGTGACCATGGAAACGGGAATTTGAAAACGTCACATACTGTTTGAAAGATTTATTCATCCTCTGCACGCCATGGATTCCTACAGTGCCTCCTGTCAACTTCCAGGACTGTCTGTGAAGTCTAATCACACTCCTGTCACACTGAGTCTGTTTAACAGGCTCAACACTGAAGGGGAAGGATTCAACAGAAGACGAGGCATGTCATTCCTCTGATTTAAAATGTGCTTTAAGGTGAGCTCAAACACACTCGGGCTGCCATCGTCTACTTCCTCAGCTCTTTGGTCTCACTGATCATGTACGCAGATTAATCACATGTGCTTCATGATTTCTATTTCAGTCGAATCTCACAGGGATGAGGTCCTAAAAAGTGACAAAGAAGCCTAGATAAGCTGTTTATAGTGGCAATCTGATTAGAACAGAACAGTTTCATGGTTAGCAACGTACAATGAGGACACACAATGATTGAATGGGTCCATTTACCAGTTATAAAGTTGACTTGTCTCATATGCTTTATTTATTTTCTTTGAGTTAGATTAGAGGATTGATGCCACTCAAATGACTGTCTGTTGGATTTGGAACAGATTTGTAACCAGAGGAAGATACAGCCCACCAACTAACCCATCATAAAGCACCAAACTGTTCATTAACCATTTAGATTTATTTATTAAGTCCACAAATGACTTTTATTGATGTAAAATGTTGTTCCTTTCAGTAAAGGGAACTTCACAAATTTCCTTTTCCTGTTTGCAGATTCTGAGCGAAGCTGAGATAAGCCTTAGTAATTCATTTAATGGAGAGATATGATAGTAGTTTCGATCCTTTTATCTGATGTTGACCGAATAAGTGAAGAAAGTGTTGAACTATTCCTTAAGCAAACACCTGAATCCAATGTAGACTAACAAAAGAGCAGCAGTAAGCTTCAACATCCAACTAAGACTGTCAACCAAGTCCGACTGGGTAAAACTTTGCTTTAAGAATTTTCCAATGGGGGAAGAGAAAACAGTTTTTAGATGGTTTATATCTTATAAATAACGCCAGAGTGATAACATATGCATGGTGAACATTCATTGCTGTATTCAGTAGTAGCACTTTCTGACATAATGAATGCAGAAGCCTGGTCAGCAGCTCAAAACATCTTAATATGAAGCTGTAAAATTCAGAAAATTAAATATATTTTGAAATAAATCAGTGAAAATATCTATTTACTACAAAAAATTGACTTTCTGTCTCGTTACTTACACTATTTATGTAGCCTATCCTAGTTTCAAACCTCAAATGTATGCTAGTTGCTATTTGAATATGTCGTATAGCTAATAACTTACATTAATATTCATTTATACTCAATAAATGGATTTGTTTCTCATCATAGCCAAGTAGTTTCGGCTCTGGAAATAAACCAATCTTCTTCTTCTTCTGATTGCTACACATCCAAAAATGACAGAATATGAAGCTGCAAATGACAGCCTTTATTTTAAAAATGTTACTACGTGTTGCTTCGTCATCGATTAACTCTAAGTATGAAGTGATAGTAAAGTGTCACATAGATTTTCATATTTTGAAGCTTCGGGCCACAGACCAAGCTCCTGCACTTAATGAGATGCAGGTGATTAAGTATTGCCAGTGGACACGATTGCCCAGTGACCAATCAGGTGTTTAATTAAAATAAGAGATGAGTCAAAGACTTAGACCCAAGGCTGTTCTGCAATTAAGTCAAGTAATATTAATGTGGGAGTATGGAGAGAGGTAGAAGTTGTTGGTCAACAAAACAAGTTATTTCTACTCCCCTCTCCTACTGTTTCTGTTTGCAGTGAACCTCTGTGATGGCATCAAGCACAGTTAAATTTAAAGTGGTGAGGTCATTCTGCAGATGGGAATAGAGCAGCGAACAGGAAGCCTGTCCGTTTAGATGAGTTAAGTGTGCATATGCATGCGCACTTGAGCGTAGATGTGCAGCTGTAAGTTAAGCTCCCTCGTCTATTAGGCCAGAGACAAACTGCAGTCCAGGGTTTGTGTGTGCTGGGGATCTATTTGTGAAGCTGAGAGCCGGCTGCTGAGGACTGTTTTGGCAGCAGGCCCCGCAGGATGTCGAGTGAACAGGAGAGTGTGATAATTAATTTCTACTTCATCCTGTCGTTGTTGGATTTGAGTGCAGTGTCCTCTCTGTTTCTGCATGCACTATGATGCACCAAAAAGCCTTATGTGGTGTGGACGAGCCTTGATCAACAAATAAACATAGAAATATACATAAATCTTACAGAACCATTTGTAACTATTTATTAAAACGCTCCCACTTCTTTTTTGTGGGTTTCACTTTTAATTTCTCCTTTGGACAAAGTGAATTTGACTCATTTTGTTACCACCATTTAAAGCAATAAGAGAGCTACTGTGTAAAATAAACTTTTGCTTTTCAAAATGTTTTATATGTCCAAGTTCAACTATAATCTTCTGGCTGTACCACTCCATTGACATTGACTGTTATGTGCTTGAAGGTGAGGAAAGTTATCATACAGGTACTCTCACACATGAACTTTTTTGTGTATGATGTACCTGTACAAATAGTTGTGTCTGAAACAAATTTGAGGAACATGAGGGGGGCAGAGTGAAATGTCACAGTGTTCAGACCAGCTGTTTGTCTCTCATTGGAGAGATTATACCTCCCACTAATTATATTTTTAGGGAAACAAGAAAAATTAATCATTTCTTGAAAGTGTGTCAGCTAGAACAAATGCAGCTTTTTCATGGAGGAAGTTTGTGGTGTAGATAACTCTGTGAATGGCGGGTTGGATTCCATTTAGCTGCTCCAGTTTCAGGTCAGTGTGTTGGCTCAAAATCACACTGTCACCATCTACAAGGAAACACAAACCAGAGCAGCGTTTCAACTTTTACATTATTAAGTTATAATGATGCTTGGATTTCAAGAATAAATCATTGTACTGTTCAACTGCCGGCACTTTTTAAGGTTGCAAGAGGTGAGAAAAGTTGTGGTTCTACCAAATGTTATTGTGATTAAAAGGATTTCTTGCATGTTGGAACAGCTCTCTGGCTAATCTGCACTCTGACTCCAAACAATGTGTTGTTGCTCTCTTTTATGTGCTCTGCAGTACAACTGAGAATCCTTTCTTCACACATTTACTGGCACCTGCATATGGATAATGTTGGTACCAGTCCAAAAAGAACAACAAACACAAAGTTATTATTCTTGGTGGGGAATCATTATAGAATCATAAACCATGTAAAATAACAACTCTTAAAGATAGTTTTCAGCTTTGATGATTATCTGCCTTCTTCAGATAGTATCATTTACGTCACATAAGAGACACAGGTGTAATTACTGATGTTAATGGCTGAATTCCCATTCCAGTGTGAGGTTTCAGGGCCATGGTTTCTCATGCATTATTAATGCTATTAGTCATAACTTTGCTCTCCTTGCAACAGAAAGCCAATATATTTGCCCCACAAAATTCCCATTTTGAATTAAAAAAAGAAGCAAAAAGAAGTCACAATGCTTTTTCACCATCAATATCAGACCCTCAGGACTGAATCTTTGTGTGTTTTCTTTCCCTCTCTTGTCTTATGAGGGCATGATCTAATAACTTATATACTGACTGGCCTGGTATACATCACTAGATGCCAATAATGTGACCTGAGTACTGTACCTGTAAGTTGCCTACTAAAGCAGTATGCAGAGATGCCTCTGAACCTTTAAACCCTTTTTTACTTTCATTGCTTTGGTTTTAATATTTGCATGAGGTTCTTCAGTATGTATTGCATAATTTGCATGTCTTTTGCGGTCTGTAAAATGCTCTCTCATTTACATACGCTACAAACATTGTATTTTACACTGTGCTAAGCGTGCTGGTTAACCATGTGATGCCACAGGCAAGGGTGAGGGTGCAGCTTGGAGTCAGGCCAGCTCGTTGTTTCATTTCATGACAGCACAGTGACACAGACCAAATGATCAGAAATACCCACATATTGTTCTTTTTTCATATTCATGTACTTGCTATTCTAGTGCACAGCTCACAAAGCAAACATCAGGCTCTGAAAACCCTCAGTATTGACTTTTTTTTTTTTGCTCCATGTGGGCCCTTGGAGGTACTTTACAGAAGCTGAATACCCCGAGCTTCAATAACATACTAAGTGGATGAGCTGGAATTCAATATTATGCACTTTTTACACCCCCACATTGCAAACTCCGACCATATTTAGAGGCACATGTATGCATGTACTCTGACACACAGAGAAAAAAGCACCAGTTCTCCCTCCATCATCGACTCCAACACGAATAACCTCTGAGTATAATGTGCTGTATAAAAGCTTAAAAGGAGAGCTCTTCTCCTGCTGCTGCTGTGTTACTGACTCAAACCAGAGCAGCATCTTCCCACATCATCGAATCAACAGGATCAAAAATGCTGAAGAGTTATATTTGGAAATGTGTCTCCCTAAGTTTTCTTCACAAAACAAAGATGAGCAGCTTGATGATGTTCTTTATGCCAGTCATTAATATGCAGCGGCCAGTTGTAAGCTCTGTTTAGTAAAATGACCGGGGAGAAGGAAATATCTACGCTTAGCTCCCTTCAAGTGGAAAAGTACACATCCCTGAATCTCTAAGCTCTGTAATTAACTAGACATTTCATTCAGTCTTTAATCTCTTAAGCAAAGGGTTGTGTTTCCAGTGAAAAATACAAAGAAGAAATGAGAAATTAGCATATTTCTCAAAATAATGAACTGTAACCTCAAATTGAACATGTACTCATTGTCCTGTTTCCTAGTTTCCTCAATCCTGAGTACTGAACATTTTTAGTGTGTCTGCTCTGTTGACTTCCTTCATCAGCAGCAGTCTTTGTTCTGAAACGTCCCAGTTGTACATCTTATTCACCTGTGATCTGAATTCACAGCAGCTGAGCTGTATGTGGAAGAAGCTTGATTCATTACTCAGCCAATCAAAACCATCACGACCATGCGCTAATTATAGCACTCAATAAACTTTGACAAAGTAGTGTTTCAAACAAAGAGCATATTCAGAAAGATTGTGATGTGAAAGGTATTTAGCAGCGTGTGAGTGCCTGTCACACAGCAGGAGCAGAAAGTGCACCTATACTGAGCACACATGCGTCATCTTGGAAGAAAAATAAGTATCCAGCGTCTTGCAAGGCCAGAAAAAAAATCTCACTCGTCCATCTCGTCAAAGAGCTTCATTTAGGTCTTGATTGCAGCAAAATGGTGTCAGCAGGGTTTCTCAGGTCTCATTCAGCAAACAGTGTTTGAACGGTGGCTGGTGTGACAGTTGGCGTGCACATTCATATTACAAGAGCGTGCATCAGCCTCACACCACAGCTAACTACAAGTCATTAAAAACTGAGCCCGCTTTTTATCACAAAGTCGCCTTGGAACTAACATGAACCCACTACATAGTGCGCAACTCCTGAATTATTTACTAAATGGAAAATGTATCTGCATTTGGCAATTAGCAGGTTTCAAAACCCTGTTGAAAATATCAATGGATACGTTTTCCAATTATGATTTTTTTTTCTTGTTGTGACATAAAAAAGAGTTCAGGATGCTGATATGGTTAAGCAGTTGGATTGCACCCCTTATGAGATTAGCCCTGGGGTCCCTTTCCTGCATGTCACACCACTCTCACCCTATTCCCTGCTCTATAACTGGTTATTTTGAATAAAGAAAAGTAGTGTTAAAAACAGATCAGATCTACTTCACTTTCAAACAAATACATCAGAACAGTTTGCCCAAACCAAAGGGAGTTGCTGCAATCTACTTCATATGGATTCTCCTCACAGTCGCTTTAGCAACTCATTTTATGTTAAGCAGACTAACCAGCTTTGGATCCTACTAAACTAAGCTTACAGGTGTCTGAATTCAGTGTGCTAATTCATAAAAAGAAATCTACTAAGTGCATTTTCCCCTTATGTTGAGCTACTGCATCCTTTTGACATTTCCCTCATATTTTCACTTCCTGAGTCTTGAACACAATAATTTTATTGCTACATTTTTAAGACAAATTGATGACATTAAAATGATATGATCCTTCACATTGAATTCTGAATTAAAAAGCAATAAGTTATTTTTTGATGTTTATATTGTTGGTTTCACCTGCATCTGAGCTATGCTAACAGGCCATCAGCTGAAGTTTTAAAAAAGAGACATTAAGGTGGGAACTGTGTCCTCATGTAAAGCTTTACAAGACGGCATTTGAGTCCGTTTCCACTTACTGTCTCTTCAGTTTGACTTCATAGACCCCAACAAAGATGTTATTGGGCTGAAGAAAGGATGTTTCCTTTCATTTATGTATCCAAACAATCAGCAGTAAGGCTGAGGCGTAGTTGTCTGAATGTGCCTCAAGACAGAGATGCACTCAGCTGGCTGTGGTCACATCAATAGCACAGCTGTGATTCAAAGTTGGGTCAGTGAATAGACGAGGAAATGCATCTCACATGGTGATGTATGGATGTATGTAGAAGCTCCTCCGGGCTTGTTCTCAGCCTCTGGTGTTGTAGCTCGTGTTCTTTGCACCATTGTGTGCACCCACTGAGCTGAAGGCTAACTGGCCACAGCAAAATGCCCGCAGATGGTAGATGTGACATCAAGTAAGAGTGGCTCTAACCGACCGTAATAGCCCCCTGACACATCTACTTACAAACACCCTCACTCATAAGCAAATACACACTAAACAGGAAGAAAATCCTTTTGTCATGGCGCTGTGGGACGACTTACACCGAAGTTAGAAATGAGGATAAATTTCCAGAGTGCTGCTGCTCGAAAACTGTGGGCCTATTTTCATTTATTTCAACAAAATTACATCATTAATCTCTGCCACATATGGCAGCGGAAAAATGACACAGCCAAATCCAGCCGCCCATACAGCTGAACAACTGCTGTGCTAGAAAACAAAGAACCTGCTGCAACTTCTATTAAGTCAGACACATACATCAGAGCTTACAGGTGTACACATATACAAGGTTTTGAATGAGTTTTCTACTTTTTTGTCTGGATTATTGTCATTTTATTAAATTTTTGACCACACTCAAGCACCAAGAAGAGAAATACAAGTGTCTGGTTTTCATTCCAGGCTGAGAATGACTTTTTTTCCTTTTTCAGAAACTGTTTGTCTGCCTGGATTTTTTCAAATTAATCAAATCATTGTGTTTGTTCCTATATTGCATTCTGTATGTTTTCTATTGGACTCAATACTGAAACTCAGCCCTCCTCTCCGAATGTGGCTATCGATTGATGGGTAAGAGAAAGCTCCTGCCTTCTCTTGGCAGAAAAAGAGGTCGATCCTACTGCTGTTTAATGTCTGCACACAGGCTCAGGGGCCTGACAACTCTGTATCCTTCCCCAGCAATAAAAGGTCATTTGAGAGGAGCTGGTGTGTCGTTTTGTGCGTCACAGTCCTGCCTGGAGAAGTGTTTTTTTATTTTTATTTGCGCTGTCTTGTCTGACCTCTTAGTGCTCTTTGCATCGCCTTCTTTCTTATTTCAAGTTTCTGGGTATTTTGAGGTTAAGCTGGTGTCTAATTACTATCCAAGTTCAAATGTAGGTCAGCTTGGTTGTCTACTCTAAGGCTCTGTTAGTTCACAGAAATACTCACACACACATATTGCGAAAAACACAAGAGAAACAGGACATGCATACACAATCTCCACTGGAAATGGGCTGCATTGTGTGCTAGTGTTTTCTCAGGGCCCAGACTGGTTCACAATTATGATAATCCAGTGGAGATGGCTGCAGAAGAGAGATAACAACATGCTTACTCAGACTAAGCTCCAACTCAAAAGCAGCACAATGATATTTCAAAATGAGACAGGGGAGCTGCAAATTGGTCTGGGGTATTTTTGAACTATTTCATTCACTGGCTCCATGCTCTTATCTCCAGAACGTCTCTCTATCTTTCTCATGCTATATTTATCTTGTTGAAAGATATTTTTACTTATTAATCCTATTTTTGCATCTGTCTGCTCTCCTTTGGACATTCCTTCATTTTGCCAATTCATGTTCCTAGTTCACTTGTATGTACTGTGAAGGAGAGACTCAAATCCAACACTATGTTTGCAATTGTAGTCTGTTTTTGTAAAGATGAAGATTAAACCAAAGGTCCTTGATTGGTTAATATCAAGGAAAGAGAAAGTGTGTTCACTAGTACTGCTTAAGTTTTTCACCCCTAAATTCACAAGAGTACAAACTTCTGTCAGAATAACAAGAGGTCACATGTCAGCTTTATCACAAATGACTTCTTTAAATCTAAAAAATTTGCACCATTCAACCTCATACTACTTTGATCATAATTCATTATTCTTGATAACATTGTGATGAGCTGATGTCTAATATTAATGCTGATGCTAAAAGACTATGGTATTTACTGTTTGCTAACAATGTAAAGCTGAGCTGACATAAGGGCTTCCAACCAAAAAATAACAATAATAAAAAAATACCTCTCTCTGTTTTTGTACTTGGTTTTAATAAAGACTAAGGAAGTACGGTGGCCAGTAGGTGTCAGACGGCATACAAAAGCCACAATATGAATGCAAAATCTACAACACGAAAGCAAATGTTAAAAGAAAAATGCAAACGCCACAGGACAATGGGAACATAGCCGCAACAAATGTTAGAAGAGTTTAACTTTCAGTTTTGCGCTGGTCTGTTATCCCAACAGATCAGGAATCTCTTAAGCTGATCTTTTTAAACTTGTATTTCCGTTGTGCTGTGGCATTTTCATTTGTTTTAGTCATGCCTTCATGTCATAGCTTTTGTATTCATGTTGTTGCATTTGTTTTCATTCTGTTTCATACGCGTTGTAGGTTTTGCAAATTGTCTGACACCTTCTGGCCACAAAAGCCTTGGAGCAGAGGTGCAGAAAGCAGGCAGGCTTTCCTTTATTTTTTTTAAACGCAATCTCTGAATGATGACAGGTGATACCTGTTTTTGGGGTTATTTTATAACACAGTTCGTTTCCTCTGTCTAACATTGTATTGGTTCTGTGTTATTTATGATTCATTTCTGACTCTCCCGGGTTTTCCAGTTTTCTAGCTCACATTTGGGAACAAAAGCATAATATTGGTTTGTAACTCCTCACTGTTGCTCAAAATAGTGAAGCAAAGGAGAATACCTGAAAAACAAAAAAACACTTCATGATGCTGGCTTGTTTTTTTCTTTTTTTCTTTTTTTTTTTTTCATTTGATGGTCTAATAAATTTGTAGGCATTTTCAGCTTAGATTGCAGTTTTATCATGGAAAGCTTTATATTTATGGGGAAAACATATAACAAACACGCATGTTCACTTTATGGCTGCTTTGAACTTAATAATTTTGGATTTGGCCTTAGATAGGTGAAATGTGACAGACCATGTTTTGGAAAGAGGGACCTCCTGCTGGTAACTCCTCAAAATCTCTGCAGCTGTACAAGTCATGATCACGAAAAAGGCTTTTGTTTTCCAGACTAAGATTTACATGCTTTGTTTTTTGTTTTTCCGTGCACTACACATGCTAATTAGAGGGCATAATAAGATTTGACCATCTTTAGATAGATATGGGTCAGCTTCCAACCCTTTAATAACAGTGCTCATGTGAAGCTAAGCTAAGGTGCTGCTAGCTCCTGTCTCACACACAAAGATATGATCAATATATCCATTATGTCCACACACAAGCCCTAATGATGAATCATTTTTATGTTTGTTATCATGTAATAAATAGAATTATCACCTTTTTTAAGCTGTGCTAAGCTATGCTGACCCGATGCTGCCTTAAATACAGCCAAAGTGCCAGACTTGCTTGAATATTTCAGTAAACAAGGAAACTGATAAGCTTATTTCTCAAATTACTGAACTACATTACTCCACTCTGATTCCTACATCTTTTGTTTACCTTTGTCTATTTGATATTCTGCCTCTGTCTCAGGTGTCACTTGAATATTAATAAATCTGTGACCTAGGAACAGAAACTCAACACCTGATAAGGGAAACAACACCACTATTACCCTTTAGATCCTGTGTTCTCATTACCTTCTTGCATGCTACATTTTGGTCACGTTTTGCAAAATCATCTGGCAGCTATTGAATGACCTACAGCCTCTGGAAAGCCGTGGCATTTTCCCACACTTCTCATGACTTGAACTTCTCACGTTCTGCATCGTTCTGCGCTCACTGCAGAGCACTTGACCCCTGACCCTGTGGGGCTGCCACTGTGGGATGTGTTTAGGGTTTGGAGCAGCTGTTAAATGCTGACCCTGGATAGGTTTACACTGCTTTTTTTAAGGTGAACCATTCCACGAATAAGGAGACTACTTCCCTGGCACAAGCATGAAAAGCTAAATCCTGTTGGATCCCTTTGAGGGTGTAAATACGTGAATTGAGGGGTTCTGACACTCAAAAGTTGAACGTGTCGGTACAACTCAAATATTCATGTGAGGCTGTTAATCCACTTTTCAAAAGGAATTATTAATAGACTAAATTATAATAGACTGTAGATGCCTACAAGCAGATCTGTCTTCCAGCTGTGTTACATAAAATATAATGAATTCAGCATCTAGAGTACCAGAGGGAGAGGGAGTGTGTGTGAGAGAGAGAGGAAGGGGAGAGATGACTTATTTTAGAGCATGACTGATTTATAATGAGGCCCTCAGCACAGACAGATAAACACAGCAGATGCACACTGCCCTGGTATCGCTCTGCTTATCGTGTATGATTTATAATCTATACATACAATGATAACATTTTTTACACCTCTCGTCTCCAGAGTTAAACATCCTTAAAGCTACAGTACCAAAGCACCCTCTAGTGTCAGGTTAGGTTTTATTAGTCATTTACAATGCAAGGTTCTGTTTATTAAGAACACTATGAAAAGGTCGCACATTTCATTTCAACAGAAAGGTAACCTAAGAATACAAACAATGATTTTTTTCAGCAGCAAAATGAGGAGTTTTTTGCTTTAGGAAAAGCTTTTTTCACAAAGTTCTTACTTTCTTTTTTAACAACTGCAGCTACAAAACAAAAGTCTATAACTGTAATTAAATAACTTCAGCTTTAAGTCCTGTATGTTTCAGGCACAACTCAAATACGACAAAAAAATCTGTTTTTCTCAAGAGTTGCGAGTCCCCATCTGCTTTTTTGAGGGCCCTTGGTGACTCTGGTCACGGTCCAACATTTGCAGGATGCTGTTTGAAAACCCTTTAATGTCACCGTGTGTATCAGGATGTGAAGCCAAAGCCTTCAGAAGTTCAGTCACGCCCTCCTGCTCCAGCATGCTGCTGTAATGTGAAGCTGGAGGATAGAGCAGAAGCGATAAGGACAGGAGGCTTAACGTGATCCACCTGCATATTATTAATACTTCAGTAAAGACTGTATGGATGTAGCTAACACCTCACACGGTGTACATTTATGGATGTAAAATGACAAGGCGGAATGACTGCTATATTTAACAATGACATGGATGAATGTAATCATTTAATGGCAGGAAGTGATAAAGCAGTCAGTACCTAGCTCGAAAAGTCAAAAAAAAGAAAGAAAAGAAGAAAAAACAGAAATCAGAATGTCTTCATATTTGAGGCTGAAACATTATTCTCATCATTCAAAACAAAGATGCATTTATTAGCATAAAAGTCTGGAATAATTTTTCTATGATTCAACATATTTATAAGATGACTCATCGCTGCAGATACAGTACTGGATTACACGCACTGTTCTGTTGGTCAGACTGATTTAAATATGCTGACCCTTATGTGTTCAACACAGTCAAATCAACCTCCAGTATCTGTGCTGTGATGTACTTGTGAGTCTTACTGTTTTGACTGCAGACCAGATGTATGGCCCAGACCGCCCACAGCTGCACTCCGGAGGGCTGACAAGTCTGCAGCAATCCAAAAAATGGACGGAAAGATCTAAAAGGAAGAACACAAGGGGATAGTACACAGAGGTTTAAAATATTAGTGTGTGTGTAGTTCAGCTGCCAAACACTTGATCTCAATTATCACTGATGCTGGCCTTGTCACTCAGGGAATTGACTATTGTTAATATTTTGATTTTTGGCTTTTTATGCCTTTTTCAGAGACAGGACCATGGATTGAGGATGATATTAGGAAAAAGCAGCAAGTTGGAATAAAACCTTGGCTGAATGCTGCAGGGACTACAGCCACTGTACATTCAATTTAACCACTGAGCCAAACCAGGACCCCAGGAATGATTTTTAATACAGCTCAAAATGTTTTCCTTTTAAAGTTCAAGCTTCCTCTAGCGTTCATCCAAATAAACATCCCCATGTGGGTAACTTCACTTGTAATAAATGTACACAGTGTTTTAAACCGTGCATTTGGGATTCAGTATATGAATATATTTATATAAGCAGGAGAAAGGTTACGTAAGTGTGTCGAATAAATGCTGGATGTGTATTACCGACAGGGAAAAATTTAAATACAGTTTGACTTCAAATTGAACAGACAGGATGAATAAATGCATTACATAATACCTCTCCTTCAACCAAACTTTTTCCTTTTCCTTCCCCCTTACCTGTAAGAGACCATCTCTCTCTCTAGACGAGTCCATGTCATTATGGATGCGTGCTGCAAAGAAACAGACACTTCAAAAAGACAAATTCAACGCTCTCTTTGATGCAACTGAGGTGATTCTGCCAAAGCAGTTTTCATCACACACGCACACACACACATACACACACACCAGCTGCTCCAGAACGGTGCTGCGAAGCTCATCATCCAGGGTCCAGGCCTCAGGTCTGGAGGCGAGATGTGCCAGGATCCCCCCAGCAAAGTACCGAACCCCCACCTCCACCTGGGAGTCCTGCAGGAGGCTGAGTATGTGTTCCAACAGATCCTCCTCCATCAGGTCAGGCTGTAACGCCTCCACCTCTGCGATGTTATTCTGCAGCACAGCCAGACAGATGACAGCAGTGATGACAGCGATGATAACGTTGGATGTAACTTGGCAGAAACATGATACTGCCAGTGGGGAGACTGGGACTATCTTACATCAGATCACCCGCAGATGGATCTAATTTTTTTTCCTATTGCTTAAATAATTTGAAACGCTCGAGGGGTATATGAAAACATTTGACAAAAACTCAAGTTAGATTTAGGTGCTGATGTCACTGACTGAGTAGGGGAAGGGCTGCATAAAGTTAATGGGCTCTGGTTAGAATAAACATGCTGTAAAAACAAGAACAGGCTGAACCTTAGGAAAACACTGAACCCACCAGGAGGCCAAGGACTTTCTGCTGAATTGATGGTTCGGTGTAGTAGGACTGCAACACACAAAAAAAGACAGCAAAAATGTTTTTGACCCTGTGTGTGGGTTCATTTCTCTATTAATGTATCTATCAGTGAGTGTGATATCTCCGTCCTCTACCTCAAGAACCTCCTCATACAGCTCCAGGCCCTGGCACTCGATGAAATTGCGAGCAGCAGTGGGCATCTCATCCGTCAGGTTCCAGAGAGCACTCAGGGCAAACTTCAGAGTGGTGTCCACCACTCCCACCATTGCTTTCTGCTGCACGATTGCCAGCAGCTGCTGTGAGACACAAGGGAGAGAGAGGAGAATGATGGAGAATAGAAGAAATGGAAAAAAAAATATAGAGAGGTGAAAAAAGGTGAATTCAACTGTTGGATGAAACTGTTTACATATTAATAAATAAAAACCAGACATACAATGACTGGGAATAACTGAGAAGCTTGATTGTATACACATGGAGTGAAAGAGAGACGTGATTAAGTAAACAGAGAAGGATGTGAGTAATGAGGTGACAATGACAGAGAACATGAGTACAGAGTGGGGAGGTAGAGGAAAATATAGCAGGAGAGGAAGACAAAGGGAGAACTGGAAATACACTCTTGCATATCTAGTGCTAATCCAGGGGTGTTGTATAAGTTTGGAAGTACGTCCTCTGAGATGTTAAAATACCTTCATAATAAAGACGTCCGCAGCAAGCTTAGCCATCTCCTCTGTGGACAACTGCAAAACAAACAGATACAAGAGTGTTTCTCTGAATTCTGACTGTTTCCTAAATGTCAAACAGAATTTTATGGCACTGCTAAACTGGACTGCATGACTGGCTGTTAAGACTAGTGTCAGAGGAGGGGAGGGGACAGAGGCATGAAGGCTCTTAGCAGGTTGGACCAACAGGTGCCATGCTATTTTCCCTGCGGCGCACTAATGCACAGTAAGTGAACAGAGTCTTGACCTTGGACACCAGAATGGAGATGACAGCCACAGCCATCCTCTGCAGGGTCGGATCCTCGTGGCTGCTCAGCCAGATAATCACCAGCGTGGCTGCTAAATACCTGAACCATGATCACATTGTGGATGTGAGGAGAACAGTATTACAAAAATAAACCAGAGATACACAGACTAGCCTTGGGAAAATCTGAGTACAGGAAAGCAATTTTACAACAGGGGGGACTATTTCTTTTGGCACTCACATTTCAAGACAAAATATATTCCAACTGGATCACAAATTGTTGGAAAAACATTAAAATCCCACTCTGTAAGTGCACTGATTATCTTGGCAACTGCGTAACCATGGGCTTGTGCATCATATTACACCTGAAAGAAGGGTAACTTACTTGTCAAAAGGGACATCCTGAAGGATATATTCACTGCAGAGTGCCAAGAGACAGTTCTTTTGCACCTGGGAAGGGGAAAATACGTTTGACTGAAGAACCATTCGTTTGTGGAAATAGCACAATGACTTTATGGGGTTTTCTTAAATAATAGAAAACAGTGAAATAAAGGAAAGGGATGTGAATGCAGTAAATATGAGGTCAAAAAAGAAGAACCAAAAGCAACAGAACCAATTCAAGCTACATTTTGCTGATGTGTGAGAGCTTCATGTGTGTAATAAGATACAGTGAGTGTACTAGCTGACCTGTTGGTGGTTGGGAAAGGTTTTCATGGCATGCAGCAGCTGGGTGATAGTGCAGCTGAGCAGGCTGACCGGCATTGCCTCAGCCAGGTCCTGAGTGGTCAGGTTGAACACACACGCTGTCGCCACCAGGTGGACATGCAGGGAGGTGGGGTGACTCCGCATCCCATCCAGCACTAACTACAGAAAACAACATGAATATGTCAGTGGATATTTCATTTGAACTCAGACATAAATGTTTCTAATAAAGGAAATGGTAATGAAATTATAGTTAAACTGAACCTCATAATTTACTGTCAACACTCATTCAAATGTGAGGAGTTAAGATGCTATACCTACGCACTTTTAGTATCATCTGGCAGGTATCATTTAGAGACATGCTTTGAATTAATCTTCAATAAAAGTATGGATCAGTGGTGAAAGATTCAAGCGCAAAAACTTAAGAAGAGGAGCGTGAGACTAGCAAAGGGGTTTAACAGTAGCACCGTGAACAGTAAGCAGTAAATGATCCCCAGAGCATTTTCTAGTTGCAGCAAATCATATAAATCAGTTTGGTTTAGTTTAGTTGATTCATTTATTTGACAGGGGCCATGCAAAACTACAACCGTCAAACCAGAGTTAGCCATAAAGCTCATTTTCATCTGTGGTCCCCAAGCAGGAGGATGTAAAAGAATATACAATGCAAATAACAAAAAACAAACAGACTTTTAAAATAGTACACACTGAAAGATAGTCCACCGCTGATAACAACACTTTTAAAATTCTATTTCATTGTCTCAAGTTTGATGCATTCAAAGGGTTAAATCAGTCATCACAAATTGTTTTCCTTGAGCCATAATTTCAGTTTATTTTAGAAACACTGAGGCTTCCTGCTGCTCTGACTGAAAATGCAGACTGTCCAAATACTGCTTTCCTGAATTCAGCTGAACAGTCTCCTCTTGCTGATGCCCTGGTGTCCCCAAGATTGTTACTGCAGTGACAGTGAGGAAATATGACCCCAACTGTATAAAATTTAAATTTATTTGGTTGACTTATTCAGCCATGTTACACCAGTTATTGAAACTTGCACCTACACATACAGGCTGTTTTAATTTACCTACCATTGAAGTACAGTGCAGATTTACTTAACTTTCGGATGCAATACATTTTCATGAAATCTTTGTGTACAATTTATGCGAATTCATTGAAGTACAATTTAATTAAACTTTTTGGTGCAATATATTTGAATGGAATCATTTGTGTGGTACAGTCTTTTAGTATCTCAAATTTAGTTTAGTTTACTTAAGTTTATTCACTGACATCAACATATATAACACATATGCACATACATGTATACAGAAGATATAATCATAGTGGTGATGTTCAAACTGTGCATTTACATTGTTTGACATAATAAATATACTTATTAGGAAGAAAATGCGACTGGATTAATATCTGTGATCATGGTGGCACCTGAAGAGCCAGGTATTTTCTAAAGTGGTACTTTGGGAATAAAGTTCAAGAACCACTGTCACTGATGGTACTAAAGATGGGATTTTCAGTGTTGTTTCTTTCTTCCCTTCAATTTCTAAAGCGAACACAAGAAATAAGATATTCCCTGCCCCTTCCCTAGGTCCCTGGAACATAGACTACTTCAGCCGTCTTATTGAACAGTTTATGGGACACTCACTGTAATGATGTGTTGATTACTTGCTCCAGTTGTTGAGTAACCCCTCCTCCTACCACTCCAATGTTAGCATTTTTGTCACCTCTCTCTGACAGAGTTTAAAGTTCATACACTGGTATGCTTTCTCTCGTACTTTTAAAAATGAAGTGTTTTCCTGCTTCTTTTGTTGGGCAAACTGGACAGCTTGTTTTCTCCTTGTAGCTATGTTAATCAGTAAATGTGATGTGTTGTATTTCAGTGAAAGTCGGGTTCACAGCAGAGGCAACCCTTTAAAACAGTTAATGAATACAGGCTTTTAATTGAAGCCTGCCCATATTTATCAAAGTGTGCAGCCACAGACCCTGCCTTTCATTAAATAGGCTTTTATTAGTAGTTTCTATGGTAAAATGTGCTTTTCAAACACAGCTGCTGGAGCTAGCTTTGAATTTGAGTCAGACACAGGGCTGCTTGAGTTCAACCACTATGGAGGTGTTGATGTTCATGCAGAGGTTGGCACAACTCCCATCACACAAGATAATAATGGAAGTTGCAAACCACAGCTATGGATCTGCTGGATCATTACCAGGAGCAGGTGCTTTAGGGAACTTTCTGGTCAGTCTCTACCTGCACTAAAGACTGTGCCACTTTGATTATGGTTTAAATTAGGGGGAATTATTTGGGGGTTTTCTAAACCAGACAGGTTTTTATTTTACTTTCTGCTTCAGTTTGACACATGAGATGTTAGTCATTAAGTTTGTGGCACGACCTTAACCTACAGTTTTTTCATATGGGTCATGTCTTTTACTGCAATTGAAAAAAAGATGACCAATAAAAAAATCATAAAATGGACTTACAATGCAGTGTTTTGTGACTTCGTTTTTAGTAACAGACTATTATTCCAGCCAGACATTGTGTCATTGAAGTTTTCCAGAGTAATAATGTAGTCTCAGCTCATGATCCCAATTTTTATGTATCATTTTTTTCTGAGTGATGATTGTCTCATTACAACCCTAAAGAATCCACATTTTTGTATTTCTTGTGCTCACCCTGTTTTTGTATCCTGTTTGAAATATCACTCCTGGGAAGCGTGCCTTGATCTTAGAGAGGCAGTCTGCTTCAGAGGTAACTAACCAAATAACTACAAAGCCAAAAGAACAGCATTTCAAGCTAGAGAGGGAAAAGTTGAAATATTGTGCAACATTTAAGTAAATTGTGCATCAAAAAGAATAAAACAAAGATTTTAAATTAGTTATCAAACAAAAATTTTAGATCCCAATGACCATATTCACATTTTATTTTGAAAAGTATCATTTATGTGGGGGCAGAAATCTGTAAATGTAGTGACAGTGTTAGAAAATAGGTCCTGAGGGTAAAGAAAGACAAGAAGTTGGACAGAATAAACGGCCAACAGCAAATGAATATCCAAATTATCATTTTGGGACATTGAATTAAATAATGTGAAAGGTTGAGTTTCCTTTAAAGATGAATGAGTCCACCTTAATAGACATTATCTATCAAGTAATACAAGCATTTAACTTAGTGAGCAATTGTAAAAGTAAGAAGTTGTGTAATTATCCTTCAAATGTTATGTTCAAGTATATTGTTAACCATGTTACCTTGAGCATATCAGGTCGAGGTTTGTCGATGTCAATGATTAGGTTGTAGAGATGGATGAGGGCCTCACGCATGAAACACTCCCGGCCTCTATAGCGTCTCAGGGCCTCACACACCTGGTTCTCATTTGCCTCTCCGGTTACCTGAACACACACATACACAGTGTATCAGCACTCAGAGAGCAGGAAATGCAGTGTGCATGTTCAGAGCATATACAAATACAGCCTCAAGTTAAAGACAAACAGGAAACTTATGCCAAAGTCAAGCTGTGCCGACTTAAAATGTTCCCTGATGCCGTGACATGTCACAAACATCAACCAAATGCTAACACAGAAATCTCACTTTTAAGTCTTTTCGTGTAGACAGGACTTCACAGGAGCCAGTCCCGGTGGCTAAAAGGCCCAAGAAGGTCAATCCACCCCTGGTCTCCACAAACGCTCCGACGGCTGCTTCCGTGACTCTCCTCCATCCAGAGATATCCAGAGAGACAAGAGAAGGCAGGACCTGCGGACTCCCTTCCAGAAGCTGCCGCACTGTTTCATCCCCGTCCTTCCCGTCACTGTCATCCACAGTGAAATGATCATCTGAAAAGTCCAGATGCCTGAGAGCTTGAAGCTGGCTGAGGACAGACAACAACCTGGCAGGCGACATGTCCAGCTGCCGCAGCTGGTGTGCGATCAAAGATTTGAGGGTACTTTTGCAATCAACGAGAGCGGTGAGCTTTGTTACTGCAGTACAGGAGATGTCCAGCGTCTCCAGCTGGGGCAGAGAGCAGATATCCTCAAGGACAACATCCATCAAGTCTGTGTTTGCAAGACTGAGCGTCCTTAAACCACGCAGGGCACTAAAGCCAACACGCTGCCCTCCTCCATCCTCCTCCAAAGACCCCCAGTCCAGATGTAGCCCATTGAGGGACAGTCTCTGTAGGCTAGATCTGCACTCTGGGTTTGAGGCCAGGCTTGAGATGATGTTAGCACCAGTAAGGCCTCTGGAAACGTGGGAGGCGTCTAGTTCCTGGAGCCGGTGAGGGCAGAGGGCCAGGCGGAAAGCTTCTGCAGACACTGGGCAGGACCGGATGGTGGCTCGGCGCAGGCGGAGCTCTTTGCAGCTTCGGAAAATGCCAACAGTTTTGTCATTCAGTATCCCTTGTAGAGAAAGAAAGCAAACAGTGGGATGTTATAGGAAAAAGTTGCATAAGTTTTGCTAATTTTATGCTTGTGAAAAAGACTTTTCCCACCACCTCATCCTGGCATATGAACTGTGAACTTTCACTATGAGAGGATTAATCAAGAGTAATGGCACTTTGACATCCAGAGTTTTAGTGGTTTGGATGTCTAACAAGCAAGAATAATATATAACCCTTCCTCGTTTTTAATGAATGCAACCATAGTAAAGGAGTGAAAGCTATTTTTAAGCATCTCTTTTCAGTTCATCAACTCACTGGAAAATGCCTCATGCTTGAGATACTCCTTGGCCTCTCTCTGATGGCATGAAATACATCCAGTAATACAGAAAATTTAAAGAAGATAGATGGGCATATGACATTGGTTTTAAATATGTTGCCAAAATAATGCAAATATACTTGAAATCAGGTGATTCTATATTTAAGGGTACATTTCAGGTGTGCCAAAAAGTGAAATAATATGAGCCTTTTTGGTTAATAGTCTATTGGTTTGCATTGTTTATACCTGGAATAGACTAAAATCACTCATTGGCAAGCATCATCCCTAATGAATTCTTAAACATTTAAATTATTTTAAAAATGGTTCTTTATCTTGTCAACGTTGTCGTGGACAAAGATGTGACAAATTTTCAACATAAATCCATAATACACTGAATACACACAGTTGACACTTTCTTCATATTTGCCCCTTGTGCTAACTACAGACCTTGAACATTTACCCACCTGACCCCCATCACCTTATATTTCCGTGCATTTTTCTTTACATTTTGGTCATTTTAACATCTAAAGTAACAAACAAAAGTATAATCTAGAGTTAATTTTGGCAAACCTGACATTTAAGAAATCAGACAGCACCAAAACTGCAAAATCCATTACACGATTTGCACTTTTTGCAATAAGTGAATTATGGAAGCTCTTAACTTTCAGGAGTAAATGAAAATGAAATATCACTAAAATTACCCAATACAAAATTGATCATTGCTTGAAATCTGTATTTATTCAAATGTATTAGTTTACCTCATGGACATTAAATGTAATCCCAATTATAGAATCATGCACGTACAAACAGATTTAGTTTTATCCAAAGTGTCTGTATGTTTTTATTGTCATGTGTTTCCTTGGTAGTTGGGGAAATGACACAAACCAAAAGTCTTTTTTATCTAAATGGTTTGAGCTTATTTTTCCCTCTTCAGAAACTTTTGGCACTATTGCTTAGAAACTGCACTTAGCTGTCCCTTGTTGTTGACTCCTTGGGGTCACTCCTCCCCTACCTAAAGTGGCCATCCTTTGCAGTAACTGGTCAGCCATCTCCTGTGGGAAGACCGGGGCCCAGCTGAGACACATGGAGCCGTCTGCTCGCCTGCTGCACAGAGTGTCCAAGCTGCTGCACACCTGAGCTAGACAGAGGTCACACAGGGCCCGGGGTCTCTCTGCAGCGGCCTGCAACACATCAGGGGAGTCAATCCACCACAAGGTCTGGACATTTCATCTGAATGGGAAGGCTAGCTTCAATCACAGAAATAATAAGCATTACAGAGTGTTATTCTCATTGTAACAGGTAGTTTTCGCTGTGCAAAAATCTTCTACATTTGTTGTGGGTTTGTGTTCACATTGAATGCATTAGAAAATCCCATTTAAGCCTTAACAGTTGTCTTCAAGGCTTCTTCCAGCATGGCTCTGTAGATCCACGGTGTCACAGGATCTGTGACACTACAGGAGTCTAATTTTAACCTGCACAGATGAGTGACTGCACACAAGTAAAGCCCGTTTAAATCACCTAATCCTACCGCTCTCTGTAGGGCAAAGTGGACAGGAGCAGTAGGTCCTAAATATCGGTTTGTGCACTTAAAGCGGGTCAATTATAAACACAGTGACAGTTGAACAGCAGCGGAACCAAACAACCTGGAGGTTGATGGGTCGGAGTCACACTCACCATGCGAGCAAAGTAAAGAGAAGACAGAGAAGCGAGAATAAAGGAATAACAGCAGAGCGTCGTTCAGCAAGCCTCTAAATCGAAATTTGTCAAATATTAACCAATTCCATTGCTTTGAAGTTTGTAAAAGTTATCAAATGTTCTGTTTTGATTTCACTTGCTGTCGCAATCTGTCGAGTATCAACTGTCCCAAGGTGCTCGCCTTCTGATTGGTCGGTGCGTATGACGTCATCAACCCTTAATCAGAGGGTCGAGCAAGTTTAAGAATGACAAAGAAACTATTCTTCTTTTGTTTCGTGAAATTTATAAATTATTTAATAGACAAATTATGTAATAAAAGAAAATCGTTAAAGTTCCTTTTCAGTACGTAAAGTATAAATAAAAATCATAGGTAGAAACACTGTATTAGTCCCAGGGGGAAATTCAGTGTTACCATGGCTTTTAATCTTATACATCAGTAAGAACACAAATGGGGCAGAGGTAGTAAAATAAGCAACATTTAAAACAATAAGTAAGAAATAAGCAGTAAGTAACAATACCCATATTAACAGTATGTGCACTTTGATTGTAGCAGGATGAACTGTTAAACAGACACTGTACACTAAAGAGTTAAGTATTTACATAGTGATTTGACAGATTTACAATATTACAAATATTACTATTTTAAAACTAGTAGAATTGTGGCAATCTGCAAAGTCTTAAAAATCTACCTTTAATTCAAGCTTTTATGTGGTGTTTTCTTTTTCTTTGTGTTAACTTCTCAATACTGACGAATAACCATGAAAAATGATGTTATGAAAAAGTCCCAACGAGAAGAATAGAGGGATTGTAAGCTGATTCTTAAGCAGTTTTTCTACCTATCTATTTATCTATCAACCGATCTACATATTGATCCGTCTGTCTGTCTAAGTGTTTATCCATCTTGCATCATGCAAATCAAAATTGATCTACCACTGTGAGCTTGAAGCTGGCAATAAGCTTATTTAGCCACAAGGAGGGGCTCATAGAGAGAGCTTAATTATCCAACCTTGATTTTTTTTTAAGTGTAGTTGTTTGTATGAGGAGTCAAACTAAATGATGTCTAAACCTAGATTGGAGAACATTTAGATTTGATCTACACAATAATTTAAAAGTTATAAATACTGTTTTTTTTTTCTCTTATCTCTTTTGGACCTTATCATTAGATAGACCAAAGCCGCATTTTGGAAGTCTTGACTACATAATGGTAGTTCCTCTTTTATGTGTTGTTCATTACCAGGTATGGTTTGACTTAGCACATAATGTGTTTCTTTGCCTCTTTCAGTAACAGCTTCCTCCACACACATGTTCTTCCATGTATAATTTATTTAAATTGCATGACCCTCTATTATAAACAGCCGACCACCTAGGTGGCACACTCTCTCTACACACATACACAACATATGGTCTCCTGCATACATAAGCCACACACACAAACACACACTCCTACATTATTAGCCTTTTGTGCTTATAAGCAAATCCATCCTCCCACATGCTGAAGTATTTCTCCCCACGCAGAGAATCCCCATGCATCAAAGCCTGTGCTTCCTCCTTCATTCAAAACATTTTGCTGAGGGCCTTTCTTTTTTTGTCTGCAAAGCCCCTCTGCTTATTGTCCTCATGACCAAATAAACACAGCTGCCAATAGCTTTTAGACACTGATCCCATATTTGGAGCAAATACAGGAGAAACACTCACATCCAAAACAATTTGCTCGTTATTATGCTTAAGCTACTGGATCGCCAGATTCACTCAGTCAATAGATTTGAGATGATGAGAAACAGCTTTATGAGGAAGAGAAAGTAGACTATAAGGTGCTTTTGTGATAAATGAAGCTGACAGATGTTTGTGAAAAGAGGAGAAAAAGAGATTATATGTGCATGTCATCGACTTCTACAAACCTGACAGACTACTGCCTGTGGGAGCAACGCTGTGGTTTAAACAAGACCTGAAGAGAGTTAAATGATTACAGCTTGACTGACTCTGTGTGTCCTCAAAACACTCCCAGCCAATCTGACCCGCTACTTTCTTTTCCAAAAGTATTAGGAGGGGCTTCGTGCTTTGTTCCAAAACTTTACACAACATCAGACAAGGAAGGCAGGGCAAAGCCTTCCCTCTGCAGCAAAACTCACACCATCAGCCCTCCTCTCTCTGAGTTTAGACCACCCTCTACTGTTCTCCTGGTGGACGGGGTTGGCTTGTACCAAAGCTGCACACAGGCCTTCATTTTCAATGAGAGCACAAACAGAGGGAGACCAGGAGTGAGAGGAAGATGATGGAGAGCGTGTACCTGTGTGGGAAACACATCTGATAAATCAAGCTGGGTCTGACCTGCCCCTCCTGGACTGTTAACTGAACCTCCATACTCAGGTAAAACACTTTATGTTACATTTGTATGCTTTTTGTGTCATAAAAAAGGCAGAAATGTCACATTTTGTCTATTTTTGCTGAATGAAAAATTCATATGAAGGTGTTAAATTAAAGATAAATTGGTGAAACTCAGTGAGATCTGACTTTAAGGGTAGAAGTTATGAACTTTATATGTTTAGATGTACACGTGTCCTAAAGGTTTAAAGGGATCAAAAAAAAAAAAAAAAGCTAAATGTAAATTAAATACATTTCATTCATGTATACGATCATGTTACCTTTACAAATCAGGTCATGAGCCATGTAGCTCCCTCACAGACAGACCTAATCAGTGGCACCATCAGAATAACTCCTGGGCTAATTGGTGCAGTCCTAAAAATCTGCAGGCCCCGAGCAAAAGCCACAACAAAGTAAGACAAAGAAGACTCTGATTTCTCGTGTATTTGACGTGTGCTGAAAGAAAGTTGGAGGAGGACCAAAACGTGTTCTCTGGTAAAGGCTTACTGAGGGATTGCAATGTCAAAGAATTCTTTTAATTGGAGGCCCACTAGCAGACAGTGAGACCTCAGTGGGACCACTTAGAGTCAGTGGGATGACTGGCTGTGTGATCTGTTCCTCACTGTTGAGAAAACCCACTGCCGCAAAGTTTGACCTATCTGGTAGCCGGGACTGAATTAATCTGGATGGAGAGCCTGGATCTGGTCAGGCTGGTTCTGAGCGAGGAGAAGAGGAAAATGCTCTTTTTTTGTAAGTCAAGAAAAAAAAACATGGCTTCTGTGGTTGACTTGATGAAGACCAGCCGGGTGTGAACGACAGAGAGGAACCTGGCGGTAAGAACTGCCGATGAGATTCACAGCCCTGGCTGAGGAGCCTCTGTGTAAACACTGTCACTCCTGTCAGACCGGGGCCTGAGAGATTCATAATGTGTGGTTGCAGACGTGCAGAGGAGCCAATTCACTGAGATGAAGGTATTGAAGGGGGATGACCTGTGATTAAGGAAAGACAGGGAAAAGTCCTTTCTTGGTAATAATAACCGACTGACAGCGCCAAGGTGTTTCTGAGCCCTGACACATGGCCCATTTTCCTTCAGTGCCTTTTCCCTCTGCCCCCAGATGGTTCATAATCTGTAACAAAACAAACTGCTGCAGCTAAAAATACAGGCTTCAAGGGATTTGTGTGTGCTGCTGAACTTTCAATCCAGCTATTAAGCACTACAGTTGGCTTAGACACTTTCTTTGTGTCATTTTCCCAGAAAAACATAAAAAACTTGCTATATTATAACTCCCTTTAGACAGGCTTTTTCTCTTTTAACAAGGATAAAGGATAGCATTCTGCTTCAGCAGCAGTTTGAGTTTAGGTAATGCTCTGGGATCTGTCCCATTAAGTGTGGTCAGGACTCTTCAGTGCAACTAAACATCAAGAGGAGACCACAGGAATGACTCAAAGCCTCTGCTGTCTCTCTCTTGGACTCATTTATCTCCGCTTCTTTGGCATCTGTTAAAACCCTCTGCACATTTGTTTTGATGAGCTCCTATGTGCAGTGGATCATATTGTACGCCTGTCAGAAGTGTTAGATGAAGGTTGCTTAGCCTCACTGGCCACATTCACCAGACTGCCTTCTGGTTGGATTAGGCCTCGCTGCCAAAATCAGCCTGGAATTGGCTCCCAATGAGCTCCACTTTGAGATCCAAGCCTGGCTATTGAATGTGCAAGGAGGGACCCTCACTTAGCATGCATTTTTGAACGTCACCCCCCCTCCCGTTCCACTCATTGTGCTGTCAAAACCAATAAGATCAAATGGCAAGCCTCCCTTCCAAAAATAGACTCCAGAAAACATTACTCATAAACCAGGGATTCCTGCTCCCCCTGCTGCTCCCTAAACACTTATTTTCCTTCATGTCTTCACAGAACCTGATTTTTTTTGCTTGTACCAGCCAGGTAGAAATGCCACAAGTTAAAATGAGTCATGAAGACCAACTTACCTCTGGCTGACTTCTACCATTTCACTTATTACTGGAAAATACACCCCATTATTGGATGATAAATCCTCTGTTATTTGACCCCCTTTTATTTTAACAATTCCAAGTAGCTACTCCACAGGCAGAAACCTCAAGCAGAACCAGACACATTTGTGAAGAGCCATCTGCTGCAACCAAAGATAAGCAAAGTAATCCTACAAATCCTAAAATATTAAAATAACTTTTTTTTAAAAATATGATGCATTGCTACATTATCTGAATTATGAACAGAATATTTTCCCCTTTACATCAAGTTTTAGTCAGGCTGGATTTTTTCACTCCAATTCTTCACGCATGCCAGGGCAGGTTCATTGAAACTCTATAAGGGAGGGTCACAGAAGGTTTGTGCCAAAAGATATATAGAAATATGAAAAACAAATCCCAGCACTAATGCTCACACCCAGACACCTGATACAGATGTGGCCGTAATGAAAGTGAAGCCATGAGGGGCTGTATTGTAACCTAAGTTACATGGTAGGCGGGTCGCAGTGCTCTTACTCCACCACACGTACCAAAGACTGCTTCTTGCCATGGGCAGGGCTGTCTGCAAAGTTTAATGTGATTTCAGCTGTCTTTGCCACCGTCTGCTACTTTTCACTTCAGATTTTCATGCCCACTCACTTTATGATCAAGCAACACCCTACTGTGGAGTCTTGACTGAAAGCATGCGGCATGATGCCAACAGATGCACCTTGACAATTTCGGATTTGTGGGCAAAGTGCTTATGTGGGATTATATCGAGTTAGAGGGGGAAAGAAAAACATCTGGTCGGAAATTGAACAAAATGTACAAAATAAGTGGTAAAAAAGAGCAGCACTTCTATGGAACCACTTGGCCCAAAGAGAGAAAAGTCTGCTGATAATATTACTTGTTCTTACAGTCAGCCAAGCCAATTAAAGTGTGGTAGCCAAGAATGAAATCATCCTGCTAACAAGTACTGATTATGTAGCAAAGCTTGATTACTATTCAGAACCTCCAGCTCAATACAAAACAGTTCATCCAAGAGCTACTAAAAACCAGTTCTGAGCCACAGCATTGCACTTCATGTTGCCATGTTATGACAAACAACAGACACTGTGCTTTCTTTTTAGTCCATTCTGCCTCTGTCTTGTCAAAAATCCCCACCAACAAAATATATATAGACTTCTATTGAATATAGTCACCCACAAACACACAATTTACTTCTCTTTGAGTATTGTCTGCAGAAACAAAATGCCTGTTTGTTTGGAAATGAATGCCTATTATGCATAAACACTACATGCCGTCATCTTTGTGAGGCTATACTAAAGTACAGTAGTTTGATGACATCTGAAACATCTGTATCTACAAAGTGCAACAATGTTTGGTAATATTGAACAGTAAAAGTCTCTAAAGCTTTTATGTCATCATAAGACAGACTGACAAAACAAATGCCTTCATTTTACTTAAAACCACAAGGGAGACCATCAACAAGAAGATTTATCATTGTAATACAGTTATTTATTGAAATCATGACTGTTTATTTGTATGGATGATGTACTTCTATCTCCTTCTGCTAAAAAGAATGTGCAAATACTATGGGGCGCCAATTGTAAAGTTGCCCACACTACAAAAAACAACAACATTTCTCCACATTAAAGCCGAAAACATCACTTTTTATTCAGATTTAGAGGAACATTTGTGAAATATATTCGTCAAAGTGCTTCAGGCTTCACTTCCAGTTGTACCATCCGTCTTTTCACAGACCCTAGCTGATAGGGTTCAGCTTTATTTACATTCCCCAAAGCAAGATTTATGGTAAGTGATACGCCTCTCAAAAGACAGCAGGAGGAGATTATTAATCAGAAAACACAACTCAGGCAACATGCAGAACATGATCAGAGATAACCTTTTATCAACTGGGGCTGTCTGATCCTATTACTCCAGAAATTCTTCTTTCACAATTGGACAAAAACCAATTTCAAAGTGATGATTAATCCCAGATGTAAAGTCAGCAGACCATTAGGGGGATCACAATTTATTCTATCCAGAGAAATGTTGGTGTATCAGCGTTCATGGAAATCCCTGGAATAGCTTTTCCTCGAAACCTCAAATCCAAACCTTATGGAGTAGCATGAGGGAGAGTGCGGTTTTCCTTATAGTCACATTCTCTGGAGACTGGCAATGTGTCTACAAATTCAATGAAATAAGCTTTTTTGTTACTTAGCAACAGATTGACCACCAAAATAATTAAAGAGGCATGTTGATTGTACCTGCCCTTGCACCAATTCACTGTCACAACTGTGAATGGACATGTGAGTAGATTTAAAGTAGGTCTAAAAAAGTTGATTTATACTTTGTTGTTTGATGTTGATCTCCTTCTGATCTATTGGAAATGAGTGTGGTACAAGCAGCCCTCAGCTTTGTCCGTATTAAAGTAGTCCCTTTTCTTTTAACAGATCTTGTTCACTGTTGAAGAGCGAAGGAACCATGGGACGTGGAACATGGAGTGTATTTTTTCTGTTGTGTCTGTCTCTCTGGAGCAGTAGCCAGGCCCTCACCAAACACCCCATCCTCTCTCGGATACGGAGAGCTCCAGAGGCCAGTGGGGAAAACAAGAAGTGCTCCTACACCTTCCTGGTCCCTGAGCAGAAGATCACAGGGCCTATCTGTGCTGCTCGTGGTTATTCAACAGACAAGGACCGAGTGACACGCCTGGATGTGGCGGGTGTACGTGACCTCCTGTCAAAGCAGCGTCGAGAGATGGAGACCTTGAAGCTGGTAGTGGATGTAGATGGCAATTTGGTGAATGAGATGAAGCTGCTGAGGAAAGAGAGTAGGAACATGAACTCTAGAGTGACACAGCTCTACATGCAGCTGCTGCATGAAATCATCAGGAAGAGGGACAACTCTCTAGAGCTAGCACAGCTGGAGACGCGTGTTCTCAATGCTACAACTGAGTCACTACGTCTGGCCTCCAGATATCGAGAGCTGGAGGCAAAATACTCAGCCCTGTCTGCAATGGTGAACAACCAGTCTGTGCTGATTGGTGCATTAGAGGAGCGCTGTATGCAGGTGTACAGCCGCAGACATGAGCAGCCACCCGTCGGACCACCACTTGTGCAAGTGGTGCCAGAAAACATTCCTGTTAATGTGCCACGTTTCACCAATGAGATCCAGAGGGACAACACACGAGGGTTTGCCCGAGAGAGAGGCTCTCGCTCCGGGCCATCACCGACAAGCGGCACCCTGGAAGTTCAGAAACCACCAGAGAGGAACTTCAGTGCTGAGGGTGAGTGAGTTGGCGGATCATCCATCCATCCATTTTCATTTTTCAATTTCAAATTATGCTTCAAACATCTAAAATATTCATACTCACATTTTGAATTCCAGCCAAAAGCAACAAACTGATAATCACAGAATTAGACAGAAGCTGTAGCTGCCTTATTTTGAAAGGTTGAGGATTTGCAAACTCAGCTGGAACTCGGCTTTTCACTCAACGTAAAGATCTCAACCCCAGATGGAAATAAAAATGTTGTAATGTCTCCAGTGGGGCATGGGACTTAAAGCAAAGCAAAGACAGAGCCAACCAGTGTGATTTTACTCATCAACAGAAATACCTGACACATCCAGATCGCCCTCGCCCAAAAATAATAAAGTGTGCAGGATTTCAGTGCAGCTGTGAATGAAAGTGATCCTTCACTAGACTGTTCCATTACATGTGAGACACAACCAGGCTGCCATGATAGACTGCTAACCACAAAGAAAAGGCACTCCTGGCATACTTCATGAACTGAGTGGGCTTCCTTTACGTTATTATTATTAATAACCAGGAGGGGGTACCCCAACTTAAATAAACATGACTACATGTGTTCTTAATTAAAAATCTTGTAATGAGAATGTTGAAACACCTTGAGAAAAAGCAGACGTCGTTCACCTTTAGTGTGGGTTCACCATTTTGTTGTTTTTACCCTTAATGTATGCGAGTAATTTTATGTTGAGTGACGTTATTTGCTCCTTTCTTGGACGACATGGTAAACATCTTTGTTTCAAATGTGTTCTCTATTACTCTGTCTGCCTTTTGTGATTTTCTGTCTTGTTTACAGGTTTTTCCTACTCATTCAGCCCTCAGACTGTGACTACAGTGTCTTTCATGTTATTCATCACAGTCACTGTGCTCCTCTGAAAGTGAATAAACTGCCCCCTGAAGCAAAAACACAGTGACGACAGGCTTAGTCAAACTTTAGCTTGAGAGTAAGACTTGATGCCTCAAAATTTTCATTTTGGTTCTTTACACATTCAAAAATGGGGAAACGAGGACGTTTTAGCGAGCTTGGCTAACATGACAGGAACCATAACTTGAATAAGTTAGCATTGGTTGGGTATCTTATGACAAACTCTTACACTTGTTTGAAAAATGTTTTGTTGCTCAAACATATCAGACATTGAGATCTGTTGCAGAAAAGACAGCAGGAACTGCGTCAAATGATAGGAAGGAACAGGGGAGAAAGAAAGAGCACAACAGGAAGTCCTGCCAACTGTTAGATATTATCGTAAAGATGCTCTGTTCAGACTGAGCTGCCAGCAGTGTAGGTACCAAATGTGTTTGACTTGACAGATTGCCTGCTAGAGATGCTACACAATGTGATTGACTGTGCATTTATATGATGATCTTTCCCAATGTGTTAGCTGAATACAATAAAAACAAAAAAATAAGGTCATAAATACAAAGAAAGAGGAGCATGTGGGAGTTTTCAGATTACCCCATTAAATTCAGAACATACATTTCGAGCTTTAGCAGTTTTCTTACTTTCTTTCGAGAGATGAGTCTCCTCACTAACAACTATCAGGCGCCCTTCGGTCACGTGAGCTGAGCTGGGCCTCTGATTGGTTGAGCTTGCTATCCAATTATTTGCAATCCAGGTGGGAGACATGATTTATACCAAGCTGTAAACATATTGATTTCTGCACTGAAAATGACCTTGTTTTTTTTGGCTTGGTGTCTATGTGACTTCTGGTTCTTCCAGAGCCAGCCTCAAATGGACACTCCACAAACAGCAGATTTTCACACTTTCGCATTGTCTCAAATTTTTGGATCAGAAGCTGTTGCTTGTTACAACACAAGCAGATGCAGAACTCAATGCAAATTTAGCCAAATATGCCAAACTTAAAAGTATGTGCTAAACACTGCAATTCCTTGAATGTCCACTGGGAGCTGGCTCCAGAAGCACCGCACACCACATACACACGCCCTCTTGAAAGAGCCCATAGCAAATTCAAACATGACAACAGCCTAGATTAAAGAAAATTAGTCTGAAGAGCACATTTCTTTGTTTGCTCACTTCGCTGGGGCTCAAACAAGTCTGAGGTCACAATTTTTAAACTAATTTTACCATAGCTGTTGGCCAGGTGACTATTGGTCTGCCCAGCTACACCTGGTTGCTTCTTGGTGTGCTGACCCACAGTCCAGCTGAGTGGGCATTTTTAAATCAACTACCAACAACTGGCTTCAAAACTCGACTTCAGAAACCAATTATTGTAATAACAGTGATTATGTTTATGCTTGGGGGTTCAGTGAAGTTTCTGGCCAATCATCTAAAAAGTTATCTTTTGTTCAGTTTGTTTAGTTATCTTAAGAAAAAGCAGATGTTAAAGTCTTGGACAAAGTTGGTATTTTCTTTTTTACTTTAATAAAAGCAAATAATTTCTGGCAGCAGTGAAGTAATCTGCTCCCTCTTCTCTGCTGCTGTTGTTAAAAGGACATCTTTGCTGTGTTAGAGAAATGTGTTTGCTATTACTCTGTCTGCTTTTGTGATGTTTGTCTTTGTTTATATTTGTTGGTTTAACTTTGTTTGCCCTCAGACAGTGACTACATCATCTCTCACATATTCTGACTCCAAACGTGCCTAAAACTGCTCACAAAGCAAAGAACAACGGCCACTTGCCCAATCAAATTTTGGTTAACATATATGCAGACTTTAGTTTGAACATAAGTACTATTTAGCCTTGAGAAGGATAATATAACTGCTTTTGGACTAAAAAGGCTAGACAAAATTATAGTTTGCCCTGGCTAAGGCTTACAATGCTTTTTTGCCCCAACATTCAAGTAATTCTGTTTTTGATTATTTAGAAATGAAGCTGTCCCTAAAACATTGCAGCTTAAAGCTAAACCTGTTCAAAAGTTCAAAAACAGACTGTCCAATTCAACACTCCCTCCAGACTATCTCACCAACAGCCGACCCCTCTTGTTTTTCTTTCCTTTAGGCCCATTCAGGGACTGTCTCCATGCACAGGAAGCTGGCCACAGCACCAGTGGTATGTATCTGATCAAACCAGACGAAGCAGAGAGGCCAGTGCAGGCATGGTGTGAACAGGATATCGACAATGGCGGCTGGACTGTCATCCAGAGCAGGAGAGACGGATCTGTTAACTTCTTTAGAAACTGGGACAACTACAAGGTGATGACACGGACACTTTCTCTGCCAGTTTTTTCTCTCCTCTCCTGGGATGACCACAATATTGTAGCCATACAGGGTCAACGGGGGTGCTGTTATATGACACAGCTAGAGAAACCATCTGGGGTCTTTGGGACCACTTCCCTGTCTGGTATTCTTGTGTTTTCATTTACAGTAAAATATAATGCACTGTCAGCAGTGCTTTTCATGAAGGTAATTTGGTTCCCCATTATGAAACATTAGATGCCCCACAAGGAAGGTATGTTCCATGGCTAAATCTGCAGGCGGTTCTTTCCAAAACTGCTACTACTATGGTGCTTTTCTGGATGGATTGCTGCTTGGATTACTCCAGTACTTGATATAGACCCCATCTTCAAAGCTCTGTGAGATTGAGACGGAGTATAGATCACTGCTGGCAGCCACTACCCTCCAGGTTTCCATTCAGCCGCGCCAGGCTTGTGCATGTGTACCTAGAAGCTAAATTGCGCTCTTCAACGTTGATTTGCCGCTGCGCTCTCCCACAAAGCCACCACATATACGCACACAGCAGCTGAGACAAGGCCACGGCTGAAACCCTACATCATTCATCATCTTCTGGCTCACAAAGTCAATCCACAATCACAAACCTCAACTTTCTCCACCGAGTAAAGTGTTCTGGATGCACACGCCAGACGTAGATTGCTGGTGGTTACTCAACACTAAGGAAGAAGCCATTAGGCCAGATCCAAGAGATCTGTGAGGTTTGAGTGAGAAACCAGGATCTGGGGATGGATGCTCATTTTCCTGCAGAAACTCTGGAACATGTCACTGTTTGTCATTTCAGAGACAGTGAGGCATTCTTTTGAGACAGTGTTTAGTTTCTTTTTGAAGTTCTGTCATTTATCCATGATTCAAAAAGTCATGAAAAATTTGTCCTGTCACAATCCCACAGACTCATCCGCATGATGGTTTTTGTTTCTAAACAAGTCTCATGAGTCCAGACCTCTCAGGCAAAACAATTAGTATTTCCCCCCAAACTCTCAACATGACCATCCTTTTTTTCCTCCTTTGACTCAGAGCGGCTTTGGCAACATAGACGGGGAGTACTGGCTTGGTCTGGAAGCCATATACAACCTGGGGAAACAGGGAGACTACAAGCTGCTGGTGGAGCTGGAGGACTGGATGGATAAGAAGGTCTATGCTCAGTACAGCAGCTTCCATCTGGAGCCTGAGAGCGAGGGTTTCCGTCTGCGTCTGGGTATTTACCAGGGCAACGCTGGAGACTCCCTCAGCAGCCACAACGGAAAACAGTTCACGACTCTAGATCGAGACAAGGACGGCTTCACAGGTACAGGAACAGGGGGTCTCTTTGTCCTGTTCTACCAAACAGCTTTTAGGTGTCATATTTTGTTGAATAATCACGACTTCCTCCTCCCGCTCTCATGGCTTTTGTGATGTGGCTGCTGACAGCAGTCTGATTAGCTGCCCTCGTTTAAGACTCACTGACGTTTTAATTCAGTTTGACTTGTCAACTGGGCTGTTGAAGGATTTTTTAAAGTCAAACATGCACTGTAAGAAACAGCTATTTGAACCTTTCTAAGGCTTTGTACTGTCACTCTCGTGCACCATAATAGCTTTGTATGACTTAAAAGTCAAAGACATCACTTCTTTCACACTGGTGATTTAGAAAACCATTATTTCAGCCTCTATCTGGAACAATTTGTTTCCGCTGCTGCCTCCTCAAGGCTCTTCACTTGAAAAACTCTTCTCTCTGATTGGCCAGCCCTTTGGCAGGCTATTCAGGATGGAGCAATGCGCAGACCTTGGTGTTTGAGGCCTGCTCCTACAACATGTCATGAACCATTTAGGAGATTCTTATATGATGACCTCACCTTTTCAGCCAAGTACTGTGAAGGTCATGTGCTATTTTAAAAAAT
Source organism: Thalassoma bifasciatum (assembly GCA_008086565.1). Lineage (NCBI taxonomy): Eukaryota > Metazoa > Chordata > Actinopteri > Labriformes > Labridae > Thalassoma > Thalassoma bifasciatum. The sequence goes on from RPOG01000133.1 coordinate 179,929, forward strand.
GAAACCTTTTGAGCAGTTTACACACAGATTCAATAATTTACACCACATGAATGTGTAGAGGCTTGAAAAGTTTCACACGTTTTTTTTTTTGAATGAAGATCCAGCTTTGTTCCTTCATACTCATGTGGAAAATATAGGAAATAATAACCCTCCTTAAAAAAATTCCAGGCTGTCTCAAATGTTTAACTTTCTGAATTTGAAATAAGATGAGATAAATTTCAGTCATTAAAAAAAAGTCACAGTTTTGTTTTGCTTTTTGAATTAATTTTTACAGTTTCTTTGCAATTTAGTTGCTCCATCAACAAAGCCCTTTTTTACAAGGCCACCATGGTATCACTATTATATTCCAGGGAACTTTATATTTGTTGAGATGATGTATCATAAAATTTTGAGCTACAAGAACAACAGACTGACTTCTAGTTGAACTGACTATTTTTTCGTTATAGCATGCCTTTCATATGCCCAGTGGTCTCATTATTTTCCAATATGGCTGAAACAGCAAGGTGTTTCTGCGGCTTAGCAACAGTGTGAAAAAAGCATGATTGTAAAAAATGAACTCATCTACTTTTACTTGATTTGAAGCTAATAACTGTTCTCACTTCCTCCACTGCAGGTAACTGTGCCCATTTCCATAAAGGAGGCTGGTGGTACAACGCTTGCGGCCAAACCAATCTAAACGGTGTCTGGTACACCGGTGGTGTGTACCGCAGCAAATTTCAGGATGGGATCTTCTGGGCCGATTATGGAGGGGGCTTCTACTCCATGAAGTCTGTTCGAATGTTGATCCGACCCATAGACTGAGGAGATCCCGTATGCCGAGCTGGTCCAGGAGCAGCTATGGAGGCTGGGCCAAACATAAACCTAATTAACCTCAATAGTGACTTGAACTGCCTCTTTTAACAGAACCAGTCTGTGTGAAGATTGTTGTTTTTACATCATGATATAAGCACACATAGAGGGATTTAGGGTACAAATTTATTTATATCTGCCTTGAAACTCTTAACCACCAAACACACATTAAGTTGAAGAGAAGTGAATTATGATTGTACTGTAGTATAAAAATACAAGATGTGCGTCCTCTAACAAACCACAGTTTTCCTCATATTAAGGTCACCTGGGGAGAGGAGGCGCCACTCCTCACAGAACTTCATGGGTATGACTTTCATTCTGAAGTTTTAGTCTCATGGGATCTATAATCAGCTCTGTTAACCTCGCCAAAATAAACATTAGGACGGGGACACTCAAATATGGTATTTAACTTGTTTTACTGTTTCTTGAAGCTGAAAGTTAATACAATTTATACAAATTTCTATAGCCATTTAGAGAATACCAACACTTTTAGAGGTTTGAGGTTTGAACATTAGTTTTGTGATGATTAAGCAAAACATTCAGGATCTTTTTTCTTTGTCTTACACTTGAAGTGACCTTTAAGGTGTATGTTTAAGTACTTTTTGCGAGTACAGGTGGCCTGAAATGATAATTTATGTGTATAATTAACTTATCATAACAATGAAAGGGCCAGGTGTCCTGAGGGAACAGTAAATGATCCTATAGAAAAATAGAACTAATTTCCTCCACTGTATATGTGACAATCATTCTTTAAGTGTGCCTGCACGGATGGAAATTGCTGTTGAATGTTTTTCTCATTTAACTGTTGATTAAATTTCAGTACGTTTCTGGGAAAAAACAAGCATGTTGAGTCGGAAAAAAAAGGATGTTTTGAGTGGTTTTCGAGCACGAAAAGTATGCCGACCGAGCGAGTCGAGAGTTATAAGCGATGGGACTGACAACGAGAAACACATTGCTGGAAGTCAGACAGGATGGAGAAAGAGGAGGGAGGGAAAGCAAGGGATGAACTGAGGTGGAACTCGTCCAAATTTCCATCTTATTTCCCCTCCTCTTCCTTTTAAATACATAGAAATTTACATTCTTTCCACACAAAAGTGCTTTGGCTGTATGTTTTTATAAAATACTCTCATTGAAAAAGTCACGGGTGCCTGCACTTTTTAATCACCCGCATGGAAAGAAAGCAACATCTTTGTGGGGAAACCATCCCAGAGGAGAGGGGAGCCGGGGGCTTGGTGTGGTGGGTCTGCTTTGAACAACAACGCTACATCCAGCAGGCTTTATGTCTCAGACAAAAATAGACCCTCATACTGTTTTTACTTTCTAACCACAGCAGCCCTCACACCCATCTCTTTAACAACGTTTTATGAAGCAACTAAACACAAAACCAGGATACCGGTTGAACCCAGCTGGACATGAAAATATGTTTATGAACATGTAAAAGAGCTGGGTCTAATAAAAACAGCACTGGAATGCTAAAAAATACTGCAATAAAAGCTGAAGCCACTGAGTCACTTGGCAGAACAATATTACACAACAGATAGTTAATAAATGAGAACATTTATGGGTCACATCAGGGGACATCCTTGTTTATTCAGATTCAGTGGCGTCCTGAGCTGTTCACTAACTCATAATGAGTGTATGACTAGTTGGCTCTGAGGCTTTGTTAACACAAGCACATACCAAGTCTGTGGAAGTGTGTCATGTAGAGGCAGCAGATACTGTACATCTTATGAAAAGCTACCTTGCCTCTTGGAATTATGAAGTAGTTCAGTATAAAGTGTTTGCTCAAGTACTGACAGCTGGTTGTGCTTCATGTTGGCGTGATAAAGTTGCTGGGATACAGATACATAAATTGCAGAGACATCCTGTTTCATGTGGTGACACATTTCTGTGGCTGACTCAGTGAGAGCCAGTCATCAATTCAAGTCTCATCACAAACTAAACTACTTTTCCTGTATGTTTACTGTCTGCTGTTTCCAACGTCCAACAAAGCAAGAGGAAAACATGCTTACCTTAAAGACCCAGCAAAGAACCTTTAATTTGGTATAATTTTACCCCATGTATGGACAAGAGAGTGTACGCACATGATCGAAATCTTAAGACCAGTTGAAAAATTGCAATAATTTACATTTACACTCTTGACTCTTGAAAAGGTTCTAGGTAGAGTTTCACAATGCAGAAATAAGAAATTGGAGTGAGACAAAAAACAATGAGTGAGCATTTAATTGAAAACCGTTACTAATCTGAAACAGTCTGCTAATTAATCAAAAGTTTAAGATAGCAGCTCAAAAAAACCATAATAACCCAAAATAGACAAAAATGTTTCAAAGAAGGACTAATGAGGACCAATGTTCTCGTTGATCATTTTAAAAGTCTGTTTCTGCATGCTTGTTGCAAGTGTTTCCAAGAAGCAGGTGGGAACGTTGCTCCAAGTGGTGGAGATGGCTTCATGTTTGCTCCTCTATCTGGGAGCAATCTCTATTTATGAACTTGAATCCACATTTTTGTGCAGATTTTGGCTTTCAAATGCTGAGCTTTAAAAGTTTTGATCAACTGCTGAATAGACTACTTCAGTTCAACTGTTTTTTTTTCTGCAATGAATTGATTGTTTAATTTGTTTAAGATTCAACAGTGCAAAATATAAATGTGTGCAACTTTTCAACCAGTCTAAAGATTTTGATCAGGAGTTTATCTACTCACCTTTCTGATCATGTCCTGAGCAGTGTTTCAGTTTGGTGACTTATGTACAGTAGAGCATGTTACTCCATGGGAATTTTCGCAACATAAAAAGTGAAGCTGGCTGTTTAAGCAGGAAGCTGTTGAGGCTGTAACCTGACCTCTGGCAGCATTAACAGGGTGAAACAACTTAATGAAAAGATTTTATCTTCCGGTTGATTGTCTCTTGCTTTTGTAGATAGTACAAAGGCATCAGTACAAATTTCAGTTTGTTGATAAATCAACCAATAGCTTATGAGAGAATTTTTGAACTTCTCTAAGATTCTGTTCTGCTGTAGATTGTTTCTCAATAGTTTTATCGGTAAAGCTAATGCTTGTTTCAGTCAGCAAGGCTCAATCTTCTGATTGCTTTGACACATTTCTTGGCTCCAAAATCCATTCCCAGAGCCCATCACAGAAATATTTTGGCTTCATTTCTATGTCCATATTTGTCAGTGGGTGAACCAAGCTGATAAGTGACCAGACGTCTGGCTTTTCCTTACAAATATTTGAAAGGGGTAAAATGTCACAAAATTTACAGCCCAACGGTTTTCAAAGCAGCGATATGAAGTAGAAGATTCTACACTTTCAGCAAATCATCAGATTTCATCAACGCTTAATGTTTGCTCTGGGTTTTGGTGTTATCAATTATCAAGTTAGTGACAAGGCTGTTGCTGAAATCATCTCCTCCTATACTGACGATATACCCGTTCCTATATCTGCATTTTATCATGTGAACGGGAACTATGGGATACTGATTCGTTTGTATGAAAACTTGCTAGCTCCATGAAAAAGTCAAATTTCATAGAACTGATGCCCAACTGAGCGAACATGTTCGTAAACCAGACGGCCTTCTTGCAGTCACAAGCCAGCCTCTTAAACATGGAGCCTGAACCTGCCACAGAGTGCCAGTGTGGGATGCTCTGTTACCACAGACGCTGTGACCCAAGTCTTCCAACCCCTCTGCCCACCACACACTGAACCCTTATATTTTAAACAGCCTCGTGGGGCCATGGAAATGCATGTTAAACCCACAAAACACAACCTATTGCACAGTCAAATGTTGGAACAGAGAAGGTGACATCTTTGGCTCCGGTGAGGGGACCACACTCAGGCCTGCACAACCTCGAATGCTTGTCTACCAACAGACTGGTGATGGTTGGTTGCTGCTGCCGTGTGGTCCTCAGAGAACCACTGCAGGTTAAAGAGGTGAAAGCTCTTTTTGTCACCATGTTAGGCTCCTCTGTCTTTGAGTTACACCACCAAAATGGCACAGAAGCTCGGAAGATTTCTGGAAGAAGCTGGCTGTTCGGCTATTTGCTGACAGACATCTGCAGCTGGCAGAGTCCGTGAGAGTGACTCATTAGCCCTCCAAAGCTCAGTTAGTGTCAACCGGCAAATCACCGGACAGGATGTGGAGCTGTTTTCTCTGAAAATAAGCACCATGACCAATTTGTGCGTCAACCCGCACGGTTAAACAACCCCATAAGTGAGTCCACTCGTAAGTGCCCTTTTGATTTAAAGCTTAGCAGACAATTGTTTAAGATTGAAGATCATTTGAAGGGATCTGTGAAGGCTCACTAAGCTTCAGACAGCTGCAGTTTCCACTCTCGTGTTCTACTAAAACGTAGAGAGGAGAGATATGTCTCTTTGCTGTGAAGCACACAGGAGAGTACAGGGATTTGGGAAATCAGATTCATCTTAATGAGTTTTATTTTATGACAGAAAGAGGTCAGCTTCAGCACAGTAGCCCAGAAATATCAAACAAAGGAACATTTGAGCTCTTCCAAGAGTGCGTCTTAAGTTTTTCAGAAACGTAGTCTGTTAAATACATCTCTCAGTGACCAGAAATTCAGATGGTTTTCATTGTACATGTAGCTGGCATGAAAAGTTTGTTTGTTCTAGACTCAGACCTTGAAACTTCCTTATCAAATGGATCTAGTTGGAGAAGACGTATGACCTTAAAACACTGTGGAGTCAGCATTAGTCACTGAACTGGAGGTCTCACTAATAGTCTACAGTGTGACGGTTGTTTCTGTATGTACCCTGGATATAAGGTTTCACTTATTGTGATGAATGTTGTGAGTCATGGAGGTCTGCGGAAAGCTTCTCGACCGCCTGAGGAGACAGAACCAAAGGAGTGATGGCCCTGACTACTCGACTGTTTTTTTTCACCGTAGTTAAAACAATGAAAAACAAAAAGACCTCCCAGTCTAAACCTGCTGAAGAGAGGCAGGAGCCAAGAAGCCACAGAGGACAAAAGAAGGAACCACAGACGTACTTTACATTCAGTCCAGCAGAAGAGTTAATAAAATAAATGGAGTTTTACCACTAAGTTGCTACCCTGCAAAGACCTGAACGGAGTCAAAATACCAATATATTGTTCTTGTGTTAAATATGACCTCAGAGCCATATGGATATTATTTATTTACAGTAGTAAAAAAGAGGGTCATCCAAAGTTTATCATCCTGCAAACAGTACCTCAGGTTTTCTTAATATATTCATCTGTTAAGTCTGTATGAGACAGAAATGTAAACTGAAGAAGCCACGAACAGACACTCTAACCAAACTTACAAACATCTAGAACTTTAACTTCTCTGTTGTCTGCTCACAATTTCTACAGGAAAAAAATCACAAAGTGTTCATTTGATAGCTGCTGGCTCAATCTAATATTTGTCAGTTTTTTTTTTTTTTTTTTAACAAAACAAAGATAAAAGGTCTTTATTTTTGCATTTTCAAACTCTTGATCCTTATTGAGTGGATCTTCTTATCTCACATTTTACTGAAAAGATTCAGAATTATATTTCCTTTGTATTCTCCAAAAGTATTTGGATTGAAATGTAGGTCTTACAAACTGAGTTATACTGAGCCAACACATGGACAGACAAATTTGATTAAAGTCCGGCAGAATCCAGTTCTGAATAAGTTTTATAAATGATGGATAGTTTTTTTTTCCATCCTTTCTGAGTGGAACTTGTGACTCTATGATTGGACAGGAAATACACAGTATGAACTCTTCCTTTTACTATAGTTCACATTTTAGCTGTTGCAGTAAGTAGCTGCAGATGTGAAAACTTTTTAGGGGAGACAGAATTTAGTGGTTAAAATGGGACATGATTCAACTTTTTTCTTAATGACAGCTTTTTCCAGTTTTTAAAACAAAGATTCTGGCTCCCGTTGTTGTGTTGAATAAGGCTGAGATTGTTTCATGTGGGATATCGAGGGTAGTGAGTAAGAAAAAAGTCCCCCTTACTCCAGATGTGATGAGCAGTAAAAAGTTTTGAAATCATTAAAATAAACATTTTGTTACAGCCTCATCCTTTTTCTCACTTTACATTCTTGGCTCTGATAGGAATTATACATCAACAGTGCAGACTGTTTTATTCATCCAGGTTGCAGTAACAGCTCTGTTAAAACTGATACTGTGTTTTGGGATGATATAAAACCAATTTAGAAAAAAAGGGGCAGTACTTGCTGACTAAAAATGAAAATGTTTATGTGTTATATCTTTGAGTCATGACCTTGCTGCTGACATTTATGATTGTTGGTATTTAATCAAAACATGGAGCTCTGCCAGTTCTTGAAATCCCATTTTTTGCTCAACTTCTCTGCACTGGGTTAGGTCACACCATAGACACACTTTATTGACTGAGGTCTGTGTCACTGTTATAATGTTAAGATAGCCTACCATCTAGTGGCCGCTTAGTTTTACTACAAGATGATGGGAGATGGGACAGGAAAAATGGTCATTTCTGGAAACACATCAATAAATGAATCAAACGTCGTTGTCACTTTATCACTTTCCTTTTTCTTTTTCTTTTTCTTTTTTTTTTTTTTTTTTAAAAAAAGGGTCCACGTGCTTTACATAATGTAGTTATTTCGATTAGGGAGGATATGATGTTGAAAATCAAGAGAGCATTGTGACAATTACATTCTCGACATTTCAACTTTATTTTTGCCATTTCGACTTTATTCTCGACATTTCGACTTTACTGACTTGATGAGGAGGAGGGGGAAAAAAAATTCCTCCCCCCATTTTTTTCGCCTCACTGTGGCCCCAATACTCCGTCGTACATAACGGAGGGGACTACGCAACAATAAAAAGTTATTAGTGGAACGATATCTTATAGAAATACACAGCCAAGTTAAAAAATACTACTGAATATATAGCCAATAAAAATAAATACATTATATTATATTATATTATGTTATATTAAAAAGGGAAACATTAAAATAAAAAAGGAATACAATTTTTTAATGGTATTTCATAATTATGATATAATCTCAGATAAAAGTTTAAAAGTTAAAACATCAGGTTTGTTAAGAAATGATGAGATATGAATTATCTCTAAAATGGTAGTTCTACATTTTTGACCGAAAGTCTTGTCTTACCATATTACCTGAATTAAACTTATAAACCCTTTTTTTTTTCTCCATCAAACTACCAGCTTTACTTTGGTATTTGATGAGATGATAAGAATGTTGTTTGCAGTGCTCTTCAATGTGTTATTTAGCGAGATCTCCAATTTTCTTTTTTCTGACATATCTCTTCCTTTATTTTTTTTATTTTGTAGTAGATGGTGTGATTGTAACTTTTAATTTCTATCGATGAAAACAGATTTGGTGCAAGTGGCACTGACCCCTGCTTAAAATAACTTTACCAAAGGTAGTGTTGCATATCTTTCAGATTTCTATGAGACATATCTGCAGATCCACCCTTGTTCTATGTTTACTGTTTTTTGTTTGTCTATAGTTTGTCTCACCTCTGATAAAATGTCTTTATTGGAGTTTAAGCAGAGAAATTTTGGTTGGGTGTTGTCCAACCAAGTCAAAGTTAAAACGAGGACCATGAAACTAGCTTACACCATGAAGTAATGCGGTTTTCTTCTTTACTTCATTTCTTTTAATTAAGTTTAAAGTTTAAAGAAGTGAATTGGGCGGGGAAGAAGAAAAAAACACAATCTTGTGTCGCTGGGTGATGACGCCTGTCAGCGCTTCATAGACGCGATGGCTGCTCATGTTAGCGAGCTGGAGGTTGCAAAGAAGAATTTAACTGATGCAATTGGTGATAATGTCAAACAGTGAGTAAAATCATAGTTTCACGAGTTTTTTTTATTGTTGTGATGTTTCGTTTTTGCTCATTTCTTACCGCCTGTCGCTTGCACTCTCCAGATCGCAGCTAGCACATGCTAATGTGTGCTGCCTCTTAGCAACAGTCCAACCATCCACGAGCGGATGTTTTTACTTTTTGTAGTGACAAATAATGTGCTCTTGTTAGAGAAAGGCATTCAGAAACAATCCTCCGCTTTGCCCAGCATAAACAGAAATCAGAAATGACATGTTTTCATGTTTTGAATCGAACTGTGGTTAAAATATGAACAATGCAGCCTCGTCAGTGCTCTTACCTAATGAAGTGAAGTTTATCATCCTTCATTTTTTATTAATGTTCAGTGTATTATCTCTCTGCGTAGTTACTGGGCAAATCTAAAGCTCTGGTTTAAACAAAAGATCAGCAAAGAGGAGTTTGACATCGAGGCACGTCGTCTGCTAGCACAGGAGAATGGTAAGTGAGGTTATGGTCTGCTTCATGTTGAATAATGTTAACTGGAGAGCATTTTCTCATTAAAGCTTTCCTTCTCTTCTTCAATCTCTGCAGTTCATGTTCACAATGACTTCCTCCTGGCCATCCTCACACGCTGCCAGATCATTGTATCCACACCAGGTACATTTTTAATGACTGTTGGTTCCATCGAAAAACTGTCACGAACCTATATTTTTGTTGAACTTTCTTATTTAAATTGACAAAACATAGACTGTATAGAATTATTTAAAATACATTTTGTTAGCTTTGTAAGATACAGATTTTAGGGATTTATTTGTCAAAATTAAATGTGAAAACGTATATGGTAAAAGGCACCAAAATAACATGCGATATTGATAAATACTTGACTGCAAACCAGTGGCTGTGCATTTTGCAAACTACATTGACCAAAATAAATCCATGTAGGAAATGTTTGCACCAATTTTGTTTTATTTATACATCTTATGTTTTGTTTTTCATTGTGAAGAGGGTGCAGGACCATTGCAGTGGCAGGGGGGTGCTGCTTCAAAGCCTGGAAAACCAAAAGGAAAGAAGAAATGTTCCTCCAGACAGAAATTTGATGTGAGTACCCACTTACTTACATTTGTCCCAATAGATGCTTGCTGTGTTTAGTTAAACAGCAAATCAGCAGACAGTTTTGAAAAACAGATCCTTCCATGAGATGCTGTGTGAGCAATACTTTTAAACTTATCTGAATTCAGCAAGCCACCAGATGCTAGATTGGTTGTTTCTATATGCCCCCCAGCATCGTTTCCAGCCTCAGAACCCCCTGAGCGCCGCCCAGCCTTTCAGCCCTCGAGAAATAGGTGCAGGAGGAGTGGGAGGTGAGGAGGAGGAGCTGCGTCTCAGCGCCCACACTCTGCTGCTGCCCACACGGGGTCAGCTGGAGGCTCGCATGATGGTAACAGCCTTCGAGCTAGGTCTGGATAACATCACAGACGATTCTGTCAACACCATGATCCATGCTGTTGAGGTATGTACCCATCGTCTAATATCAGCGAGGTTTATTCAAGGTGATTCCGTAAGACCAAACAACTACATACTTATTTTTAAATTACTTCAGTACTTTGGACTGTCTGTTTTTAAAGTCTTTCTGTCTGTCTGTGTATAATTATCTTGCCAACATGATAAATGTATTTAAAAGGTCATAAGTGATGTGTGACTGATATTTACGATACCAGTTTTCTTATCCATGAAAAAAGCCACTGAACAAATAACTTCATTTAGTCAGCTTTTATTTCTGAAATGCAGATATCCTAACACAATTGTAATGTGCAGTTACTTTCAGTTACATTTGAAGGACACAATGTTAGTTTATGTATTCTGAAGTTGATTCAACAAAAAATAAAGGGTTCATAGCTAAATGTGATGAGCAGTAACTCCAGGAAGAAGGTGAGGTCTAACGTTTTACATTATCAGTCGAGAGGCTTCACCAAACAGAGGGATCTATTTTGAATACATACAATATATTAGTAGATCCAGTGTTTCTCTTTTCCAAGTGTATGTTTCCTTTTGAGTCTTTCGAAATGTTTCTTGCAGTTTCATCCCACCCAGCTGTAAATATGATTTACAGCCAGGTTTACCCAGGCTGACTTGCTGCTCTGATTTATTTCAGCACCACCTGAAAGATGTCCTGACAGCCGTAATCACAAGGAGGAAGGCCTATCGAGTACGGGACGGTCATTTCCCTTATGCTTTTGGCAGTGATGTCACACCACAGCCTTATCTGAAGAACAGCCTGGCTGCTTATCACAGTGTTACTGAATGGTAGGGACAGCTCTGCTACAGTGTGTTGAATTACTGTTGTGCATTACGGATTGATACATCAGAAAGCAGCTGTTATGTACTTTCATTGATTATTCAAGTAAGATTGTGGGCACTGTTCAGCCCACCTTATGGTAACATCCTGATACCATTTCACATCTACAGTGACCCTTATTCTCTTCTCTCCATGAGTCCCCCTCCCAGTGCCTCCCTTGCTGCCGGTCCACCACCTCAGGTGTCTCCTGATGAAGCCGAGCAACAGGCTGTTCACTTATTGGCTTGTTCTGCAGACATGCTCCCTGCACCTCTTCCTCCAATCAGCATGTTTGATCTTTTGGAGGCTTTACAGGTAATAAACAGGAGCACTTGTTCATCCCTATCATCTTCTATTTGCTATAAAGCATGTGTTTGTCAGTTTTTAAAAGTCGAGAAAGGTTGGATTAATTTTAAGGCAGTGCCATGGCTAATGATGGTATGATTCTGCGACAGTTTACATCATTAAGTGTTTTTAATGCTGTGAATTTGTATTAACTGAAGATTTTTGTGTGTAGTTCTCATTTTCTATACCCACTCTTATCAGCTATAACCTGGCTATGGTTGATAAAAGTGGGTTGCTCCCTGACTTCCTATTTTAAGAAAAATTTGAGTTTCTTTGTCTAACCTTTTTAAAACCCAATCAAACTTAAAGTAACCAAGTTTTTAATTAGCCATAAAAGATTTTCAGCTTTAACATTTAATTTGTTGTCTGTGCACAGTTTTTGATAAAATATCGGTTTCATAGTAGTTGCAAATCGTCAAATTTTCGTTTTTGTTTCAATATTTGACACAGCATGCTTTACATCTCTGGAAGTGGGGTGGGTTTTTTGCAGTCATCTTGACAAACTGCCTCAACCACTGTCTGCTTTCACCCCTAAATTTGTAAATTTAGTACTTTTTTTTCCACTGAAGCCTTAATAGTTAAAGATCTTTCTAATGTATGTGTGTATTGTAGGTTCATCACAGTGTGATGCCCTCCCACACCATGTATGCTCTGAACATGGAGCGTATCCTCACACGCCTTTGGCACCCAAGCCATGAAGAACTGGAGCAGGACCACGTGCACCGTCAGCGCCTTGCTGCCAAAGAGGGGGTCCTCGTCAGCTGAGAAATACTGACACAGGACTGTATGTGAGCTGTGGGTATCATCGGCAAACAGACACAAAACGATACCCATTTGGAAAATGCTTTGTCAGAGAAAAACTGAGGACTATTTTATGATGAAGCGTAAATTTGCGTCTTACAAAAAAGGATCAAAGCAGAACTGGAGCAAGATGAAACAAAGCGTACAAGAGACACAGACGCTGCCTCTGAAAAAAGCTGGTAAATTATCCCCTCGGTTGATTTTTGGTGTTCAACAAGCAATTTTCACAAACAATTGCATTTCAAATATATCTGGTATTTGAAGTGAGGAGATGTCAGCAGCCTTGAGCACTAGTCAAACAAGAGTGTGAATGTGTGGTTGAGTGTGGCTAACAACTCAGCCAGCAAAAAAAAACTGCAGTAGGTCTTCATGATCATGCTGTTGGATCTACATGCTACACATCCAAACCCTGATGTTTGACACTTGGGTGTGTTCACCTAACTTTACCTTTTAGATCTTCTCTATTTCCAATTATCATGTTTTTCTTTCAGTGCGTTCTGCAGCTACCCTCACTGAGATCTCACCATTCACTTTGCAAAGCAGTACTTCATCTTGACAGTATGCCTAAAGCGTTTGCCTTCCTGCTTATACATCCTTTGAACTCTGCAGTAAGGAAATTTAAGTTTTGAAGAATGTGATGGATTGGAGATAGTGTGTTTTTTTTAAAAAACAGGGCTGCACTGCTGCTTCATTTCAAAGGTGTCTCAATTTGTAATTGTTTATTCTCAGGATAATTTTCAAATGTCTCTGCAGTCTCTTTTGCTCTGTCAGAGCATGGTCAATCCCAGTCTGACCCACTGTCCTGAACTGTGTTTGGGATTGTGGGTCAGAATAACTCTCATAAAAGCATCGAAGCATAATAAAAATTGGATGGTAATGTCATAGTACTAGGTTCTTAAGATTTTAGGGTTACAAAGTTGAAACCTGCTACATTTGTTCTGATGTATTAGATATTACAGACACACGTATATTTGCAGCCTTATTTCCAGATTTTAAGGTGGCTGCATTTGAATTGACTTCACAGGTGCAACACAAATTCCAGTCAAACTTCAGTCTCAAGGATCCCAAATGAAAAGGTCTAAACAAGCAGTAAGGGATGACATGTGTGGGTTTATTGTGGGTGTGCAGGGTCATTAAAATCTGCAGGATAGCTGCCACCCCTTATGGCTATATTGTTGAGATATTCCCTTCAAACACTTCATAGGTGTCCGGTGTAAAGCCACTAAGTTTCTGTCAGTGTGAGAGATCCAAAATGTGTGAATGGATAAAAATATTTTTGTTATGCCTCTGCTCTGAAATGTCTTTTTTGCTATGTTGTTGGTCCAAAGGTTCTCATTTGAGTTGTAAATTTGTTCTGTATTTTTGTACACGAGGCTTGTTTGTAAGTTATAACAGATCCAAAAATAAAGCTTTTTTGTACATGTTCAATTGCCCTGTCAATTAGTCTCAACTAAATCAAGGAACGTGATTAAATTTAATAGTAACACTCAAATCTCCTCACCATTATAATGATCCATAGTTTTGTTCACTTGAAGTGTTGTACAGTTGTACAGTTCATAAAATAACTTACCATGGTCCGGGTGTTCTTAATTTTACCTTTTTTTTTTCAGAAAACTGTATACAGACCTGCTCAAGCCTCACACTCCTTTAAGAGTCACCAGCTGTAGTGGAAAGACGGTGATTCACCCTCACACCCGTCCCGGTGCGCACGCTTAAGACCTCTTTCCATATTTGGCAGTCTAAGGCTCACTTCCGACACACACCGACCAATCAGCGGCCACGCAGAGTCACCAGCTATTACAGGCGTCCCACACCGCACTGGTGACTCAATATCCCATCCGCCCCAGTTGCTCTGATAACAAACACTTTATGTACAATCACAGAGAGGTTTAATAAAGCATCTACAAAAACACACATATCTATACGCGTGTCAAACATTTTATTTCGTCATATTTACAGTTCTGAAGTGCTCAAAATACAGCGTACAAATATTATTACAAAGTATTATTTCAGGTCTAACATTAGTTACACCTTTATGACAAACTCGTATCAACAAAAGGGTTAAGAAAGTAAGGCAGGGGTTTGTCAGTAAACGCTACACACACCTAAAGGAGTCCTTGCAGGAAAAGGTGTGAAACATGTCTTTTTTTAATTGTTAGTGTTATTCTGTACAGTCTGTAAAGAAGCTGGTGGGACTCAGTGCTCGACTCAAGTCTATTTGCAGCTTGTAATAACAAAGGGCCTCGTTCACACTGTGTTTCTGTCTGATGCAAAGTGCTCCCATGAAGTGACTGTCTGACAGGACTGCACGAGATCTCATCAGTTTAGGATGGTTTTTATGGTGGAAGAGTGACATACCACTGGTACTCATTCATTTAATACACATTGAACGAAAAGTGTCAAAATGCAAGAAATACCAAAGTTGTACACTAGAGGAAGCACATGTTTACTGTGAGCTGAGTGCGCCCCTGCACTGAGTTTGGTGGTATCAGACCATTATACTGACCAACTACATCCCAGTCACTTCCCATTTCCTGCAACAACTTACTGGACAGAGTCTGAAGGGTTATTTTAGAGGAAACCTTGAAATGATATGGCTGAAAAGTCTCGCTTTAAGCTGCATTTGGTCCCCAAGAAACGTCCTCCCTTTCACTTTAGAAAGCTTGGAGCTGCTGCGTCAAAATGAGCTGGCAGCCGCTGTTAACGTGGTCCATGACCTTTTGCTTGAGCAGAGCCAGCTCGTCCCGGAGCACGTTGGCGGAGGAAACCAACTCCGTGTTTTGGTTCTTTAGGTTCTTGACCCTGTCCTCTAACCGGGAGATCCGCTCCAGCTTCCTTTTCCGGCATTTGGACGCGGCCACCCTGTTCCTCATGCGCTTTCTCTCTGCTTTGATGCGCTCCTGGCTCTCCATGTCGATGGGGGAGAGCGGTGGGGTGTCTCCGGACATCTCGGGGACAATCTGCGGCTCCTCCTTGAGCGTCTGGAGCCGCTGGTGCTGCGCAGCCGCGATCTGGTGGTCCATGTGGCTGTGAGACGGCTGTGGAGCGGCGGGGTAGCTCATAGGTTGGTGTCTCTCGCTGGCAGGTGCAGACCCAGAGCCTATACCTCGGTTGAAATTGCCCAAGTTTGTGTACTCTGGTGGGTCTGTGCGCACAGTGCAGCTGAAGGGAATCCCACCGCTCTCGGACACAGCAGGGCCGGATGCAATGCCGCTGCTCGCACCGATCTGTGCGTCAGGGTGCGCGGAAGGGGGCTGCTGCTGGTAGTGGAGCTCAGCCAGAGCCTTTGCAAACCCTTCCGCGAACCCCTCCTGCTCGTCCGTGATGTTCTTGGGACAGATGAACTGGGTCGGGGTGGGGGTCGTGAGCCCGTTACAGGACTGGATGATCAGTCTCTCCAGTTCCGGAGAGGCCAGCTTCAGCAGCCCCACATCAGGGGACGTGAGGATATCCAGGGCCTTAGCGCTCAGCTGTGGCTTGAAGTTTTTCGGGTCATTTAGGTTCAGAGTCATGGTCTGTTTGAGGGTTTTGGGGTTGAAGCCGTACACCGCTGCTGTCCCGTCATGCTGAGAGTTTGAGGCGTTCACGGCTTCGTCGTAGAAAGTCGCTTCCATTTTCTTGGACATAAAGTTTTTTTGATATCACCTTATCTCAAGAAAAAGAAGTGTCCAAAATCGCCTGTAAACATTCGTTCTGTGACACTTTGTTTCTGAAATGTCTTGTGATCGAGCCCGCCTATTGTTGAAGTTCAACTCACTTGACAACTTCGTGTCCTGAGAAAACTTTTCCCTTCTTGTGATCCGCGCGATAATAAACACACACCGCAATTCCTTCCACCGTAAAACCTCACTTCCTTTACATCTGAAGTCTTCTCTTTGATTACCTCTCCTCCGTAAAAAACTACAAACACAGCCTGAAACGGGATAATACTTTCTATCACTTCCAACGTGGAGACGAACTTTATCCACCTCTAAGCTGCTGCTCCACTGAAAATAACAATGATGTCATTTCTACGGCTTCTGATTGGCTGGAGAGGGTTTGGAGGGCGGGGGCTGTCTAATGACATGCAGGTTGCTTTGACAACTAGCCATATCCCCGCCCCCCCGCGATGGCTTATGGGATTAGGTAATGCAGACAGTGGAGCAATGTACTCTGGGATTACGTAGTGTTTTTGAATATTTAGTTACCCGCTCAATTATTAGTTACCTATCCTTAAAGACAGCACTGACCCACATTCTCAATCAAGGTTAGCTTTGACTGGGACACAACATCAACCGATCATCATTAAGTGACATATGTTTGATATAACAAATACACTCTGACGTTTCACCAAATTATATATTTTTCATAAATCTAGGCCATCAATATAAAAAAATAATCTCAATGTAAATGTTGCAACACAGAGGCTACTAGTGCCCATACAAAAAGATTAAAAAAAATAAAATTAAAAAAAATAAAAAACTGAGTAAAGTACTGTGTGCTGGTTGAAGAATTAAATGGTTCATAAAGAGAAGTAAAGGAGGTCATACCTGTGCCAAAAAGCTCTTCAAATAGACATTACTCTGGGAATTTCTATAACCAATGATTTTAAAGTCCTGTATAAATCTAACAAATTTAGGTGGATATCTGTTTACCTGTAAAAAGGACATGACAAGGGAAAGGCAATTCTAAAAAATAAATAACTGAAGTTTTCAGCCTTTAGGATATTAAATAAAATGAAAATGAAATATACTTTACTGATCCCAGAAGGGAAATTTCAATATTGTTAGTAGTAGTTTCCTTTTTTCTAAATAATAATAATAATAATAATAATAATAATAATAATAATAAAGTATCGTTCTTGAGATTGATTGCTGCTGCTAACACATTTACACAGAGAGTGCCAGTAAACAGTATTCAGCTGAAATTATTAGGCCACACAGAGACAAGCAAACCTTAAACATCCTGTATACAGTTTTAATAACGTGACACAGGTGGGGTTAAAGATAGACAAACACACATCTAAAACCACACAGGAAAAAGAAAATCATCGTTTATGGTAGGAAGTAATGTTCCATTTTGGATTGCCCCAATAACAAGTAGAATTGCAGAAATGTATTTCCCCAAAATAAGCAATGATACTGCCAGATTACAATACCGTTTTCAAAATGATGCAAGCTATAACAGTGTTAAAAGTACAACAAGATGTTTTGTCATTTCCATTCTTACTGTTATTATGTCTTTGCCCTTTACATGAAATTATAAGGCTGCACTCTTTGAACTATTTGTATAAATCAGTAAACAGAAAAGAATGTCATTAAAATCCAAATGAGTACATTAATGTATAGATTTTTGTCCGGAGACTCTTTGGCCAGCCTGGCTCCTTATTTGGCCACTAGCTCTGTGGTTATGATCTACTTCCTGGTTTGAAAAAAGTTGACTATGTATATGTGGTCTATGTTACAGGCCTTAAAGGTAAATATAGAGCTACATAGATGACTGAAGGTTCTGTACAGCTGCAGTCCAGCCTATTTGGCCTCCTCCATTGTATTATTCAACATGTTCTCCTCAAGCCAACTATAAATAAGTTAACAGCCCCAGACAGCCTGGGAGAACCAGAGTTGCTTGAGGTCAGCACTCTTGAGATGAAATGTTGTCCTCCCAACACGCTGAACAACACCCATTTAGAAGTATTTGACACCCTGTTGTGAAAATCCTGCTGCAAATGCTTCAGAAACTTTAGTGTCTAATACAAGCGCAGAAATGAAGGCAAACAAGGCCTCAGCTCTTCTTTTGTTATTTCTCTCTCAACATCTCGCAGCAGCAATGAAACCATCACTTTATGAACTCTCTGTACACCTGTGTAAAGCTCCACTGAGTTGTATTTTCCTATCAGACTGCTGCTGTGTCCTGGCCGTGCTTCCTGTTCCTCTGTCAGCCTTTCCCCTCTGCTGGCCTGATGGGGTCGCTTTTAGATAACAGCGCTTTCCTCCTCCCTGCACGGGCCAGCTGTTTCCACAGCATGAAGTTTTCTAATCAGGAGCTCGTCCTGCCCTCCTCTCAACATGCCTGATTTTGTTGAACAGAGGTGGGACAGCCTCACTTTTCTTTAGAGCACAGCATAGAGAAAAACTATATACACATGTGTGGATGTATAAACACAGCAAAGTTTTGATTAGCTTCAGGGGTGGACCAGAGGGAAACACATAAAGTGACACCCACAGACACGGACAGAGATACATGGGGCAGTGAGAGAGACAGATGAGATTTCAAACACTGTCCATTCAGTGTTTGTTGAAGACCATCTGTTTCTTCCTGTCCTGCTGCTTGGTGTTTCTCTGTTCTCCATCTCTGCTGATCATTCCTGATCCAAACACACTCATCACAGCCAGCAGCACTTCCTCTAGACAGATGTTGATCTCTCTAAGAAAAAGAACAATAAAGTGGACAGTCCAGACAGGATACAGAGGGGAAAGTTTGACGTCTTCAATCGTAAGCCATATCTGTAACTCATTAAAACATTTTACAGTAAGTTATGTCAGTAATTTATCTTTAATATATGACACAAAGCATTTTTCACGGGACTCTCTTTTATGTTGAGGCAGTAAAAGCAGGGATATACCTAACAACATTAACCATGGCTGCACCCTTTTTAAGCTGAGTCTGTTCTGTAGCCGTTTTATTATGCGTGCTGGCTAAATAGCATGACTGTTGCTCTCAAATTGGAGACAGAGACAGAGAAGTGTATTTAGACATATCTAGACTTTCCCTGCAATGATGAATCAAGTATTTGCTGCAAAAGTGTTCCTGTGATCAAATGAAAATTTCTAAATGTTCCTAAGACAGTACCAGCAGTCACATTTGAAACTGGACAAAACCTCAAACTGTCTTTTTCAACAAACCTCAGGGTATCAAAGGGTCCGAAAAGGTACAGATGGTTTTTGAATCCTGTCATGGCAAATACTCTAGAAATCAAGTATGAGCCGCCTCGTAATTAGATTGTAAACAGATGATTTTGGAATGTGTGTCACTGAACATTCTAACTAGACACAAGAGAGACTACATTTAGAAAAAAAATGGAAGAAACAGAAAATGTCTTAGCTGATATCATGCTGTTGTGTTCAAGTTACTCAAATACATCATTTGAGATGATGCATCTACTTGTATAAAATTTGGGTCTTTGGACCCATGTAGTACCATATTTGAGGATGCTTTGATCCAACATATTTCTTGTAAAATTGCCATGACTAAGACAGAAAACAATACATATTTGTGTTGTAACATGTGTCAGTTGTTGGCACATAACTCTTGTTTTAGACTTTGTACTGCTCGGTGGTGAAAAAAAAAATCGGCTCCGTCCCTTTTGTCCGCTCTCGCGTTCCGTTGCGCACACCATCTGCAGCACAAAGTCCAGCGATCACACACTGAAGAAAGATGTTTCAAAAACTGTAATAGGATATTTATCCGCGTGTAAGTTCCAAGATAACTTCCTTTAAGTTTCACAGATGATTTGTTTGTTTTAAATATATCCGAGATGTGATGAAGAAATGTGTTAAGATGCGAGCTGTTGCTGGAAGATTCCTGTCTGCCTGACGTGGATCAACTATTAGGTTTTCTACAGTTTAAGATGATTTCATCAATCAAATGCATATATGAAATCTAGTTTTACTTTCATTCATTTCAAGACAGATCTGTAAATGTAGACTCTTTCGCTCCAACTTGGTTAACAATCAGCCCCTGCCCCCCACCACCTCCTCTTTATCAGCCTGTCCCCTCATGGCAGAGGTCTATTATGTTGGTGTGGACGTGGGCACTGCCAGTGTCAGGGCAGCTCTGGTGACCAGGACAGGTCAGCTGAAGATCACTGCAGAGGAGCCCATCAGCATCTGGGAGCCTCAGTCCGATCACTACGTCCAGTCCTCCTCTGAGATCTGGGACAAATGCTGCACTGTTGTAAAGGTGAGCTGATCTCAGACCTGTGTGTCAGTGAACTGACAGACAGACCTCATCATAAACACCACTGTGTTCAGTCACAAGCTGTGTCCTTTCACCATGCTTTTAACCAACAATCTGAACTGTTCAAAAAAAGGGAACACTCAAACAACACATCTTAGGTCTCAATCAATGAAATATTGCAGTTGAACAATCTTTTTCCAAAGTATAATAGTGTGTTTAGAACAAAATAGCAGAAAAATGATCAATGTAAATCAAAATTATTAAACAGATTGATCACACACAAGTACTTGGATTACATTACATCGTTGAAGTGTTACCTTTATTTTTTTGGAGCAGCATATTAAAACATGTCTACTTTTTTTCTACAAACACAAATACAATGTTTGCTACTTTAAGATAAAACCATAACTGTTTATCTGTATATGTCATTGAGCTACAACCAAGCTAACTGTTGCTTGTTGATTTCTGATAACTTTTACTTGGCTATGTTTCTGTCCAATTTTTAATTCATTGTCGTTAAAAAAATGCTACAGCTGTTTATCCCTTATTTCAAGTTGATATTCCACACTGCATAAACTGAAATCTAATCAAGTGATTGTCTTATTTTTAGATACAATTGTCTGCTAATGGGGTGTGAAAAATTGTCCTACTAGGTCTTTTGACATAAGAATAATGTCTTGATACAACGAACCCTTTTCTTACCGCATTTGCAGATGTCTTTTCCTCGTTATAAGCAATTCAGATGTCATTTATGTCCACAAATAACTTGAAATAAGACATGTTTCTGGACTTGTCTGATGAATGTGGCTCATATCAAAACGAATAAGACAGTTTTGACAAAAAAATAAGAAAAAACTTGCTTAAATTCCTGTTTTTTGCTGTGCAACTGTAGATCACATAGCCTGTTTTTACCACTGATCCATTTACTTAAAACAAGCCACTGTAACTGTTAATAAGCCACCTTTTGGAGATATTTACATTTCTAATAGAGAACTCACAAATCATTAAAACTGTTTGCATTGACTTCCAGCTTACAAGTCAAACTATTTTCCCCTCATTTTAGCAATAACTGCTAATTTAAAAGGGTTATCTGTGACTGTGTGGAGTGTTTTGTGTCTTCTCTTTTTGATTGACTTTTAGCTTCTGAAGACAAGAATTACCCATGTTGAACTTCATTGTCTAGACTAAATCATTTTCAAAAACTTGAAAAGCAATCTAAGTTAACCACATGGCTGCTGTACCATGTTTAAAAGATTGCTTGACCATGTTAATCCACCCTCTTGCGACAACTGTCGCTCCATTTCAAAATGCATTGCTGTTATGTGATTTTCTGTCTGTATTTTGAATAAACGTTGTAGAGAGTAACAAACAATGTGGAGAGGAGTCAGGTACGAGGGATCGGCTTTGATGCCACTTGTTCTCTCGTGGTTTTGGACCAAAGCTTCCAGCCTGTTGCAGTTAATCAAGATGGTAAGTGAAATTTGTTTTCTTCAATAGCCTGAACTTTTCTACTTACATTATAATTTTATGTATTTATTTTAAATGGAAAGGTTTGCAAGACAACTTTCCTAAATACAATAGTACAAAAAATGAATGTTTTTTAGGATGGAAAAATGTATTATAATGTGAAATGTGAATGACTGCCCTCCTGGAGCATTTCAGCACAAACACTTTCAGTTGTTGGGTTTTTGCTTGGGTGATTTGTGATGGTCTAATGTAATAGGATACTTTATTGATCTCTCAGGGCAAAGCCCCCTCCCCCAGAACAAGGTCAGAGGTCAGGGTCAGTTGAGAGCAGATGATTTTTTCAGAGGGTTGAGGTGAGCACAAGGTTTAGGAGCAAAATTCTCAGGTTAAATAACTGATAGCCTGCTGAAACTGAACACACACCAACAGGTTTATCTATCTCCTTCAACCCTGAGCCGTGTTTCATCGAACAAATAAACAACCCAAACCCATCACCTGCAGAGCTGACATTTCAGTATGCTTTTGTTCACGATATACTAAACCTACAGCTGTTCGTTCTATTACCATTACTTGGCTTCATCAGGTGACACACACAGGAACATAGTGATGTGGATGGACCATCGAGCAGAGGAGCAAGCTGGACGGATCACTAACACTGGGCACAGGGTCCTGAACAGAGTTGGAGGGGTCATGTCACCAGAGATGCAGCCTCCAAAGCTGCTGTGGCTCAAAGAGGTGAGAGGTGAGCAAGGTCACTGCAGGACTGCTGATCTCTGTCTGTTTCATTTCACTCTCTGTATTGTCTGCTCAGCATGTGCCTGCAGTAGACTGACAAGTTTTCTAACACTATGAGCTTTTTCTTAGTTGGAAGTCTTACATGTGGAAACGTCACATATGTTCTCTGATGTATATTTGTCAGCTCAGTGTATTAAAGTATTTTCAGCAATCTGGTGTTTACCAAAACTCATTTTTCTCTTCTTTCCTTCAGAATCTTAGAGAAAGTTGTTGGAACAAAGCGGCTCACTTTTTTGATCTTCCTGACTTTCTTTCATGGAAAGCATCAGGCTGTTTGACAAGGTGACCTTCTATGGATGATTAACTTTGTGATTGTGTAATAAGTTGAATAAATAACTGTCTGCTTTAAAAATATTTTCATCCTTCTCTTGAATATAATACCTAAAAATACCATCTTCTGTATTCTTGCTACTGCTGTGGTCTGCAACAAAGACTCACTTTGAGGCATACGACTTTACTGTTTTGTGTCGTTTAACAGGTCCTTGTGTACTCTTGTGTGTAAATGGACATACTGTCCTCCAGAAGGATGGGATGCAGGTTTTTGGACCAGTATTGGACTGGAGGATCTGTTGGAAAATAACTGTTCCAGAATAGGTACGAGACATTGAAAACCAGTGTTGCCAGATGGAAATTGTAGAATTATGATACTAACAACTCAAAATTATTGTATCTTGGAGGAAATTACTGTACATCCATTGTAACCAAAATAACAAGGTTACCATTGTGCAGTAGTCAAATGTAGTCACTCTGTGTTTAATAGCATCTTACAGGCATCTCACCATGGCTTTGTGGCTTCAATATAGAATCATCATTCATCGTCTTACATCAGCAACTAGGGGTGTCCCGACACAACCATTTTACTTCCGATACGATACTGGTATTGCATCTCTCAGTTTTAGCCAATACCAAATATTGATCCAAACAGTATCAGCACGAATGGTGTGACATTCAGCTTTATCTGTAGGTTTTCGAGACTTGAAAAATCTTTGGGGAATGTTTTAAGTTTGAATGTCTTAAACTTTCCAAGAAAACTTGTGCATGACAAATTTTTCACTCAGCTGCAATGTCTTTTTTGGGCATTGATGGAAAATACTGCCACATGGGCGGCATCTCTTCTACTCCTTAATGCTTTGTTAGCACCTAAGCACACACTGTTGTTGTGATTGTGTAGGCTGTAGGATTTTTTTCTGAAGAGCTTATGTTGAAGATTTTGGATGCAGACTGACATAATTGGATATTCCTTTTTATTGCTGGTATCAGGCCAATATTGGTTTGATATCAGCCACCCCTATCAGCAGCACATGATTAGTGGCTCATACTAAGCTGTGATACACTAATATGTTTAAAGTCTGAACTAATGATAAGAATAAAATCTTAACTTTTCCCATTTTTTTTACATTTCTTACAGGCTTTTTTCAATTTTACCACAACTGATCAATTTAAAACCTATATTCAGTTTAATTATCAGACTACTTGATGTAACTGCTTGGTTTCACTTTAAATCTGATCACATATTTAGACTCTTGTACATCACGTGCTTTTTCTCTGTATAATGCTGCTTTTATTGGGTCTTTCATGGACGAGCTGCATCAAACAGTTATTGATGAGTTACTGTTGCTTTGGTTTCACTGAAACAAATCTGATTGAATTAATTCAGGATATCTGTTTTGTGTTATCCAGGCAGTGTGACATGTTCTCCAGGGACCCCATTAGGAGACGGCCTCACCCAGGAGGCAGCAATAGATTTAGGTTTGGAACCGGGAATCGCTGTCGGTGCCTCCCTCATCGATGCTCATGCAGGAGGCCTCGGTAATAAACCCACAACAGGTTTCCCTACGCCACTGAATATCTACATTTTTTAAAAAGTGAAGTTGTCCTTCTATTAGGAAACATGCATGAACTCTGAAATGTGTTTGTGTCTATGCATGTAGCACATATATGTATGCGGTGTGGTGACAAAGAAGGTCAGGGTCTCCCAAACAATGGGTTGAGTCTCAAGGGATTGTGAATATGAACAGGAAGTTTTGAGTATTTCATCTGATAGATTAAAGCACACTGTGTACAAGAGGAAAATTTTGAACCTAGGCTGGAACCTCGTAGAAAGATAATTGATATTCTGTATATTTATTTCTGGCTTCTGTATATCCTGTATATGTATTGTATATCATATGCAGCAGGTCATTGTCCAACATTTAATGAAAGCAAGTGGATGGACTGATGATGTTCACGTTGTATTTTGAAGTTTCTCAACTTCGAACTCTTAATTGCTCACCTCAACTGCAAGTCCTTTTTGTTGAGTTTGTCATGCAGAAAATGTGCACGTTTTTTCAAATTACATGTTCTATTATGATTATTATCATCACAGAAATGGCCTCAGTTATAGATTCTCAATCTGCCTGTGAATGTTTGAAAGGTTAGTCCCTGAAAGTTTCTTTCCCGAATGTTCAGAAAGAAAATGTCAGCAGTCAGTGAGTTCAAGGGGTTGTGGTATTTTGAAATCAAATCAAAGATGTCTGTCTCAACAGAAGACGTTTTTTGCTCGTCTGTACTGTGTCTATTAGCCTCAATGCAGCAGTGCAGCAGTAGAGCATTTCTCTGGTTCAGAAATCCAAACCATCTGGTTTTGTTCTGGGAGATAAACTGCTCATGAACTCTGACCTCTGACCCCTGGCTGTGACCTCTGCCGATCACACATTGTTGTATCAGTCAGGGGTTAAAACACTCTGCACTTTTATCCACCGTGTGTGTCACTGTGATGTACGCCCCCTGTCCCTGAACCCTTTACCTTAAACTCAAAGCAGCTTGACAAACATTATTCCAACAGTTAGTGTCACTGCTGAATCAAATGTGAAGGTTAGAGGAGCACTTCAAAAGGATGGAAAGTTTTTGATCAACACTTCATAAAAATTTGTTTCTGATTAGGGTCTGACAACTCTACAAACTCTGTGTGAAGGAACCCAAAAACATTCAGATAGATTTTCTTTGCTTCTGTAGAAAGAAATTTGGATGTTTTTATTCTCTTGACATTGGAATCTATATTTCTTCCTTATCCAGGGGTGATTGGTGCAGATGTAAAAGGCTTTCAATTACCCTGTGAGGACCAGCCAATCACTTCCCGTATGGCAATGATCTGTGGGACATCGACCTGTCATATGGCAGTGAGTAGACATATTACCAACTATCTGTGTACTGTTTTTCAAGTCCTGGTTATCCTCTTTGGTGATTCATGTATTTTTATTGAAGAGGTAGATTTGACCTAAACCCCATGAAGACTTGTTTGATATTTTGAGAGTTTGTTGGTTCTCAATCTGTTCGGATGTACAGTTTTTGTTGTGATATAGTTTCAGTGTTTTATCTGTCTGTATCAGATCAATGCAAAACCTTTGTTCGTGCCTGGTGTGTGGGGACCTTGTCTGTCTGCCATGGTGCCCGACATGTGGCTCAACGAGGGAGGACAGAGTGCCACAGGGAGGCTGGTCAGTCTCTGTACAAGCTTTGATCATGGTTGATTTTACTGACCTGCTTTAATGTGGTAGAGAAAAGTTTGTATAAAAGTAAAGATTGAATGTTTGTAGTTTAAATATGCAAATACATCCAGGCAAATTCAACAAATATGACTTCTTGAACAACAGCTTTTTAGCAAGGCCTACCTGAATGCCTTTTAATGGTGCTAAGCACCTCCCACTAATTCAACACAAATACGACATATACATGGGTAGGTATTTAATTAAAAAAAAAAAAAAAACAGAAAATGTGACAAATAGAAAACCATAATATGGCTCCAACAGGTACAAAAAAACATGTAAAGAAGTTACAGTTCACTATCTGGTTTGTTTCTACCCAATTCAACTCCGTTATACAGAAAACACT
Source organism: Thalassoma bifasciatum (assembly GCA_008086565.1). Taxonomy (NCBI): domain Eukaryota; kingdom Metazoa; phylum Chordata; class Actinopteri; order Labriformes; family Labridae; genus Thalassoma; species Thalassoma bifasciatum. The sequence continues at coordinate 206,106 of RPOG01000133.1, forward strand.
GAGTATTTACACATACAGTAAAAAGATTTTTAAATATCACAGGTAAGAATTCACAGAAATCTCATGAAAAGTCAACTAAAAACCAAATAGAGAAAAAAGAAATGAAATTAAGATTGTTTTGACCAATATCACAGCTGTCAGCCATTAATCTGAATTTAACTGTAATATCATCAATAAAAAGAGCATCTTTTCAGGAAAAATATATTTTGTTTTAGTTTTGACCCAGTATGTATTTAACCTTTCTCAAAATGTCTTTATTAAGTAACTGAATGATCTAAAGTCATGGAGTTGTAAATGCTAGATCGTTGAAACGTTGAAACAAGTTGAAATTCTTTCTTCACAGGTGTGAAAGAGTGAAAAAAGTGAAGCCTGTGCTGAAGTGCTTAAAGTTTTAGTTCATCAAGAATATGCTTGTGGCTGACTGCAGAAAGACCGGAAGCTACATACACACCAAGCCAAAAATCAGACTGTTATGGCATTATGAACTTTTTTCCAGCCTGGTTCTATAAAACGGCTTGGGTCTGGATCTCTAATTACACTATCAGAACACACTGCAGGGGATGAATTTTTCTCCTAATCATATTTTACACAGTCTATGATAAGCATGAATTCAATGACTTCTTAATATGATAGGGATAGTTATAACAGAGAAAACAGTGATATCAGGCATGTATCAGCTGCAGCTTCACAATGTCCTAATGCACTAATATCAGTGTCCTAACATGTCCTTAGCTGTTTTTCATTGTTTTGTTTTTGTAATCCCTTTTGTTAAACATCTCCTCCTTCAGATTGAGCACATGGTGAAGGGCCACTCCGCCTACTCGCAGCTCCAGGAACAGGCACAGCAGAGGTCAGCTGATGAGTCATCGCTGAACTCCCTCAAATTGTTTCACCTCAGCTTTAAACCCTGATGTTTGATCATTTGATTAGGGACTCAGTATTGTTGTATGATCATAACAACTCAGCTATTATGCGGTTGCTGCAAATGTAAATTTATTATTTGTTAGATTTTTTTAACATCAATTTTCCAAAGCTCCTGTTAAGACCCGCCTTTCCCTTGATACAGCAGATTAACATTAGAACATCTTTAATGACATGGATTAATCTGAGTCATTACATGGTTGCTGTTGTTTTTTCCCAGAGTGCCCTTTGTTGGCGGGAACATCTACAGTTACCTGAACAACCATTTGAGTTTGATGGCTAACTCTGGCTCTGCTGTTGACCTGCTGGGCTCCAGTCTTCATGTGTGGCCGGACTTTCATGGGAACAGGTCCCCTCTGGCTGACCCCACTCTGAAGGGCATGGTGGGTCAGAGCGCCACATAGACTATGGCCCAAAATAATTGCAGTCAAAACCTTAAACACGTACACAATTCAAGATTTAAAAATAATGACCGGCCCACACTACAGGATTTCAAAATCGAATATGATTCTAAAATTGGTTTTTCACACACATAAGGAAACTCTTCATAAGTTTCTGTTACATCTAATCATTTTTGTTGCTACAAAGCATAGGTTCAGACAGACACACACTTCTTGAATCCAAAGTGGTTTCTTTTTCTTATATGTACACATTAAATAAATGAGACTGTATTTTGAGGAGTATCATTACAGTTTATATTGATAACTTTCACAGGAAGTCTATAAACCACAAGGTGAGGTGGTTTTGCTGTCTTAGTGTGAGCTATAAATGTAAGGAAAATCTTAGAAACAAACTGAAAAACAGTTTCTCTTAAACTTTTGACCCCTGTTCAAAAATAAAACAATTCCTTGAAAGCAGGAGAAAAAGGAGGCTAACTTGACAAAGCACTGTGACCACACCTAGAGTAGTTGTGGAATAATGACTGTTTTGCAGGTGATTGGACTGTCACTCTCCCAAACTCTGGATGACTTGGCCCTGCTATATTTGGCGACTTTACAAGCCCTTGCTGTGAGTCACATTTAAGTTAGTATGTCATATCTCTGGGTATCTCTGTTTTCATACCTTCAACCAAAATTCCCCTGCATGTTTTCTTCCACAGCTTGGTACTCTTCATATTCTTGAAGCCATGAAAGAAGCAGGACATGACATCCGAACCCTTTTCCTGTGCGGCGGGTTGAGCAAAAATGCCCTATTCGTACAAATTCATGCTAACGCTACAGGTATAAAATACAGAAGAATATGTCATGCATTACATGTGAGCCCAGAGAGACAAATCCCACAAATGCTCTCTTCAAAGTATTTCCAACCAAACGCTGTTTTAAATCTGTTTCTTCAGAAGTCTTGATTCATCCCCTTTTTTGTAACAGGGCTGCCTGTTGTATTACCTGACCAGACTGAGGCCGTGTTAATAGGAGCAGCAATCCTTGGTGCATGTGCATCACAGGACTACAGCACTATACAGGTGGAGTCACACACACACACACACATGTAAACACACACAAAAACACACATTTTCCTTTGTACAATACACAATAAAGAACAGAACTAAAATAAAAAAAAATATGAGACACAATTACCCGACAAGTCCAGAGAAGAGTCCTGTGTCAAGAAAAAATGATGCCTGAATTGCTTGGACAAAAATAAAGTTGACAATCTGCTCCTGAAAATGTGCTTGTTTAGTTTCTCGATGCCCTTCATCCTCATGATGACATCATCATTTTAGAAAACTACTTACTATTCAAAGACAAGGTTCAGGTTTTAAGCTTATAAGATCCTACTGATCCCAAATAGGTAGTGGAGATTAAAAAAATGCATGGCTCACATTAAAGCATTATCCTTATTTTAAGAAACTTGACAAATAATTTTTCTTATCGCAGCGGCTTTCTTTTTTACTTTTTAGAAGCAATTCAGGTGTAGTTATTTTCCTTTTATATCTTCAGTTGAGACATTTTCCTGACTCCTCAAGTAAATGGATTTCATATTCAGTCTATTAGGATGATTAATATCAGGTGGATACATTTGTATAGAATGCAGTTATTGCAGTTTACTAGGAATTTAAAAAAATGCCAGGGAAAAATTAAATCACACAGATCCTCAGATCCATTTTATTTATGTCCCCAAGTGCTCTTAATCCACAGCTTTCTTTGAAAAGTGTTCTTGTGGAAACACACTGAGACATGATGAACAGCCAGAGTGTGAAACTACATTTGCAATTTCATGTGGTAAAAACTTCATGAATGAGTTCCCTTGAGCTGTTCAGTGTATGAGACAGAGGACAGTGTTTTGTATTCCTAAAAGTAATTCTTTGTAAATGCAGGGTTGAGCAGCTTGCTTCTCATCATCAAACAAAAAAAGTTTTCTTATGAAGACTTTCTTGTGTAACAGACACTATGTGCCTGGATTAGTTCAGCTGTAGCAAAACACACACACAGAAAGTATAAATACAATCTTTTCATTCAAGCTTATTTGTCCCTAAGTATTGGATTAGATGCAGTGCTGGTTCAAGTATAAGTGGAGCCATTTGTGATCTCAATAAGACTTCTGTTGAAGATTTTTGCAAAATGCTATTGTAGGTGTTGTCCACTGAAATGATTTTTTCCCACTTTGAATTTTGTCAGTGAAAATTGGAGGAACAAGGATAGGGACAAGAGTAAACTTGAATGAGTCTCAATGAATGACAGATGCTTTGCTTGGGTTGTAATACAGCGAGATCCCCAATTATTGTCTATATTTATAGTGTTTTTGGTCTTTAATTTCATTCAAGATGGCATTAAAAAGTCTTCAAAAGAAAGCTGCAGACACCCTGATCTTAGCTGTCAAATGAGTACTAAAAGGTTTAAATTTTATTTTTAATGTGCCCACAATTACAAAAAGCTTTAGATGCTGTGTGGAAAGATGATTACTACCAGGTTTAGTTAGTTTTCAAGCCATGTATACCATGTTCATGATTAAAATAGTACAAAGAATAATCATCAGATGTTACCAAATAAACAGGACTACTAACAATGATGTCCTGCTATCCACATGCTTTCATTTTCTGATAATCTGAGATTTAATAAAGTTCTTGAAATGATTTGTTATGAGAGTTTCACTAAAATTGAGCAAAGATTGAGTGGTCCCCAGTTTTTGTAAACATCACAGCAATGTGCACAGATCGTACAACCAGTGGCACAATGCCTCCATCTGCTGGATGAAACAATGACACTGAGTATGCGTACAGTAAGAGCACGGCTTTGCTCGCCTCAGTCACTGAGCAGACTTGCCCACAATGTTTTTAAGATGTGAAGCAAATAAGCGATGATTAATTTTTCGCGAGGACAAGCTATCATCACTCGGTGCCTCAGTCCCAACGCTCATAACACAAGAGAATGACAAGCCTTTAAGCCAGATATTCTAAAAATACAAAGTTATTGTTTGGACTGGGGCGCACCTGTCAATCCATTTTCAGCCACAAGTACGACAGGCAGTTGTTGTGTCTGATCCTCTGAGCTTCACGTTGTCCACCGGCTGGATTTTGTAGATTTAGACCGCAGAGGGGCCCTGCACTGTATTAGTCATAAACTGAGCCACACCAAAACCATTGCAGTTGGCTCATGTTAATACTATAACTGGGTCAAGGCTGCTGCAGACTGAGTGTGCAGAACATTATTTATTGAGTGGTGTTTGTCTTTTATGTTTCTGTGTTAGGAAGCAATGGGGAAAATGGCCAAAGTGGGAAAAGTTGTTCAGCCTGACTGTGATCTCCAGAGGTGAGAAGAGAGGAGTTTTACAAAATATATGACAGTTATTCAATTATAGCACATAATATGAGCATTTAGGTGGAGTTTCCAAGTATTTTAGTTTATTTTCAATTCATTTAAGTCAAAAACATTTTTTACAAGTTAAATTGTCTTCTACAAGACACTGTTAAGTGTAAACCAAATAAAAACTTGAAATACTTTCCTTTGCTCGCTATTTGATCAATTATTGTTTGCATTTCAATGTTTTTTCCAGCTTTTATGAGAGAAAGTACAAGGTGTTCCTGCGACTGTTTGCCCACCAGAGGGAGTATCAGACCCTCATGAACCAGAGATGACACCACTGGTGGGAGGGGGCTGAGCTGGAGCTGACTCCCTCTGACGTAATGGTGATGACAAATCCACACACTGGAGACAAAGAAAAGGGTCTCAGCTGGACTTTTCTTTAAAGGTTTCTGAATAGGACATTTCCATTAGTAGAACAAAAGTTAGAAAAAAGCAGCTTTCTGCGGCTGAATATCTGGATGGGTTTTTGTTCACTAAAAATGCCTCCTGTTTGTGACTTTTGAGTCTTCCCGCGGCTCTAGCTGTTCCTCTAACCCAAATAAAGTGCAGGACGTCTGAAGTGACTTAGATTTCAAGCCCCAGTAATCATTGTCAAGTACACACACCTCCAAACATTTCTAATAAATGATTAAAATGATAAAAGTGTGCTCATGCCATCCCCTGCAGCTCCACCCTTTTAGGCTCTGATGTATAATTCAACATGTTTCAGCTCAACAGTGACACTCGTTCATTTTTAACCACCCTCTCCTTTGTTCTTTTGTGACTGTTGCTTTATCTCGCTCTTCTACTTCCTGTTGGTATTTGTCCTTACACTCTCCTGTCCACTCGTCTCAGTGAGGAGCTTGCTGTAGAGATCAAAGGTGATAAGCTTTCCACTGATGCTGCCGACCTGGCGAGGGGAACGCCAAATCCCACACAGCTGAGTTAACAGCCGCCTTAAAACAGATACCTTTTGGGAGCAAGGGGAGAGGGAGGAATCTGAAAGTCACTTCTTTGTTAGCTTGACATTATTTAGTTATGCAATTAAAGTAAAATGAGCAACTTATTGTTTTATGATACCACAGAGGAGGCTTGTATTAGTAACAATCAAAACTTTTGTGAGTAGATGCTTTAAATCAACTTTATTGAAAAAAAATAAAAAAATCATCTCGCTAGATTATCCAAAGTTACAGCAACAGGTTTTGTAAAAGTCAGATCATTTAAAAATAAGTAACTGATAAGTAACTATGGCTGTTTCAATGATTAATCCTGGAGATGAAATGCAAAGTGAAGTGTGTTGTTTGCACTCAGTAGGTCATCTGCTGACACCTAAAACCACTTCCTCTAGCACTGCTTCACAATAGAAAAGTAGTGACGCATTAGTGGATATTAAAGCATTTGATGTAAAATGTTTCACTCTGCAGAATTATTTTTCAGGTTTACGACAAAGTTTTTTAAAATGTCTTCATCAGTGAAACCACTATATTTCTGAAGCCTGCATTGTAAAGACTGGTTCATCATGGTGAATCTTAAACTTCTTCATCAAAAGGTCAATCCATAAGGGTCCAGGATTAAAAGAAATGTATGTTTCTTTGCAGTGACGAACTTGTCAGTGCTGCATCTGAGGCTGTGGTGTGTAGCGAAGGTACTTTTTTCCAGAGGGCAGATCTTTGGTGAAGACGCCCTCTGGAAACAGAGACGCTGCCTCTTCTTCAGACATGCTGGGAGGAACCATCACACAGTCTCCGGGCTGGAGCGACACAGACGCAGATAAAAGTCAGGGTTATTCTACACATCACAAGCGGATACACAAAAATTGGGGGAATTTTACTTAAACTAAGCAAAATTATCTACCAACAAAACAAGAGAATTTGGCTTGTCAGGACCTTAAAAAACATATAAAAATATCTAACCTCAATGAAGCTAGAAATACTTCACAATCAGTATATTCTCAGAAATAAAAAGCGCATTACTCTTGATACAAATAAAAAATGTGAGATGTGTTTTCTCCATATGTTGAAAAATGTTCTTTTATTGAGTAAATGCTAGTGCCATCATCTTGACGTAATGATACACTGGGAAAAAAAGGCCACCCTAATAATAAGTTTAAAAAAAATCAATTTCAGATATTTTTGCTTGTAATAAGAAAAAATACCAATAGAAAAGGAGAAAATTCTCTTGGTTAGACATCTTAAAATAAGACATTAAATTTAAGCTTTAAAACTTGACTTGAAATAGGAAGAATATACTTGGCAAGATATTGAGTTTTTGCAGTGCAGCAGCTCAATTACTCATTATGTGATTTTGTTGCCAGCAGAGGTCTCTTTGACGTACCTTCCAATCAGCCGGTGTTGCCACTCGTTTAGCTGCTGTGAGCTGAAGTGAGTCCACCACTCGCAGGATCTCATCAAAGTTGCGCCCGGTGGTGGCTGGGTAGAGGAGCGACAGTTTGAGCCGTTTTTCAGGGCTGATGATGAAAACCTACACGCAGACAGAAGAGAAGCTTGAAGTCAGAAAATTCACAGTTCAGATGGTTTATATTATGTTAAGTTAAACTTGTGCTCAGAGTGCAACTGCGTCAACTCTCACACAGCGAGCAGTGAGCGGTACGCCATCTTTGTCCTTCTCATCCGGGTCAAGCATGCCCAGGGCGACTGCCAGCTCTCGTTTACTGTCCGCTATGATGGGAAAGGGCAGAGAGCTGCATGCTGACTCTTCACAGTTGTAGGCCAGGATGTCCTACTTGATACAGAGATACAAACCATGAGGAAGCATGAAAACTATCACTGTTCTAAGTCGTATGTCAGGGACAAAGGATTTAAGAGGAGAAACCCCCACACTGTACAGGTTAAATGTGACAAAATAATGGAGGAAAGGCACAGGCTATAAGCTTTGAATATGCTCAATATAAGAAAGGTATGCAGAAAATAGTCATTTAATTAAAACCTGTAAATCACTTTCTACCAAATATCCTTTTTTTCACCTGGATCCAGCCGTGATGATCTTCCAGGCTGTCGATGGACAGGGCAATCATTTTTACATTGCGGTTTCTGAACTCACTGCTCAGTTTGGCAGCCCGTCCAAGCTCCGTGGTACACACAGGAGTGTAGTCTCTGGGGTGAGAGAACAGGATCCCCCATCTGGGATAAAATCAGAGATAAGTCTGTCATGGTTGGGAAGGTCTTATCTATGTCAAATATCAAAAACTTTGAACTTTAACTTATTAAAGCTTTGCAAGTGATTTGGAATTCAACTCGCAGAACATGGCTTGTCATTGTCTTGCTGAAATAACCAGGTGACGTCCCTGGAAAAGGCGTGGCTCGGTTGGCAGCATATATTTTTAATGCTGCCTTCACAGATGTGCAGGTTACCGATAATGCCATGGGCACTAACACACCCCCACACCATCACAGATGCTGGCTTTTGAACTTTGTGCCGAGTACAATCCAGATTTTCCTCTGGAAACCGTGTCCATGATCTGAAAACAACTTGAAAGATGGACTCATCAGACCACAGCAGACTTTTCCACTTTTCCTCAGTCCATTTCAAATGAGCTCAGGCCCAGAGAAGACAGCAGCGTTTCTGTCTGTTGTTGATATCTGGCTTTGTCTTTGCATGGTAGACTTTAAACTGTCACTTGTAGATGGAGTGATGAACTGTGTTAACTGACAATGGTTTTCTGAAGTGTTTCTGAGCCCACATGCTAATATCCTTTACACAATGATGTTGGTTTTCAATGCAGTGCTGCCTGGTTTTTGGCGTTGCTGCTTATGTGCTGAGATTTCTCCAGATTCTCTGAATCTTTTGATGATATTATGGACTGTAGATGATAAAATCCCATAATTATTTGCAATTGTACGTTGAGAAACACTATTCTTTAACTGTTGGACTATTTGCGAATGCAGTTATTCAAAATAAAAAATACCGATCCCAGGAGGGAAATTTCAAGAGTGGTGAACCTGGCCCCATCCTTGACTATGAACAACTGAGCCTCTCAGGTTCTCTCCTTGTACCCAATGATGACACTCACCTATTTCCAATGAACCTGTTTTTCAGCATTCCTCAACTTTCCCAGTCTTTTATTAACTCTGTCCCATTTTGTTAGGAACATGTTGTAGGCACCAAATTCAATGAGTGAATATTTGCTGAAAAAACTGAAGTATATCAGTTTGAACAACATCTTGTCTTTGTAGGGTATTCAATTAATTAAAAGTTAAACAGTCTGCAAATCATTGTATTATGTTTTTAATTTACATCATACACAACGTACCAACTTCATTGGAATTGGGGTTGTAGATTCAAAGATGAAGCACTGAATACTGAGATTATTTTTGTTGTTCTGTTTGGTTGCAAAAATACAATGAAGCTGGAGGATGACCCAAATTGACAGGATGTGAACTCCTGTCCCTCAAATATTTTTAGGTTTTAATGCAGTCAGCTGTTTGATTGTGCACTATCAGCATGTGACAGGCTGACCTCTGACCTTTACTGATATCTTTTATTTGCAATATGCAAAGTGATCTAAGGTGAGATTAAATGAACTTGCACATAAATTAAAAAAAAAAAAAAAACATGGCCATACACTGCTGCCTCTAATGACAGTCAGAGTGCAATTATGTGTCACACCTGTCAGATAACTTCCTCTTTTACAATTCAATCTATTGAATGTCGATATAATGCATGAAACTAGATTTTTGGTTTAAAGTTGTAGCCATGTGTCACAAAAAGCATTGGCATAACTCCAAAGCAGAAGTCAAAAAGCAGGAACTAAACACACGTTGTAAAGCTCTTGTTATTTTAGTTAACAAAGTGCAAAATTATTAACATAAATTATGTTTAACTTACGAATCTCCCAGATACTCGTAGAATTTAATTTTCCCAGTTGTTGCCTCTGCCTCAAAATCAGGAAATACTTCTCCAAGCAGCAGACCCGGCATGATGAGTGAGTGTGAGCTTCCGTCTGTGCACCATCCGCAAAATATGACAGACAGCTGGAGGGTAAAGGGGGCGGGGCTTTAACTTATGCGCGCTGCTCTGTTTGGTTCACACCTGTGGTTTACACATGCAGAGGAAAAAGAATAATCGGCGAGATTCTCATGGTGAAAGGCATTCAGGTCAAGTTCAACCACATTGACGCATCTTAAATGTGTCTATAATACCTGTCTTTCATGATTTCCAAAGAAAGATAATTGGAGTACTGAAATGGATTTCTTCTTCCTCTTAATTTTAATTTAATTATAAAGTATCTCAGTGTAGAACATGCCACAGATTAGCCCTGCATGGAAAAAGTGCATTATTTGGGAGGCCACTTTTAGAATGAACACATCATTTAAGGATATATTTAGACCTCACTGTTGCTTTGATTACATGTTAATAGGAATGATGCTGCAACCACGTGACTAAAACAGTCCAGTCCATGTTTAAATTGGTGACATTTTAACCCTTTGCATCTGGACTCTTCACCCTGCAGGATGTTTTGCATTTGAGAGCTGCAGGATTTGAGTATTTGCACGGCACACGTGGTCGACAAAGAAGTGCGTAAAGTTTACTTGAGAATTTCTACAAAACAAAAATGTCTTCACCCACTTACAGACGGAATAGCTCCCGTGGATCAGTGTGTGGATACAGGGCATCATCTGAGTGCCATGTTCGTCGCCGGGGCTCCAGCTGCTCATACTTTTCCCCTGAAGACTTCTCTGTTAGTCTTAACCAGCCGATATTCACCATTACGCTCCGGTTTCTACTGGCGATAGATCTGTGGATGTCCAAGCAGCTCGGAGTGTGCGCCTGTGAGGAGTCTCCATGGGGCGGCATACGACCCCTGGTGCGTCTGGTGGAGTTCTCCGGGCATATCATCCCCTGGCTCATCGGCACTTTTTACACTTTGCTCCGGGGAGAGAGTGTGGAGGAGCAAGAGATCATGTTGAATTTAGCCCTGGGTGAGTCAATATGCTTATAAGAACGGAAAGAACTGTTTCAAAACTGATAATAGTCTTTACATTTATGAATTCATGTAATGCAGTTTTGCTTCCCTTAGGTGTATGCCTCCAATAACGCCCAGATGCAGTTTTATTTATGTTGCACGCATTTCACTCATTTTGTGAGGAAACGTACAAAAGTTCTCCCGAATGTCTAATTCTGAATGCAAAGTACACTTCTTCGGCTATTTATCTACTTTGGTATACGTGTCTTCTATTTACGCACCTATATGTGCTGACAGCCGGTGCGTAATTACGCACAGATGTGCCAAATTTCATGCAAAGTCTGACAGTCAACAAGTAACTTTTGAACATCTGAGTATTTGAATAAAGCATGCATCTTCTTTCTTAAGTGTTAGATAGTCCACTGTGGAGATGCAGGCTGCTTGGGGGTCCACGTGAGTGAGAAACATCAACAGAGCAGTCATGGAAAATGTTCTACTTTGAGCCATAGCTGACAACAGCTGAGGCCACTAAGAGACATGCACGCGACTTGGCGGATGTTTAATTTGCAAACTGTGCAGTACAGTAGCTAACTGACAGTTTCAGTATCAAATCCTTCTGTGAACTATTCCTGGTATACAATCGCCTATAGGACACCACAGTGATGTGGAAAAACTGGAGTCTTCTTTTAGCTATAGGCCGATGAGAGATGAAGGTCAAGGGTAGTGTTTGACATCAGTCATTCAAACTGGAATGGGTTTCATTTTGACTTTTGACTTTTGCCGTTTTGCGAAACCGTTTCCTATCTCCAGACACATAACAACAAGGTCTGTATGCTTTTTGGTGTCTTTCAGAGATTATATGAAATGCCCAAAGAAGCGAAAAATACAAATGCATGTACATGACACTTATGTGCAAATCATCTGTGAACAAACACAAAGAAACAAAGAGGAGAATTATTGTCTCTTGTCTGGCAAAGTGTAGTTCCTGTAAAGTTGTGCAGCTGTGTGTGAAGCCAAAAGTTAATCATGTGTTGTCACTTATTACAATCATTTATTTTAGGGCTATGTCAAACACTCCATTCTAAATGATAATTAGTCTTCTATTCCTAGATAGCAGGCTGTTGCACTGAAGGACAGAGCTTTGCTAGGGATAGAGCTCTAATTGAAGACTAAAGGATGAGTAATATGCCATCACTTCAACATACAGAAAAAAAGTCCCGTCAGCTGGTAGAGCCTCTATGCAATGATAGAGATCATAACATTGAGGATATCTGTCAATTTAGCATTACACTGAATTTTTTTTTAATCTCACAATCAAGTTGAAACCTCAGCCTGCATTATTTGTGATAATTCACAGTTAAGATTTATTTGAGGGGGAAAAGGAGAAAAAACTCCCAAAGGAGTATGGTAACATTTTTCTCCCCAATCAGCATCTTGCTCCTCAGAATCTTTACCCTGTTGAGTGCTGAAGTTGAATCAAGAAATTCTTTCACCAGCTCTGTTGCTGTTGTCTGGATTGCGGAACAGGTTGTTGCTCCACTTCCTTAGTGGACATGGTTGTGGTCCAGTATCACTCCTCAGGCTGTTCTCACATCTTTGCCTGATAACTGTCATTATTTTTCTACTCTAAAGCCTCTTAGGAGAGAGGTGATTTTTTTGGTTTCTCTTTGTTTGTTTTGTTTTAACTGAAACTGATGTCATTCCTCTCTTTTTTTCCAAAATAGCTCTGATTATGGACCTGCTATTGGTCAGACTCCTGAAGACTCTGGTGAGACGTCGCAGGCCAGCCCAGAACCGCTCTGAAATCTTCTCCACCTTCTTTGTGGAGCGTTATTCCTTCCCTTCAGGTCATGCCACACGAGCTGCCATGTGTGCCCGCTTCGTCCTCGCCCAGCTGGTGGACACAGCCTCGATGCGGATCCTGGTGGTTGGTTGGGCCGCTCTGGTGAGCCTGTCTCAACTGCTGCTTGCTCGACAGTATGTAACAGACGTGGGCTTCGGCCTGGCTATGGGATACTGCCAGTACAGTTTGGTGGAAAGCTTGTGGGTGACCTGGGACTGTCTGCAGGACCTGCTGCTTGTAGGACTGAGAGAGAGACTCAGCAGCGTTTACAGTGGACTTCAAACCCCAGATTGGAAACATTAGGAGAACTTGAAGTGTATGCCAATGTCTGTGTGCGGGAAAAATGTGTAGCATGAGTGTGAAAAGCAGAAATTCCCATATGTAATAAAAATGGCATCTATCTGTTTGCCTTCACTTATCTTTTTTTATTGGGTATATTTTTGTTAATGCTCCTTTTACTTAAAAAAAGAAATCTAAATGGGTTTATGAAATACAGTGTAATTATGGAAACAAAGTAAGCTGTGTATCACTCCATGATGCATCTCCAGAGCTGATTAGCATTGTATTCATTTTTCATTAAAAGAAAACCCAAACTAAATAGAAGTAGACTGTATGATTTACAGACTGATTAAGTGTCATTATTGTTAGTAAGAAATCTTAGGTTGCATAAAAATAGCAGACAGCTTTACAAAAATGGTACAGCTTCTTTATCCAACTGTTTCTGGAGTAAGGTTTTGAAGCCTGCCCATGACAGTGACTGGGACAGATCTATAGCTTCACTATCAGCCAATCAAACAAAATCATGGAGGTGAAGAGATGGCTCCCTGCTAATAGCCACAGAATGCCTTTCAGTCAAGTCAGCCAAACCACTACATGTAAAAAACTTATGAGTTATCCCCTTTTCTGGTCAAAGCTTACAACACGTTAAACTTTTCTGTAAAGATGAGCCTTAAAAACAGTTGTTCGGTACCTAGAATTTTAGGGGGTATATACCAAATGGACATTTAATGAGTTTCTTTGCAGTAGCCTTCTTCAGTATTGGTTTTACTGTATTTTGACAATACAGCTGCCTGATGTAAAGCAATCATTTTTGTGAGTATAGTGTCAAAATTCTGTCAGAAGACATACTGTTTTTTTTTTCTTAATTTAAATTTGGTGTTATTATCATTGCCACTATGATCCACAGTGGGTTCATTGTAAATTCTTGCAGGAAGCGGTCAACTCACACTCACCTAAGTTTGCATCGGCTGCTGCAGAGCTGCTTACTTTTCATAACATAGAGCACCCCCTCTCACAGTCCTACAACTTACATCTACAATATCCCCCACTTTGATTATAAATGCAAGTATTGAAGCTTAAATGTGTAACCACTGTAGCCTACATGATTTTGGGGTAACTCTTCTCCAGGGATATCAAGGAGCCTTTGTTGCCTGCTCATAATGTGACATGAGTATAATGCAAGTGCATTAGCTGTCTACAGAGGGCAGTGCATTGCAAGAATGCTAAGCTTGGACTCACATGCATATGCACAAGGTTGTAGCTGCAGGCAGTTTTATTTGTGGTCAGAATGCTGAAACATGGGATTGATTGTATTTATGAGGTTTCAGGTGTGGCTACTTCCATTATTTTCTTCCAATTTAAATGACAGCCCATGATTCAATCCACTTTTGGATGAATGTGTGGTTTTCTATGAACCTGCCATACCTCTCCCCAACAAAACAAAGAAAAGATCCTAAAGTTAGCACAGATGTGCTGACTACCGACAGGACATAGGCCAAACTAGATCCATAACTTTTTTTAATATCATTCTTGTCTCCTTAATAGAACATATGTCCTCTGTGCCTTAGTTAAGGTTAAGATTGAGGATTTAAATGAGGATTTTACCATACAAAGACCATAATGACATGTTTTTCCATGTTTTTACGAACGTCCATCATGACCACTTTCTCCCACCATGCAGATGTTGTTGGTCTGGAAATTAACAAGCTGCCCTTATTGACATTTGCATTGTCAAGAGTCTGCTGACTTAATATGGGTCACTTTTAGTTTTACAGATGAGCAAAGAAACTAATAACCTTTAAGGAAATCTATGAAAACGTTTTAAACTACTACAGAGGCTCTGGTTTATATTAATGCTGTTGCTTTTCTATGATTTCAGCAGCAAAAACAATTGTTAAGACAGATTGTAATAGAATCCTACTCTAGCCTTTCATGTTATTCTAATTTAGTCTGAAATGTGTGTATGTATGGTTGAAAGGTATTTTTCAGGTCAAAGATGGTGAATAACAAAGTGAGCGATCCAGCTCAACCCTCTTTCATATGTGCTCACTCTGTGTGAGATCACAAAATAATACAAAAGAGTTGCTAAATTAGCTAAAATAAGATGTTTTATGAGTGACGATAAGCAGAAGTTTAGATTTCATTATTTGGAAATACCATACCCTCAGAAATATCAAATTATGTGCCAGACCTATATGGCCTATATGTATGGCTGTCCATGTTAGGAACAGGATGTGTTTACAGTTGCAAAAAAACAACAACATGCAAGTTTGTTGTATCACAATCGTTTATTGTAAACTTAAATAACATTAACATTTTTTAGCTCATATCAAAAATATTTCATTTCAAACAAGGATATATTTCAGCTACATTAATCTGCTTTATGAAAATACATCTGCTGCTGTAAGAGATTTTATTTACAGTAGAGTTACAAAAATAGAATTCAATGATGCAAAACAATACAAAGCTTTGCAATAGCTTGTATAGTACAATGCAGCTGACTATATGTTTTATCCCACTGACAGTCTGTCTGTGTCCTCTTCAGCCGCTGCCCTGATTGGCCTGTCCCAGTCTGATATCATAGGTGACCATGTGGAAGTTGTCCCAGGCATGCAGCTTCCTCTGAGCATGGTTGTAGTCCACCATGCTGTTGTAACGGTACTTGTTCTTGAAAGGAACAGCAATGGCCCTTCCCTCATTGGTGGCTGTGTCAAACACGTAGTTGATGGTGGTGTTTGGTGCTGTGTAGCTGGCCACTGTGTACAGTCGTCCACATACCATGAACGAGTTGGCCACTGTGTTCTTCCTGATGTTGGTCTCCCAGCTCTTCTTAACCTCCAGACTCTCGGGGTCCAGTTGAGAGATCACGATGGCACCCTTTGCTTTGCTGGTGCTGTAAATAGCCCACAAACCCTGCTCATCTGCTGCCAAGTCAATGTCTGTGTAGCCACCCCAGGAGTACGGGAACTGACCATGGAAACCGGCGTGAGGCAGCTCAAGACGTGACTCTAGCTTCTCAGAGGCCAAGTTGTAACGGATCAGAGTACGGCTGCGTTTGCGTTGGTAGTAGAGGGAGCCGCGGTACATGGTGGCCCCTGTGCTCTCTACAGGCTCAGGCAGGACCAGGACCTTCATGGGGAATCCTCGAGAGAACTGATCCATGTCGTCGTATGCGAAGAGCTGACGGACGTCTTTGCCTACTGCATC
The DNA here is from genome assembly GCA_008086565.1 of Thalassoma bifasciatum. NCBI lineage: Eukaryota > Metazoa > Chordata > Actinopteri > Labriformes > Labridae > Thalassoma > Thalassoma bifasciatum. The sequence goes on from RPOG01000133.1 coordinate 222,061, forward strand.
GATGCGCCACACAGTTTTGTTAGTGTAGAGATCGCCCTGTGGTTCGGGATCCTGCAGCCACACTCCATACTTCCCTGTGATGCTGTCAGCCTTCCTGTGCATTATGGGATCTCCTACTGACTGCAGCTCTCCACAGCCTGGGGGAAAAAACATGGGAGGTGTTAGACTCACATGATCGAAAACAAATATTCTTGGCATGGAGAATATTTTTCTTCATAGACAGGATATTGACTCCTACATTTGCCATTTTTATTGTATACACAGCCAACATTTACCTGTGAAGGTGTTGTTTCCTTCAGGAAAGAGATGGGATGCAGGAACCTCTGTTACTTCAGCCTTCATCTCCTGGTACGCACCATTCCCAGTGTCATATGCAGGATCTAAGAGGCACAAAGTAAAAAAGACACAAGTATATAATTTTGTCCCAACATACATACAATATCTGTTCAAAGTGTGACACTACTCTTTGCTGGTGTTGATCACATGCACACTAACAAGCATGCATGAGCCATAAAAGTAGGGTCTGTGTTGTAAATTCCAAACCCATTACTCATCCTGGGACAGCTAACTGCAACCTGACCTGTTGCCCCTGGACTCTTTTCATGTCTGTCCATCAACCATGAAAACATACATAAAAAATCAAAACAGAGGAGCAGCAACAGCTCACAAAATCAGGAGAAACAGCTTTATTTTCCCTACAGCATCCTTGAGGTATACTCAATGGCTATAAGAAAAACCTTTTTTCTCTGATTTTTATTTTCACCGTTCACACACTTATGCACATACCACTTGCAGGTCTGTTTTCATGCCCTGAGATGTGCGGCTGCTGGCAGGGTCTCTGCCTCAGGCTCTCTGCCTCCTGACTCAGCCCCTCCAGCCTCCTCTGCAGCCCCTGAACCTGCCTGTTCAGACGATCCTTATCCTCCTGCAGCTGATTTCTCTCCCTTGTAACCAGGGAAAAAGCCTCCTGCAGACCATCTTCACCGTCAGCTCCGACCTCTGTCTCTGCACCGCCATCCTGTCCTGCTATCAGACGGCTGACCAAAGCTTCCAGCAGAGTGAGACGGGACAGCACTCCATCCATCTCTGGTTTCATGTTGCTCCCAGGGCAGCTGGACTCCTGTGGGCTGGCCACGGTGAAGGTATACTGGCAGCGGCCAGTGTTGTCATTATTGCGGTGAAGGGAGGCTCGGTCTTGGGTCTGGCTCAGAGTGGACAGAGTCAAACAGGAAAGTAATAAATAAAACACCTGAACCCACATATTGCAAGGTGAAAGTGAGGCGGCGGTCTTGTGGGATAAAAGTATCTTTCTTCTTCTAGTTAGTGCCTGGTCTCTTGGTTAAAATTTCTGTTTCTGTCTTCAGCTTGTCCCTCTCCACCTGAGTTCCTTGGTCGGTGCAGGTCAGTCTCTGAATTCCAGCAATGCTCTGAGTGGGATATTTATACAGTTAACAGTCAAAGAGAGGGAGGGGACAAGGAGTGTGTCAGGGAGGGAAATATAGCCAGGGGGTTCGAAGTGTTTGTCCTCATGTTTCTGCTGTTTGATGTAATTAGCATGAGTTGTGTTAAAGGATACAAACAAGGGAAAATCACCCAGATCAGTGGAAAAATGCAGATTTTGGAATTTGTTTTTTCCTGTAGAGAGTTCTTTTATTGTGTCTCAGCAGATGGTATGTCTCTGCAGGTTGTTTTGACTGGACAGCACCTCTTTATGTGTCTACTGCCTGTCACCTGCAGGGCTGTTTACTTCCTCCGTAACTGATAGTTTCACTATTAAGCCACCATGTGATTAACATTATACACAATTTATGACCTGGGCACAGAGTGATATTTGGGCTGGAGGGACAGTATGTTGGCATCTGGGTAACAAGGATCAACATTATGTAACCTGCTCCTTCAGAAGACCTGAAACCACTCCACAGCCGGGCAGGATGTCTGGCACAGGAGGATAGGCTGAAATCTGGCTTGGAATGAAAATGTGGTGTGGTTGTCTCTTGTTCTTCCTACCAAACCTAAATAAAAACCACATGCAGCTTATGGAGCGTGGAGAAATGTTCTGTTTAGTACAACATTTTTACTGTGTGCTGCTTAACTCATTTAAAAGCCCAGATTGTCTAGATATTAATTACCCCAGGATTATGTAACCCTCCTACAAAGACCATGATAGTTTGAAAACAAGGTGAGTGTATGACATGTGTTCACTAGATGTAAATCCTTCAATGCAGTGCAGCAATTTTCAGTTGCTACATATAGCTGCTTGACTCTTCAGTAGACAGTGGTACAAAACTGATGAATAGAAATGGGGCTTTGAACTGGTTTTCAGAATGAAAACAAAACCAGAAACATTTGGATTTTTTTATGTTCTAGAGTAGAATTGGTACATTAAAATCAATGGAAACCAGTTAATACAGGTGTTTTCTTTTGTTCTCTGCCATGTTTATCATATTGCTCAAATACATTCACTGTGGTCCCTTGATGCCCAGGCAAACCTGTGCTAGCCATTAGGTAGAGTAGAAAGAATTCAACCACCAGTGTAGGCACATTATGCACGAAATTAAGATTAATAAGTGATGCAGCTTATAGGGCTCAACAGATTCTGCAATTCAGGCTTTTCCGTGTTAATGTTTACTAGTAAAAAATTTTAAGAACCTCTGGTCAAAAGCTGGTTAAGGCTGCTCAAAATGTAAACAAGAGGCAGAGGAAACTTCAGTCACACTAGAGGCTTCTGGAGTTGACTGGGATGAAATACAGATTGTAATCTAGCCTTTTGCCAAATCTGCTGGATAATGAATTTGTTCTCTCTTCTAGTCTGTAAATATATCAGGAGACCAGGGTCAGTGGCAAATTGATCTTAATTATGACCTCTGATGATACACAGGCCTAGTAATTTGTAATGCTTGTTGTGTGAAACAACAGCCCATTAAAAAGGTTAAAATTTTTACGAATTAAAAGTACATTTGACTTTGACTTTGACTTTGACAATGAACAACATAAACCAGTTCAAGAACAAAACTTTTGGGATGGAACCCAAAACCAAAAACATCAAAATATTGTTTCTGTTTGGAACCACTCAATTGAGAAAAATTCTGGTTCAAATCCCTACTTATAAATACGAGTAAGATGTACAAAAATGTTTGCTTGAAGGAGGTTTTGAACTGATTTGTGATTTCATGCAAAATGTCATCCAAAAAAATTCCTTCTGTTTATTTGGATCAACCTTGTTGAATGGTTATTGAACAACCAAGAGAAAGAGAAACTTGGCCACCCCTGAGCGGCATTCTTCTTTTGCAGCTTAAACTATGACTGAAAGTTAAGTGTAGTAGTCATTTACCTTTGTGACTGAGCACATTATATTGGAACAAACCTTGTCTTTGTATTCCTTGTCTTCCTGAACAGGAGACACGAGGCCCACCTGTGTCCAACTGTCTCCATGTGATATGTCTGCGACCTTGTCTGCTCCTCAGCTGAACAGAAGGAAGAGAAGCAAATAAATCATCAACACAGTGTATCAATTGTAAGTTCGCAAAAAACAAAACAAAAAAAAATTGCCCTCGTTTCAGGGGGGTTATTGCCTTTTGTGATTTGTTTTTACTTTCAAAACATCCTCTTAGTTCATCTCCACTGCCATATTCATTCCTTGTTTATCTAATTCAATATGCCCTTCTCGTTACAAAATATGTTTCGGAAATACCAAAACAAATGAGCCATTTTACTCTGAAAACTAACACACACTGCACGTTTGTTTCTGGTCCCAGTAGCTCAATCTGTTAACCTGGTCAAACTGTCCACTTTACAACCTGTGGAAAGTATGTGGTATTCCAGATCGAGGTGTGTTTTCTTGCATAACATGACGACTCAGACACGCTGTAAAAAAGCAGGCAGAGGATCCACATGCACTAAGTGTTTAACACAGACATTCTTTCTATAATGTTGAAGCAGCTCCACAGGGAACGAGAACCACCATGTCTGTCAGGTGCTGATGGTTCTTACAGTGTGTTTTTCGTCTTTAGGTTTCTCAAGGGATCAGTAAACAACACCCAGCTACCACGTGCTGGAGCTAAGTTTACATACAGTGAATAGTGTAGCATGAAGGGCTTTTTGCTTTCTGTATTTTCTGGCTCTAATTTCAGTCCTGACATTAAAGTACTCAGTTTTATTCTTTATTTTAACCCCCAAAGGTTTGTTCAACAATCCCAACCCCAAAAATGTTTGGAAACAGAGAAAAGTGATGATGAAAACACAATTTGACTATTTATTGATTCTTAAATCACCACAATTCAATGAAAAACAAAATCTGCTGTTTAACAAATTATCTGTAAATCTTTTTTTTTTTTCTGAGAATTGCACAACAATAAGATATCAGATAAGACAGCAAAATGAAAAAAAAAAAGATCTTAAAAAGTTCAGTTGCTCATTTTGAATTGGATCCCTGCATTACTTTTTCAAAGCTCCAATGTATGGTTTTACCTCTGTACTTTTGACCTGCATTTGTGGATGCTTTTGACAGACTGTTTTCTCAAACTGAATTGGAGTTCATGCAGCGATTTCCATTGCAGAGACATGCATGCATGTCTTTTTTTAATGCATGCAGTGCGGCTTGAGGGTGTAAAAATCAAGCTGATCCAGCACCGTTTTTAAACTTGTCCATTTGGATCAAAACTTCCTCCAGATTCTCTGAATGTTTCTATGACATTTTCTACTGTGGATGAAGAAACAATTAAAGTCTTTTCAATTTTGTGTTGAGGATTGTTATTTATAAACTTCCTTACCAAGTTTCTCGCAGGATGTGAGTCTCTTACTTTCTTATTCCTATGATACTTAACCTCTTTAAAATAAGACTTTCTGAACCAAGCAGAGATAGAGCCACCTGGCCACTGAAACTATAACTGACCACAAGTCCTATCTCTTTAAGGGCAGTATGTCTTCATAGTCAAGGAATTTGTAATGTTGGGCCATGGGACCCTTGGCCACCCCCCATGACACGCCCTTGCATGGACAAATAAAGTCTCAGCTGTTCCCTAATAAAAATGATAAACAACAATATGAGTAATGTAACCAGATGGAAAACAGATGAATAAATTCCAGAAGTCTGGACTTTGTTTGGCTGTTATTTTGAAGCACAAAGCCAGAATTCCTTACAGTATTTGGATTTCCCAACATCAATTCAGGAAAGAGATTTTACGGCTGCATTAGTCTGAATATGAATTTCATCGCATTATGCAACAGGAAACAGGAGGAGGGCTGTTGGGACATTGGCAGAGCAGACGAAAAACAGAACAGACGAAAAACAGTGTGAATGCTGAAGGAGGGCAACACTTGAGAATGAAATGCTGACTGTTAGAGTTGTTTACTCTTAGCCACTTCACCCCAGTAGCTCGAGAGACATTTTATAGAATTTATCAGGCAGGAAAGTGGGCTTTGAGTCATTTTACAGTTAGCCCCACCATCATGGCCTGCAAGAATTGTATTTATAGGTGTGAAGTGTTGCATAACATGCATTTACATGGATACCAGTCTGCTTTGTTGTTGCAGAAAACCAAAGCTGAATCCTTCAAAAACAACTTTCTACCTGTGTTTCTTCTTGACATTTTAACACAATATTGTTGTAATTGGACTGAGATTCAACAACATACGCTTGAACTGTATTTCTCTGAATATCTGAGTGCTGAAGATTACAGACAGCATCTGGAGCTCGTATGAGTCATAGTGTTTGATTCACTGGGAGTAATTGATGGTGCTGAATGACAATTAGGGTTTAGTTTCATTGTACTGAATGGGCACACATGGGTTCAGTGAGAGATGTTAGAAGTGAGGCATTTAAGTGGCCTGCTGCGGTCTGCTATGAGTGTGAGGGTGTAATCACAGGCGATCACACGCCTACACACATGAAACCTCGGCCCCACAGGGGTCCTCTAGGTGTTGTTTGGTCTCCAACAGCTTCACACAGGTGTTGCACTAGAGGCTCTCATTACTGACATAGACATGGCACCAGAGTGTCAGACAGTCAAACGATCAGACATACCAGACCGAGCCCATGCAACTTAGTAAACCATTTTAAAACTTAATTTGTACTGCATGACATATTTAAGAGTCCCCTGTCTCACAGTAAGTGATGAGGTTCTTAAAGGTGTTGAGAAATAGTATCATTACTACCATGATTTTGTGCATCTCCAGAATGTAGGGCAGAGACAGTAAGTCTTTGGCATGAGCTGCGACAGTGGAGATAAATAAGATGTGCACAGAGACAGAACACCAAAAGGTTTCTCCATTGCAGGAATTTTCCTTGGACATCAGTCATGATAACCCTAAGTCAAACCGTATTACTCACAGGTCTGGAATCTCAAATGCTGTGATGTTTTTCTTCAGGGTTACAGTCAAAACATTCTTTAAATCACATAAACTAGAAGACATCAGCAGAGATCATTCAACAGCTTCTCTTAGCAGCTAGTGTTAATTTTTTTTCAATGGAAATTTACAAAGAAAATATACAAAAATTCTCCTCTCTACAGATCTGCATCATTCTGGGTAACAGATACTGTCAGAAATATCAACCGTCAGTTTAGATCAGTTGGGTAATATACAACCCCAATTCTAATGAAGTTTGGAAGTTGTGTAAAATGCTAACAGAGGTCAATAATTTGCAAATTCTTCTCAACCTTATTCAATTGAATATGGTAAAAAGACAAGATACTTATTGTTCAAACTAAGAAACTGAATGGCTTTTTTGTAAATATTCACTAATTTTGAATTTGATGTCTGCGAAAGGTCCAAAAAGCTGGATCGGGTACGTTTACCACTGTGTTACATCGTTATCCCTTCCAACAACACTCAATAAGTGTTCATGAACTGAGGACACTAATTGTTGAAGCTTTGTTGCAGGAATTCTTTCCCATTCTTGCTTGATGTACAACTTCAGTTGATCAACAGTCTGGGGGCTTCGTTGTTGTAGTTTTTGCTTCATAATGTGCCACACATTTTCATTGGGCAACAGGTCTGGACTGCAGACAGGCCAGGCTGGTAGCTGCACTCTTTTACTACCACGCCGCGCTGTTGTAACAGGTCCAGAATGTGTTATTGTCTCGCTGAGGTAATCAAGGATGTCCCTGAAAAAGATGTTGCTTGAATGGCAGCATGTGCTGCTCGAAAACTTGTACATTTCAGCATTGATGATGCCATCACAGATGTGTAAGTTGCCTATGATGCCATGGGCACTAACACACCCCTATACCATCACAGATGCTTTTGAACTTTTGGGCTGATAACAATCTGGATGGTCTTTTTCCTCTTTTGCCCAGAGGACACCACATCCATGATTTCCATAAAGGATTTGTAATGTGGACTCATCAGACCACAGTAGACTTTTCCACTTTGTGTCAGTCCATTTCAAATGAGCTCGGGTCTGGAGAGGGCGGTGGTATTTCTGGGTGTTGTTGATGTATGGCTTTGACTTTGCATGGCAGAGTTTGAACTATCACTTGTAGGTGGAGTGATAAACTATGTTAACCGACAATGGTTTTCTGAAGTGTTCCTGAGCCCATGTGGTAAGATCCTTTACACAATGATGTTGGTTTTTAATACAGCGCTGCCTGAGGGGTCAAAGGTCACAGGCATTCATATTTGGTTTTGGGCCTCTCTGCTTATGTGAAGCGATTTTTCCAGATTCTCTGAACTGAGTCCATAAATTCCTTGCAATTGTACAGCAACAGACTATTTGCTCACGCAGTTGTTCACAAAATGCTTGTGAACTCATGAGCCTTTCAGGGACTCTCCTTTAATATCCAATCACCTCACTCTCTTGTTTCTAATAAACCTGTTCATCTGTGGAATGATATAAACAGGTGTTTTTGAGGATTCATCAACTTTTCCAGTCTTTTGTTGCCCCTGTCCCAGCTTTTTAGCAATGTGGTGTAGGCATCAAATTCAAAATGAGCAAATATTTGCAAAAGAACGATAAGGTTTATTAGTTTGAACAATGAATATCTTATCTTTGTGGACTATATATTTGAACATAGGTTAAACAGGATTTGGCTATTGTTACATTCTGATTTAATTTGTTTCACACTATGCCCAACTTCACTGAAATTTGGGTTGTAGAAGTAACTCTGATGAATTTTAGTTTTTCAATTCCTGAGTTGGACTCTGAAAACTGAGAACACTGATGTGAACTGGTTTTGTTTGAGAGACAGGTGCCATAAGTGAATATTGCTATAAGTAGGCACAAGCCCCTTAATCAATTATTTGTGTCTACCTTTTCTAACATTGCATCATCTAAATACACAGTGTAAAAGTATGACAAATCCTGGTCTTTACAGTAATTCTGCTAACGTCACCCTTTTGGTATGTTGTTTTTTATAAGTATGGGTTTACAGTCACATCCAACAGTTTCTGTAAATTCCTCTTTTCATACCTAAAACTCAAAGTGCCATTCTGTCTGTGTGAATCGTGCAGTTTGTGAGCGGGCTGTTTAAAGGTGTGCATTACGTAATGGGGCCACTGTTTTCCCCCCTATTGATGACAGTTTAACAACAGAGCCTTTCTACTCTGGTCCAAGTCAGGCTTAGATTTAGCGGCTTGATGCCAAACTGAGGTTGGAATACTAACTGTGACTTATGCTGAGTTTCCTTAACATAAGTCTTATGCAACACTTAGTAGCTATACATCAGACTGTTTTTGTTTAAAATGTTCAGGAGCTCACGTGTTTCTCCTCGTCAGTTTTTCTGGTAATGTACTTTGAGAGAAAGGGCAGGTCAGCTAAATACCTTACCAGTAAAAAGGTCAGAATCTAAGACTGTACCTCATTGAGCATCTGCAGTACAGTTTGTGACTTTTTGTTGGGCTCTATAGAATTGTAAACAGGAAGCGTCCTTTTGCTTATTTTCTGCAACGACTCAAACGGGACACAATGAGGTTATACCTGGGACACAGTGAGCGGACAGAGCCATCCTGTCCAAACAAACTGCTGCAATGAAGCATGGGTAATGGATGATTCAGGCTGATGATGGAGAGGCGCACTGAGACCAACATGTTGCTAACTACTCTCCCTGGACTCTCTTTGACCTGGAGCCAATAATTTGTTTTCCACCAGCGCTCCACCATCTGTCTCTTGTACAAAGCAACATATGAACATACAAAACACAAGCCTAGCTAAAGAAAAAAAAAACAATACGAACACTAACACAAAGGACTCTGCCCTTTTAGTTGGGACTGCAAATGTTTCATTCATCTACCAAAACATTTTCAATTCATAATACTTTTGCTTCTTGTAGCAACACATTTATAAACTATAAAGTAAAAATTTATCCATCAATTTTGATTGAATGACCAAAAAACAACATGATAAATCTCATTCTGTTCCCCTATCTCTGTTTACCAATAGTATTGAGGAATGCTGACTTGAAGACTTGAGGCAGAGTATTGTTTTTATGTTCTTGTACGTCTACTTTTACTTCAACAAAGGAGAAAGAAATGTCCCATAAACCAATAAACCACTACCACATTGCATCGCTTTAAATGGACTGTGCGTGATAAATGGACTGTGCTAATATATAGCTTCTCTTGTTTCCTGCATTTATTAGTATTAACTAATCCCACTCATATCCCTGGCAAAGCCGCAGGGGCAGTTTACAGTCTTGACGCTTACATGTGGACAGTGGTATCTGGGCTCAAACCCCAACCTTCTCATTGAGAGACGTCCGTCTCTACCACTGAGCTGCGGTTGTTCTTTGCTTGTGCTGAATACACAATAAAAAACACTGGACTGTTTTTATTATGCCAGTCATTAGTTAGAAGCCCACTAGTCATATTGACACCTAAAACCAATGCAACCAAATGTACATATGAAAAAATGGATGCACTGTGTATGAACTCATATTTCATGATTTCTTACACAGTGTTGTTGCTGTAGCCACACAGAGCTAATGCTAATACATGAAAGCTGAGGCATCTGACAACTTAAAATTTACATATGTTCTTTCTTTTCGTGACATCAGCTATTTTATGACACCAACCATCTCTTAATGTTCACCTCACAAGTCTGACAACTCAGATATGAATCCTGTTCAACCTCATGGTTCCTGTAAAGGCTGAGGCCCCTTAGGGACTTCTTTTTAGCGGTGTCTGTGCCATAGGGGAGCAGGTCATCCCTGAAGCAGCCGTGAGGTCTTAGTCTCAAAAGAGGGCACCTTTATTTTAAGCCTTAAATACTGAACTTGAGACAAACTCCTCTGTCACTCCAGATACCTCAGGAAACTGGATCTTAAGCAGGACATGAAAGAGAGGCTTGAGAAAGAGAGAGGTGTGAAGTCATTGGATACCCAGGCTGACACTGTGTGTGTGTGTCGTTTAGGCCAAAGAGGAAGCAGTCCAGTTTGAAAGAGTTTTATGCAGAGTGATTATCCATTCACATCACAAATGATTCTGCGACTTTCACATTTGACAGCAGTATTGTAGAGACCCTCAGACTCTTTGTTGGCCAGCAAAAGCTGGCACCTATGTGTCAGCTAAAAAATTGAAAACCAAAAAATCTTAACCAAACTTTGATTAAGATTGTGAGGCATTATTATAAAATATTCTGAATCTGAGATAGTAAAGTCAAAATTTTGGAAGAAAGAGAAAAAAATCACGAAGTAAACTAGTGCAACAGATAGGTGTTGAGATTTTGATATAAAAGAGTCAAAATTATGGGACAAAAAAATATGAGCTTATCATGTCATATTTGAGGGTTCATAACTTGAGATTTTGAAGTAAAATAAAAGTCTAATTCCTGGGATACAAACTCAAGATTTTGAGACTGAAACTGAAATTTTTGAGATTAAAAAAAAACAAACAAAAAACAAAAACAAAAAACAAATACTGAGATTAAGAAGTCAAAAGTTAAAGAAAATAATCAAAACTTTTAGAAAAAAGTTGGAATTTAGACGTTTTGCCTCATTCATTTGATGCTTTATCTCAAAATTTTGACCTAACATGGGCATAAAAAAAAAAAAAAAAATAATAATAATAATAATAATGATAGTTAATAATGAATAATGAATAATCAAAGCCAATTTTCATTTTTATATTTTTTGTTGGCTGAAATCGGCTTATATCCATTACTTACGTCTGCATTATGAAAGTTTTCCCCTTTAATAGAAAATGAGTGTTTTGTTTTAATGTATGGGTTACAAAGCTACTTTGTTGTCTTTCAATTTCTTCAGACCCTTCAAGAGGCCGGGTAGAGGGTCCTCTTTTGGGGATTTTAGAATATGGTCATCCTGGTCATGACTCACTGCCAGTATCTGTGTGGAAATGTAATGTAATTGTATGCATCAACAGGGCCTAAATGAAAAGGTTAGGTCTTTACTGCCCCCTAGTGACAAGACAGCTCACTTTAACAAACGGTGATCATCTCAAGAGGCCTGACCATAATGAAAAGGTCTCAGCCTGACCAAATCGATAAGATTTACACGTCACAGGCAAACAGAGGAAGGGGGCTGCAGAGACCCCAGTCTGCTCTGTCTTTGATGCATGTTATTTTCCAACCTCACTGCAAATGGGTTGGAAAACTAAATTAATAAGAGAAATCATGTCATGATGTGGATCCCGAAGAGGACAGACACTTGAGATGTGCAACAGAGATTGTCCTGAGAGAGGTTAATAAGGCACAATGGCCGCGTCCTTTTACGCATGACCGCCTCCACCAGCCGCGGCCTGCAGAGACAATCTGTCAGTGAGCGCGTCACGTCTGTGGCCAGTTCAAGCAAACCCTTCAGGGCTCAAGCTTATGAAAAGTGTCGCTGGACAGTTCATCACAGCAATTTTGTCACAGAGACACATCATGAAAGTCACAGATTGTATTTCGTGTGAATTTTATGACAGCTGCTCGTTCCTGCTCCCACTGCAGAGATCTGAAGCAACGCGTAGCTCTTCTGTTGCAGCGATGCGCAGCCGTGCCGCATGAGTCACAACGGCAGAGATGGCACGGATGTAAACAGGGGGCGGGCTCAGGTAGGCCTAACCTGTACCTCCTCAGCCAATGGGAACTCTGAGTTTCGCTGCCTCCGCTCAAATCCTGCGTATTTGATTGGTCCTCCGCGTTGTCAATCGGGTTGCAGGAGCGAGACGCAGCCTCGCAATCACACCGCTGAACGCAGGAGAGGGCGAAAAATGATTAATCTGTCAAAGCGGAATTTGTTTTCGGGATGATACAGCTCTGACACCGAGCCGACCTGAACCGAGCCCACGGGCAAATATAGTTAATGCACAGAAATTTCAGATCCAGCAGGTGGTGCTTGTGTAATCGTGCATGGTCAGACTCGTTTTTGCTGCCTGATCTGCGCGTCGGTTCAGCACCGGACAGCGACCGGGACTGTCGGACACCGAGAGGAACCTGAGGCGGGGTAGGTCCAAAACAACACTGTGTGGGGTTGTATGGATTTTTATTAATGTCCTTTGACTACCAGACGTTTTTCATTCATTGGCAAGTAACAAAAAATGCTCTGAATCGCTGTAATTACGCGTGAGTCGTGTGGGATTTACCAAGCCTTGAACGCACCATTTTTTTCACCGTGGCTCAATGAAGCTCCAATCAACAAATGCCCTTGAAAGCATAGGCTTTGCTGTATTTGTGCATGTATTTATGTGTGCAACAGAGGTTAAGGTGGTTGTTGTAAGCAACTGCGCAACTGCCTGTCCCTGTCCGTTCATCTCTCTCTCTCTCTCCTCTGTCCCCTCCTCCCTCTTCCCTCTTCTGCTTCCACAGTCGCTCCGACCCTCGCTTGGCTCGGGGCAACGCGCGGCTAGATGACTTCACTACATCAACAAGCACCGCGGTATCCTGGACTAATATAGCAGCGCCACACATCCTCCTCCCTCCACCCCCCCTGTTCCTCCTCCTCCTCCTCCTCCTTCCTCCTATCTTTCTCTCCATTCGTCGATCCTGAGTCCCTCTGTCAAAAAGCACCATGGGAAACCGTGGCATGGAGGACCTGATCCCGCTGGTCAACAAGCTGCAGGATGCCTTCAGCTCAATTGGGCAGGCCTGCAACTTGGACCTGCCTCAGATCGCGGTGGTCGGTGGGCAGAGCGCAGGGAAGAGCTCCGTACTGGAGAACTTTGTGGGCAGGTAAAATTGACCTCCAGAAATAGTATAATCCCTTCTCCTGCTAACCTTGAGGATGACATAAGAGGCCTATGGGGCCAATCTCTCTGAGGAGAGCTCAAACCATCTCCCTCTGGAGCTTAAAGTCACTGCAACTGAACACAATGAGAGCTCACAACTTCCATTATCCTCCATGCAGTCACCTAAAATTTTCCAAACACACAAATGTCTTGTGGCTTCTCACAGAAGAGGGCAGCCGTATTTGGGTTACAGCAGCACCAAAGGGATTTCAGCCCAATCAGCACCAACTGCAGTCACACACAGTCCTAGAAATAGCCTCACCTTTTTTTTTAGAGTACCCAAGCATCCTTTTTCACAGGCTTTAATATGCATCTGACCCTGTAAAACTGACACTGTCATGTTCTGCAGCATTAAATGCAGATTGCAGAAAACTATCTCTGCAGGACTTCATATTAAACCATAATCCTCCTGTGATGTACATGCAGCAGTGTCAGAAAACACATGAATATTCATCCTTTTGTCCTGGGTTTTGGTCACTTACAACAAATAAACTACAAGCTGCTGCACATGAATTTTTAAAGATCCTGAACCGGAAAGGCTCGATAGGTCTCAAAAAAACGGCCTAATAGCTCCTTCATGAAGTGCTTTAGTCTATCATAATAGCTCTATTATCCAATCAGTAACAGAGTGCTTGAGGTTTTGTATTGCCCAATGTAAAGAGATAGCGGGCTTTTAAGTTGAGTCTTATCAGATTTAAAGAAAGAAAAAGGGTCACTTCATGAAAGCATCGACTGAAAATCTGACCTCCTAAAAGTTTCACTTGTTGGATTTCTTTCCTTACACACATGAAATCAGGTTAACCAAAGTTGTTTTCTGTGCTCTGGAAAACAACAGGTTTTGCAGCCTCTGGTTTTGGTTCAAAAGACAGGTTTTCTGGTTTAACCCAGATTGTTTTTCACTTTTTTGCCGCTGTGTTGCACTGTGAAATTTTTTTTGGTGGTCCCTAATGTTTAAAGTTCTTGAGGGATTGAATTCAGAAAGCCATCTGTCGCTTTAATTGTGACACTTTTTTGTACGATCCGTCTCCTCAAGCCCTTTGAGTGTGAAAATGCAGCTCTAAATTTGGACACGTCCTCACACCACCCTGTCTTCACTGATTACAATACTTTTGCTTCAACTCGCACAATGGTTGATTCATAGTGCTTTGATACCAGCATGTAAGCAAAGAAACTTAACATATTCATACTCTTACAGTAAATTATAGTCCAGTGAGTGGTGTCTTCTTTCATAGCGGTGTGTTTTCATCCCTTCCCCTTGGCCCTCATTTTTGAGGGCCAAGGGGAAGGGGTAAGGCAAAGTGGGAGAGCTAAGGGGTACAAATGAGATGGACCCTGATTCTCAGTCTTCATTGATTCACATCAGTTGAGTTATGAAAAAAATATTCACCAACTCGCCCTTCTAAGTCTTGTCTTCTCAAAAAGTTTTTTGAAAGAGCTGTTAACAAGTTTGATGTCATCTTAAAAACCACTATCTTATCTTGTTTTCTACGGGAGCTTGCTTTTGAAAACCCCCACAAGTGGACACTTGAAGAACATTTGTTTTTTTGAATTTATGCATTTTCTTTATATTTCATTTCTTGTGGTTGCTGCTTTAGTCGATACCTCATCCTACATTTTAACTGTATTAGAAGATCTTCAATTTAGAAGATCTTCTTTAGAGTCTTGTTGCTGAGTAATGATCCATCTGTCCTGAAATGTCTCTGCACTGCGCTGAATGTGCAAGCTGGGAGGCTTCCTCTTTTTTCTCCAGACCGTCCCCCTTGAGGGGAGTCTGGGGTCGATATGTGTTAATGAGGTTTGTTGGGAAAGACCTTTGGCATCAGAGGTAGCTGTCACATCCACTATTGGACAAACATACATGCACAGGCAGAATGAGTCATTACGGTTCCCTATAGGAAATGGCGTCATCATCTTTAAATGAAAAAGCTTTTAGTCAGCAATCCAGTTCTTTATTTTCACCTTTGATGCAAACCAGAATTATCAGGTCAGAGTGTTCTGTACTCATAGAGCGTTCACAGGTCTGATGCAAATGCAAATGAAAACTAAAGGATTACCTCCATTTCATTTGCTTTGCATAACAAAATTCAATGGAGAATGATGATGATGTTCACAGAGGCTGTGCTTTAATGTAAAGACTTTTATTTTTCTTTAGGGACTTTCTGCCCCGTGGATCTGGCATTGTCACCCGCAGGCCCCTGGTTCTGCAGCTTATCAGCGCCACTGCAGGTGGGCACGCACATATTCACACACCCACACATACAATCATTTGCACATGCACACAGAGATGCATACACACACAAACACACACACAGCCTCCTCTTTTTCCTCTTGATAAATGGCGCTGCTTTTTCCTCTTGGCTCTTTTCCCTTTCACTCTGACATTTTTGCTTTTGTACACATTCAGCAGCACAGCCACTAATCTAGGTTGTATGGTCTTCTTTTTCATCCTGTCAGAATGGGCTGAATTCCTGCACTGCAAAGGGAAGAAGTTCACAGAATTTGATGAGGTTCGCCAAGAGATTGAGGCAGAGACGGATCGTGTCACAGGGGCCAACAAAGGCATTTCTCCAGTCCCCATCAACCTGCGAGTGTACTCCCCTCACGGTGAGGAGTCATAACTCAGCTTGGCTCATTCCTCTTACCACAATAACATAGTAAATTAAAGAAGCCTATGCAGACTGTTAGTCATTATTCTCTAACAATTCTTTTCCTTTAGCTGCCAAAAAGAGCCTTTAAAAACTGTCATTTCAACAAAAATATTGTTTTGCTGTGTACATAATGACATATAATGATTTCAAAAGCTGCTGCCTTGAAGGTTTTTTTATTTGACTCAAAACAATTTATTCAAAAATGGAACACTCTGACTACAGGGATACTTTTTACCTACTCATCTCTATGGATGTCCTTTCTGACTCTGAGTGTGTGAGTGTTGTCATTTTTTGCAAGATCCTTGAAATGAAATTATTTTAACTGATGGACCATTTCATCAGTCCTCCTTCTTTTACAGTCTGCTTTTTGGAAAACAGATAATTTCGTATCAGTTTCTATAGCGTATAGATATTCATATAGATTGTACAGACAAGGACATCTCTCTTAGCCTGTTTGCTCACACTATCTCATTTATGAAAAGCTTGTGTACAGAGGTCATAGCTAAAGACAGTTCATCAAGGTTAGTGCTATTCCATCGTCAGATTCTGTTTACAATTTAGTTTAGCTTGATTTCACAATATGTGATTATGATAGAGTCAAGGAGGGAAATAAGTTTTAGCCAAGGCTTTTTTTTTTCCTCACTGGAGAACTAACGTATGCAAAGGAGGGCAGGGCACACATATGCTCACTAGGGCTGGGGAGCTGAACACAAATTAGATTAAATCACAATTTGGCCTGCTGCAATTTTCTGCAATTTTCTGCAACGGGAATTCCAATGAAGATGGGATGTTGTATGAAGTGTAAATACATACAGAATGCAATCATTTGCAAATCTTCTTCAACCTATATTCATTTGAATACACAACAAAGACAAGATATTTAATTGAGGTAATTTCAGACAGTGTGATATTTTTTCAACCTCAAATATGTCGAAGTATATTAGTAACGATATTTGTGAAATACTAACTGTAACCGATTTTACACAGATAGTAATGGATTGTTTACAGAGTATTAATTTGATTGTACTTTTGACATTCTGGGGTCTGCAGAGGTCAACCCACCTTTGTGTGAAGTCTACCATGACTTTCTAGCCTAATGTAGTAAATCTACGGAAATATCACACAGCTAAAGCTAATTCTCCTCAAATTTCTTTCCTTTGACTTTGCAGTGCTAAACTTGACTCTCATTGATCTGCCGGGCATCACGAAGGTGCCTGTTGGAGACCAGCCCGTAGACATCGAGCAGCAGATCAGAGAAATGATCATGCAGTTCATCACCAGAGAGAGCTGCTTGATCCTGGCTGTCACCCCTGCCAACACTGACCTGGCCAACTCTGATGCCTTGAAACTGGCCAAAGATGTCGACCCACAGGGTAGGAAAAAGCCTGGAGGTGATGAAAAAGATATTTGGAGTAAAGGAGGCTGTAGGCTGTAGAAGGATGTAGATGAAGAAGTCAGTGATGCTCGGAAGAGTTGGTCATGTGGTCAGTGAGTGTAACCTGAATCAGCTGCAGTCTGACCTTGACGCCTCTAAATGTGGAAAAAGAGTCCCCCACATGAAGTGATCAATCATCCTGTGTATTATTAGAAACTCGGGACTGAGTAAAATGGAAGATAGGGGTGAGGGAGGTATTTAAGCAGACAGGATAAAGAGAAGGAAAAAGTAACACTTGAATTTGAGTACGGGGGGTAAAGAAAGATAAAGAATTTAAATAAAGTGAACAGGTTGGGTGGAGAAGGAGAAGGGAAGCGGATGAAACATAGAAGTAAAGTAAGTGTATAAAGTGACCTTGTAGGGTAGATCAATAGAATTATACAAAGAGAGAAGGATGTAAAAGAACAAATTCAAAAGTGATGCCAACAGCTAAAGATACTCAGAAGAGATAAAGACAAGTTTATTCAAAGCTTATTAACATTTCATATTTAAAACAACTGCAAACGACAAATTTTATTTTCAAACTGATAACATCATACTAATAGAATAGAGAGTAAATTAAAAAAAAAAAAAATACATTGAACAAAGACCAAAATATAGTTACATCTATAAGGTGTCAAGCTGGTTTTTAATTAAAAGCCAACACAGAGAGAGAGGTTTTGATAAGACAATCACAAAAATGTTAGTAAAACTATAATACTAAAATTATTGTTCCTTTATAATAATACTCTGTAACTGTTCTATGGGATGTAGAAACAGCCAACCCTCAAAGATCACCACCCTCAGCTTTAAAATGGCAAGATAGAACAATAATTTACGCGATTTAACGCATTTATACAAGGCTCAGTTCTTCACTTGTCTGATCAAGTAGGTGAACATAATCTAGAAGTTCTCAATTTCTCAGTTTAGATTTAATCAGCAGTTAATTGCACAATCAGAATAGAACTAGGAGTTTGTCCATGATGTCTGGGTGTCTGGATCAGTCCTGTAGTTACATTCATCACTGCAAAAGGAAGATTTACAGGTGAAAGAAAATTACTTAAAAAAAAACATCTAGCTGTAAAAGCAGGCAAATGTGTTTTCATTTTGTAGCTTAAATAGTGAGTAAGAGTGTTTTAATTAAACCCAGTGAACCATAGTATGAGTGAGCAGAGGCTTTACCTCACAAGACATCAATGCATTTGTCAACAAGTGAAAAAGAGAGACTCAAAGTGTTTCACATTGACATGAAAATTATTGACTGACTTTTTCTTGAAGTAAAATCTGAGGATTAGTTTTAGTATTTGCTAAATTGGTGGAATCTTATCTTTAATTTTGGATGTTTTTCCTTGCTATTATAACTTGCTAAAAGCTGCAAAGTGCTGTACGCGTGATGGGTCAAGATGGTCTTTTCTTGATGTTGGGTTTCTGCTAATAAAATGAAACTTTATGAACATTAATAGGTCTGGACTTTAACGTTTTTGAAAGTGTTCAGTGATAACGTTTGGACTTATGATGTTTGGACTTATGACGTATGATTCAGCAATAAACAATCAACCTGATTTCATAAAAGTAAAAATCACCTACCTACCATCTCTTGACAGGACTTCAAAAAATATGTATTTTTTCTGTTTGCATTCAGAACATGTTGCTGTCTCCAAAGCCTACCCTGTAAACTATCAAATGCATGCTGTAAATGTGCAAAAGGTTGAGCAGGAGTAGACAAGAGCATTAAATCACAGTGGATTAGAGAAGTGACCCAAACAATTCATCTTATGCCTCAGTGTTTAAACTAACATGCTCTCCAACTGTTTTGGTGCCTGTTCCAGGTCTAAGAACTATTGGTGTGATCACCAAACTGGATTTGATGGACGAGGGCACAGATGCGCGAGATGTACTGGAGAACAAGCTGCTCCCACTGCGAAGAGGTGTGTCCGTGTGTTAAATCGCTGTGGCTTTATTCTCATTCAATACCAAATCTCCCTTCTGTTCATGATCACAGATTGTAATATCTCTGTCCTTCTTCCGTCTTTCAATTCCACTTTCTATTTATCTTATCTGTTCTATTGCTGCCTCCGTCTCCTGAGGGTATCAGTCATCATTCTCTCACTTTGTTTCCTTGTTTATTCGTCCTCAGGTTATATCGGGGTGGTGAATCGCAGTCAGAAGGACATCGATGGGAAGAAAGATATCAAGGCTGCTCTGGAGGCTGAGAGGAAGTTCTTCTTCTCCCACCCAGCGTACAGGCACATGGCTGAAAAAATGGGCACCCCGCGCCTGCAGAAAGTGCTCAACGAGGTGATCATAGATTTCCTCCCTGTGCTTCCCACAGAGCACTTTACATGATTAACGAGAGGGCGGCCTTGTATTTTTTTTTCACCTCTATTGTACAGCACATCAATGTGGGTGATACGAGATTGTCAGTAGGTGGAAAAGGCGCTCACTCTTTCTAGTTCAGCACATAATGATTTATGATTTCACTCAGGCAGGTAGAGAGGTGGGCCGCACTTTCTGTATGAGCATAATCATGTAGTTTTCTAAGAAATCTAAAGTTCCAAATGCTTAATCTCTGTGCAGGAAAAAAAAACTACAACATAATCTTCTTATTGATGCTCCTATGTGATTGTTTTTTGTTTCATTTTTCTGTCTTTGTGTCTCCACAGCAACTAACCAACCACATCCGAGACACCCTGCCAGCTTTCCGCAGTAAGCTGCAGTCCCAGCTGTTGGCTCTGGACAAGGAGGCCGAGGAATACCGGGGATACCGACCTGATGACCCGTCACGCAAAACCAAGCAGCTGCTGCAGTCAGTGGCCTCTTCTTCTCACAACAAGGGCATTTACATTGGGTTCAGTCAAATTAAGCATGACCCTGATGCTGGATAACTTGTATGTATGTTTATGTGTTTTGTGTTTTTAGGATGGTGCAGCAGTTTTCTGTGGACTTTGAGAAAAGGATTGAGGGTTCAGGGGATCAGGTGGACACAGTGGAGCTGTCTGGTGGAGCAAAAATCAACCGCATCTTCCATGAGCGTTTCCCCTTTGAGCTGGTCAAGGTGACGCATTGCACATAGAGAGAGTTGTGACTGCAAAAAAAAAAACAAAACAAAACAAGAAGAAAAGATGACTAAATGCAAAAAAAAAAAAAAAATTACATACAAAGACCACCTATTATGCTGGCTGTACAGTGGAACAGTTTTGGGGTTGTTGCCTCACAGTAAGAGGGTCCCTGGTTTGAATCCCCACTTGGGTATTTCTGTGCAAAGTTTGCATGTTGTCCCTGTGCATTTATAAGTTCTCCCATCGTCCAAAAGCAAGCTCATCAGGTTGATTGGTCATTCTAAAATTACCCATAGGCATAAATGTGTGTGCAAATGGTTAAAGGGTTAAAGTATGATGCATGTTGTGTCTTTAATGATAATAATCTGGATTGTCTGGGATAACGATACCTCCAACACCTCTGAAAGTCTGATTACATGTGACTTCAAAATTAATCGAATCAATGTATTTGTACGCCAAATGTAAATTTGCTCAGACTCTTTCAGCTTTCAAGAAACTCCCAATTGCACCCATATAATCAGTCTCATTCAGAATGACAGACAGACTCAAAGGAAACTACTCTGGGATTAGTCAACTCCCCTCGTGGATTTTTTTTTATTCCAGTTTAAGACAATTAAATCTTGTGTGCTCAAAATCGAACTAAATTAGACTTTTTACAGTCTTTTTTCTTCTGTCAACACACACTGAATTAACCCTTTACAATAGATGTAGACATTTTGTTTTTCTTTTCCTCCAAGATGATCAGTTTAGTATTCAGTATTATCCTTTTATGATGCCTTTTCAAATTCATTGTGCAAACACAGCTTTCAGTTACTGCTTTCCCACACTCACTCATGTAATTATTCTTTTCATATCTCAGTTAGGCAATCTCTGCTCAAGCTGTCACTTATCTTTTATGGTTTCCAACTCTGTTCTCTGTCTCTTCTGTCTAAACTCCCCCTCTCTTTTTCTCTCAGATGGAGTGTGATGAGAAGGAGATGCGTCGCGAGATCAGTTATGCCATCAAGAACATCCACGGTATCAGGTAAAGATTTGTCGATCAAACTCTAAATGATGGGAAAATATGGAGGAGACCGTTTCTCATTTTATCAACGAATCTTACGAACCTGATCTGCTGATGGTCAAATACATTCATGTTAGAGTAAGTTTCAGAAGAAGATTGTTTGACTTTGTGAGCTGACTGACATAGAAACATGGTGGGAATAGAGATTAATGTCCATGTTTCTGCATCAGTCTAGTAAAGAAACACCATAGAAGTATAGACATATCTGTTGTTACTTAGCCAACCTACAGATGATTGTAGATTTAATTGGAGAGGAAAACAAATCATTGTCACTTTTTTGTACCCTTTTTGACCTCCTCTTGGTGTATTTCAGGACTGGACTCTTCACCCCTGACATGGCATTTGAGGCCATCGTGAAGAAGCAGATCATAAAGCTAAAGGGGCCCTGCGTCAAGTGTGTGGACATGGTCATCCAGGAGCTGATCAACGTCGTACGCCAGTGCTCCGACAAGGTAACCCGTGTTGATGTTTAAGTTTATAATAATCAACAATGCAAGGAATATTTGTATGGCATACTTTTAGTATCAGGTTTTCACAGAATATGCACCACAGCAGACCTGGGTTTAACCCAGAACAAACTCCTGTGTGCATTCTTGGGTTCAGCTTCTTTGATTTTCATCAAAGTAACACTGTGAAAGCTGAATGATGCCACTTTTCAATCATCAAACCATTTTAGAAATATAGATGTTTTATGATTCAAAGATGTCATTTTGATGACAACAGTTTAAATGATCAGCTTCTTGAATATATGTTATAAAAGTAGAAGCAGCTGCTGTAATGTGATTCCAAAGAAAGTATAAAATGAATACATGACATCAACAGATGAAAAATTAGGTCAGTATAAAGTATAAATAATGTCAACTTGTTTCTAACTCCAGTTCTTATTGTTCTGCTTTCATGATGTTGCTGAGAGTTCAGTTATGTGATGTGCTTTCAGCTTGAGTGCTACCCCATGCTGCGTGAAGAAACCGAAAGGATTGTGACTTCTCATATCAGAGACAGAGAGAGTCGAGCCAAAGACCAGGTAACACTCCTCGGTTTGCCATAATTAATGTACATGCAAAGCGTCATAACTGAGGCGTTTTAACATTCATGCAAAGTCAATGACTCAGAAGTGTCAGTGTTAACACCTCAACCTCGACTCAGTTGATACATTTACAGTCAGAAATGAAGCCATCACTGTATCCATCTGCTTCCTGCACTGTTTTATATGCATGTTTCACTTTGAGGATTCCCGGATGTCTCAGTAGAAAAATCAAAAGTATTTTTTTGTCGAATGGAATAAAAAAGTCACCAAAAACTTTGAATTGGAGTGACCACCTATGACCTGAGTGCACATGTGCAGCTAGTATGACTGATGGCAGCGGAAAACTGCCTTGGATAAGGTGGCGGAGCTCTATTTCTAAGTGAGTGAATCACCACAGGCCTATGACTGAAACCAGACCAATACATTCCCCACCACATTCTTCTTCATATGTCAAAGCGTTATCCTTAAGTGAAACAAAAAAGCCTTTATTTCATAGCATACACCCTGAAGCAGTCACCAAGGTTGTGGTTTCAGGCCATATGGGTGTAGAAGTGCAGCATCACCTGAAGAAGTAATTAAAGTTAAGATTACAAGGTATATGTTATTGGTATATGTTACCTTGTCTATACATGAACTTAAACTACTGATTCGTAAATCAAGCAAACTAATGTGTAAGAAAACACTTCTGTGTATCACATCAGTTCAAGATGTTTCATTGCTACAACTGAGGTTATCTAATTAAATCGAACTCTGTACCCTCTGTATAAAACTACAACTGTTAGTAACCACATCATTATGATCCCCATGAGGCTTTTCATGTTTAGCTGCTTCCTCGGTATCTCCTTGATGAGCATCATCACTTTCCACCTTCCAGATCAAAAAATATGGTACTTAAAATTGGGATTAGGTCCAGCCTGGAGGAAATTATTCAGAGTTAGTTTGAATTTGTGTAATATCCCTGTGCTTCTCCTTATCTTGGACAGAAAAAAAATTGGTTTCACGTAACTACTTGGTAGTGTGAATGCTTATACCTCTTTAATGTCATTTATCCAGTTCTATTCCCCATCACTTAAATCACATTTATTTCTTGCAGCTAAATGTTATCTCACTAAAAGTCAGCAAACCTCTCGTTTACATGACCAACGTCAGGTGCTTTCTGCTCTTTCCTCAAAGAAAGAAGAGAGTCTTTTCTCTGCATGTGCTCCTGAAATATCAGGTAGAATTTAGCATCAAACTAACTTACCTGTGATGTAGTGAATTAAATAGTTAGCCTCCCCACTTTTAAGATTCAAGTAGCTCCAATCGCTCTTCATGAATATTAAATGCTTATCAATACTTTTGTCACAAGTGAGAGCAGGACTGAACCACAGAGTGAATAAACTCTTCAACCAGTGTAGAAGTGTAACTCATCCAGTATCATGTTAACCTCCTAAGACTCCACATGCAGTTTTTTTGGATTAAACCAACTACAGGAGAGAGGTGGATAGTTTTTTGATGTTTGGATACAAGGCACAAGTAGAGGACTTGCTTTGGCTAAAAAAATATTAAAGATGAGAGGATCATATTTAGAAATAGGGAGATAAGGAAGAGAAATATTATTAAAGCAGGAGACTAACCTGATTTCTTTTATTAAGTATATATT
The DNA here is from genome assembly GCA_008086565.1 of Thalassoma bifasciatum. Lineage (NCBI taxonomy): Eukaryota > Metazoa > Chordata > Actinopteri > Labriformes > Labridae > Thalassoma > Thalassoma bifasciatum. The sequence continues at coordinate 246,072 of RPOG01000133.1, forward strand.
AGATTTATCCCCAGACCTGCCAACACACCCAAATTGGATGTGTTGACAGGTCTGGGGGAAAAAAATCTAACATACTTTATGAAAAAAGGTCATTTTGCAAGCCTGCAGTTATGAAATAAAACATTGGTTCAAATGTCAAATGTCAAAATGTCAAATGTCCCAGTCAATAAACATACTTCACAATATAACAGAAGAAATCAAACAGCTAATAGCAACCCCTTTCTTAGGTGAACACAGTACATTGTGTATTTGAATAGTGAATTTAGTAAGGGGCAAACAAGCATGTTGAAGCATGTTGTGGTTTCAGGTACAGGAACAAGCAAGCATTTCCCTGTAGCTCCCCTCTCTTAAGCTGCTGTTCCCTTTATAAAAAAGCCTCTTGTTATCTCTGTTTTGTTGCCACAGGTTCTGCTGTTGATAGACATCCAGCTCTCTTACATCAACACCAACCATGAAGACTTCATTGGCTTTGCTAAGTATGGACTCCATTTATTATCCCAGCTCTACAATGATGAATTATTTATGATGGACTGAAAACGTTTCAGTTGTCTATATTTCTCCTTTTTTCCCACCCTACCTACCATCCTGTCCCTCTCTTGTCATCTCTGTGTTGTTGTTTGTTTGCCACAGTGCGCAGCAAAGGAGCAGTCAGACCAATAAGAGCCAGAGTTCAGCAACGAATCAGGTGAGCATTTGTCAGGTCTTGTTGGTCATACACAAACACAGAGATCAAGGGATGACTGCACACACATATAAACAGCAGAAGGATGGCTGCTGCAGGCGGAAGCAGGGAGAAGATGTGCTACTCTGTTTTCCATTACTTTTATTATTATTATTATTATTACTCCATGTGTAAATCATGTATGCTGTTATATTTAGTTGGGCACCAGTTTTGCATTGTGGTGTGATTGCTTTGTTGTTCTTATGATTTTCTCTTATGAAAAGAGTCACATTGGGTTCTGTTACATTTTGCCACCATCATCACTGGTGTTGTTGTTGAGATTTTCCCTTTGTTTGAACCCTCCCTGTGTCATCAAGGTGCCACTTTGCATTTCATCCTCATCCCTTAGTGAGAATCTCAGCTGCCCCCTTATGGGTGTGTGTGGGTGAGTATTGCTCATTGTGGGTTACAGTTTGCTGTGTCATTTGTGCCTGCAGTAACACTTCTGCCCATCGTGTGGTGCTCTCCTGCACCGCTGCTTAACAACCTGCCAGTGTCCCATTTTCCACCCCGACAGGTCTTGAATGGCAAATTGGTTGTGTGAGCTAATGTTGGGCAGAGGCTTTTTCTTTAAGACAAGTTTCTCTGGAAAAAGCTGTCATTCTTTTGTGCCACAAGGTTTCTAAACCCCCCACATTCCTTCCTGTTGCAGGCCTCCTCTCCTCCCGCATCAGGCCTGATTGTAAGATATTACTGTCTAACTGTTTGCTCTCTAACACCCCCTCCACCCACCAAAGTCTGCAGACTATAAGGGGTTGCCAAAAAGACAAACCATTTAGATATTTATGTTTTTATACGTTAAAAAAACAACAACAACATTGTTACGGCTAAAACTGGCAGATGTGAGATCTTTCTGCACCCAGAGACCTCTAGCTTAAAGACCTCCGACAGAAAAGCTTTGTGGCGATGTGGGTAACCTCTTAAGTGAGTCTTAGGCGGTGTAAGACTGACAGTAATCTAACCTAATCACTTGGCACTGTGCCCGCAGGCTTGTTTGTGTAGGGCCTTTGGGGTTAATACACTTAACACAGCTGAAACACACAGGCTCTATTGTGTGCTTGAGGCACTTAACACAATGGTAACGTAACTTCTAACAAGAGCATCTGCGATGTGAGCACAGCTCCCTGCATGAGACTGCACTGACACTCAGTCACATGCTCAGCTCTGAGTGAGTCACAGAGACACACCTAACCTGACCTTCACACACACATTTCATCACAGCTCATGCATCAGCCATGATGTGTTGTTTTATCAAACGGTTTAAGGGCTTCTGTTATCTGATCTTTCGCTTTCTTTGTTTTGTTTCTGGGTGGAAGTTTCTCTTCTCCTCATTTTCTCTTTTCTTGTTTGGAAGTGCAACAGCTGATTCTGACTTTTTGACTCCGCCCCCCCCTCCAGGTCATTCGTAAAGGCTGGCTGACCATCAACAACATCAGCATCATGAAGGGAGGAGCCAAAGAGTACTGGTTTGTGCTGACTGCAGAAAGCCTGTCCTGGTTTAAGGATGATGAGGTGAGTTCAAATCAGATACCATACCTAGTTTTTAAAACATCAAAGGGTGAAATATGTTTTAGGACCTTTTGGCTTATTGTTTTGCTTTGTTTTGTAATGAAACTTTTTGGATTTCAATTTATTGAAAAAAAAAAAGTCCTTTAGATCAGCGTGATCATATTCTTAAAACCCTCCCAAAAAGACAACCTCCCTAATCTTTTGGAGATAAGGATGTGTACCTTTCACATATGAGCTCATACAATAATGATGCCCGGTACCTAAATGAAGGAGCTGGGTCCTTCATGTTGTAACACATCCTGTGTGTAAGCTCGACATATTGACCAGTAGGTGCATCATGATAAAGCCAGTGGCCAAGTGAGTGCCGCACTTTCCCATAAATATCAATGGTCTGTAGAACATGTTGAACAAAATCCTGACATATTAGGAATTTTATAAAATCTCCCTGACATAATTTTACAACCAAAAAGAGGACATGTCTAGGCAAAAGAGAATCAGAATTAGAATCAGCTTTATTGCTAAATATCCTCAAGAAGCATTACAAAGAATTTGACTTCAGTTTTGACTAACGCACGGACGCATGGTAACTCTACTTCAGGTTTAATATCACAGTTTTTTTGCTTTTGTTTTGTCCAGGAGGCCCACAGACAAAATGAAAAATCTAATACAGAGTAGAAATGACAAATGCAGCCCCACATAACAACTGCACAGCAAATACAAACCTGCTCAACCTTACTCACTAACGCTTCCAGATCTCAAATAAAAAAGAGATAAAACAAGGAAGTGCTACTCTGATGCAAGACCATATTTTCTTAGGCTACAAGCTTTCTAAAAGCACACTATGTTACCCGTTAAGCATCAAACTAATAACAAACTGAGACAGATTGAGTTTGTAGAGCATCAGGTATATTTAAGGTGAAAAAACTAATTTTTCATTTAAGATTGAGATGTTTTTTGGTCTTTTTCACCACCTCAGTTCATTTGAAAGACTTTGATGTATAGATCAGGTTGAAGATCAAATAAGGATAAGAATGAAACATGACACCTTGATGTCTTCCAGGTGAAATAAAAAAAAAAAATCCAAAGCTGGCTCCCTTTTCATGCATTTTATCCCCTTTTATTCATATCAACAAAAGATGCAACTAATCCCAGACAGTCCAGTGTGCAGACTGGACGAGGTTTTTACTTTACGCATACCAGCAGGGAACAAATGACTCAGATTTCCTTTTATTTTTCCAAGAGAATTTTATTATCATTCAGTCAGCAGAAATACATTACATGACCAACAATTGTATCCTAGTTTCAGACGAAGGCTCACCCCATTTCATGCACACATTTGTTGGTGCAGTTTCTGGTCTGTGGTTGTGGCCTGCTTGGTGGGCTGATGTCTATCTGCCTGTCTGTGCCTGCTGTACAGGTTGGAGGATATTCTGCACAGCAAGTGTAGATAGGCAGACACACTGCAACTCCTTCAGCCAGCTGGTGCTGTCGCTGCTTTGTTGTTTGTTTGTTAGATGGTGTTTAGTCTCCTGGTCAGGGTTCAGTTTCAGACACAGACACAGACACAGACACAGACCTCTCTCTGGCTTTGATGTAAAATAGATTTCTATATGCGGCTCTATTTAATTTTAGACAACCCAACTCATAAAAAAAGTTGATCATCCTCAAAAAGGGACAGTTTGCTGTTTCAACTCCATATCTGAAGAGTTTGTCTTTGAGTTTCCCTTCTCTCCTCACAGGAAGTTCAGGCATTCGTCTCTCCTTCTTTTGCAAAATTTGGAACTATCCCAATTCCCTCCAAATGCTCACTAGCAGATACCCAAAATATATGAAAGCACACTCAGGCCTCAGACAGCAACATGGGCCGCACAGCACCATGTCTACAGATTGTCATTTGATACGTCGGTGTGGTAATATGGGAAATTATAGACTCCGCTGGATCGCCTTGTGTATTTCTGTTTTTACACTCCCTGAACTTTCTATAGTCACAGACACACACACATACTCACACACACCCTCCTCGCTCTGTTGGTGTGGTTGGCAAGTTACTCTGGAGCTGCTTGCATACTTGGCAGGAAAAACACAAGTTTTTAATCCAAACATCAGCCTCTAATGTTTCAGTAGTCAGAAACTTTTCACAAGAGTGTCAAAAAAGACCCAAACCCTGTTTACAACCCATAATATTCTGCATGCAACAGCTAAGAGTTGCATTTCCTCCCTTTGACTTTTGATATTTAAGCCAGCAACACAAAAGCTGTGTTTTTTCTTTGTGCGTTATCTGACAAACACTAAAACATCTTTGTGCAATCATTTGACACAGTAATCTAATATACACCAGTGTCTTTCACTCTTCCTAGTCCATTTTGGCCACCCACTGAAATAACTTCACTGGAGGTGTCTGCCTGTATTTTCAAACTGCACTTGATTGATTGGCCCTCGTTCCTCTGGCCTGTGCTAGATGCTTTGCAGCCGCACTCGCTCCTCCCCCCTCCTTCCAGTGGACCACATCTTCATCAGAGCACCAGGCGAGCAGCCTGCACACTCACTCATTCATGCTATAAATTATGTGAGCTGGCTTTACTTGAGGGATTGGCTTTAAAACTTTTACCACTCTGGCTGAAAGTTGAGATCTGTTTTTTCACAGCAAAGTTATCAAATGTGCGGTTAGTGTTGAAAGTTGGTGATGTATGTTTATTCCAAAAAGGAGTGAAAAGGAAGGGGTGAGTGTTAGAATGCACTTAGGACAAATACAGAGGATTATAGATCACGGATGATAATTAGATTAAAAACAAAGCAGAGGCTGAGAAGGGAGATGCAAAAAACAAACAAAAAAAACATCTTGGAGACTTGAAATGGCAACAGAGAGACAGACAGAGTGACACAGAAAGACAGACTGACAGAAGAAGGTCCATGCCCAGTCTAACCAATGTGCAGACTACTGTACACCAGTATGACAATGAACAGGTAGTCTGAACACTGGGTGGACGGAGCCGGAGTTAAGAGCCAGGCCTTGTGTGCTGATTTCTGCCCCTCCAGATGCTTGCGGCTGTGTCGTCTGTGCCCTCCCTTCGCCCCTCTCCGTTTTGGCAGCAAGGATCCCCTCTAACGAAAAACCCCCTTTCGAAACTGCGTTTTTGGCCTCCTCCGCTCTTCGCCGCCTTCCTCAGCTCTTGTTGTGCACGTCTCTCGCCCTGTTTATTTGTTTTGGTGAAGACGTCTGAGCTCCTGGTCCCCTCGCGGTCCGTTTCGGTCACGCCGGCCATGAAGAGTATCCAGCCTTGACGTGGCATATTCGCTCAGACGACTGGGACAGACTGGCTGCACGTTCAGGGAGGGGATATCACAAAAAAGAGGGAAAGAGAGAGATGGAGGGGGGAGAGAGGGAGTGAGAAAGGGAGAGGAAGAGAGGAAGAGGGAGGGGACCCGTGTGACCATATATGGACCGCGGTGACCCCTTGGGGAATACGCTGCAGAAAATCTGCAGTTTTCTTCTCTTTGCTTTTTTTCCTCCCTCCTCATCCTCTTTAATTCTTACCTGTGACCATCTACCAACGCTTTCTGCACCTTCACACCAGATGTGGGCTTCCTTCTGCAAATCTTTTGCAAATCCACTTTTGTGCTGCTTCTTCTCGGTCCATCCTCCTCCTCCTCCTCCTCCCTTCACCCGCCACCTCTCTTTAACTTCTCCCTCCTTCCTCTGCCTCTCTCTATGCTGCTAAGCACTACCAGATGTTGAGTTTTAACGCCAGGCTGTCATTTAATCTCTCTCCCTCTCGCTCTCTCTCCCTCCTTCTTCAAAAAAATCAGGCAGGAAGTGGGCCCCTCTGGAATGGAAAGAAAAAATATTGAAAAAATATCGAGGGGGAGGGATAAAAGAAAAAAGACAGAAAGTTGAGAAAGATGGAGGCGAGGATGAAGAGTAAAACTCAGGAGCCTTAATCGCGATTGCAGATCCAGCGTCCACCTCAGGAGATGAACATTATATTTGTGTGAGAACTCGCGTATCTGCGTTTCTCACCACAGCCAGAGATTTTCCTCGGCCTTTAGCTACTAACTCTCTTCAGCAAAAACGCACCGTGAAGAACGACTGTGTCTTGACCCACACTGTAATGACTTCCACATGTGCTCTCCTTCTCCCTTTTCTTTCTCCAACTCTTCCTCCCCCTTTCTGCACCCACCCTTTACACCCCCCACTCTACCTCCCACTCTCAAATCTCCCCCATTCCTTCTCCCTCCTGTCACCCTCTTTCTCTTAACTCACCCCTCCGCTCTCCGTCTTTAAAAATCCTGATTTCACCTTTCCGCGATAGACGTAATCTTGAACAAACGTTTGCACCATATTAATAAAACAAAAGGAGCAAATTGTAGTAGTCATAACAGAGCTCTTGATCCTTCTGTTTTCCTCGTTTACAGGAGAAGGAGAAGAAGTACATGCTCCCCCTGGACAACCTGAAGGTCCGCGATGTAGAGAAGAGTTTCATGTCCAGCAAGCACATATTCTGTATATTCAACACAGAGTCCAGGTCAGCGGGGATATCTTACAATTTATACTGCTACATCTTTTACTGACATCTGCTGAAAAAAAGCAGGACTTTCTAAAGCAACCACATGCTGGAGATTTAGTTAGAGAGTTCAAGGCCCCTTGTGTGCTGCTGCAGCGGCTGAAATATGTTTTGGATTATGTGTTTTAGTACAGCATGTATGCATGTATGTATGCATGATGGTAAAGTGGAACAAAGTCGAACTATGTCCAATGGATCTAAAGTGCTGTTCATAAAATCTGTCATTCTAAAATAGAAAGGAGATGAATACGCATGCAACGTCTTAAGTACTTTAACATTTCCCACTAAAACAATAAGATCAACATTAATTTGAATGCCTGTATGTTTTGATAGTTAGCTGAAAAGATTGCAATAAGGAAAAAAATGGCCCTGCAGCAGCGTAGCATCTGTATAAAGCAGTTTTTAAATATGGGGTGAAGACCTGGATTTTTAAAGCTTATTAATCACTTTAGTCATATCTTTGCTGAAAAGACAAAATTATTCCCATTGAAGAGGAAACATACCTTCAAAGTATCACTGCTCTCCTTTTTTGTCCAATAGTACAACATTTATAAATTACATTTCTCTGTTACTTCCCATAACTTCAGTGTTTAGTTTACTTAAACACTTGAGGGTGCAGACTATCTGCTCTGCTGTGACTTTCCTTTAATGCTGATCCTCCTGTGTCTCGCTGTTTAGGAATGTGTACAAAGATAATCGCACCCTGGAGTTGGCCTGTGACTCTCAGGACGATGTGGACAGCTGGAAATCATCTCTCCTGCGTGCAGGGGTCTATCCTGAGAAGACCACTACGGTCAGCAAACCCATTTATTCTGGTCCTTTAGTCTCTGCGAAATTACAGCTTTTGTTACCTGTGTTTCCCTGACTAATTCTTGCAGTTTTAATGTCATAGAAGGAGAAACAGTTTCCTTATTCTGATGATAATTTTACAGATTTTCAAAACCCAATACATTGAAGGAAATTTTGCACAACTATAAAAGAAAAAGAAAAACTTTTTTTTTTTTTTTTTTTTTTAGGTTTTTGGACATTTCTCTTTTTACTGTCTCTTTAAACTGAGTTCTTTTATAAAATAGATCTTTCTCTGATTTCTTCCACAGGTTGAGAGTGAGACCACGACCACCTCAGATAACTTCTCAATGGACCCTCAGCTGGAGCGTAAAGTGGAAACTATCCGTAACTTGGTTGACTCTTACATGGCTATTGTCAACAAGTGCATCCGGGACCTCATGCCTAAGACCATCATGCACCTTATGATCATCAATGTAATAAAATACTGACATATTCACACATTGCCTTTAAAAATAGATGATTAAAAGAAATTCTACCATTAGTGGTGGTGAAAACAGAAATATGTTACACTTTTTCTTTTTTTTTTTTACACATTCCGGTTTACTTATCTTCCTCCGTCACTTCCTCCCCTGACTGCTAGGTGAAGGACTTCATCAACGCAGAGCTGCTGGCTCAGCTGTACTCCACAGGCGACCAGAACACTCTGATGGATGAGTCTCAAGAGCAGGCCCAGAGGAGGGACGAGGTGCTGAGGACTCACCAGGCCTTGAAGGAAGCCTTGAGCATCATTGGGGATATCTCCACCTCCACCTACACCACCCCCATGCCTCCACCTGTTGACACCTCCTGGATGGGACCTGGTGGGAGTCGCAGGTAAAGTCGCTGGAATTATCAATACAAGAAACTTTTTTCTTACCCTGGCAAGATTTTTTTGACTTGTTACGTGCAATGCAGACATCATTTTTATCTTTAAGCAACTTGAAATAAGACGTTTTTATGGACTGGTCTGGTAAATGTGGCTCGTATCAAGTAAAAAATAAAAAAATTCTACCCTCTAAAATTAAGACACAAACCCTTACTTAGATTACAGTTTTTGCAATGTTGCCTTTACGTTTTAATACTGCACTAATAGATATGCAATGCATAATACAAACATATATCTCTTACATCATCACATCATCATTCATTGTTTTTACAACCAACACATAAACACAAATACACAAATTTACATTGAAAACTATTTTACCTACAGTTTACATACATTCATATTACCACATTTTTGCATTAATACCCATACACATACATAAACACACATTTACATGCACATTCATATACATTTGAATAAAAAAAAAAACAATTAAGTGAAACACAAGAACCTTAACTTGTGCGTTATATTTTTCCTTTCTCCAGGTCTCCTCCTCCAAGCCCCACTGCCCCAAGGAGAATGTCTTCAGGACAGCGTCCTGCTCCTAGAGGGGCCCCACCTCCTCCAAACCGACCAGGGCCCCTGGGACCCTTTAATAACAGTGCTGACAGTCCTCAGGCCCCCAGTCGTCCTAACAGGGCTCCACCCAGCATCCCTAGGTAAGAACGACTGTTATACTATGCACCTGTTGGGTCTGTAAGTCAGACTTCAATGAAACATTATTATCTTTTATGATGACAATTTTCATTTAAAACTAAAGAGCATAGAAAAGTATTAAATGATATCTAATCAGATTTATGAGTCATTTGTGAAACAGACACAAGTTAAAATCATTAGTTAAGACATAATCATCCATTAAGAAGATTAAGCTGTCTTTTTGAGTGGTACATATTGTGTTTATCTGTATTTTCTTTGGGAAAAGAAAATATTTTTAATCTATTATTTTTAGCTTGGTTACACTTTAATGTATGAGTGGCAGCTTGTAAACAGTTAGCTTAACACAGATCAATCATTCAATCAATCAGTCAATCAATTAGTCAACCAGGTTGCATTTGTAAAACCTTGTCAAACATCAATAATGTCACCCAAACAAAGATGACAAAAATGAAATGGAACAAAAAGCAAACTTTTGTGCAACCAAAAATATATCTCTTTTTTTCTCCTCTACCTCTTTTGTCTTTTTTTTATCCTCATTCTCTTAACTGTCCTCTCCACCAAAGCCGGCGACCTCCTCCATCTCCCACAAGACAAGCTCCGCCATAAACATCCAGATGGGGTTCCTCTACACTCTTACCCCCCCCACCCGTCAACATCCCCCTCCCAATCTTAGCCATGGCTCTGCTGTCCTGGTCTCCCCTTTAGTGCAGACGCTGAAGTCTTTGACCTTTGACCCTTGATTTCCTGCTGGGTGACGATGTCCATATATCTATGTACAGTATGGTACTTGTCTTGTGGTGTATGTGTACGTGCACTTGTTGCTCGCCTGTGGTCCAGGTTTGCTTAGCAGATCCACTTCCAAAGTATCTGTCCTTGGAACCCCTGAAACCTCCATCCCACACAGACACACACACACAGACACAGACACAGACAAACCCCTCACAAAGTCATTCGCCATCGTCTCTTGCTGCTTCTACATGAAAAAACTCTCAGCAGTTGTACTGCCCGACTCATTCCAAAACGCAGCATGGCACATAAGCTGCTTTTATTGCATGGGAGTGTGCGTACTTAGAGTGTGTGCGCGTGTGTTTAGTGCGTGTGTAAGTGGGGGCAGGACTAATTTGCCTATATGTAGGCTGAGTTTATTTAGTATTGTATTTATTTATTGTATACTGGCCCCATTAAATGTTAATTATCAGCTTAATGTTCTCTTAGGAACAGAAGTTGTAACTTAGTATGTGTGTTTACGTGCGTGGGAGTAGTTCTGTGTATGTGTGCTGGTGTGTAAGAGTGAGTGAGGACGTGTGCATGTGCTGTCTGTCTGCACGTTTGTTGCCGTTTCAGTTGTGTTTGTTTTCATGGTCAAAGCTGTTAAAGATGAACCCTAAAGCCCTCTGGGGTAAGTTTAATGTTGGATTTGTGTGCGTTGTTATTGTGTTGTAGCAGCCGTACACATAGCAAGGCTGAGGAGCACCGTCAGTATTATCTCTATGGAAACAGCATCAACAACACATTTAACCTTGTCATAGGTGTTCACCTGTGCTGTATCAATGGTCAGGTTGTGACCGTCGCAGCCTGAAGCCCGATTCAGATGTTGACTGCTGAGAATAAACACACCTCGGTAGAAGTCCTCGATTAACAATACAATAAGTTCATCTTTCCTTTGAGCCTTTTTCTCATGTTCAACACTCCATGCACATCCAGCCTGGCTCTCTTACTCTTTTCACCACCTCAGCATCTCTATTAGTCCCTCTTCTCTCACAGGTAAAGCTAGAAAAGCAGTCAGCCTCTGCACCGAGCTTGAGGTGCTGTTGTCAGTGTTCAAGTGCTTCTCTGTCTGTTCGTTATTGTGTATGTGGGCCTATAATGTGTTCTGATGTATAAAGGTAAGGAGATACTATACTTGAGGACTATAAAGACCTCACCAAGGATCCTATCGCTTTAATCGTTCTGTCTATAAATGCTCTCTTCTATCTGATTTAGACTGCCTTACCGGCATGATTTACAACTCTGTATTGCCAAAGCTAAATGTAGAGAGAGAATTGAAAGGCTCAAAAAAGAAAAAAATCTCCTGAAGACCAGAATGAATAAAGTGTTCCAGTTGTAGTAAGATGGTATTGTTTAGCAGAGGGCATAATGTTTAACTGGGGATTTGCATCAGTTGTTATTTTCTGTGTCTCTGTATCGCCCCTCAATAAAATTCTTCCCCCGTAATATCCCATGTTGTTATCAGAGTCATCACTGTGTGAGTCTCTAGTTTCAGAATATGTGAATGGTTTGTAGAATCTAGTATATTTGAGCAGTTGTTGATAAGCTTATTTACCTGCTATGAAAAAGAAAAAAAAAACAACTCCTGTGTGTTCTTTTCAGGTAGTAGCAAAATCCCAAAGAAACTAAGAAATTGACTTTGCTTATCTCCATGATGTGGCCAGCAGCAGAAAGGCAGCTTGGCCTACCATGTTTTGGTTAACTAAAGCAATCAACCTACTGATTTTACTTTCATATGGCTGGAAAAATATCGTATCTCTGGAAAAAAAAAAGAAAAAAATGAACAGCATAAATTATTCCACTGTCTTAAGAGAACAATGTTTTTTTCAAGATAGCAAAAACAAAAACAAACAAAAAAAAAAGACTTTATTTTAAAAAATTAAAACTTATGATCATGACCTTTTAGGACTTCTATTAGTTTTGATATAATGTCTTCTTTTAATGTAAAATTTAAAAGTACACAGTTGGAATAGCTTGATGGGAGATACACACTTCATTTAGACAGTTACATGGTCAAAATCCATCAAGTAGCTGTCCTGCAGATGAGTCATAAATGCCCAGTGTTAAAGTCACAAAAACAAATCTGAGACTTTATACTTTTGGAGGCGGTCCCCATTTTCTCTTTTCATTTTTGTTTGTTTGTGTTTTTAAACATCTAAGATGTTACCCTAGTTTTCTTTTTTGTCTTTAGAAAAAAATGCTCTAAATCTTTAAAAGCAAAACACTTGATTCATGGCACCTGAAGGGCTGTTGTACCAACTTGACATGAGCACAGCCAGTAATTCTAGAAGCATATTACAACAAGACTCACAAGATCAGTAAAACAGACACTGGAATGGAATAAATTGATGTGCTTTTCACTTGTACACAAATCTGAGAATCACAAACCCTGAATACCAGGGTTCAGTCCATGACTCCAGTAGTTAATCAATCATTCATCATTATCACTCAAAAACTACCAAAATCCTAAAGAGACAATCTGTTTTTTCTCCTTTCTGTTTTCTCTCTGTTTTTTTCAGTGTTTTTTTCATAGTTGAGTAAGTGCATGTGACTATCACTCAAAGTTTTGTGTAAAGTATTTGAATATTATAATGATTACTTATTCTCAATTTCAAAATCCAAGAATCAAAACGACTTCTCTCAGTTAGCCACAAGATGGCAGCAGAGCTTGTAATTTGCTTAACTTCCAAACCATATGGCACCCTGTCAGGTATCCTCACCTTTTTTTCATCAATTTCACCTGCATGCTTTGCAAATTTTATTTTTTCGGACTGAAATTAATTTTTTTTTTTTTGCTTGATTATCATTTGAGATTACATCAAATTAGCACCATAAGTTTCTCTTTGGCTCTTGTAATAAGCATAAACTGTATAATTCCTCTTACTGCAATGACGGGCTCCCTCTAGTGACCATGCACAATGCTAACATTCATATCCATTAATCGGAATGTTACAGTTCAACAATTCTCTGTATCCTAAGTCGATCAACTGTGCGCACGTTCAAAGACTCTGGTTGTTATTTTCCCACTGTCCAAAAAAACGATTAACAGGGAGTAAGCTATAAAAAATAAACAATGAAGTGATGTTATCGGCCAGCTGCTGACCGACGCCTGTCTGTCACGAAGTTGTTCTCGACATGGTGAGCGTTTTGAGTCCAGGATGAGAGACAGTTTGGCGAAGTGGAGGCATAAGTTCAGCGGTATAGTTACATTGAATGTGCACATCCACAGGAAGGATGCACTCTGGGGAAAGTACTTCATGTTCCCTAACATTTTTTTTTCATTCGACAGTGAAGCAGAAAGACGAAACTAGCTGTATCTACATTTTTTAATCTACGGTGGAACCACAGACTGTATAAAACATGTGTGGAACATTACGCAACAAAGACCGCTTACCTGCCGATTACACCTAATTGCGTAATAGTTTATTAAGTCTGAAATTGAAGAACTGTTTATCACATTCTAAACATTTTATTTTTGTTTTAAATTTATCAAAACTTCATTTAGATATTTAAGTGATTGCTTTTCATTGTAGAGTTTATGGATTACATAAAATATATTACATATTGATTAAATTCGCAGTTTTAACAGCTTCCGCGTAGGGCACTGTACTTCTACACCCACTGAGCGCCACTTTTCGGTGACCTTTTTGTATCGTACGCATGGCAGTATTTTAGGTATTTTTCTTATCTGACTCGTTGTAATTTCCTCTTTTACAATTTTGTAATGCAGAATTTGACTCCCTTCCCTGGTTTAACTATATCACCTCGCGAAACTCCGCCCCTCCAGGCGCTTTCAGTGTAAGAAACGAGCACTCCAAACGCACGCTCAGTTTGAACTGCGCAACAGCCGTCCTGCCCTCCCATTGGCCGCTCGAAGAGTGACTCGCGCTGACAGTTGATAGCAGGTTGTGTGTGGGTGACAGCAGCTAGCATCACATTCACCCGTGAAACAACAAACTGTCTTCAAATTTAACAAGAAAAAACAGTGGTTTAAATGTACCGTACGGCTCGGGTGAACCCTACTTAAACGGATACAACACTTTTTCAGGCCGCGGCGAGGATGTCTGTCCCGGCAGGAGAGGGATGAAGATGACACCACTGTTATGGCGAGTTGTGTCAGTGTGGCTGTGTGTGGCGATAGTTTGTTGGTAAGTCGATTCCTTTTGATTCATTGAACCAAAGTAGTGAAACCACTCTTGCATTAAAACCAGGTGTCAGGTGTGAAACCTGTGCCGAGCGTAAACCGGGTTGAAGAAGGTTAGTGTAGTCCAGTAGCTAGCTGCCTAGCTTCAGCACCGCAGTGATGTGGCACCTGGCTGACTCCTGAGTTGTTGGTGTTTGGACGGAGTTAGCACGGATAGCTGACCTCACATGCACCAGCCTTTTAGTTTCAGTGGCTCTAACTAATAGACTTGATTAGAAGTAATTTCTTCATAATAATTAAGTTCACGTGACATGTTTGACTGCCCTTTAACCTCGTGGCACATTTTCGTGACCAGTGATGTGTCAGTGATGTGTTAAATCGGCTGACGAAAGTTTGAGACACATGAACCGTTTGAGCAGCATCTGATAACAGCAAAGTACAACCTCATTCAAAGAGCCTGAGCGAGACAGAGGCTCACAAATTAACCTTAATGTGCATCTAATCTGTACGGAAGCCCATTTTCGTCAGTGAATAAAGAAAAATGAAAACTTGACTTTGATGAGATCCTTTTTGGCCCACATTAAGGCAATATTTTGGGGTTAAAACGTCGAAATTGTGGCCTTTTGTCTCATAATTTCGATTTAGAAAGGGGGAAAAAATCTAAAAAAAAAAAAATCCAGTTTTTCAATTTTCAAATTTTCTATGGCAACAATGGGCTATAAATTTGAGCTGGGAGTAAGTAAACATAATACAGAGAAATAAAAAAGAAGGTGGTACAATAAAAATAACAAGGTAACATTTGTGAATGTTTTAAAAGCAAACCCAATTTATTAAAGGAAATTGCAAGTGTTCAAAAACTTATAATTTCCAAATTCATCAAAATTTAAAATTAAAAACCAGTGTATAATCAAGACATGTCCTTACCACCTGTGTCACTTTGCTTAAATGCAGCAAGTGGTGCAAAGAAAAGTGACTTCTTTGGGTTATCATCATGGTGATCAGGGCTTGGGCAATTAATCACAAACCACATCAAATCACATTATAACCTGTGGCAATATTTCAATTGCAGACAGTGCAATATTTTTTTAAATTCAAATGTGTCAGACTACAAGACACACATTTTTTGCTGCAGATGTTTAATGCTCAACAACTCTAAACACAACCAAAGCTCAACCAAAAAGTCAAACTGTTGAAAATTACCTTTGCAAGAGAAACAATCTAAGATGTGCAAAGTGGCAAAAACTGCAGTTACAATAGTTTAAGGTGGACAAAATGGTCAAGAAGCAGGAAATTTGGGTGAAGACTCGGAAAATGGTCTTAAAGAAGCAAAACTTTTAAGCGGCTTGACATTTCTGAAAAAAAAAAAAACCTTTTTTTGGACTGATCTTTTGTAATATTCTAATTTCCTGAGACATTGAATTCTGGGTTTTCACTATCTGTAAGCCATAATCATTAACATTTCAAAAAATGAAGGTTTGAAATGATTTACTCAATGTGTAATAAGTCTGTATAATATGTGGGTTTCACTATGACAGAAAAAGTATCTTAACATTTTCATGATATTCTAAAGATGGATTAGATGTGTTGTATATGCAAAGACAGTTTCTTTTGTAACTTCTTTTCTTTTTTTCTTTCTTTTTTTAAGCTATTCCTCCTCATTTCCTCACTCATTTATGTGTTTTTCTTATTTAAAACCAGAGTAACACATAAAAATCAAACCATCCTTGATATTAAAAACACAAAAGAACCTAAAAATAATCGTACAATCAATTGCAAATGTGAAATAGGGATAAATAACTGCAATTAGATTGTTTTCGCAAATCCTTCAGCCCTAATGGTGATGGTCAGAATATGAAATCTGTTAGTATTCAGGACTTGCAGCCTCTCTTGCATCACAGGATTATGATTCAATCAGTAAAAGAGATGCTTAAGGTTTCCACAATGCGCAGGGGGGTAAGCCAAGCGAGACAAAACATCTCTTATATCCTTGCTGTACAGAAATAATCCAACTGTTCAGTTTGTACTGTCCTGTGTCTATTAATGGCTCTTTTTCCCTTCATTCATACCGTCACAGAGCCAATGTTCACCAATGCTGCTCTGATCTGATCCATCAGCTGTTGACAGGATTATGAACCTTTCGTGTCAGTGGGGTCAGTCTTGTTCAAAGCTGGTTGTGGGGTCAGTGTAAGTGTGAGAGAAGACGGTAGAGCCAGCAGAGTGGGAGATTATGTGGTATGATTATGAGTTTCAACTGTGATGTTAGAGGATGGTTTCAGTATACATCAAGTACTCATCACTGCGCTGTTAGATACAGAGGGGGGATATGATGTAATGTGGTATTAAGATCTATGTTAGTGATGTTGACCTGACCTACTTTTGCAAGCATTACTCTCTCTTTTTCAGAGTATTATTTAACCCATCAATGTTTGTCATTTTGGCACAGTGTATTTAAGTTCAATGGGAATACCTTGTCATCTGGTTCAGTCTGAATTTTGGATGTTAGTTGACTTTATTTCATAGCTGCAGACAGCTTTTATCAGGAAAAGCACAGGTGACATTTAATAATAGCTCTACCACATTTACGTTTTATCAGCTCCAGGTCTCATTTTGTGATATTTAACGAAGCCACTGAGTTCTTATTGATCTCATTACTTACATCTTTGCTCTTCTAGCTTTGACATGTTTGTCGAAAGGTCAGTAAGACTGGGAATCCTGTTGTTGCTGTGAATCATGGCTGGTGGATGTTTGCTTCTAGACCAATTTGTACACAATCTTTCAGTTCAGAAGGACTTCAAGTTAAGAAAGCCTTGTTAATTTTCTGATATGAATTCTTAAACCTTCATGTGTGACAATACCACACTATACCACACTATACCACACCTCTACGAAGAATATTTAAAAGATATACCCATAATATATATTCTTTATTTTAATTTTTTTGGGCTCTTGTGTTTTTATTTGAACAGGAGAGAGGACAGTGAACAGTGCAAGAAACAGGGTAATAGTGGGGAAAGTGGCCACAGGCTGGACCTGAACCCGGCTATGGCTACTCAAGAAACATCAGAACAGTTAACCATGAAAGTTGGGGCATAATTTTTTTCCTCTATCCGTAATCAGAGTTTTATTCATTTATGAGGTCATTCTGATGGTAATATGGGTGAGGCCAAATCCTGATCCCCATAAATGACCACTGGGGATTGTAAATATAGTTGTCAATGAAGCAGCTGTCATGTGAC
This sequence comes from Thalassoma bifasciatum, assembly GCA_008086565.1. NCBI lineage: Eukaryota > Metazoa > Chordata > Actinopteri > Labriformes > Labridae > Thalassoma > Thalassoma bifasciatum. Next base: position 263,383 of record RPOG01000133.1, read on the forward strand.
TGACACACAGGTGAGTCAGAGGTGTAACTCAGGGACGGCCTTGATGGAAGCAAACACATGCATTTGACCTTTGAACATGTGGGAGTTGTGTTTATTTATCACAATCATAGCATGTTGATCAGTTTACTCTGTCATCATGTTGAACCTGTTTGTTCAGGCAAGTTTTTATTTGCGATTATCTAATCCTCATAAGCGCCATGTCAGCGTCATATTCTCGCGTGTTTTTCCAGTTATCTTTGAGTATTGACAAACTTCTCTCTATTCAGAGTCAAAAAGGAAAAACTTTTAGGGCCATGTCGTATTACCATTCTTGCTCCTGTGTGAATATGACAGCTGGCATTAAACCTAAGCACAAATGCTTTGTTGTTCAGTGAAGTGTCAGGTCACAAACACCAGTGGCCGAGTAAAGTACCTGACCTGGAAACCAGTGTAAAACCCAGATAAGGGCTTGGATTCTTGACAAGTTAAGGTTGTGTTGTGAGTTTGGCCTCTGAGATGGTGCAAGGATCTTTCCCCAGAAGGAACGTGCCCTAATTATGGCAATTATTTAAAGCCTTGTTACCAGTAATCATTGTTGTTTTCCTGCCAGGAGCAGGGACTGACACAGTGACCCTGAATGTTTCTGCGGTAACCAGCAGAAGTGACTGAGCTGTGAAGAGCAAAAGAAAAGGAGATTAAAGATCGTTAACATTATCTGTCACATGCTCGTACAGGTGGACAGTGAGGTCAAGAGTGTCACTTACCTGTGGTTGGTCACTTAAGATAAAACGACACAATCAGTTCAGGTTTAAACTCAGTGCTGAGGACAACACTACATAGGTATCACTGGTGAAAAAATGTTGCAGATATTTTTCCTTTCAAGGCCACTGTGGCTGAGCTGTCCTTGGCTTTGAAAACATTCAGTGCTCTGCACAGAGATGGGATAGCTTGCATACATTGAGGTAAAAGCCCCCAGAGATGCCTGAATGCGTCACACTGGGAGATTTGGCAACCGCTTCCTTTCTGTGACTCACTGCAGTCCAATAAAATGTTTAGTGTGCTTGGTTAAGAGTTGATAAAAACCCTCTAGCTATTACTTCCTTCCTGATTGTCATTTTTTTCTCAAAGTGCTACAAAGTGACCTATATTCTTTGTAATGTGACTGATTGTCTTTCACTTTCTCTCTTAGGTATCCTAGTTTCTATGTGGGTTGCACAGAGTCGCAGCATGAGCCCCGGGGGCCTGTGTCCTCACAGGACGTGGGTGCAAAGGAAGAGTCGGGAGAGAAGAGCCAACACCAAAAGGTAGCATCAGCTGCTTACACACGTACTGTGACATTACTTAGGATGCTGCATAGAATACCTCATAGACCAAAGTGTACACTTACTATAATATAATTCAAAGTTATCTTCCTCGTAGGAGTGCATTCATATCACATAACAGTTAGGAATCTCCCTTTAATTACAGGGTACATATATAATGGATAAAAAACAGTGTATGAATAAAAAAAGCCGTATTAATTTACTCAGAGTATTGTCGCCCAAAATGGGAACAACAAACTTTCAAACATAGTTTAGAACAATACAATTGCTTGGATTAGATGAAATCACAATAGTGCCTACTGCAATATTTTAATCACAGACGGTGCCACATTTCTTTAACTCCAAACAGGCAGAATACCAGATTTAAGTGTTGCAATAGATGTTTTATGCTCTACAACTCTGACCTCAGTTATGCTCCAAATTCCAAAGGGAGTTTGTTGAAAACATCAATTTGTAAAAACTGGGAAAGAACTTGGTCAGAAATTAGCAAAACTTTTCAGAGACCTGACATTTCTGTTAAGAATATTTCTATTGGTTATATGGTAGAATTTTCTGAGAAATGTAATTCTAGGTTTTCGTTATCTGAAAGCTATTAGCATCAACATTTCAAGAAATAAAGAACTGAGATAATTCACTCCATGTATGATAAGTCTACGTAATATATTGGTTTCACACTCTGAAATTAGAGACCAGAAATATTTAACTTTTTTATGACAGTCTAACTTTTTTAGAAGTTCCTGTTTATGCAAACTGTTTCTTGTTTCTATGTTTTTTTAAAACAAAATCCCACTTTTCTTCCTCCTGTGTTTTCCCTTATTCAAAATGAGAATAAAAAATCATCCCCTCAAATATTTAATTTTCTTCCTTGGCTTTTTGGGGATGATCTGTGATGAAAAATCTGTGAGTGTATTTGCATCAATGTGTGTTTTTAATCTCCAGGCGGAGGAAAGCCCCCCTGTTCAGCCTCTGTCAGAAATTGTGAAGTTAGTCGAGGATGATCTGCAGAAGGAGGAGCAGACAATTCAGGAGGTGGACAGTAAATTCAATCCAGAGGTAAAGTAAAGTGGGGGATTTCTGTGAAACAGTATTCAGTATTTCAGTGAAACAGCACACAAGTGCAGATGAAGATTTTTGTTCTTGTTTTAGTTTGAATAATTTTGTTTCTTGTAAAGAAGCTGAAAAGTATCAGACCATGATTGTACATTGAAAGGATTGTGCAGTCCACTTATGTGTATTGATCTTCTCTGAAACATCTAAAGTGCTAAGTGTTTGGCTGATCAATCCGGTCCTGGCTAATGATATAAAACTTACATTACCCCTGGCAGCTCAAATATCTCTCCTTGTTTCCATCAGGCCTTTAATGTAGAGGGGCAAAATATAAAGGGAGAGCTGGAGGAAGACAGAGGAATTTCACAATCTGAGCCAGAACCTGAGCAAAACTCAGAGAATCAACCTGCTGAATCTTCCACCACTGAAGAGAAACAACATGAACCCTTGCTGCCATCATCTGAGCTTAATCTTGAAGTTTCTGCTGAGCCTGTAGACACCTTTAACCCCCAGGAAAACACCCCAAACAGGCAAGATGATGTTACTTTCAGACCAAGTTGTTCTAATATGAACTAACTGCTTAAAAAACAGCTCCATTGCATCTGATTTTTTAGATGTGGAATAAAATGTGAAGCACATTTCTCATTGGTTTGCAGCACATTGTGAGAGCTGATTACTGAAAATGAAATAGTTGCGGAATAATAAAATAGGTTTCTCCTTAATTTCAGTCTTTCAGATGTTTCATCTGATGTGGCTGAGGTCACTGATTCTGACCTGCCTCCAGATGACTGTGAAGAAGAAAACAACCCGTACAACAATGAGAGGTGAGTACAGTTTCTCTTCGTGCCCTACTTAGTGAGCTAAAATTATCAAGATGCCATTTTTCTTCCATTGTTGTTAGGTTGAATTGACCACATCAGAATATATCTAGGGTGTATCTAAAAAAAAGCCACAACACTTGTTGTTGTTCCACAGCAGGAGCAGCTGTGATAAAAGGCGTCATGTTCTCGGTTGTCTGGTTGTCAGTTCAACAGTCGTCTCACTCTGTATGAAGCATTCGCTCAGGAGAGAAGCGGAAAAAATTGTTTATAAATGGCACAAATGACAGTGAAGTGATTTTAACTTGCTAGGCAAAGATCAAGGGTCAGTAGTTAATTCTGTTTGTCCCCTCAGCAGTCCTCCAATCGTTCTGGAGAACACCTCCAATGCACACACTACAGGCACTCAGGCTCACACCGCCCCCCCTCGGAGTCCTCCTGCCAGTCAGAGCTCACAGCACTTGGAAACCAACACATCGCACAGGCTGAAAGAGCAGGCAAGGAGCTCATACGTGTGAACTATTTTCCTCTCCACAAAAGGAGGTGGAGGTCCCAGCTCTCATTTTCTCATTATCTTCAGAAGGACCTGAGCTCCCCTGCTGCCAGAGACACAGATTCCAGTGTGAGCAGCAAAGACCCCGAGGACATCCCCACATTTGATGAGTGGAAGCGGAAGGTGATGGAGGTGGAGAAGGGAAAAAGTAAGAATACGAGTTCATGTCACACAAGAGATGTGGTGAGCTAGAAAATTACAAACGCTCTATCACTTTGAAAACTCTCAATCATTCTTGTTTCATTGTTCCTCCTCTTTATAGCTCAGTCTACTCACACTTCCAATAATGGGGCTACTACTGTGGTGAAGAAGGTCCAGAAGAACTTTAACAACTACGCCTCAATAGAGTGTGGAGCGAAGATCCTTGGCTCTAACCCTGAGGCAAAGGTATCATATGATTGTATAACAAAAACAACACATGAAGTTCAGTTAATAGATTACTGAAACCAACTACTGAAAAAGGGAAATGGGACTTCTACTAACTTTTAATGCTGTATGAGGTGAAGAATAAAGGGAAACTAAATCTTGAAGTAATGGAAATAAGAAAGAAATCAACGCAATCTGAGATTGTTTGCCTGTGATGCTCTCTTTTTACAAAACTCCATTATTAATGCAACGGGTTCCTTTGAACTTATCACAGAGCCAAAACAACTTCATGGAAAAATATAATCAGAAAAAAATAAATAAATTCAAACCTCACGTTGAGGTGACTCGAAAGCAAAGTGAAGAGAAACAGAGATCGGGAGGTTGAAGGCTGAAGCACAAGGATCATGCTCAGACTAAGTTTTTGAAACTGAAACCAATACAAGGAGTCAAGCTAAAGTTGCTGGAATGAAAATATTTTGGAAAAGATTGACTTTCATCAATCAAGTTTGAAGCATTAAGGTGTAAGAATGATTTTTTAAAAGATCTAAGTTAGGCTGCATTGGTTTCTTCTTGACATGGTATAACATGGATGGTAGTTGAAGATCACGCAGTACTGCTCTATTATGAGCAAAACAACATGTTTTTTAATTTGTCATCATTACCACAAATACAACTGCATTCTGATATGTTTGTGTGTTTTATTTAGAGCACCTCAGCCATACTGATAGAGAACATGGACCTGTACATGCTGAACCCCTGCAGTAATAAGATCTGGTATGTGATATACAAACTCCTCCTTTTCTGCCTCATGTTACAAATTCAATCATAGATGCGAACCATCTCTTTTTGTACAGGTTCATCATTGAGCTCTGTGAGCCCATCCAGGTGAAACAGCTCGACATTGCTAACTTTGAGCTCTTCTCCTCCACTCCGAAAGACTTCCTGGTGTCCATCAGTGACAGGTGTGATCCTCAGCTGTCAAAAATAATACATGGACAGTTTTACATCCTCAATTGAGTTTGACATAATGGCACGAATATATTAATTCACTCATTTCTTGTTCTAATTCTTGAGATAACTTTTTTTAATAACATATGTCATTTTGCGAGTATCAAGTCCTCAACCTCAGCACGTCCATATCACTGAGTTGAGTATGTCATGTGAATCTTCTCCTGCAGGTATCCAACAAACAAATGGTTAAAGCTGGGAACATTTCATGGCCGTGATGAACGCACAGTCCAGAGTTTCCCTTTGGATGAGCATCTTTATGCAAAATATGTAAAGGTGAGTACAAAACTTGTTTGTTTATCTGGTCATACTCCTCTGGGTCTTTCTATCCATCTACAATCTACACTCAAGTAATGTGTAGGAATCCTTTGTTTCTCAATTTTATGCATGTAAATGAAGCTCTTAACTTTGAGCTGCCTGTACACTTTCTTTATGAAGCTCGGTTTTGTATGTTTGGATGGATTGGATAAAATTGTACGACTTTTATTTCATAATATTCTGGATGGAGGCGACCAAGTGAACCCTTTAATGTAAAGTGTGACCCTGAGTCTCTGGACAGTGTTCAGCTGTCAGAGAAGGCTGAGTTTCAGAGATGATGACGTCAGGGTCATCGATCCTTCTGGACTTAACTTAGAATCTATCTGTCTCCTGTGTATATGCATGTGTACCTCTCCTTAATTTGTTTCTCTTCTTTCTGTCTCTCTTGCCTCAGATGTTCACCAAGTACATAAAGGTTAGCTGCTCCTCTTGTAGTGGTCTGTGGCTGACTGGGGGGAGTGGGGGTTTTGTGTTGTGTGTTGTGCTGTGCTTTGATCCACTTCAAGAAATCACGTCTAACTTGTTGCGCTTGCTGCTAACAATTAATGTATTTTTAAGTATCATTTTTGTGGATATTATCACACATAATGTACACTTTATAAAACACAAAATAAATCCCACCAGATGTCATTCAATAATAAAGCTGTAAGTTAAGTGATCAAACTCCCTTGATACCGTGACATTCCTTTAGATTTGCACGAATTACACATTTGGGGATCATTCACGCAATGATTTGATTTTACAACAAATCACAGTTAAGCTTTTTGGCAATAACAGGAGGGGTGCTGACAATGATTTGTGTCAAATGTAACACAAACCATATGAAAGTATCTGAAACATTTCTTCTTCTCTTTTTTTAGGTAGAGCTACTGTCTCACTTTGGCTCTGAGCACTTCTGCCCCCTCAGCCTCATCAGGTGGGTAAAAACACAGGCTTCAAGCACAAATTGTAATTCTGTTGTATTTTTTCCTCTTGTGAGCTTCCTGAAACTAACACCCTCAAGATGTAACACACTTCAGATTTGATTGTAGGTATTGATGATCTCATGCAGAGCTTTAGACTTTATTAGATGTATTTTTTGGTGGCTTTACATTTTCTTTTCATTGAACTCTGACTAAACCAGTTAAAGTGTGTTAAACAGCACAAGCTCTTGATGGTGTCAAGTGATATTACATAATATTTGGCTTGAAGTTGCGGTCAGCTTACTCCTAAACACCATTAAGCATTTGTGGGAACAGAAAGAACCGATGCATGTTAGCAGCTGTTCAAGTATAGATAGATTTAGCTGAAGCCAAACAAGTAGGAGACAGTGTTGTAACCTGTGGTATATGAAAGCTTATATCACTGCTGACTGAAATAGATGTCCAGTAAATTAATCATATCAGGATGAATGTTTACCACACCCAGTCTGAGGGAATGACAGCCTGGGAATTCAAGTGTTAAAAGATTCCCCAGTGATTGTGTAACTTCCTGAGTTTTTCTTGTGTCACACTGCCCTCTGCAGGCTGGTTAGGACTCCCATAAAGACAGCATCTTATCAGTTTGATAATACAGACTACATTTCACAGTTACATCAGCCTAGTTACAAAATAATCTGATCTTTTTTCTCCTCAGAGTGTTTGGCACAAGCATGGTGGAAGAGTACGAGGAAGCTGATCCTTCAGAGAGATCAGATGATCTGGACGATGACTTGGGTAACAGTTTTAACTCTATAAATGTGCAAAGCGCATTCCAAGCGACGTTTGGTGCAGTTATATCTGTTGTGTTACTGTCACAATTATCCCTGTTTTCTATTATCAGTTTTAGATGAACGTACCTAATTGGAAGTAATCAATATCCTTAAATGATACATTATCACATGATCAAACCCCTGTTTTTACAGATTATCCTCCAGGATTTACACCCAGTGAAGTCAAGTCATCAAAGGATCTGATTGGTTCAGCCAAGGGTTAGTACAAACACATTGGTCAATGCATTAAAAAGATGACTGTGGTGTCCAGTTAAAAGGTGTTTTTTTTTTCACATCCATTTGTTTCTTTAATGTTGAATTTCTCCTCAGATGCTATTTTTAAGATGGTGAATAATATTGCTGTCAATGTTCTTGGTGGGAGTCAAGAGATGCAAGGTACGAATAACATTAAGATTGTATGATAACTCTGATATCAGCGTCTTTGTTACAAAACACAGTCATTCATTACTTTAACATAGCTGTTTACAATATGATAACTTTAACCCAAGTGTCTGGTCTTTATATTTTCGCTCCTATTCATTGTGTAGGCAACCTGTCGTCCCAGGAAGTGAACGTGACTGAGCCAGAGGCAGAACTTGAGACTGCTACACTATCACCTACTACAGACTTTACTTTAGTGTAAGTTCAGGTGTCCTTCTATACATTGTATGTGAATGAACTTGGGCTAAAAATCTAATTGTGACTAGGTGCAATTGCAATTTATTGTGGGAATATTGCAAGGTTCTCTGTTTTATGTGCTGTTCAGCAAACAAAGGCAAAATAATCAATCCCCATTAAAAAGAACACCATAATAGATAGATGGAACTGAGAATAAATAAAAAAATAAAAAAATCCAACCTATTTTGATTTATGTGGCAAATTTGATATCACTTGCTATATTAACAAGGACGATGCTGTCTTTCATTCTCACTTTGAACATGAAAAATATACAGGCAGGAAAAAAAGAAGGATTTTCTTTCTATACCACTGAAAAAAAATAAAAAACAAAACAAAACAAAAAACTTGCGTGTATCATGGAACATCTTAAAAAACTGCAATATCATGAAAAAGTTTGAGATTTTTTATTGCATCTTTTAGAAAGTGGGACTCAGATATTGAATAGACTCATTATGAAGGGAGTGAATGTTGATAATAATAGCCACCAGATAATGAAGAAAAAATTCAATGTCTCGGAAAATAACAATTTTACATAGGATCAATAGAAAAGGATATTTCAAACATAAATGTTCATTTCATTTCGCTAAACAGTTTTTGCTACTTGTGACTGGTTTTTGCCTATTTAAGTCATTTTTCGCCGTTTTGTTTTTTTTTTTTTACTGCTTTTGGTCAATATTTTGCTTCTTTCTGACTTTCATCCAATTTTTCTCAAAATTTTCACATTTTCACCCCTAGTTACTGCTTCTTGACTATTTTTGCCACTTAATCTTAAACTTATTTTAATTGTTACTTCTTACCGGTTATGCCACTTTCCACCACTTAGTTTCGGGCCCTTGCAAATGTATTTTTCACCAATTTGTCTTATTGGTTGAGCAGGCTTGAGTAACACTGATGTTGAGCTTAAAACATCTCATGCAAAAAAAAAGTCATCTGTTGTTTTATACATTGCACAGTCTGCTACCAGAATACTGAAGCCCCAAAATGAGCCTCCTACTCATTTTAAATCAGTCATCACTATTTGAAATGGAGCCAAACATGTTAAACTACACAATATTGGCAAATTATACTATAGGCTCTATTTGGCCCTTTTAAGTCATTTCTGGATATTTCATTGTCTCTTTTATTTACTGTATCTAACATGTGCTGTCTGTTTGTTTTCCGCTCCCATAGACCTGACCCTAAAGAGGAGGAAGTTTTACCAGACTCTGAGATTCCTTCAACTGAAGCCCCAACTGAGATCCCTGAACCAGAGGCTCCCGCAACTGAAACAAGCAACCAAGAACTCCCTCTAGTGGAAACAAGTATAATAATTTATGTGGAGAAAGATAAGGAGGAACCAATTAGCTCTACAATCATTCTTTTGGATAAAGAGGAAGAGTTGGATGAAGAAAAAGAGGAAATCAATCAGTATGAGCGACAAGAAGAAATCCAGAACTCCTGCTCTATTCTTCCTTCTATTTCCTCCTCCTGTTCCTGTGCTGCCTCCCTCCAGGAGTATCTCCGTCAGCAGTGTTCAGCACTGCTGTCCAAGAAAAGAAAATGCCAAACAATGAACAGAAAACAAATAATTCCTTCCATCCAAACACACATTTGGCTCCTACCTGCATCCCCCTCCGCCTGCCCTGGACCTCAACAGCACCTCATCGAGGTGCATCAGCCCCATGAAAAAGAACAAGTTTCTGAACAAAAGCCAGAGAGCGGAGCCAGCACGTCACAAACACCACCGCTACCTCCTCCTCCTCCTCACACCACAGCTGAGTCTCAGAGAGAGTCCATGTTCGAACCTCCTCAGCTGGAGCCCAGTCAAACCTCAAACCTCCCGACAGCCAGTGCCACCGACTCATCCTCTGCCAAACCCACCCCTATTGTGGAAACACTGCAGCTGTCTTCAGAGGAACCATCAAGGGAGCCGAGGCCAGAGAAGGGCCAGGATGTGCTGGGTGAGGAGAAGCACGCTGAGCCTTCAGTTTCTCTCAGTAGCTCCTCCATCTACATACAGCCCAGCGTCAGTGCAGCAGAGGACGATTCTGCACAGGAACCCGCAGAAGATAAGTCTGAAACTGATGCTTCTCATCTGGAGGTTACCACCCCAATCGTACCCCCAGTTAAAACCAAAGTTCCCAGTCATACTGACACCCCTCATTCAGAGCATCACCCTGACCCTCCAGCTGTATCTGAAAGCAGCACCTCCTCTGAATTATCTCAGCCCACTCCAGATATCATTACAGAGCTTGAGCCGTCGACAGAAACTAAAACAGACAACCTAGTGGAGGAAATTTCTGCATCATCAGCTGCCCCTTCCTCCTCCTCACCGTCCCTCTCAGACATCTACGCAGACCCACCCAATGGCACGGAGCAGAACGGGAACCAGGTGCACGGCTCCAGCCAGAAGGAGTCAGTGTTCATGAGGCTCAACAACCGCATCAAGGCCCTGGAGATGAACATGTCGCTCAGCGGGCGCTACCTGGAGCAGCTGAGTCAGAGGTGAGAATCTGAGACACAAAACCAAACAAACAAATGAGGAGTTGAACAGAGGGACAGGTGATTTAATGGTTTCTCCTTTTGTGTGTTAATCTTGAGGTATCGGAAACAGATGGAGGAGATGCAAAAAGCTTTCAACAAAACCATTATTAAACTGCAGAACACCTCAAGAATTGCAGAGGAGCAGGTAAGCAAAAAAAGGTCATCCAAGATATCTGGCATGTGACGAAATATAAATCTCATGGTGTTTTGAAATAGTTGCTCTTGCATTTTTAGATAAATTGCTTTTGAATATCTTTCCGAGAACAGCACCTCTGCAGATTTTTGCTGTTTCACTTAATATGTTAAAAGCTGCACCACTATTACAAATAATATCATACTGTGATATCATGTTTCTTTTGACAGTCAATCATAACTAGAAAGCTCATTTTTATCTTCAACCGCAGCCTCAGCTTAACGTATTTGTGTCTGAAAACTGATTTTGTTTCTCGGTTCATCTGGTTTATTTCCGAGTTAACCCTGGCTCTCTGCTCATGTTTTACTCAAATTCAGAAGTACAACAGAAGACGTCTACAAATGAAATGTCAAACACTTAGAGATAAAAATACTGTACCATTACATATTTTCATAATGATTTTTATGTACATTTTTTGCAGGTTGAATTCCTGTTTGGTGGTTTAATCTTGTTGTCCTTCTCTTTGCACAGGACCAGCGTCAGACTGAGTCCATTCAGATGCTGCAGGGGCAGCTGGAGAACGTGACTCAGCTGGTGCTCAATCTGTCTGTCAGAGTCAGCCAGCTGCAAAATGAGGTATATACAAAGCTTTAGGCACAAAGGTCTTATTTTTATCAGATTTTTCACCCTGATATCATACTCTGTGTTTTCAGTCTAATCATGAGACCAAGTAACTAAGATATACATAATTTTGGAAATTTGACATCACTGTGTTTAATTACTAAAAGCATTGTCAATGTTTTTTTCTGTAGGTTTCAGATAATCAGATCTTCCTGCTGTTGTCTCTTGGGTTATGTGTGTTACTTGGGCTGCTCCTGTGTGCCAAACGTTGCCGCATGTCCCCTGTTCCTCCAACCACAGAGCCAGAGCCACCTTTACCCAAAAGCTACTGCCAGCCTGAAAGGTACAGAGGCCATAATACTCTGAAACTTTCAATACAAATCCCACTGTGTACAAATACCACCTTGATAACAAGAACAAACAAAAAACCCAGCAAAATATGACAGAAATTGTTACAAATGTGATAAAAACTCAGAAAAAAGAAGCCTTAGAATGAAGGTGGCACTGAAGGGATCTATAAATGGACCATTACAGAGTACAGACTGAGGTTAAGATGCTTCGAATGGCTCCTACTTTCTACGCCACATCTACCCATGAGGAGCATCCAATGAATCTAGCGTGATGACACATCTGTAAGTCATGTCATCATTAATGTTCATCAATGCATGGCTCTCTCCTAACAGACCATTTACCCCCTGTGATGAGGCCGGCATGAAGAGGAGTGCATCCTATCCACTCATCCACTCTGAGTCATTCCAGTTAGCTGAAGGTAAGAGTGAAAATACAAACCTGCTTCAAGGCTCTTCTTCATCTTTTAAAAGAAGCTCATCAATACAGAACCAAAACAGTTCTTTCTTTTGTTGTTAACTTGTCCGTCTGGCCCACAGACCCTGAAAACATCCATTCAGAGGAGACTCAGAGTCTCTGTCCAGCAAACAGAAAGGTGTGTATGGAAAATATGCTGCACTGGAGAATCTGTATTTTACTCTGAAACGTTAGCTAATTGTCATTCTTTCTGCACAGCAGAGGAGGCGTCGCCGGCTGAAGCCTGTAGAGAGAGTGGAGACTCTGAAACCATCTCTGCATGCTGCTCCTGAACTGTGTAATGGAGCCATTAAATGCAATGGTCTTCCTGTCACCACAAACCCTGCTCCCCTCTCACAGCGGTTACTCCTGCCCCTGTTCAGAGACTCCCCGTCAGAGGGCAGCTCAGAGGGATCCTCACATTCAGACGACCCCTCCTTCTGTGGAATTACCACAGCTTGTCCCCGAATTTGTGATGGACTCCCTCCACCAAAGACCCGGGCAGAGAAACGGGCTTTAAGACGCAGGCGTCCTAAACCCAGCTGTGCTGTGGTCGACTTTCTTCAGGCGCCGAGGGCGGACAGGAGTGAGACATTGCCCATCTCTACCATACATGACCTGATGAACAGGAAAACGGAGCCAAGCTCTGGGACGTTTGGGGTGAACGTTGCCCTCTCGGGTCCAGTTTGACTTCTCCCCCCCTTCCTGACTGCTCTCTTCAAAAGAGGATGGATGTTTATTTCTGCAGCGACTGGCAGCTTTGAGCTCTAACATGAGACAATCTCTTCTCTCCAAGAGGAGTTTCTTTTCTTTCTGTTCAATTCTCTTTGTTTATATTTGTTACACTTCAAATCAACAAAATGTCTTCCAGGCTTTCCATTAAAGCTTCTCTCCCTTGTTTTGAATCTTTGACTGTGATTTGTAAACCTACATGTTTGTTCAATAGTTTCATTTTACACAAGCTGAACAGTAACTCGTGTTTGAAGAATTTCCCCACTTTTGGCTCGAGTTTTTCTGTTCACTTCACTTCATGAAAACTGAGTTCTGACCTTTGGCTAACCCTGCTGTCAGGATGGCGCCTCACAATATCAAAGATAAGGTCAGTTTATCTTTTAAATAACATCAGTGAAACTGTTTTTAAAAATGCATTTGATGGATGAGGTTCAGAGGCCTTTATTTTGTTCATGTCTAAACTGAAAGTGAAAGAGAGGTCAGGAAAAGTTTATGACGTTCAGATCCGTTTAGAGAAGAAAAAAAAGTCTCATACCTAATAGATCTGAATTAGCCTTCACTTGAGTCTTGCTATGTGGTAACAGTATGTTTTGCTCCTGCTCGGTGTCCTGTTTTTGCAGGAAGAAAAAAATATAAGACATATTTATTAAATATGCTCACACAGTGCACAGCATTTTTTTCATAACATAGTTAGATGATTTGGACAAATACCAAGCCAATGCAGTGCAGTTGAACTCTCGAGACTGAAGTTTCTTTACCAATGTGAACATTTAATGCTATTTGTTGTGAAATACTCATAATGCATTTTCCTGCGTCTGTATTTAGCTTTTAAATGCTTTGGCCTTAAAATGCCAAATTCATGCCTCTGCTCTCTGCGTTTTTCATTAATGTGAAGACTGATCGGTTGGTGTGAGTCACACTCCTGCAATTACAAAATAACTGTACACACATGAACTGGAAATTACTTTTCCATCCTTTCCTGCAGCAGAATGAAGCTTAATTCTAATCCCAAGTGACCCCACAAATGCTATGGAGGGATGAATTAAATCAGGGCTGGGATGGATTTTAGCTCAGTCCTTCTCGGAACTGCGAGTCTCCACTTTAGTGAAGTACCTGGAGCAGACCTGTGAGCCTCTCCTACCGGCCTCAGGAGAGATGTACTGTAACTGACCCTGAGCCCCGAGCACTGGAGGGGAATATTGTTTCCCTGCTGGCCACCAGAGAGAATCTCCCTGGTGAGATAACAACACAGTGTTACTGAAAGGTAACAGCAACAGCTTATGTTTGCTGCTGCTGAGTATTGCCAATCAATGTTTCATGGTTGTGGTATTTGTGTGCAGTTGGATCCAGAGTCAGTAGGTTCAGTGTGCAGCAATATGAGCGAAAAAAAGAAAGAAAGATGTTTGATATAAAAATCCATTGAACTGGAGGTTAAACTATGGAAAGGATGACCAAGGTCACTGAATATGGTTTGACAAAAAGGGTTGTATGTATCTTATGGTGCATGGTGAAAAAAAGAGCTTTTTTGCCTTCCAAGAGAACAGATTACCAAGTTTGATCAGACAGGGGGCAGTTTCATGTGATTTTCCATTTAAGAGTGAACTTAAGCTCTTTTGTCCACCAAGAAAGAACTTATATATTCGTTTTTGTTCCCAGGAAGGCACTTAATTATGCAATTTGGCTTCCAAAGTGGGCACTTTAGCACTTTCAGCTCACAAGAAGGTGCTTTAACATGTGTTTTTGCTCCCAAACAGACATTTTTTCATCTACTTTGGCTACCAAGAGGGCACTTTGGCACATATTTTAGCTCCCAACAGGGCACTTCAGTGTGTCCTAGTACCCAAGAGGGCACTTAGAGCATGTTTTGGCTTTAAAGAAGGCATTCTATTGTGTGTTTTGCTCCATTTTCAATAATTCAGGCAGAACCAGACTTATTGATGGACAGCTGTTTGCCTTACCCGTGTGAGCTGAGGGAATGAAACAGGAAGAAACATAAATAGTGATAAGAGACACACAGAGCAATGACAACAGATTAAACACATGAAAGAGATTATTGGGTACTATCTCAAAACTAGGAGTAAAAAATGGGTTTGAGTTTTGGCTGGAACCAAAAGAAGAAACCTTCATACTACACAATGTTTAAAACGTTACTCAATCTAGCGATCAGTGTTTACATACACACAGAGCATCATTATTTTCAAGACTAAGGTGCAGGTATTTCTTGTTCTGACAAGAGAATTATGGCCAAGCTGTCGTCTCTGATGGACTTTTCTAATTAATTGATTAATTTCTACTTTTACTTTTTTAAGTACCACAACTCTTTTTGCAACATTGCATTGCTACTGTGACGGTGAATTTCCCCTCGTGGGATGAATTAAGTAATGTACGTCAATAGTATCAATTATGTGTATATTTTAAATTTCATGTTGGCAAAGTGTTACCAAAAAGTTAGAACAACAGAAAACTTTGAATATGTTAATGTTAAAAAAAAAAAAACACCTGGAATAATATTGAAAAATTACTTATCCTAATTTACAGCAGATTAGTGACATAACTGAATATAATAGTGTGAACCAGGTTTACCACTCCGTGAGAGACTGTGAGCAAGTAGATTAATTTTCAACAGTAATTATATTATTAAAAGAGTCAGAGAATCTGATGAACTCTCACTAAAGAGATCTAGAAAGTGGGACAAGACCAGTAACTGATGGTGCATGATTGTGATCTTCTGTGCTTCACGTAGCTCTGCATTGAAAACAGACAACATGGGAACCATTTGTAAACGGGAAGTAGACATGCTCCTGACTCTTCTGGGCCTGAGCCTGTCTGAAATGGACTGTGGTGAAGTGAAAAACTGTCTGATCAACCATAGTTTGATTTCCGATTGGTTATCAGCTAGTTACCACTGCACTCTTCAGTTCTCACAAATGTTTTCAGGCTGTTGCGCAGGAAAGAAACGAGACAACACACTGTTAAATATGTCCCAACTGTTTTGGAAAAAGAAAAAAAAAAGATTTTCGTGGAATAACAGAAAGTTATTTTGACTTTATATGTTTCATTTCCTTTCTTCCTAATTGAAAATAAATATGAAAGTCATAGATATAATCATCTGTTTGGCTCTATAGTCAAAGGTGTTTCCCATGTAGAAAAGCTGTCACCTGTGTCTTAGTGGTTGTAGGTTGAACTTTTTACCTTAACCCTGACCTCATATCCTTCCATGCTCTGTGTTCTTCCCTGTCCAAAATCTAAAAAAAGGGCAAAATGATCCAAATTATTAGATAAAAATGTTTCAACTATGATACACTATGTCCACAAAAGCGCATTTTGCAGATAGAAAGAAAGTAAGGAAGTAAAAATGAACTAACATGTTCAGGTAGCAGCAGAGTGAATCTCGCTGACCTCTCTTATGTAAGTCTTTATGTTTTCTCTCCAGCAGGGGGCAGTCTAATCTTTGGGTAAAATGATATTGTATGCTTTTTTTTAATCTACCATCACCATCATTTTCCATGTGATGAGTCATTACTCAGGATGGAGGTAAATTAGTTCAAGGGCTGATGCTGCTCTCAAACAAGAAAACTCATTTGTGTTTGTCTCATTTTTGCCATGGAGCTGCTCTCCTTGTTATCCTGTTTGTGTTCGTTGATTAAAATGTTTCTATATGCTTCTAAAACATTAAATATTCAAATCAAGTCTTTTTCTGTTATTGTTTTTTGCTGTTTACGCTCAAAGAGGGAAAAAAAAAACATTGACTAAAATGTGTTTAAAGCCAGTATCTTTTGATGTGTGCCCTCAGCCAAAAGCATTTATCATATGGCTCCAGCTGTGATTTTAAGTCAAAAACTGGATTAATTCCATTACTTTCATACACTCTGTCTCTTGCTGGCTGTGGTCAGGCCTGGTCAGAGCGCTAGTGGATGTGAGAAATTAGGTTAAAACCTCTTTATTCATGTGACCCGGTTGGGTAGCAGGAGCCTTTCAGAGATAAGCGTGCCTGATGCTCTTTTTTCTCCCTTCATTTTGTTAACAGAATTCCTGGGTTTCTCTTTGCCCTGCCTCGTTCCAAAGATTATCTGTAAATGCAGGGCTGCAATCCTCTTTTCCCCGGCACTCTCTTTTTTTTCCCTTGTCTGTTATGGACTGAATATTCTTACTGTGCTATTGTATCTGTATGTTTTTATTCCTGTATACAGGTGTCTGCTCTGTGCTGACTGTCTCACTCTTCTGCTTCAGTCTTTTTAAAAGTGGTCAAAATGTTGCCCTAACTCCAAGAAAAAACAGTTTTCTTCCACTTAAAAGACTTCTTTGAGGTACATTTGCCATCATTTTTACACATGAAGGTCAGTTCCCTTATCAGAAAGCGCTGTTTGACCTTCGACATTTATTTATCGTCTTTCTCTGGAAAGAGCTTTTTATGATGGCTGATGGTTTGTCCTTACAGTGTAAAACTGGCCTTGTGTTATTCTCTATGCTCCTGCATTGGTAATAAATACTGAAGACACTTAAATAACACAGACTGGATTGTACCACTCTCAATGACTGTTCAAGACAAAAAAACAGGCTAAAATAAATGTGGCTGTGATACTTGAGCAGAATTCTGTGTAAATTATTGTTTCTGAATTCTTAAAATGTTTCATACAGCCCTCTGAGACCCTGTGAGGATTACTTTTACAGATACGTGAAAAAAAATCTGGAAATTCTCTCCTCTGGCAAAGGTCCAAGATTTGTTTAGTGGAACTAAAACTCAGGAAAACGCAATGAAAAAAAAAATCTGCGTCTACATGAAAACGCAGAGGGACTGAAAATGCTGTAGTATGCATGTCAGACCTGTAGGTGGCGATATAAGTGCAGGAGCCATAAACACTACATTAGTACAGAGGCAGAAGAAAAGGTGAGACGGTCAGTTTATATTATCAACTTCTTTTCCAATTGCAGAAATAGTGCAATAAATGCACTTTTTTGGTTGAAGGCAGTCAGTGAATTCATCATCAGAAGAACGAAACGGTAGGCTGTCGTTGTGGTTGTTGTTGTTGTCGTTCAGTTTGTGCATGGCACAGTGGAGGCTCATTGCGCAAGCGCAGAGCTGAACGTGACGTTAATGTTGAAAATGGCGGATTCTTCTTGCAACGATGCTGTGGCAAGTGTCGAGCAAATTTGGCATATTTGTACGAGTGTCAAAACTCGAGCATCTAGCGTGACACGATTTTACTTGTTGCGCGAGTACACTCGCTTTGAACACTTTTGGTGGGTACTCACCGTTAGTGTTTGTACCATAGACATAATAAAGAAATCATTATTATGTCTATGGTTTACACTGAGACAGAGAAAACAGTGTTTTCAAAAATTTCAGCTCCGGAGAGCGTTTTCAAAAGTTTGCGTTACTTGGTCGGCAAAAACGCTGTTTCCGTGTAAACAGGAGTCTGAAACGCAACAATAATTTCAAACTAACCATTTACTTACTGATTTAGTAACAGTCTCTGTTTCTCTTTATGGACCTGTACAATTTGTGTACTTGTGTAATTTTTACCTTTCAAAGTTCATACATCAGACATACAAATAAAAAAAATGGTAAGTTTTAACAATAAAACATGATTTATGCAGTATTTGCTACTGATAAAGTGAAAAAGAAACATTTTTCATGTAACCTATTGTCTTGAGCGCGTTTCTGAAGTTTGTTGATGCTTTACTTCTCTAACATTAAGTAAATAACTTTTCGATGTCTGTTTTCTGAGCATTCAACACCATGACATTCTCTTTTGTCAAAACAAATGTCTTGTTAAATGTTATCTGCTCAATCGGTTTAGCTGATGGAGCATCCTTTAAATGCTTCACTTGTTTACGAACATGTATGTAAGCTATCTGACAGATTTAACTATGTTTCTCTTCAACACATTATAATGATTTGAAGTCAGTGTAATCGTGTTGCAATCATCAATAGTTCAAAGTTCACCCTGGAGAGAGAGAGACAGAGAGAGAGATAGAGAGAGTGTGTAGGCAGGTAGAGCTTTTGTGGTGCCAGGTCTCATTGGACCTGAGTGCTCATCTGTCCTTTAAAAAGGACGAGTGCCTTTACCCTCCCTTTTTCCCATCTATCTGTTCCCCTCATTACTTCTCTTCTTCTTCTTCTTCTTCTTCACTCATCCCTTCATCTCCTTAAGTACCGTCTCATACCTTTAGATGTGTATAATTTTTTTCCCCAGTGCTCTTATCCTCCATTAGCTTGCTTCTTTTCTCACCACTCATACTTCCAAGTGTGTGTGTGTGTGTGTGTGTGTGTGTGTGTGTGTGGGAGGGGGTCTTTGGGTGAGCAATAGAAGATCCCGTCAGTGCGAGATCATGCGATTGGAGGAGAATAATCCTCTGAGTGCTTTGCTTTCTTAGATTTTTTGTGCGAGAGGGGAGTAGGGGTTGGTTCTTTGATGTTCCGCGGATAACCATTTGAGACCGCCGCATTAAATGTAGCTTTACAATTTCTGTCATAGACTCTCCCCTCCTCCTCCAACAGCTTCATGAGTCTTATTCCTCATTTCCTTCTTTCTCTTTAAATTGCACCAGTCATTATACTTCTACGACCCAATTTCCTGCTCTTCCCTCCAGTGTCGGACACAACAATAAACACATTTGTAGTAGTGATTTAGGAGCGGTTAAATCTTCTTCATGCTTGAGCTACAATGGCGTTCTGACAGGGTCGTTTAGTGGGGTGCTTAGTGAGAGGCAGATAAGATGTTGGCAGCCACTTGGAATCAATTCGGCCATGCCTTACCCTGCGTAAGCCCACAGTCACTGGAGTCCCATTCCCAGGCGCTTGTGATTAAGCTCTGGTGCGTACAGCTGAAGCAGACACTCAAAAAGCTGCAGCAGAGTTGCCACATTTGATAAGCCTTTGGTTTGAGATGTATGTATATGAATAACAGTCTCCTTCAGGGGAGCTTCTGCTTAATGTTTCATGGACTTTTTGCCTCCGTGCCTCTCTGTCATCTGAGATTTGCCGCTGTCTGATGCGACTCACAGAAACATGAGGTGTTCCCTGTGATCCTGACACAGAGGCCTGAGGTGTGTGTGAGAGGGAATAATAGATATACTTTCACAAAAACACTCACACGCTGCTGCAGCCGCCTGATATGGACCTTTTCTATGGAGTCAACATTCACCGGGTCAGCTCGGTCTCACTCATGCGAAGCCCACATGAGTGAGAAGGAGCTGAGATGCACAAACGAACAAATGAGATGTGACATGTTGACTAAATACTAGATGGGATGCACACCATTCAGCCTAGAGAAAAGAATGATCATGTATGATGTGCACTTTCACAGAAGCATGTAGTCTAACCTTTACCCTGCTGATGAATGAGTCACAGCGCTGAGACCAAAGAAAAACTTACTCAACTTACTGAGCTGCTGACCAGAGAAACCTGTCTTCAGACCACATCCCCAAGTCTGCTGAATAATATTTCATGTTTGTCATAATTTAGGGTGACCAAACTTCCTTTTTTGGCATCCTTTCTGGTCATACAATCATGTCTGGGGGCGAGTTGTATGTATTCACCAAAATGTCTTGGTTTTTCTCAGCTTGCTCTACAGACCATAATAATAAGCTGCTGCCTTTATTCTGATGCCCCAACCTCAAAGTCAAACTATGGATGTAAAATTTTAATTCATATTGTCAAAGTTATGAGTAAAATGTTGAAATTTTGAAATAATGACATATATATTTGGTGATTATTTAGTGGAATTTCTGAGAAAAAAAAAAAATCACATTTTAAGATAAAACGTAGAAATTTTGACTTTTTATCGCATCAATTTGACTGACTGTCGAAATTTGAGTTAACATTGGCAAAAGAAATTTTAATGCAGCCAGTTTTAAATTCTTATATTTTAAGTTTGCCGTAATCGGCTTCTGTCATATCCAACAGAAAAGGAGTGCTTTAAACAAATGCATGAGTTATGAAGCTACTTTGTCATCTTTGAGTATTTTGGTTATTTTTTCAGTATCTTCAAGAGGCGGGGAAGGGGATCCCCATTTTGAGCTTTCAAAATATGGTCGTCCTCTGTATCTGTACTTTGTTTGTGTAGGTACATTTGAACCAATCCAATGCAAAGTCTCAAACTGAAAAACATACTTTTGATCTTACACCCACAACATTTGAATTGGAGCTGATGTCAGTAGGTTAACTTATTATGTAACATACAGTTTGAAAATGCATTAATTATAAATGTAAATGGATTGTGTTTCTCGTAAATGTACATGTAATACATTTAGTGATTGCCTTTATTATGAAGAACATCAAATTAAGAGTTAAGTGGATTAAAGTGTCAGAAACATAACATGCTGGCTGAAAATTAGTCTGACCTATAGCTTTGCTAACACCCCCCCTCCCTCCCCCTTTATATGAAGGGCTTGTACATATCACTACTTATGGGTTTCTTGTCACAGCACTAGTGGTGCAACCTTTAGAGTCAATCTGGTACCAAACGTCAGAAAATTCAATCTATGAGGTTATTAACTACTAGGTTTTACTACTCAACAGAAATGCACTGGCATGAAAAACATTAAGATAACTAAAAAGGTTATTTATTTATTTTTGTATTGTTTTTATTACTCATTGTAATTAAGTGTCTTAAAAAAACATTTAAAACTCAGTAAACACACTGTTTAAAGAAAGAGCAATCTGCTGTGCTAAGTAAGAAGTGGTTTTAGAACCTCCTAGTAAAACAGGTGATTTGGGGTTGAAGTCCCAAAATCAAGACAATAAATTTGAAAACATATGCATAAGGAAGTCGATAGTCCTACATTTTTTGTCTGTATGTTATTTCAAAGGGTAAGATTGAAAGAGCGGCCAACTGAACCAAAATAAGACCCATGGAGCATCTTGTGAAGTTAAACTTGAGTAAAGGTGTCACAAATAACCCAGTTTTATGGCTCATTATTGTGAATATCAGGATTTGGATCCATTGTTCAAAACAGTTCAGTCTGACTTGCTGTTGGCCGTAGAGACTGTTCCATAACCCTTCAGGGGGACCAATGGTGTGTTTGGTTTGTTTTTAGCGTGAACAGCCTTATAGCACTAAGTGATGTGCTGCTGTTGGCTGTGTACATAGAGGCTCTGTTACCTGTTATGACTATAAATTATAAAAGAGGACAGTTCTACCGCTCCTCAAAAGTGAAATCAAAATATGAAGCTCTTCCATTGGCGAAAAATGCCAAAAAAGCTCACAAAGCCTTCATTGTTTTCTGAGCTCAGTCATTTCTAACAGGTCAGATTTTCTACTTGAAATCCACATTAACGACTTTCAACATCAAAGGACACAAACTTTCTACAACCCATGAAGACATTATAAAACACAGAAGCCTCAAAAAGGTCATACTTTCACTGTTTTACACCAGGCAGCAGTATAAAAAAAGTCACACAATAAACAGCAAATACTGAGTCTTGATCTACAATTCTTTGTCTCTGTCTTTTTTTAATACACATGATCACATCATAGAAACTAAATTGCTCGTGTATAATCAGCTTGAGTGACTTTGAAAGCAGTGATTACAGCGTCGTTAGAGGGTTGTGCATCATCTCAAAGTTTTCTCACTGACGTGTTATGTGGTCCAGTTTCCATTTGTTGGTCTAAATTCAGGCATCACCTAGTTTTGCTGAGAGTTGGAGGGTGTTTTGAAGACTGCAGCTGAGGCTAGGACTCCTCCAGGGCTGTGTGCACTCACCGAAGCTAAGCTAGCCCCTGCTGAATGGTCAGTAAATCCCTTCAAATTGCAGCGCTGCTCGCTTATTAAAGCACATAGTCTTGCTTTCCATTTCTATTTATAGGTTTGAAAGATATGAATTAGTTTAAGGGCATATTTGACTGAGCTAAGCTGTGTGATAAAAGTAAAGTAATACAACGCATTTCTTCTGCTGCTGACAAGTTTAACTATTCAAAAACATGATTTAGTTAAGAATCTGAAATTAAGAATGAATTAATTACAGCTTTTTATGCTTGTTTCTTGTGTCTTGTTTGCTTGTTTCTTTCGAAAAAAAATTGCTGCATAAAAATATAGAATCAGTACTTAGATGGGTTTTCTTCATGAAAAGTGTTCTGGTATCGTCCAGGTTGCATTGACCAGTCAGTAATTTTCTGTCTTTGGTGTATGCAGTGAAATCAGCTATAATTATTAAGGTCCATGAAGTAAAAGAAATCAGAAGAAAACTGGAATTTTTTCAGGTTTAAATCTCAGAGTAAGCCACAGTGAAGCCCCTGTGTAACTTTCTGTTTACAGTGAAGCTGAGACTCACCCTAAACTGTTAACCACATCTCTTCTCTTCATCCTGTTTTATTCTGTCCTATTGTTACTCTCAGATATTTATCAGGCCTAAAAATAGGAACTTGAGGGTAAAATTTAGTGCTGTCAATATGTACTGCCAAATGAACTGTTTCCCATTAGCAAGATATTTTCTCATTATTGGGACATGGAAAATTACAACATATTGTGATACTTAATATTTTTTAGGAAAAAAAGACTTTTTATGGTGTTATGATGTGAAACTGTTCACATTGTAAGGTGAAAACTTATATTGTTTTGTTTAGATATGTTTTAGATGGGGGTGGACTTCCCTTGTGAAATCTCTTAGTGTACGCATACTTATCATGATATCATCCACAGTCCTCAAATAACAGCATAATCTCCCCACACCAACTGTTTCATAATTTTAAATTTAGTCCTGCTCTGTCTTTGGTATTGTTCTTATTTGGGTTTATAGAGATCATGTGAGGGCTTAGTGTTTGAATCATTTTGACTGACGACACAAATGAGGAGAATTCTGCCTCTCTCTTATTTTTTTTCTTTAAAAAAAAGGGTAAAAAGGATGGATTAATACTAAACAACTCTATTTATGTGGAACTGTGTCTGTTTCAGTGTCTTTTTAGCTTCTGTATGCCAAAGAAAATCAAATGAAGGCAAAATATGAATGATAAGTTATTGTACCTTTAGCAGGCATTTTTTATGTTTTTCGTAATTTTACCATAGTGGGATTGAGGTTCAAAGGATAATATTAAGGTAATACTTAACCCTTTAGAACCTAACATAACACAGTAGTATCATTTTCATTTTTATTTTTGATTGGGGGTAAAGTTTGGAATCAGAAAGACTGATCATTCTTTTAGAATTTGGGTAGTTTCACTAACATGAGCACCTTCACCATGTCTCATAATGCTTTTTCATCGCAGTGATGGGTTTGTGAAATACACGATAGGGCTCACATAACAAAAATCTTTAGAAACAAGACCAGGGGTATTTGCATCCTTTCCTGTGTTGAAATAAATATCACCATGTTGTAAAATTTTAAACCATTGGTGCTCCTCTTTACTGATGTTCAACTAAGTAAAACAATTTCTTTTATTTTCAAATACACTTTTAATGGATGAATATGGTTTTGTACCTGAAATATGTGTACAAAAGTATCTGGCACACTTAGATATTTTATAACACAATTGTTAATTGTTTGTTTTGATGTTTATGTTTTTTGCAATATTGGCATGCTGCTGTATGATTATGCAGAGAGTGATTACAAAACCTGTTAATGAGGCATCTGGTTCTTTACAGTAGACCCAGTTTGAAGTAAGGAGTCTACCAAATGACTGCAATGTAAACACCTTTCAAAACAACATGAAAGCAATAAATTTCATTTTACAGCAGCTCAGCGTTTCCTCAATGATTGTTTTTGACACCACATTGTTGCTGAGCATATTTAATTCAGCAGAATTAAAGACGAGGGCTGCATGGTCTCATGTGCCTCTGTAATGTCCTAATTAGTATTTAAATTAATTTGAGTCTCATGTGTGGCTGCCTTTGTAATTGTGATTTATAGTGTTTGGAACAAGTACTGCAAAATTATGTAATGTCACTCAGGGAAAAGCAGCAAATAATGGCATACATACTCATTGTCAAACCACAAAAACTAAACTGTTGAGATGAAATTGTTCTCTATTTTTTACCATCCTCTGGGATTTTTAAGGACTCTTAGAAGTCCACTTTAGTCATTGGACCTTATAGAGAAACTGTACCTCTCCATGTGTCATGAATGTTGTTAGATTTAGCCCTTGGAGTGTTAAATGCTGTGATTCATGTTGGGTCAGAAACAACTATAGGTGTATAAATTGTGATAAACAAGGAGACCACCGTATTACATGCAGCTTTTATTCCAGTCTCCCACACAAAGTGATAAAGAGCAGCAGTGTGAGGGCCACTCCACTGACCGTGACACTGCACCAACCTCAGGGCCAAGTGCACCCCTCCTTGCTCTGATTGTCGCCATAGTTACACACAAGGAAGGGGTGGTGGTGGGGGATGAAAATATGATGATTATGATGATGATGATGATGATAGTACTGTTGGTTGTTATAGCGTGTGTCCCCTGAGGCTCATGCTTTTTGCATCAGGCCCACCGTCATGCGCTCCTGACCTCTGTCACCTGCCCCGGGGAGACACACTCGCCAGGTGAGAAAAGCACGCAACAGGACTGAGAAGGACCGGCTCCACTGTATGTTTACTCCCTGGAGCAAGGTTGTGTTTGGCTGATATGTCCGCCCTTTTTCCCTCATTTTATAAATATAACGCAGTGTTTTTTCCACCCTTGAGCTAATCCTGGGAGGGAGGCTTAAGCTGATACAACCAGCAGAATAAAGTTACTCTGAAAGAGATTTTACCATCTAATCATATTACATTAACTTTACTTTTCAATCCATTATAATGTGTTTAAACTTTAAAATCATGGTGGAGGAAGTTATTTCTCTTTGGAGCTGAAATAGACAGTTGGTATTTTGTTAACAAGGAAACATGCTGGTGATGATCATGCAAAGTTAAAATAGAAATTCTCTTTACTCTGCAGGACCTGTTAACATCATTACAACAAAATCCCTCTGAGTGCTTAAAGTGACAGTGAGGAGAATCCATAAGAAATTGATTGCAGCAACTCTTTTGGCTTAAAGACTAACACAAACTGTCATGATGAATTTGCTTTAAAAATTGAATTGAAAGCAGATCTTTTTGGTACTATTTTTTTTTTCAAGATAATCGACAAGGTAATTTTTTCATTACCGGTTACATAGCAATGTTGTTCGAAACCTGAGAACAAGCAAACGCTGTGAATTTGTACGATAGTTTAGTAACTGGCTACACAAAGCACTACTCACAGGCTGGTGCTCTGAGACGTATTGGTATTGTGTCATGTTAGTGAATTCTGGTTCAGTCCAGCAAGTTCTTATCTACAAAAGCAGAGCAAATTTAACCTGGCTCTATTCTTTATTGATAGACTCAAGTTTGAATAGATCACTGTTGAGGAATTTTCTGGAAGCTTGACCACTTGACGAAGAAAACTCAGAAGACTCAGATGACTTAAGTTGAAAAAGTTTATGTAGCTTGATCAAGGAGAAGAGACAGACGATACACTTGTATGCGCAGTGCAGTGCAGAGTCAATTCTGCCAGACCTCTCTGTGTATTTATCATTTCTGAAGGCTGTTATGTCTATTTAGGAGACCAATGAGTTCAGCTTAGGATGTCCCTCTCATCCTGATACAAGAGAAACAGTCCTCACTTTGGAAGAATACGGGAATGTGTGTATCTAAGGCCAAATACAAGGCTGTGACTATGTTTGAGACATACAGAGGAAATTAAGGTAATAATTGTGTAGAATAATAAGGAATTAGGAAAATTCCATGACATCACTACGGTGTAACTGCAGCATGTGGGTTGGAGTTAACATTTTCACAAACAGCTCTGCCCAGCTCTTAGCCTTTAGCTCATGTTTTAACCTTTAGCTTGTGCTCCATCAGCCTCCGGTTTAGCTTTCTTCTGCTCTTGGCCCCTTTTCTGTCAGACATTCAAGTTCAAGTGTACACCATTAAAACTTAATAAATCCAAGTAATCATCGACTCACCATTCATTGGGAGCTGGCTCTGACAGTGAGTCAATTACCATGACACATTGTATTGTTCTTTTGCTACCTTTACTTTGTTGGTGTTAAATGCTTGTCTGCAAAAAAGTCTTATCAGGGATTTTGACATTTTAATTTTTTTTGATAATTTCCAAGCTTGTTCGAGCCTTCATTCACACATCAAACATTCATGTATTAGTAGGCAAGAGCAGTTGGGGAAAGTGTTGGGATCATTGTTGTCCCTGGTGAGATTACAGTGGACAGTTGTGACGAGGAGCCCAGTTATTTTAGGTAACAGGGTACGTGACATTTACCGACTGCCCTCACACAGGAGATTTAGAGAGAGAGAGAGAGAGAGACAGAGAGAGAGAGAGAGAGAGAGAGAGAGAGCAGTGAGTTTGCTATGCTCCACTAGCTCTCTTAGCTTCTTTGGTCTGATAAATTAACAGCTGCAGTCAGACTCTCTAGGACATCGCTCTGTGGGAATCATGATGGTTAGGCCGCTCATTCACCAGCTAATGAATTAGTCACAGGTGTTGGCATTATGCTGCTTTTTTAATTGTATATTCAGGCCGTGGTTATTTCTAATGAGGCATTTCACTATTGTCTGTGCTCATTTGGCTGGGTCCAAAGTGGGCGGGGCATGGTGGGAAAAATAAATTGTACATGGTCATGTGGTGTGGACTAAACCTGTGGCTGCAGTCTTTAAATGTTAACAGGTGTTTTTACATTAAAAATGTCTTTAGAGCTACTTTTAAAAACCAGAAAACTTGCCCAGGAAGTCACCTTGGAATACTGAAGCCGTCCGTGTTGGCTGTCTGCCACATCAGTGGAAAAATGCCAAGACTGTCCTGTGATGGCCTATCACCATCCTGGCACTCTCTTTCTTGACTTTAAGTGGGAAATGTTAACATTCACAGTACAAGAGTGATTTTATTAAGACCTGAATGCATCTGAGGTTAATCTTTATTATCTTTAAGGCTTTAAAAGAGAGAGTTGCATCAAGAGGCATCATGCTTTCTAAAAATACTTCAATTGATATGTATCCAGAGCCCCACAATTCTCTCTGCAACCATCTCCATTAAGCTCTGTCTTTCTCTTCAGTTTTTAAGTATTCAGAAGGATGTTGTTACTCAGGTTCATATCCACTCATCTGGTGTTGGATCCGTGTCGGCCCTGGGCTCATACATAGCGTAATGAAGGGTGATTATTTGGTTTCAGGCTACAACAAGAAAGTAGACACAGAGGTACATCCCTGCAGGTTTTTTAATGTGTAAAAAAAAGACTCCTGTATTTTTTACTTACGCACACTCAGCAGCAAGTGGGATTTTACCTCCCTCACATAAGAAAAGACAGACAAAAACTTCCTGTTGTGCTGCCTTCCAGCTCTGTTCAATACTTTGTGCCTGAATCCTTTTTGCTGCCCAATCCATTTTACCAGCTGTAGCTCTGTTCTTGATAAAGCTAAACAACTTGTTGATTATAAGCAGTACCTAAGTCTAGCACTGGCATTGGCAACATTTGTAGATTGTTTATAAGATGTCCACCTTATAGAATGTCTACTTTAAGAGGGGGAGCTGTCCCTTTTCAGGCTTTGTACCATCCCCCTGGTATCCCTGTTGCAGCTCTACATTATTTACAGCTAAAATAAAACCTATCTTTATCACCCTGCTCTATCTCTCCCCCTTTTAGCTTTCTCTTGTTCTGTTTTTCTTGTCCTGTTTCCAGTTTTTCTACTAAATAATTCCCAGAAATTGTTTTCAGCAGAGAAAAACTCAGTCAAATCACTCACTGCTAAACTTTGTCAGCCTGTTTAGCGGTAGCCCCAGTTTAAATTATGGGTTACAGTGAACAATAATAAATAAAGATAAGCCTTTTTAAAGATCATTTAAAAAGACCTCACTTTCTCTTTAATTTAAAATGTTTAAAGGATAGGAAAGTAAAGTACCTCCCTCTTTATGTCTTTAATGGGTTCAAGAGAAATCATGCATATAAACCAGCATGGCTTGATTTGAAAATACAGCAACGATAGTGCACAAGTGAGAGAAGCAGACCAACAAAACACTACAGTGCATTACACTACAAGATAATAGGACCAATTTCAGTCCTCATTCCCTCTCTAGAGAATTCTGCAAACTCACCATTAGTTGATGCTTATAATCATTTTCTCTCTGTTTTCCTGTGGTTTTATACTCATTAAGAGTATTTTCAGTTCCCTTATCAGCTCACAAGAAGATCACAGCTGCACTAATTTGAAATCGTAATTTAGATCTTCTGTTGACGTGAGAGATGGAAGACTTACTTGTTGATTGTTATAACATCACATCTTGTCCATAGAAATGGATGTATCACTTAACAGAGCTGCCAGCAACATAAAGCCTGCCAGGTTTGTTTCCCTAAGGTTACATTAGATCATGAGAGATTTTGTGAGATTTCCCGTGTTGACACTGCAGACTCTGGTTGTTATTGAATGGATTGTGTTAGCTCTTCTGCAAAACTCTACACAGTTAAAGAACAGAACTGTTGCATCTGTGGTAATTCAACATGTTAAGATGAGGGGTCAGGCTTTAGGGTCAAGTGATTCTCACAGTAAGTCTTTAGATCACTATGGAGACCATACAGGACAAAATGTATACTGTTGCACTGATGCACGGCCTTCAATGTGCACAAAGCCAACTCTTTGATCACACAACAAATCTACCCCCTCTATCCATCCCATAGCACGAATACTCCAGCATGGATGCCCTCTCTTAAATCTTCTGCTGCCAGTTACTGACTCTCAGCTCACATGAGACCAACTCTTTGCCATTTCATGAACCCTCATGTTGTCTCTGGAGTCTCATTTCCTACAGAACCACATGGTCTCATGTTTGTGAGAGTGATTGCATGCATACAAACACTTGTGTTGTGTGTCCGAGGTCACATGTGTGCATGTTTTCTCTCCCGCAGAGACCCTCAGTCTGTCAGGCTGCACATTTATGACACATTTATGCTAAACTTTACATGGGAACTGTGCTTGGAGACAATGCAGCAGGCTGTCTCATACACTTCTTGCTGCCAAAATGATTAATTCAGTCTTTTGCCTTTGGGTCCAAGTTCATTAAAATACTGTGTTAATCTTCTTCTGTGTGGGGGAAGCGATCAGAAATAGGCCTGTGACTTATTTTGGATTTTTAAAGCTTTGGCTCTGACTAATCACTGCAAGCTGACGTCGTGATCAGAGATGTTGTGTGTGCCCTTACATGATGCTGCATCCTCATTTGAGCTTTCAGATAACAACAGGCCATGTCATATGCCAAGGAAAGCTTGTTGCATTGACTCATGAGGCATTCACCAACCGTGTACGGAAGGAAAAACCAGGCATGATGAATAGCAACAATAGCTCTGATGCATCCACGCAGCCATTAGCAGAAGTGGGTTACTGTACGAGCAGACTCCTAAGGCTGGCTTTGTTTCCCACATTCACCATAAGCAATTTAATTCCTCCAGAGTTACTTTATGCGATCCACTCCAGAGCCTTGACATCATTAATCCATTAAACTTTAAATTCCAGAGGATTTTTAGCCCTCATGCTCCCAGATTAGCAGTTCAGTGCGTTTCTGTGTCAGTTCACTGGGTTGAAATTAATTTCTCGACTAATTTAGTAATTGCACGCCAAAGCTTTTTTTATCTGTGCGGAGGATAAGCTGCATCGCACTGCTGCTGCACTTCTGGCAGGTTAGATTTTTGGGAAAATACAGTGATGTTTAATCTGCAACACACGCTTATTTTAGCACTCTTGGCATCATTACAACAGCCATCTTTACCGACACCCCATGCACGAGTGAATATCGGAGTGACTCGATCAAACCCAGCAGGAAATCTGCACTTTCTGTTCAATCAGTGAAAACCAGATTGTACAATATTGCATGTGTTGACCCAATGGTGCATCGGGATGTAGACACACTGAAACATGATAATTTGCACAAGCTTTTAACCACCGTGTGCTCTAACTGTGAGTACTGTATTACACAGGACGGCTGCTCAGGATAAGTGCTTGATTCACTGCTGCTTCCTGCTTTAGCCATTATGGATAAATCCTCTGACACACTCCTGTAGAGACTACTTATTTTGTCTCTGTGTGTGTATGATTGTGTATGTGTGTGTGTGTGTGTGTGTGTGTGTGTGTGTGTGTGTGTGTGTGTGAACATGCTCTTAGTAGTATCGTGGGTGGTGTGGGCTGTAATGAGGGAGGGGGTGATGTGGGCACATGTGTGATGATGAGTGACTCTCAGTCCTTCTCTCATCTACAGTGTGAGTCACTTGCAACTCCCATGGCACACACACACACACACACACACACACACACCCGCACCAATGACAGTTTTGTGCTGGCACGGGACGGCTGGACGCTGTCTTCGCTCATCATTCACAGCGTCTGACATTTCTGCCTCTCAGCTTGACTCAAGTTCACAAGGGTCGGAGGGCGTCATGATTGGGAATTTTAAAATGGGTGTCTTTTCAGCTGTGGATCTGCTAGCTTGCTGTCTTTGAGAAACATGACAGGGCTGCTGGAAATGCACTTCGTGGCTGTTGTGACACTGACTAGAATTACAGTAAATTACCAGCTTGTAGTGAGGTATAACAGCAGTGTTCCTCGCCATTGTTCAACTGACGTTTGCTGCAATGTGTCTCTGATATGAGGCCCATCTGCAACCCTGTCTTACATGATGCTCCAGAACATGAGGTTCCCCCTGTTCCCTGTTATCATGCCCCCCCTCCTCACACACACTCTCATAAATGTGTGCTTGCCTGAGGTGCGAGAGTCGTGATAATGGTATGTCTTGCAAACCCAGTCATCACATGTCACTTCTGACATTCAGTGCTCGCCTCCTCCGCTCGCAGATGCAGGCAGACATGCAGCTGCTGTCACAAATATATGATTGTTGTCATTTAAACGTATGAACAACAGAAAGAAAAAGCTGACAGGGTGTGATCAGGAAAGGTGTTGTCTCCTTACACAGGCCACAAGAGCTGCTCCCAACCAAAAATGATCCTTATGGATTCCGTGATTGAAACACATAGTTGACATTAGACATTTTTCCTTTTCAAATTATCTATTAGAAATAAAGTCTGATTTTTTTAAGCTGTGGACAATTCATGATGTAGCATAGTTAACACCGTGATATGAACCATAGACATTTCAAAACCTTTATTAAGAGCCTCAAAGTCACAAGTGGACCATGTTTGGTGACACCTTTTTATTCCGTAATGTCTTTCCAGGTCAGAGACTCCAATTCCCATGAGCACTATCACCTTTGCTTGTGACTCTCACTTTTACCAAGATGTGTTTTGTTGTCACAGCAAATTAATGGGGAACAGATTTTCTTTTTCAACACAACTCGTCTTTGCTTTAGACAGCTTTTTACCAGGGTGCAAAATGATGATGCAATGCAGGACTATTAAATTTAATATTTGGTTGGGCTGGATTTTCAGACTAAAGACTTGAGCTGGGCCGCATATTTCTTGCAGACAGTGAGCAAAATTTACCATTCAAAAGAAAAACAAGAACAAAGTTAAGATAACAGACAAAGCTGATGTTTCTTTACATATTGCCACATCCAAAAGGAGAATTGTGTTTTCCATCATTATAACCTTCCTGGACTGCAATGCACTCATTGCATAGTTAACACATTGGTTTGGCATTAGGACTTGGTAAAACAAAGAAATACTTGTCAGTCTACGCAACATGAAGTGGGCAATCTTCCTCATCAATTTTTTGCTTTAGGGTTTTACAAAGTTATGCAATTTTCACCTTTTCAGAACTTCTGCTGTGAACTTTTCAAAGGCACCTCCTCAACG
This sequence comes from Thalassoma bifasciatum, assembly GCA_008086565.1. Taxonomy (NCBI): domain Eukaryota; kingdom Metazoa; phylum Chordata; class Actinopteri; order Labriformes; family Labridae; genus Thalassoma; species Thalassoma bifasciatum. The sequence continues at coordinate 295,768 of RPOG01000133.1, forward strand.
AGACATTGTGTTGTGGTTTTTTCGCTAGGTTGAGCTAGGTGTTGCATTAAATGTTGGTAATAATGTAGGATCATTTGAAAGCTTTAGTCAATGTTGGTAAAATATGCTTTTCTTGCCAGACCCAAATCCCACTCACATGCTTTAAGTTCTCTCGGGCTGCATGTGGTCTAGGGACTGCTTATTGAAAAGGGCTGTTGTAATGAATTACTTTGTAGTTACGAAGCACTTTTGTATGGTAACCAGCTATACTTAGCCCTACTCACAGCCCAGTGCTCCGAGACATGTCTGCAACTTGTAACAAGTGAATCCTGGTTATGTCCCACCAGTGCTCATCTACCAACTTCAACCTCACCAAGCAGAGCAAATGTAACCTGGCTCTTCATTTTATTGTCAGACTCCCAGGTTTGAACAGATCACTGCAGTGAAACTGCTGCATATGGGTTAGAATGAGCATTATCAAAAACAGCAAAACCACATTTTAGCCAGTGCTCTTTCACTATCCAGTTTATTTTTCTTCTACTCATCTGTCCTTTTCCCTTTATGCCAGTTCAGCTCCAGCTCCAGCTGCCATTGCTACAAAATAATCTTTATCAGAAAAGAAAACACAGATCTCCCTTGATCAACTCATTGCTGAACGATGCTGGCTACAAATGCCACCAAAGGAACTTTTGGTTTGTGTGCTGTAAATTGCTTTATGTTTTTCCTTGGAAATCTGACCCAACCACAAATACTGAAAAAAAGTATTTAGAAAAATACATTTTGGCACTGATAGTCTCATTTTAGATTGTGGATTAAAAACGGGCAAATATCTAAAAATGAGATTATTTCAAGACCACTAATTTAAGTCTAAAATGCTTGCGACAAAAATACCAATGATTCAAGATGTAAAGAAAAAAAATCTTGTCTGGTTTTGCCCCGACTCGTTTGTTGATGAGTGGGTCTGGATTCATTCAATTCATTTCCTTTTTTCCATGGGGCATAAGCAGCTGCGGTTTGCAGAAGTGGCAGAAAATGTTAACAGACGGCAGCATCCATTTGAAAGTACATCACCCAGCTTGTTTAAAACTACCACATTAGCTTGGCAAATGATCATCCCTGTGGAGGCAGCTGCCATCTTGGTTGTTTGCAAAATGACTGAAGCACTGCTCCTTTGGTTAAGCTATGATCTGAGATGTCCTGCAATATTTACTAGTATTAAGTCAATTGGTTGAATGCAGTAATTAATTCAGATTTAGGAAATATCAGTGATTGAGGGCTAAGCTTCCAAACATACAAGACTTTGCTGTGAAAGAGAATTCAAGTGCAGCTCATAAAAAATGAATGTGAACAAGTTTATTTTAAATATTTTGTAGCCAGCTCATTTTCAGTAGGAACTCTCACAACACGGCTGATACATCTTTGTTTACTATAAAACATCACAACAAATTAAATATGTGGACAATTACAGTGCTTGACATCTATTCGAGTTCTGTTGATTATTATCATGGGAAGCTCGAAAGCCCAAAAAATTCACAAGTCAAGATTTAAAGGTGCAGTGTTTAGTATTTAAGAACATTTAGCAGAACAGTCCTGGTGAAAATAGGATAGAATATGTATAAGTTTGTTAAAGACCTTAAAAATCTGCACAGATGCTGAACCCCTTCCCCGGCACAAAATAAACAAACTAATTGCACACGTGTTTGCAGTTAGTAGGCTGGTTGAAAGACAAAGAGGTGCAGATAATTTTGTACTGAAAAAAATGTTTGATTGTAAAATCTGACTAATTAAGATCAAACTTACAATGCATCACTGAAGCTTCTTGTCTTCAATGGGCCACCATGGCTTCACCTGATGTAAACGTTACAAAAAACTTCACAGTGTGCTTTTGAGGAACGTGTTTGTCTATATTCTCAGCCAAATTTCTGGGAAATGATTAGATGGCAAATCTCTTCTGGAAACAGAAATAAATCTCTCATCTGTCCATGTTGCTCCTGCGTTGCCCTCAGGTCTCAGGGTGGCCTCTTGGCATTAGCAGAGCTCAGTTCCCGGTGTTGTGCAGTTGGTTAGAACTGTGGGGTTTTTTTTTTCTCTGCCATCATCCCTAGTCATCCCTAATCCTGTGACTGCAGCTGTACACACAATGGATAATCCCATCATGACTCAATTGTGTGTGGAAATAAAGACACACGTTGGCTATGAGGAGGAGAGTTATTTGTTGGAGCTCAGAGGAGGATGGAGTCTGTTGTTGTGTGTTCGCTGGGGAGGGTGAATGGTATTAAATGTTCACCTGCCAGTAAGTCTCAAACTGGACGCGCTCCAACATACTCCTTTCTGCTGCTGTTAGAGGACTGAGTAGTTTTTTTTACACCCAGTGAAAAGGAAGTGTCACTGGTTTTGAAGAATGGGAGATGGATGGATGGTGTGAGGTTATAAAGAAAGACTCTTTTGTGAGTGAAAAAAACTGTTCTGGAGCTATGACAATCTGAGGATTTTGTGTTATGAGTCGTATTATTTATACAAGTCTTAAACACCTGATTCTGACTGATAATTACATAGAAACAGTACAGAATAACCAGAATAATGATATTTATGTTTTCACAAAGAACACACCTTTGATCACAGACATCATTCCACTAAAAAGAACTCAGTTTAATTTGTTCATTCATATTGCTGGGAAACTCAGCTGAGAAAAGAAGTGGCTATAATGCTGTTTCAGAGGTGATAAATGGAATAGAAGATGTGACTGACTGTTAGGATAGTATTGAATTCCTGGGGGGGTATTTCTTGTGAAATATATTTGCATAGAGATAAGAGGCCAATGCACTTCAAAAACTGAAATCTAAGCAAGTGTTTGTGTCGTTATTTAGTCATGATTTTCTGTTTAGTCTGTATATGAGCCACATTCAACTGACAAGTCTGAAAACATGTCTTATTTTGACATATTTAAAGACAAAAATGATGTCTGAATTGCTTGTAACTGGGTGACAAAATCTGCAAATGGGGTAAGAAAAATTTGCTTGTCAGGTTTCTTGAAATTATAATAATAGAATAATTACATCAAGAATAGAATAATTCATATCAAGACTAAAATACATTTTTTACCTAAAGTAAGACAAATACACCTGCTTAGATTTAATTTTTTGCAGTGCACTAGTGGGTTACTGGAGTGTACAATTGGTAAATGTGTCATATAATCCCAGTGTTGATCATTTGGGTGTTTAAAGAGGGGCTTTATGTTTTCCCATACATCAAACATGGATATAGTAACAATCTTGAACGTTTGTATCAAATGTGTGCAGATTTTTAAGCCACTACTTGGTTACAAGTTGTTCTCAAATTTGTCTGCAGAGTTCTCCAATTGTTAAGAAAGACATTCTAAAAATAATCTGAGAGCTTCATGAGACTTCCTTTCATTATAAGGTCATCATACAGGAATCTCCAAACTGATTCATGGCAGGTTGGGAGTTGGCCTTAAACACCAAGGTCCGCCAACTGCTCTACTTCGGACAGGTGCCAAATGACTGGCCAATCAGAGAGAAGGGGGTTTGTGTAGGGTAGAGTCTTAAAGAAACGGCAACTAAAACCAAGTAGTTCAGAAAGAGGCTGAAATAATAGTTTACTTAAACACCATTGTGAGAAAAATAGGTATTTTTTTCAGCTGTAAATCATCTAGTGCTGCTTCAGGAAAACAGGAGGGACTGTAAAAAGCCTTAAAGAAAGTGCAATACCCCCTCTTTAGGTCTATTTTTGTTGGGTCCAGCCTTCTGACAATGAGTTGGAAATGAGAAAATGAGATAACAGTGACTCAGGAAACACTCCCCTGTGTGCGCTGCAGGTGTAGACAATAAAAGTAAACAACACCCATCCTATAAATGGTCTATTTGTATGGCAATGTCTTTAATCAGCACCTGAAAAAGGTGCTGCAGGTAAAGCAGCTTTCAAGGCAGCTCCATTTCTAAATCCACAGCATATTACCTATATTTCCAACAACTCATCTAGTTTCTAGTTATCACTCTTCTTTTAAGGCACACTATAGCCTCTGTATGGCTTTGTTCCTTTTTTACCATGTTCTTTCTTTTTTTAAAAAACATTTGTCATGACTAGGCACCAGTAAAACCGATCAATTAAAGTGAGTTATTTGTGTAATTTAATGTTAGTGAACAAGCAAGCATTGGAAGATAGCAACCCATGTTTGTGAGGTTGAGCCATGTAGTCTGACTGACCTTGTTCACCATCGGCTGAAATGTTGAGTCCAGTGTGAGCAATAACAGATAAATAAGTCAATTCTATCAAATGCATAAAACAGCAACAAAATTTAGAAACCAGCATTGCATCTTCTCTGTATCGAATAAGCCATAACAGAATCAATATCAATATACCAGAGGCGGCATGTCTGCATGAGAGTGGCTATCAAAAGTTGAGTTTTATTGAAATGAATTATTGAGGAGAATGACAAAAGTGAAGTCATCTGGAAAAGTGGATGTTTGTGCTGGCAGGTTATGTGAGTTATTGCGTGTGAATCCAGACTGTGGCTGGTAATTGCTGTACTGTAGTCGAACATTCGCAGAGGGGTTTCCTGTTTATTGAGGGTTACCACGCACAGCTTGAGATCTCACTACAACCACAGGCTGTCTGTGCTGATGCCTGTTTACAGCGCAGAGAATCACTGACCATGTTCCTACATATCGGCCTCTTTTTCTGCCTTTGCTTCACTGAGTTTTGTTCACTGGCTCTGATAATGAAGAGTCCAACCCAAGGGGGACAATTAGCTCCTTAATGTGTCTGATCTGATAGACGTTTGCTCTGCTGAGTGGAAATCCTGCAGAGGAGCGAGCGGTGCCACGTTAAAGCCGCCGCAGCTTTACAAGTCTGGCATGGTGACACAGAGAGGATCAAACTTAAAACACGAGCCTTCTGTCTGCATCTCTCGGCTGTGCAAGGAACACGAAACCCCAAATGCATTCGGGAATTGCCTTCTAAAGATTTTTTTTTTTTTGCAGAGATCACCCCCACAGATTCCCACTGCACTTAACACTTGAAGCCTGCACTTGCCTGAAGGAGATGAATCCAGCACCTTTTGTCTGCTGAGCCCCTTGACACACCAATCAGGCAAAGAGGCAGAGCAGACGCTGGGAATTTTAATCAAAAAGAGAATATTGAATTTGTAGAATTAGAAAATGTGCCTCTCAAACAAAATGCTCCCAACCCTCTTTGATATGGAAAGCTGCTGCTCCTCCCTCCCTCCTTCATGAATTAAATTATTTTTCCTGTCTGTACAGTTGAGTAGCCCGGGGCACTCTGACCCTCATTACATGAGTTGCACATATGAGAGAAAAGCCTCCGTGTCTCTTTATGTGCCCTTCACTTTTTTTTCTCTTATTTTCTCCCGAGTCTCGCCGGCACAATGACTCCCCTGCTGAGCAGTGACAGGGTGTTAAAGAGGTTGTGAGGAGGTCTTGAGGTTAGATAAGATTAACATTTAGGGTTATTAATTACTGCACGCACTTTGTGATGCATGTTTTAACCTTTATAAAACCCTAAAGCTAAAAAGTGAAGCAAGACTTGCTCAGTTTTAAGCCAAACTCTTTCCCAGCCAAATCCTTTAAAGAAGAGTTATTTTAAAATCTGGCTTTCTGTTTGATCCTAACAGCCCTGTGTGTTCCTGAACGTCTGCAGTTTTTCTACTCCAACCAGTTTAAAAATGTAATGAGCTACTTGAGATTTTTCTCCTCTCTCATTTATGTTCATAGCCTTTGATTTTATCACACAGAATGTTTCGTGACTTGTGGTTTCAGACTCAAGTGTGTCGAAAGATGGGTGTAGATTTGTAATTTTGCACACATAACACGGCTGCGATGGAATACACCTGTTTTGTAACATCTTTTTCTGAAGGGGATCAGTGACTTCACAGACTGAAGTCAAGGCTGCCCGATTCAGGAGTGTAAAGATAGAGATCTTTGTTGAAATATCCAAAGGAAAATTTTATATTATTTACAACTCCTCGCCTGCAATTTGAAATTTGATATGGCAATGCTAAAGAATTTGACAGAAAGAGGACTCAAGGCGACAAGAGTATTTCAATCAGGAGAAACTTCGACACCAGAACAAATGTATGAAGGGATTAAACATATTGAAGCAATTAATAAAAGTTGGACTTACGTGGATTTCCTACTGAAACATGGCATCCGCTCAAAACCTGAAAATGTTGTAAGCACAACAATCCTGACAACCTTCTCAATCACATTTCCATGTTCATTTTACCCTTGATATGTCTGAACTTTGCTGTGATAGAGAGTGTATGCCAAGTTTTTGTGCGTACACACTCTTTGTACATGAGGCCCCATGTCCATGAAAACCAGAGTAAAAAATAAGTCACATACAGATTCTCAAAGGAATAAGGTTTTTAACTTCTTGCTGGGTGAATGTTTTGCATATTGTTTCTAGGTAGCTGTCTTTTTGTTACCATGTGAAGTTTTGAATCCTACTAGCAACTAATATGAAAGATAAGCTCAGCACTCAGTGACTCTAATAATGCAAAATACCTCCATGGTTATTGTCCTCAGCTGATTAGTCTTCAATCGAACCAGCACTTCATAAATCTTATTTACTAAGTGTTAAACCACTGTTGTCTCTAAATGCACTGTTTTAACCTAATGTAGGGGAAAATTTGTGAGAAGTCTTGTGACCCAGGAACAATTACAAGAATTTGCTTTACGCACTGGTGAATTGCAAGCAGGTTGTGGGGAGATCTTTAAAACACAAATAGAAGAAACAGGCGCAAGAGACAAAATGCAGAGTTGGTAATTAAAAGGAATTGTCGGAACTATCATTTAAGTGGATTGCAGTGACTCCTTTGGCCAGAGGAGTTGTGCAAAGTGTTGTGATGACGTGGCATCTAACGGGCGTGAATTTGTTTTGAAAAATAAATGGGAAGACAGTTTTTACAGAATAAAACACAACAAAGTAATGAATTCATCAACAGTTATATAAATGGCAGCTGGCTATGTGGAGATGTTGCAGGGACATCCTTCATGACTGAGGACCCTGGTCTGTGTGCCAATGACTTGATCTCTCAAAAGTTTACTGCATTTACAGGTCACAGTGGTGTATTGATCGCATTGGTGGATTAGCTGGAATAACCTTTTTTTTTGTTCATAACAAAAATGTATGTGTACATGCTTTTTTTACTGCCAAATTCTCCCTTGTAAGATCAGCTTGACTCAAGGATTATTTTTGGTTCTCCTTGGTGCTCTTTAACCGCTGTTGTTTGAACATATTTAGTCGGACTCAAAGTTTCTACTTTCATAGCTAATCTCATATTTGTGGAAGGCTAAAACACAGGCCACCAAGATGAAGGTTACCTCAAAGAAACAGTTTTATTGTGCCAGGCAGCCAATCATCAACAAATCCCTGCTGATGCAAAAAGCTGATTGTTTCAAATAGGTGTAGTTATCAAGCAGAGGTCCAGCCTTGCTGATTTTTTCATCCACTAGATTCCCAAAATGTGAGTAAAATTTTGGAACCTTGTGAATACACAGATTGTTCACATGCATAATGATGACCATCAGGAGGAAATTTTCCCTGCAGGTGAGCCAGAGGCTGTACCTGGTTATTCATAAACCGAAGCTCAAGCTGAAGCAGAGGTGGCAAGCGAAAACATCAGTCACACTGCCAGAACACTCCAATAGAAATATGGATTTGAAATACAGGGAAAACTTTGTTCAGTTGAGATTGATTTATTTTAGTTGCTTAAACAGACATTTAATTTCTAACTAATGTATATTACAGAAAATAACTCAGATAACAAAACCAGGGGCATAGCTGTTCACATCTGTTTTCTAAATGTGGGTGAAATCTTTACAACTCCAACCTGAAGCAGGTGAAGGTGTCAGACATAAGGATTTCCATCATGTTTCCATCTTCTTATTACATCTTGATTCGAGGGTGAGCATCTGTGCATCATTCTCTCTGCACAGGGCCCTTTGCAGCTGATCTGTGCACACTCTAGTCAGATCTATGTCCTCAGGAGGAACCATGGCATGCCCCAGACATGTCTCAGACGTGTCCGTAAAAAGTCTCTCTGCCCTGCTCTGCATAAAATACATGCGAAGTCTATTTTTGACTGCACATGTCCAGCTCTTGTCAAGCTGTATGGCTAAAATTGATCCGGACAGGAAGTTAAATGCTGAACAATATAAAGCAACCAATTTCAAAATAAAACAACATATACAGACTTCTGGTTTAATTTCAGATTATTTAAGAAAATGAATGATGGCTATATGTTTTAAAGAACTAAAAATAATTTACACATCTTTGGGCGCTTTAAATCCTTACATTATCTATTGATAATTTTTATTTTTAGGTTAGAGCTGGGGCTTCAATATGACACCAAAAACACACACAAAAATGAAGATCATGAAGTTAAACATTTAACATGATGTGTGTCTACCGGTTCTCCCACTCCTGTCCTCCCTATGTTATTTGTCTCTGTCTCTTTTATGTTTCTTGGATGGGATGTAACTGAAAGGCAAAATCTTATGTTCTGAAACATGTGCACTTTTCAATGAATTAATCTGAATCTGAATCTGAAAGAAGCTGCAGAATAATATCTGAGCAATATGGAAAAGCAATATGACCCATTAATTTTATTTTTTTATTTAGTACATTGTTGTTATTTTGAGGTCCTCTAACTCCCACATGAACTCGTAGTTCTCTGTTAATCTTGTGATCTTACAAATACAGTTGCCTCAGGCTGTGCTCAGCTCTTACAGACTCTTCCAGTAGGCTAGACAGATGAATGCCGTTGGATAGAAGGAATCCACAGTGCACAGTAATGGGCACATGTTTGTTGTGGAATAGCAGTGTTGGGGTAACCAATGAAAATAAAGTGCACACAATTTCTAAAAAGTTCCAACAGTCACAATAAAATGAAACATGTGACTGGGGAGAGTGAAGGAATTTGTTCCAAACCAAAACAAAAAGCTGCGCAGTCCTCTTTCTGACTGAGGGGGACTGCAGTAGTGACCTTAATTCTCCGTGGAGTCTCCTCTTGGTCGGTGGTCATTTGATCCATCGCTGATATAAAAGATGAAAGTAGCTTTAAAGACGTTACTGTCATTAACTGGCTTTAACGATGGACACTAAAACTAGGTCTCCTCTGGGCTGCTCTCCCCATCTGTATGCTAATGACCTCTTACCGAGTCAGACTTCACACCACTTGTGTTAATGTAGAGTGAATACAGAAGCTGTTTTTACGTACTGTGTACCAGAACAGGACAGTAATTCTTGATGTGCAGAATTGGAGCTATTTAAGCATCCCAAATCTCAAACAGATACGAAGCCTGTCCATTTGCTAACATGGACCTCATTTTAATAAGTCATTGAACCGTATCTGCTGCGTTTTACTGCCCCTCTTACATTAAATGGAGTTACAGATTTCATCTCCTACTTTAAGGCTTTAGATTGGTCTGTTCTCTGGTTATTGCTGAAGCTTTCACTCTCCTGTGAGTCTGGGAGCTTTCTGCAGGTCTCAGCTGAAACTCTCTTTCTTCTTCTTAATCTCGACTAAAGATTAAAGGTGACCGGTGCTTTGCCGTCAGGGCCCCTATAGGCGCCGCTGCCTGAGGTGCTGAGGCTGCTCCAGTAAGTGTATCATGTTTGAATATCTTCATATACAGCGCTTTATTCTGATATCTTTGTGTAATCTCTAATTAGGTATTCCTTTTATTCATTTCTATAGCTGTTACAGGAACTTAATTATTAATTTTTACAGCATAATTTCTGTTAATTAGATTTTTATCTGGTTTTAAAAAGTGCTCCTCCACAAAATATTAGCATTCATCACTCTTTGTATATAATGCTTGATGAACGTTAGCACAGCTATCTTCACGCAACATAAAAGCACAATGATGCACATTAAATGTAGATTAGTTAAAGGAGATTCTGGAGGTTTTATGATTTGTCTGAGGTGAGCAGAAGGCTGTAATGTATTTTAGTTCTGCTCTAACAGCTACAGTATGTCTGATGCTCCAGGTTGTGACACTCTTGGGTTACCGTTGGCTAAAGCATATGGCGGGCTCTCACTCAGCTTTGTAGACCCTTTAATTAGCTCAGCGGTCCAAATGAGGTTACTGCAGTGAAGGAGAGAGAAATTTAATGAAAAAGAGCAGGGGAGAGGGAAAATGTGTGTGTATGTGTGTGTGATGTGGGGCAGAAGTGACGTGTGTGCGTCCAGAGAACATCAAATGTTATGTAATTCTGCACTCAGTTATGTAAGGGATCAATAGAGTAAGGGCTGAAGAACCCCAATGTGTCTCCACACATGCTAATCATTGTTCTCCTCTGAAGTTCATAGCTAATTGTTTCTCAGGAGAGGTGCCAGCATCCTCTGCTGCTCCTGCTGAGGAAACGGAGATGGTGTTGCAGGCTGTGTTGTCAGACGTGCACAGGAAGAGCAGCAGCGCCGTGTCAGACAGGTTTCCCCCAGTGCTTCTTAACATTAAAGAGAGGGGCTGTAGTGAATGTAATGGAGTGACTGGCCGAACAGGAACATTAAAGCCTAACCAAAGTTAATTGTATTCGTCCTTGTGGTTTGAGTGCACTTTTAAAAACATTTAATAAAACATTTACCTTTCATACACTTTAGATTTCATGTGTGTGTTCTTTGACTACAGAGAAAATATGCAGGCCTGGAGCAGCAAAGTGAGGGAAGATTTTCAGTTTCCAGCTGAAAGCCAGCACAACGCCTCAGTGGCTCTGCTAATATGATTATATGCAAACCGACTTTACAATTCAACATTGACCTTGTGTCTGCAAGACAGCGGGTCCTCAGTGATTCTTGTTTGGTCTTTCTTCTGCTTGTTTCTCCAGCTGCAATGCATGCTTATATATCGTGCCATAGCACAGACAGTACTAACGAAACCACCATGTTGTGACGCACTGGTTTGTGAGCTCGGAGTGAAAGTCATTTTGACTGCTGCCATCTTGGAGCCAGAGTGGTAATACTTCATTCAGACAACTCAGACTGTAATGGTTTGAAATGTTTATGCAGCACCAGAAAAAAAAAATGTTGTTCTGTGTGGTGTCTTTCACCAACGTCTGCAGGTTTTTCTTACATTCAGGAAGTTTAACCCTCTATAAAGAACCTGCAGGTGGTTGCTTGGGAGGTGGTTTGGCTGAAAGTATGAGGACAGTGACAGATTATTCATAGGTGCATTAGTTTAACACCTGCAATGATCATAAAGCATCTCTATGAGGATGATCGGCTTTGCAACTTTACTGATTGTTTATATTGGTGGTTCCCAACCTTTTCCAACTCAGGGCTCACTTTTCAGAAAAAAATAATGAAAACTTTTTGGCGGCTCACCTCCAACCCCGTAAATACAGAGGCCAAATAAAAGAGTTCTCAAAGCACATGTTTTCTTGATGATTGAACATAAAAGACTGAACTGAATACAGGAGAAATGTTCTTTTCACTTTGATTTTCCCTGAACTTGTTCTAAAATCATCCTGTGGTTTGGTCACACACTGTTCATGTTTTGTCTTGAGTTGACGGTGCAGTTTAAATAGCTTCAAGACTTCATTTGACAATGTCTCAGAGTACGGGAGGCTTCTGTCCCTGCCCAAAGTCATCCAAGCGCTAAGTACCCAGCTTTGTACTTTCTCCAACCTCTTATTTTGTTTGATGGCGGGGAGAGAACCTGTTGATTCACCATCAGTCTCTCAGCTGTCTTTCTTTTTAATTCTCCCTGTTGCTGGCCAGCTATTCATCTTTATACTTAAGTTTCAGCCATCAAACGTAAACAAGTCAAGTGCAGTGCTGCAAAGTGGTCCAGCCAATGACAACAAAAGTTCCTATTTCTCATTTTACTTGTCACATGACTAACACTTGTGGGTAAAACAAAACAGAATAATGAAAATAATACCTGAACATTGTTAAAATCCATTTATATATAATCGGGTTTCAGAATTTAGACATTCTGTTTCTGTTCTGTTTTTATATAATTTAAAAAAAAACCATACTATTTTAGAAATGATTTGGTAGCCCACTTGCAATACCCATGGTTTGGGAATCACTTGTTCAATTCTCTTAACTTGGATTGATAATACATGTGAATATATTGATTCTGCTGGATCATTATGAGGCTGCTGTTTTTAGAGAAGGGTTTCATAATAACAGTTACATGCAGTTCTGAGAAAAAAGTATTTTTAAACAGTTAACATTTATCACACTAGTTTTAACTACAAATAAAAAACACCACTGTTGCCCCGAGTGATGTAGTAACCAACACAGTCACCTTAACTGACATCCTGAAGCCTACACAGGTCATAAAAAATATATGTAAATGTCTGCCATCTGTTGTAAAAAGCTGGCGTAGTAGCAGAGAAGAATCATTATTTCACTTGAACTGGATGTCTATATATGTGTGTCAGGAAGGCAACATCATGACACACTCTACATGACACCTGTCAGAACTGGGAAATGGCTGTTCTCTGTTTTTCAATTCCCCTGCTCCATCCAAGATGGCCTTGTTCCCTTTTTCTCACTGAAGAGAGACAGAAAATCACAGGCTTTTCCTCTACTTACATCTCCCACATTCCCCTTCTCTTTGGTTGTATTCTTGCACTTTCAGTCTCCCTCTTTGCACTTATCTCTCTCTTTCATTCCCTCCTCTGTTGTCTCATTTCTTAGCCTTTGCTCTGTCTTGCACTCTGCTGCCTTCTGTCTCTTTCTGTTTTCTGCTCCCTCTCCCTCTCTCTCTCTCTCTTTCTCTCCGGCCTCGCTCGGTTTCACCTTCCTCCTCTCAGCTCAGCTGCTCTGGGATTGTCCCCGATCATCTGACATCAAAATATCCTCTCCTCACTGTTGCCCTGTGTTCCCCTCATCTCGACCATGTAATATTAAAGTCAGAGGGGACAGGCCTGCTGTTTTCAATGAGCACTCGTTCACGGCGGAGGGAAAAGCAGAAAACGAGAGCAGGAGAGGAAAAAGCGAAGTCACCCACAGCAGAGCTAGCGAGATGAATGCACTTTGACTAAATCTCCCCTTTAGCCACTTATTACTATTCAGAAAGTCCAAACCCTGCTCTACCGCAGCTCTAAAGCTGCATATAAAATGTGAGGGATGCATTTATAGACGTCAACAAACAAAGCTGTTTAAGGCGAGGCTGAGGTTGGAACCAGGCTCGGATGTTTTTGAATGATTGTGAATTTTGTTTACTCCTGTTTCTGTGCAATGAAATTGTTATGCCTGCATTATAATTTATGGTATATTCTGGTTTTATTATTTTCCAACAAACAAACCAGCACTTCCTACAACAAAACATCAGGCTACAAAACAAAAAGTGTCTGAATCACATCCTACCAAGAACACACAGAACTTAACTAAAGTGCCTCTACAAGTTCAGATCAGGGCCTTGTTTATAATCATTAAGGTGGTGAATATTTATGTCATGACTAATGACCAGGACTGGAAAACATTCTGTCATAAGTTTCCAACTGAAAATTCTTAGTTGTATCATGATGTCCAACATTAACAGGTAGCTGGTTAGTTGTGAAACAATTGTTGGTGTTATTTGTAGGGAATGTTATTTGGCTATTTTAAGCTGCTAAATAATGGTTGTAGAGCTAACATTGAGCTAATGTAACACTAACTGTAAGTGTAGAGTACAACTGACTGTACTTGTGTGAGGAACAGCTGATCACATATTTAATGATATTTGTGTATTTCATAAGCAGCTCACGTTCAGCTGAATAAACACAGTGATATACATTTATTGCCCCCGCTTACATTGAGGGATTGGTTATTCCGGTGGGGCTCAGTAATCTAAGTTGAACGAGTGACACACAAAGCTGACAATTCAGATTGATACTAACAGATGACTTTGTGTAACTTAATTTTCTGTTTTCAAAACACTTTTTCTTGAAATACATGTGAGGGAAGGGGGGGGGGGGGTTCTAACTGAAATCATTCATATGAAATAGAAATTTAAGAAAAATACTTTAAAACAAACAAACAAAATAAAAAAAAACATTACAGATGTACAAGTCATTTTACATTAGATGACTCAACAGTAGCATTGAGTTGTTGCCCCTTCACAACAAATCCATCAACTGCACAGACTTTCCTCTACTTTTTCATCGTTCATCTCTCTTCATCCCTAAAGTGAACATAGTTTCTGCCTCCCCATAGGTACTGGGGGAGAGGGGCAATCTAAACTTGTATCTCAACAAAAATAATTTGTAGATTTAAGACACATGCATTTTATTTACCTTTGTTTGAATGCGGTACTGAGCTAAACTGTTTTTTTTTGAGTACAATGATGGGTTTTGTTTATGTCAAGAAGACGGCAGCACATTGAAGACAGAGCCTTGCTCCAAATTTATGATGTATTAAACTGAGTGTCAGGAAGGATGGTAAATGGTATGTGTATGTTCAGGAGTACTCAATTTGGGACACAGCACTTGAAACTCAGATGTTTGCGACTGGTCTTAAAGGTTCCCGGCACTCAAGCCTGGCGTTTACTTTGAGTGTGATTACACTTGAATGATCCAAAGTCCCACAAAAAAAGCCCCACACACTGACATGCATTATCTGCTACACTTCCCCTTCACTCAAATTGTTCTCTTCTTCGTGAAAATTCTGCATAAGATGGGGTTAGTCCATCTCCCTAAATTTTGCATAATACTGTGTGAGGGGATGTGTGAACTCAGCAGGCAATGCTGTGCGTAGGGTGATGATGCCGTCCAACACCAGTCATGTGATTCTTTCCCGGAGTAGTGGAAATAGTTCGTGACATGAAATGCTGATATTAACTCACAAAACTCACCATCCTTCTACTGTCATTTCAGAAAGACTCCATCTGCTCCTCTTGGTTGCTCTAACCTCACCACTCAACCAGAATAAGTATTTCCAGTTATGAAAGCGAATGTAATAGTGACAAACTCCTGCTGTGTGTGAAGGAAAAGAGAAAATTGTCAGGGCTGGTTGGTGCAGAAATTGTCTGTAAATTGTCAGAACTTGATATGTAATGGGGGGCCCATGAGGGGTTTATCTTAAAAGCAACAATTTGAATGCAATTGTCTGTTTTCTCCTGTCAATTTGAAATTTGGTTTGTCTCCATATTTCATGTTTCTCCTTGTTGAATGACTAACTGGTTTTGGGAACAAATGGAGCACTCACTTTCACCTATTTCCAAAAAAAAAAAAAAAAACCTCAGTAGACTGCCTGCTGGGAGGGAAAACACTGACTTTTATAACTGGTCTCTCTGTAGTGCAGCCCACCAAAGAAGCTACATACCTGCACATATGCAATTAACACAGGACAGATGGTCCAAGTTCACATCAAATCAATGACAGGGATGAAGAGATGGGAAGGGAAGCCCACATCATCCCAGGGGGCCACCAGGGCTTCACTGTCACTGAAGCGTGTGTCAATTTGACATGTTTGATCAGGTGACTTCATGCAAAGTCTGCACACTTTGATATTGAAATGCATGCCAAGCAGTGTTTATAGTGCCCCTCTGTGTTTTGTAACAGAGGCGGATTCACATTACAAAATCTATAATTTTATCTGACTCTCATACATTATGCATGTGACATGCCATTAGTGAAGACAGGTAGAGGTAGGGCCGGGGGGTTTTAATGAATTTTTCAGTTGACGATGATTGGGGGATTTGCATTTGCAGGAGGTGACATTGTGTTTGTTCTGGAAAATTGGCTGAGATTAGAGTTCATGGTCGTGGTGTTCCTGTACCAGCTAATACTGTTAAAAAGCACTGGAAAACATAATTGTGTGTGTGTGTGTGTGTGTGTGTGTGTGTGTGTGTGTGTGTGTGTGTGTGTGTGCGTGTGTGTTTGTGTGTGTGTGGGTGTGTGTGTGTGTTTTGTGATCCTTGTATTTGGTTCAATTAATTAATCTCTACAGTAATCCTGACCTTGTTAAGATAATTTCCATGCCAATAAAAAATGTAATACTAATAACTGGCACTGATTAAATACCAACATGACAGGTTGTGTCAATTAGCAAAGCGCCACATTGTGTTTGACCATCACTGGCCATTGTAATACACCAGTTTGTTTTATCTGTTCTTTTACCATTGTATAGCCCTCATTATAAAGCATATGAGATCTGCCAAAAGCTTGCTATATTTATCATAAATGCACTGCAGACTTTTATAGTAAATGTATTTTTTCGTATCAAGCAATTTAATCCCTTTCCCACATGAAACCTCTATCTGGTGGTCATGCAAGTCTTGATGTTCGCTAGACTTTCAGCTTCACTAATGATCCTCACAGCATGAGACTGCCTATGCCAGATATTCTCCTGCATTAACCATTTACATGTTTGGTTTAGGTAATGGAGGGCAAGTGCTAATGTATACATTAATAATTCCAACTGGAGTTAACTATGTTGACCTTTATGTATATGCAGCTCTTTATATCCCAACAGAGACCACAGGCAGCAAACCAGCAAGGGTTAAGAAAAATGTAAATTAAAAAAACAACAACTATAAGATCTTAATATCTTTAGTTACCATCAACTGATTAAAGTTCACACAGTCTAAGGTTCATGTATAGAAATGGTCTTGTTAAGTAATATCTAGTGGCCACATTCTCCCTTGTTCACCCCGTCCATCAGAGTTTTGCAGTTTACATTTGATGCTGATGTTGTTGTCACTACCATTCACGTTTTCAGTAAATAAGAGATGCTCTCATCAACTCAGCTACTGTTTCCAAGATTGCAGGTCAGTCTGATATTAAAACATCCATCATGCTGTTTAGCCTAAAGATTTAGGATGCTCATAGAAGATACGATTTTTACCACATTGTCAACAGGCAGAGGCAAATTGTTCAGGGCTTATTTTGTTGGTTCGATTTAAAGTGATGTGTTCCATTCGGTTACCCTTTTTTTTACTGATGCCATTGCAATGTAATCTCTATTTTAGAGTTCTAACCAACCGCAAACACACATTGAAAACAACACCTGTGGGGACATCACAACAACACACTGTTCAGTCATAACACTTACTGACATATCCTTTGATATTATCAATAACTACTAATATGTTTAGTCGAGGCTAAAGACTGGTTAAGTCCAGACCAATTAGGATGCATCTGTCAACACAGGGCTGCAGTTGGTCGTACGATCGTTAAGGTTTGTATTTGACATTTGTGAAGTATTGTGGAAAACTTTTTTGCACTGGCTTTATACTCAGAAAAAGCGTCTATATGAAGAGCTAATCTGATGCCAATGTCACCCCAAATAATTCATTCAAATGCATGATTAATCATATAAAGTCTGAAATGTTTGCCACAGCCCTCGGAGGGAAAAGGTGCACTAATTGAAACATCTCTTTTTGCAAAGTGTCACTGAAACTTCTTGTCAGTATCACACAGCAGCAATGTGGCACCGTAATGATTTTTGTTTTAAAATAGAATGTGTTGAAATAAAATCTTTGCACTGAGGGGATTTAAGCTACAGCATGATTATTATTCCAGAGAAGTGCAGTCACTTTAGCTGAGTTTCCACTGATTGGTGCCGTTTAGTATGGTATGTTACAGAATGATAGGGTTAAGCAGTGGTTCCCAAAGTGAGGGTTTGGACCCTTGTGGGGTCATAAAATACTGACAAGGGTAGATCGGAAGAAGTCTTCCAAAATAATGACTTATTTCATTCATTGTTGTCAAAATATGAACAAATTAGGGGTTAAAGTGTATCTCAGATCATAAAGTGTTTCATGTTTCCAGGTTTCTTGTTGACACAAGATCTCCAAACTGACCTAAACAAGACAGTGATGGTGTCCATGGGAGCAGGATAATTTTGGAGACGCAGCAATCTGTGCATAAAGATAGTCTAACACTGATCAGCTAAGTGAAGAATCTTTGTCTGTTTTTGGATCACCCATTTATGAATTCCCACAGTAGGGGGTTGTCAATCTGCAGCACTGTTATTTTGGGGATCGCAGGCTGAAAGTTTGAGAAACCTTGGTGTACAGTGTGGTTCGGCACATGCCTGCTAGTTAAGTTTTCCACAAATCACAGTGAAACTCTTCTTTTGTGGGTATTAAGAGCATCTATCCAATCCTAAATGGTCATACACCCACTGAAAACCCACCATTGGTTTCTTGTGAGAGAGGAGGGGGATTGTCCTGGTTTATATCTGTCCGAACATGAAATCAAAACAATGTACCTCAATGAATTATGACTCAGTTTTATGTTAGTTTAATTTTCATAGGTGAATGTTGTCTTGATAGTAGCAATTAGTCAACTGCTTACAAAATTAGGTCTACGACAGGCCCCCTCTCATTTGATCACAACCCTCTCATGCAACTCTTTTATAACAATCTTCTCCCAACAATAACAAGATTGAAAACAAGCTTCATTTAAAGTTTCATGTTTCATGAGTGTAAATTTATTCCTGAACTCACACTAGATGGTAAATATTTCATATTCCTCTGTGAAAGAAAGCTGAGCAAAAATTTCATTTTAGTTTCTGTCAATCATGAATTTGTTGTACATGAAACAATGTCGCCCACTCTTTCCTGCACCCATGAAAAAGACATCAGAGGTCACAGACTGGTTCCTTCATTAGTTACAGACTGTCAATACTCTGCCAGCAGCTTTACTTTCTGAGAATATTTTTATCTCACCGTCTGCCTGTCAGAGCTCAGCAGCAGAGACTGTAACTGAAGTGTGCGGTAATGACCTTACTTCGTTGTCAACAAAATATTAATTAGAGGTTTTCTGTGTTTATGAGTCAGCTGTGGGTGTTATGCAACCCTGGTGAGGAAAACAGAAAACTGTTTGTGAATCCGCAAAAACAGACAAACCAGTGATCCTAAGTGGTCTCGTATAACTGCAGATAATGAAACAACATTAAAGTCCGTTTGCTGTCGTTTTGTCTCATAACAATCAATAATGTAAACACTAGACAGAGAGAAATCAATACAGTACAACAGAATTCTATTCATTGGCAGATTTAATAGCAGGCTTGTTGCACGGCTCCATCATCCTGCAGATTATTTCAGCACCTGCAGTCACAGAGGAAGCTGTTTGCAGGGGAGGAGAGCTGTTGGAGTATTATGAGCGTCTTTGCTAATTAACAGTTTCTAGCTCCCCAACCAAAGCCTGCAGTCTCTCTCTCTTTCTCTCTCTCCCTCACTCTTGTCCCTGCCCCTCCTCATGTTTGTCTGATTTGTATTCAGGTGGCTTCCTCTCCTCCCTGTGTGTGACTCTGCAGAGCAGGTGTCCATGGCTGTGGCTCAGACAATGATAGCCCACTGATAAGCTGCCTCGCTGAGACTGATGGATCGGTAGGGACGCTGCATTTCCCACGATGAGAATGACATGTTTTCGGCTGCTGTTTTGTTGTGCTGGAAAGTCATTTAAATGGAGAGACCACAAACTCTCAAATCCCAGTTGATTTGGTGCATACATACTAGCATGTATGGAACAAGGTCATATATAGTACGCTGGGCTTTCTGCTTGATTATAACATTATTTAGCGTAGGTTCATTCTTAATATGACCCTGGTTTAAAGTAACATGTAAACATTTGGGAAATTAAAGTGGAAATTATGAATAGGACAAGATGTCCTGACCCATAAAAATAAACCCACTTTAGCTGTATAGCATTGCCCTATATGCAGCTGTGTTAGGTTGGCTTCTGGAAAATCATTACACAGGAGAATTTATAAGCAACTGGAAGCAGACCGCCACTGTAAAGAACAGACTGTCCCTGAGGATGCAGCTTTAGTCACAAACCCTGGCAGACTGGTTGTAGTAATATCAATGTGCAGGATCAGGAAGAGGTCCATATTTATGTTAGTTTGTCTGGGAAAACCAAGCACAAAGAAAAATCAGAAGCCACAATAAAGGTTAAAGGAAGGTTAAAGACACAAAAACCAGAGGCTAATACGGAGAGATTAACTAAACAGTGGTATTTATAGGGTTGATAATTAGATGAGAAAATGCCACTGATGAGGTGCTATGCTTGTTCAGACGATCTTCACCTTCCCAGTGTGCATTTCCCTGATAAACAGACAATATATCAGACAGCTTTGGCCAGTTGTTGAAACCTTTTCAACACCTGTTCTTAGTCATTTATTGAACTTTTATGTTTTGATGTCTTGATATTTCCCTTGTTCGGCTAGTACATTACATCTGAAGATTTGTTTCTTTTGTGGCATTTATCACACAGTCACTTTGAATAAACCAAGAGTCTGGAGTGTCATCTATCAACAAGTGAAAAATAAAAACAATATGATCCTTTGTGTCTCAGTGATGCTGCCTTTCACTCTTAGCCATTGTACTGTTCTTCACTATGGTGTCAGGTGTGGATGAACTTCAACAGCATCAAAATTTCTTTCTTTCATCCTAACTAAAGGTGCGCCGCCTTAAAATAAACTTTTCTCTGTCTCTGAGCTTCTCGCTCTTCCAAATTTTAATCATATAAAGTAATAATTCTGGATGTCAATACTGAACGTGTGCAGGTTTTCAAGCTGCTACATATTCTCATTTTGTGGAAATCCCTCAATCCATCTTTAAAGTGTTAAATAAAAATTAGCATGAGACCTTTATGAAGCTGAATTGATAAGGTCAACACACAAGGATCTCCTAACGGGCTCATGGCACATTGGTTATATGTTCCCCAATGTCATCAGCAAATATGGACCTTCCTTTGTGAGATCTGCTTTTTCTCCTGGTATTGCAGATTGTCCCTTTAAGCCCCTGAAAGCACACCTGGCAGAACGGTCCTTATCTTTTCATAATAGTTAGACTTCCAGACGCATCCCACAGGTCGAGGCTGTCCATTCCCCAAGTGAACTGTTCTGTATGTGATGATATTGTGCTGCCTGATCCTGGCATCCGGCATGATAGCACGGCGATTATCTCCTGTAATCTTTAATAATGTCCCAGGGAGGAAGACAGAGTGCAATAAGCTGCATCTGCTGCAGCTCGTCCTGTCCGAAAAAGGTGAGAGAGAAAGAAAAAGAGAGAGAGAGAGAAAGAGGGAAGGGGGTGGAGGTGGGGTGTAGCCTTGAGTTTAATGCAGCAATGAATCCTCAGCACAAGGTTAAAGCTCTTTCTCTGCTGCAGCTCTTCATTCTTCATTGGCTTCAGGGTCATTTTAGGTCCTGTGTGTGTGTTTATCTCTTTTTTTAAATGAGTCAAT
The DNA here is from genome assembly GCA_008086565.1 of Thalassoma bifasciatum. Classification (NCBI taxonomy): domain Eukaryota; kingdom Metazoa; phylum Chordata; class Actinopteri; order Labriformes; family Labridae; genus Thalassoma; species Thalassoma bifasciatum. The sequence continues at coordinate 316,921 of RPOG01000133.1, forward strand.
GGTTCAGGTAAACTTATGCTAAGAAATTAATTCATTTTCCTCCCTGGGTGTTTGCTACAGAGGCAGAGGGGTCTTTGAAATGCAGCCCTATTATCAGTTTCCATTAAAACAAGCCAACTTTATGACTTTGGTGTCAGGAGTTATGTTGAAGTGTCAGAGTTTCCTGAAGCCTCAGGCTTTGTCACCCCCCGCTGAGCTGCAGTGTTAATGTCAGTGTGTGCATCTGGGTGTATAATTGAAAAATGACTACATATAAATTAAGGATGCCAAAGCAACCGAATAACAATGTGATGTAAATAGAAAGTGAAGGGGGAGTGGTGAAACAACAAAAAAGTAACGTTTGTTCTTTGACCCTCGATCAAAGCAAGTGGTTTAGACCATCTGTTGATATTCTTTGAAGTGTTGGGGAGCTTTTCCAACTCTGAGTGAATCATATGGACAATAAACAAACATTCAGCTACTGAGTTCAGTGACACCGTATGAGAGAAAAGCCTGACTAGAATTTGGTGCTCAACTAATACAGACTTCATAGAACAGACTAGTAGCCTTTTGGTTTTCAAAGCTCACAATGAGGAGAATTTCAGGGACATTGTTCATGATACAAACAGTTGGTGGTTGAGATCAAATTAAAGCAAAAACTAAGAGAATACTTGATGCAAATATGCGAATGAACTATGCTTTTTCAGAATTTTTTAACATACATTGAGGGATTGTGGTCAACATCAGGCAAACGTAGCATTTGCTGTGCTGTCCTCAAGTACCCCTCACCACAAATCTGTGACACAGGCGTCAGAAAAAAAAGAAGTTATCCTCAGTTTTAGGATAAGCGCAGATTAAACATATCATTTATACTATATCCCACCTCTTTTTGTGTAAGATATTGCAGACCTGACCAATGTGAAAATTAAGGAATATTCAAAATCCATGCCACCAAAAAATATATATCCCCTGATCTTCTAGGATACGAAATTAAGAGTAACCCTTAGATGCATGAATTGTAAAGGCCTGTGTCAACTTGTCCTTGAGTGTTATTATTCTTCTTAGGCCATTGAGAAAATATTCCAATTTTTTCGCAAATATTTTATCTTTTCAGAAACTTACGTACGCCCAAGCATTCAACCTAAAACATTAGAGATTAGTTTAAAAATGAATTACACTGTATTTTTTCACGAGTTGTTATTTTATTCCATACTTCATCATTTTGATATATTTCTATTCATTTCAACCTTGTTGGGAATTTACTGGGTGTTGCATTATGTCCACTTCTATGGGCACATAATAAATCATTTACTGCTTGTCTGAAATAAAAAGAAAATATCCAAAAATATTAGATAAACAGTATAATTTTTTTTTTTTAAATCGCCCAAAGGTTTTTTTTTTTTTTGTTCGTTTGTTTTTTAAATTCAATTAGATGGATTGTCAGGATGTGCCATCAGGGGCCCACAACTGTGGCTGTCTGGTGGTCATCTTGGAGTCACAGAAAAACAGTCACAGCAACTGACCACTGAATGAAGCTCAAAAGAAAAGAGCAGCAGAGAGCACTTCAGAGACTGATATGCACTTACATGATGGAGAAAACGACTTTTGAATAGCTGTCCACTGCAGGGACCAGATGTTCCATGTGCCCTTTTTTAAAAATGATCTGGAGTATTTATTCATCCTTTTTTGTTCAAGGGAAAAATACTCTTGATATGTCTTGCTTCCTTTTTGTATATGACTACCTCAAAAGACCCACAGAAACCACTTTATTCACTTTCACCTTATGTCCTCTCTGACTCTCTAACTACTGATGGCACCATGTATGAAGCATCAAGGTGAAATGAATATAATCATGGTGTGTTAAAGATATTTAAAAGCAGAAACTTGCAGTGTTGGGGCTCTATGCAGTTTGCTCTTGTGTTGTGTCTGTCACTGGAAATGAGCTCTCAGCCAGCACAGAGCTGCATTGTGCACTCTCATCGTATTGAATCTTGGTCTGTTAGCGTACAGATGACCAGCTGGATGAAAAGGGCAAACTTCTCAAAAGTGTAAAGTAAGGTAGATTCTGGCTTATATTGCACACTGCTTGTGTAAAAATATTGTTCCTGGAGCAATACACAAGGTGTGTGCCCACATACACCAGGGCTGAATGATCAACAGCTTTGAACTGATTTAACCCCTTTATACATCAAAAACACTGATGCATGGTAATCAAATTATGCTCTCACTGCATGTGGCCGTTCATGTAGGCGTTTGTAAATCCAATATCTTTGCAGGGAGGTTTGATAGCACAGAAAGAGGTTAAGCAGAATGCATGTTATTCATAATGTTTATTCAAACAAAAGTAACAAATTCTGTGGATTAGACAGCAGGTGTTTGTCTGATAGATTCAGGTTGAGTTGGTTCACATGCCATGTAATCTTTTTGAGAATCAGGCTTCCTTTTTGCAACTTAACCATCTGCAAAGTGTATGCTTGAGGGTGGTGTCTTTTTAACGTTATAGTTTGAAGAGAAGTTCAACTTCACAAAAATCATGTTGACTTTGAGCCCTGATGAAGAAGTTAGTGTTTTCTACCTGAGCGGAAACAAAAATGAGCAAATAATCAAGCAGTGAACAGTTAAGTTGATCACTCTGTTCTCAGGTTTAAGGGGTTTCAGGGTGCTGGTGAGGTTTTAAGCCCTGATGGTCTCATGTTTTTCTGCCCCTGATAATGGATAAAGATTCATGGTGGCTGTGGCTGCTCCATGTCCGCTGCGGACCCTGGAAGGATATTTATGTTGACAGCGCTTCTTCTCCCACAGAGCCCGGAAGGAGGATCACACAAGCTGTCACTCAGATTGATGTCTCCCCTGACGGCACAAGTTAAAAGGAAAGGAGGAGAAGGTAATGAAGAGAGGACAGAGGATGGAGGATGGAGGATGCTTGCAGGGCGTGATGCATAAGAAGATGATCTCTGGCTGCTGAATCATCTGTATTCACTTTATCACATTCACAAGTACATTCATGAACTATGGGATGGGAGTTGCTGATGCATAGAGCAAAGCTGCTCTGTTTTAAAAAAGGATTTGTTGAATACGTCTTTGATGTGCAGCCTGTGCACGAAAAGGGAGGAGCGCATGTAGGGAGGAGATAGGTTATACAATATGGATCAAATGAAGAGGAAATAAAAGATGCGATGTAATGTCCTAAACGTGATCTTGCTGCATATTGTCACAATTTTTATTACGTTGAATATGGTGAGATGGGCAGCCTCACAGAGCGTGTCACAGTTATCCAGCCCCATCAGTTCAAAATGGGATGTCGTTTGCTCTCACAGGTACGTTATTCAACCAGGAATGGGTTTCTATCTCTGCGTGCTTTCATATCAGGAATGATTTGTTTTCATATCGCGCCCTTGATTGTGCAACAGACTCTTCTTTTTCTTTTTTCTTTCTGGGCCATAGCGAGTGACTCCACATAATGATGAGGAAACATAATCTAATTTCTATTTTCATTTACAGGACAGATTGTTCAAATGGAGTAATAACTATCTCCTCTGCCCCCTCTCTCCCCTCCTCCTCATCTTCCTCCTCCTCCTCCTCCTCCTCGGCCTCCATCTCCCTCTCTCCTCCTATTCATTTCCTTGAAGAATGCATTGGAAAGCGTGCAAATGAGAACAAGTGAACAACTGAATGTTTCATGAATGCTTTTATGATGAGAAAATGCAAATGAGGATGAGTGAATGAATGAATGTTTAATGAACGCTTGTTTAATGAAAAGGACTTATTAACTAGAGCGCTGACTTAGCACTGCGCCACAGCCCAGGCCCAACACGCATGAAAGGATCACATTATATTTTGGCATGGAGGTAATACAACACATTTAAAATAACAAGCAGCACTAATCAGTCCAACCTGATTGACAGGGTGGACACATATTGAATTAGTGTTTGACTGCCATGTCCCCTTACCCTCCTCTGTTTGTTTTGGATAACGCTGCAAAAAATAAATCTGATAGACTAAAATCAGACCAGTTGTGCCAACAGGGCCATGTTTTTTGGCTACTGCTGCTGATCTGAGGATAGAGGCCCGCCCAGGAGGGAGATATATCATTGGCCTCATTAGCTATTGTTGCCATATTTCCCCAAATCTCACACATAGAGATGGAAAAATAAAAGTCAATTTCACCCTTCATGCCCTCTTCAAGATGCTGGAAAGGAACGAAAGCATATGTGTAATTTCCAGTGAGTCTTCACACTCCTTTAACACTAATTTATCTGTGTGTGTGTTTGAGCAAAGGCTACCAGCTCATGCATGATAAATGTGTGTGCACGCCCTCGAGTGAGTGCAGCCTTGTGTTGTGTTTAACTCTTCTATAAGGAACCTTTAATTGCAATCTTTAAAGCCAGCATGGACCAGCTCCTCTCTCTTTATGGGATCCTCCTGCTGCTTGTATCACTCTCTCTGGACTGGCCTGTTCACTGACTTATACCCAGCAGGAATGACTGGCAGACATGTTGGAGCTGGGAGGGGTGTAGTTTACTTTATTCCCAATTAAGCCTTTAATGGCAAGAGGTTTGCAACATGACACACCGGCTATAAAAACAAACTGTTTAGTGGTTTATTTACACAGTTTCTATCATGTATGCTGTCCTGTATGGGTGAATTCATGTGTAACTCTGCTGCATTGTAAAAGTTTTCTCTGAAGACCTACATTAATCCTAATGTTCTTGTGGGGGCTTTATAATGGTCTGCCTCACTGTATGTGCACAAGTTGTTTTTTTTTTTTCAAGAATAGCTGTCATACAGTTACCTCACATTTCTATTCTGGCTTGTGTGCCACCATCTTCATCAAACGTTGTCACCTTTCCCAAATGTCTGTCTATTTCTCTCCAACAGGTGATTATAACCCCAATATCTACCCTCATCAACTTCAGAAGACACAAAATGCAGCAGCACGATTGGTCGTAATAACAGGGTCCTAAAACACTGGATAGATTGTTTTCCTCAGTTTTTAACTTTTACGAAAAATCTAAAGACCCAGCTCTTTCAAAAATACCTTCTAACTTAACGATGATGGCTTTGATGTTATTGATGATGATACTGATACCCGCTTATGTTGTACTACTCTCTGATTAACATCGCTTTGAATAAAAGCATTTGCTGGGTGAAGAAAATTGAATTGAATACTTTTGTAACACCACAACTTCAATTTCCAGATATTGCAACTATATTGTTGTAACATTACAACCTTATTCCCACAAAATTAAAAAGTTAATTGCATAACGTAATGTCAGTCATTCATTTTCTACCACCTGTCACCTGTCAATCACAGGGCTGACACACACTGAGACAGACAACGTTTTGCTCACACATACACCTACAAGGAATTTAGAATCACTTGTCTATCAAGTGTATCAGTTTTTGGGCTGTGGGAGGAAGCTCGAGTGCCTGGAGAGAATCCACTGACACAAAAAGACCCAAACCTGGATTTGGACTGGTAACCTTTTTACTGTGAGGCAGAACCACTAACCAATCACCATCATGCAGCCATTACTCATTTTTCTTTTCTTTCTCTACTGTCTTTATCTCCTATTGTAGCAGATTATAAACTTTACCATTCAGTACTATGTTGGTGGTTGTATCCATAACTATGACACTCAGTGACAGTTTTCCGCATTGACGCTCAACAGACACCAAAACCCACCAAAGCCTCATGCCTTCACCCTGATTTGGATCATTTAAAGATGTGTCTGGATAAAGAAAAGATTATGCCAACACAGTGTATCAGCAGTTTGACAGTTCAAGGTTACAGCGTGTCCCTCAGATTAGCCAGCTAATATAAAAAAGGCTCATCATGTAGTGGCAGTGTGGCTCTATTTTATAATCCCTGAATCAATTTAAACCTTTCATCTCTAAACGGAGCCATATTATTCCAATAACCGTCATTATCCCTCATATTAGCTTAGCACGGAGTACATGCCAAATGGCAAGGACCACTTCGTCTCCTATTTGACCTTCCACACCCACACTTACACTCGCTGCATATGCTCCCCTTCTTCCCTCCACTGTGCCCAGCCCTCCCCTCTATCTCCCCATCTCCTCTCTCTCCTCCGTCGCTACAGTTGCGTTAGGAGGAAATGGGGCTTAACAAAAATATTGTCAAACTGCCTGGAAAGCCAAGGGGAGGAAGCTGGGCGAGCATATCCAAATAGCCTTCATTTGAATTGCTAATTTGAGCTCTAAAATAAAAAAAAAGTGTTGACAGAACTGAGAGCGGAGTAGAGAAGAGGAGGTTCTTAATAAAGCAACAGTGTTAACTCTTTGGTGAGCGGCTTCAGTGTGAGATCAAAGCGTTTTCAAACAGGGTGGACTTAAGCTTCTTCAGGAGACCCTCCTCACCCGCACACTCCTCTTTTTCTCACTCCCATCAGTTTCCCGCTAATTCTGTCCCTTCAGTCGCAAGCCTCCGCAATCCCCCTTCTCTCACAGCTTGGTTTCTTTTGGATGAGAACTGCTACTCTCTGAAAGAGCATGCAAATGTGTGAATGTATGTGCGGCAGAGACGGAGAGGGAGGCGGAGAGCAGAGGGAGGAAGAAGGGAAGCTTTGTTGCAGATGTCTAAATTGGGTTGTCTTTGTGCAAATCCACTGATCTCTTTCAGATGAAAAGAGAAACACAAGCTTTTGTCCCGCTAATAGGCCGTCTGCACAAGAGCGACACACACATCAAACCCCATAGTTACTTGAATAGAAAAAGATACGGGCAAAACTTTAAACTAAGACACCTGTTCCTCAGGATGTGTCATGTCTCTCACAGCCAGCACAGCAGAAAGTGGCACATTGTTGTGGTCATTGTACTGACAGTGATATCATGCTTGTCTTTACAACTTGGTTGTCAGCTTACTTGTTATCTGAGCAGGGGTTATATAAGTTTAGAGGAGTGAAGGGATTGGGTAGAAAAACTTGGCAGGTGTCAGGATGCCGTCTGGCTTTCCTCATATCCTATAAATAAGCATCGCAGTGCGTGAGCTGAACTTCAGTCACCTAGCTCTTAGCCAAGCAAACTAACCTGCATTCAACGACCATCTAATGTGCATTTATACATCCAGAGTTAAAATACAAAGAACAAGTTGGTTTGTGACCAGATTTTGGTATTGGAAGTGCTCTACCTTCTTTATGCAGTTTGTGGTCCCACCAACCAATTTAGTGGTTGCGCTGGTACTGGCTGGAGATGGGATAACAGTTAATGGAGAGAGTAAAAAGGGAAAAGTTCTAATTGGTGTTTTTCTGTGGTATTTTGGCTTAATTTAATGCCTTGGTAAAAAATGTTCCTTAATTCCTTAATTTTTTTCTGCTCCCCTTTGGCTGCTACCATTTCAGCTATTCTTACTGGGATCCACAAATATTATATATATATATATTACACATGATTCTTAATTAATTCAGCTAGTAAGGGCTGTATGAAGACGGTATGTCTGGATGCTGCTCTTCAGATCCGTCCCTATATTTTTGTAACATGTCTGTGTTCTCATATTACTATGACTTAAATCTTATAATATTATGTCCTTTTATTTTGTTACAATAACTTTATTCTTGTAAGATACCATCAATTATAGAATAAAAAACTAAAATAAGTCTAAATGTGCACAGTTCCCTGTATAAAGGCTTTAAACAAATATTATTTTTAACTGGATTAAATGAATCGACATGAATCTATTGATAGACTTTAAACTTAAAGCCTATTGGTGTCTGAGATTCATAGTTTTATGAGGGAAGGTAATGACAGGTTGTAGTCGTCCTTCAGCTCTGTCTCCATTCTCTCACAATGAACAGCTTGTTTACAGTCCAGCTGACTTGTTTTTGTCCTGATATTAAAACTCAGCTCTGTTTATCTGCTGGTACACTCGGCAAGCCAATAAATAACCGGCAATATTGAAAGTTCACACACTGCAGTTTTATTAAAGGCAATGTTCTCTTGGCCACAAAAGCAGGCAACAGAAAATTGATGCTCATGTATTAAGACAAAAAATAAAATCATTTTGAAGCTGTTTTTTTTCCCTTCAGAGAATAAGCATGTCTAATATGTATTTTCAGACTGTCTCAGGATATCTACTTGAAGAATTACATGAAGTGAAAAATCATTTAATACAACATCCAGAATCGTCTCTATTCACCGGATGATAACTCACACAGGAATTAGATTCTGCATCCTTACACAGAAACCAGCTAATAGAGACAACAGAGATATTGAATGTATCAGGGCCTGTTTCTCACTTCACTGAAAACTCTTACTATAGAGCACCAGAAGCAACATTTTCTCCAACACACTACCACTGCATACTGCCAAGTGACAGTCTGACTCTCACATTTCACACTCCTCCCCTCATGTGAACCACGCACTACAACCAAAATAAATGTGTCTGCTGCTCTGGTAGAGATCAGACAGAATACTGTGTTCAGCCACAACATGACTTGAGAATACACTGATCTTTCCCCTATAAATAAATAAAGCTGCACACATATCTGTCTGTAGTAGTGCCATATTGATTTAATTTTGGATCACAGCGCTGAGGAGCAAGAGTATTATAAATTTAAAGGAAAAGTGGAACTGAATCTGAGAAATAAATTCTGTTAAATGAAACTAGTGTTTGGTTTAACTTTAAATAATCTGCCAGAGAATACATTAGACATTTCAATGTCAAATACGCTCATCCAATTATGTATCTCAAGTAAACCCACTTGAAATTAAGTTCAAATGTCTGAATTCTTCTCTCAAAAAAGATTTCTTCCCTGATAAATAAAATATTGTGTGGTCAGCTTTAGAGAGAAGAAGAGATGAATATACTTTTTAGAAGCATAATACATGAGCAGGTGAAGTAAACATACCTCAAACACACCGTGCATGCTCTAAGTGTAGTTCTACTGTATCTGCTGATTTTCAAACTCTGTTGAGGGACCGACCAAATACTGGAGTGCAGCTCATCCAGGCTCTGCAGAGTGTAATCTAGGTCAGGTGTGTGAGCTGCAGTGCAGGTTCATGGCGCTGACCCAGTAACGAGCCCTGTCAGCCCACCTTACCTGGCACACGAGGTTAGGTTAGTCCCTGTGACTGTGTCAAACAGCAGCCAGAGAAGCGGCCAGGCAGAAACATCCAGCTGTCCGATCAGCTGTGGGATCAACGCGCGAAGGCATCCAGGATGGCAGAGTGTTGACATCTGGTCCTCCGTGTTGGCTCCAGAAAACCCCAGTGGTCATTAAGGAATTCTATATTATTCTTAGCGTCAGATATAGGCTGCAAGATGTGTGATTTTCAGGAACAGCATCAAACAAGTCTGTTTGACCAGTCTCCAGTCTCAGATTAACTAATATTTCATTTGAAAACAAGGACTGTTTTGAAATTGAGGATGACCACCTTAACCTTTTTGTAGTCAACTAAGATTGCAGCAAGGTGGTCTATTGAATCTGGTTTTGCACTGGTCAGACTGTTTTAAAAATATGTCCATTTTTTCTAAAGGCTCTTCTGCATGCAGCTGTCACAATTCCTCTTCAAAAAAAAGCAAACAATATAATGACCTATAGACCTTTTCAGCAAAGTAGATTGGTATGGTGAAGTCAGGCTACCACTTAGTCCAATGCCAATTGATTTCGTAGAATTGCAACAGTGGAGGAAGATTCCAGAGTGCAGGGCCTGAAATTCTTTGAAGTGCAATCAGAGGTAAGAATCATTACCATGTTTTTTTTTTTATTATTATGCAAGAACTAGACAGGAGCTATCAGAGAGACAGTATGAAACCTGAACACACACACACACACACACACACACACACACACACACACACATCTCATAAAACAATGAAAAAACATGACAAAATCCAGTTTTTACAAAAATGTATCATTACTTTGCAAAAGCATTTGGAAAAAAAGTGAAGCAGAAAGAATAATCACCTCAAGTATCACCAAACATTAAGACAAAAATTTAATGTAAGACATGTCAAGACTAAATCAATAAGAGGCATACCAGTGCATGTAATGTGTCCGTATAAGCAGGAGGTCTCTCCACTCTTGTGCCCTGACAGCAAAAGGTACAATCACCTCCGAGGCTCCCTCTGACCTTGGAACACCAAAAATCGATGAATACACAATGATTACATTATTTCTACAAAAGGTCAGTGACTGCTTACAGTGTGTTTTCTTATGTTCAGCTCATAGCACTGCTCTGAAAGCTACTGCAGCAATATTTAGCAACTGGTTCAGCTGTATAAAGCCACTTAATATGAGCTAACCCTCATAAACAAACAGTAAATTCACACTGTCACAAGATTAAGGAGTGTCTCCAGCCTTGCTCACAGATAATCCAGGCTAAGTGCCGAACAGGAACTTTGCATAATGCTCAGGGTGACAGTACTAACAGGCTTATGTGTCTATAGGGTTAAAGTTTCACTCAGAAAAAACATGACTCTCAGGCATATGAAGAAATCCAGAAACACATCAGCTCCACTTTTGCAAACAGTGGATTACATTAACACCACTGACCATACATTAAATAGACAACATGCTGCTGTCTTCATCCATCTGGAAAAGTTTGCTAGAATAAAGGAAAAAAGCTCTTGGCACTAGTCTCACTCCTCTAAATATACAGTTAACATGGGGAAAAAAATGGTACAGTCCACAGAATAGCAAATTCTCAGTTCTATCTGATATGAAGACTCATCATTTTGGAAATGTCAGTGACTTGTGTATGTAATACTTCCTTACCTTGTCTGTTAGCAAGATGAAGAACACTGCAGGAGCCCAAATTTGTAGACAGAGCTGTCAATCAATCATCTTAAGGTTTATTTATATATGGAAATAAATCACCTCAGAACTGGAGAAGACAATATACCCAACAATAAAATTGGAAAGGATCGTCTTATTGGTTAATGACATGTTGGTGTGTTGTGGGCCTTAAATACTAAGGTCTTCCCACAGCTCTGCTCCCAACAGGTCTGTAGAGGGCTGAGGGAAAAGGGAATGGGATTTTTGGTGCCTTTAAGAGACAGCTGCTAAAGCAAAGACTTTAGACAGAGACTGAAATAAGGAAAGTCTTTCTAAGATCAAAAATATTCCTTTAACACATTTATCTTACTGTAGCCTTCCCTGTCTTCTTTAGAGAGCAACAACGAGACAGTGCTACTGATAAAGATGCTAATATATGTAACCTCTGGTGGGGGGCCAGTCACAGTGTGTATCTCACCTCATCAATACCTTTCAGTTTTGACCTTGCAAAACACGGTCTTGTTAAACACCCACTAATTTCTTTGTCCTATTTTCACACAAGGTTTGAGACAGAAAATGTGGCGAAAGGAGGGGGAACAAAAAGTGACAGACCTGTCCATGGCCTCTGTACCTATGGGGGCTGCAAAAAGGAAGCTTCAGCACCTGCTATTTTAATTAAAATAGCATCTGTCACTCAATGTTAGAGGTGGGTGGGGGTTTAATATAACTGCATTGATCACTTGTGATATGTAGCATCATATATTTTACCTTTCTCCTGCTGAGGATGTTGTGATGTGAAGATGCACGCTTATCAACGTGTTGCCAATTTGTAAAACTCTTCACCCTGTTTCTGCTTTTGAGCCGTTTCCAAGAGAGGGAAAGTAGAAGGAAACAGCCAGCATGGCTTGGTCCAGATAAGCAGCATCTATACCTGTGTTTTAATTTTCATCAAGGTAAGCTTTCCAGGGTATCACCGGCTTCACTGCCCAGTCTCTGACTCTTATAGCTGTGCCAGCTGGGTTTAGATTAGACCGAGGCTAAAATAAAATACCCTCTCTGACTCACACTTCAGGTAACACTGCCAGGTATTTCTTGATCCTTGCACACATGTCTTCACAGTTAATGAAAGATAATCATTCAATTTAATTAAAAGCATATTCTTGTGACAATAAAGAGAAAACAGAATTTTCTGTAAGACATCAATTATAATTTTTTAATATTTCCCTTTTCCCTTTCTTTTAAAAAATACAGTGTACATGCCCTTTGATTCAAGCTGCAAACAGTCTATATTTGCTGCACAGAGGATGAAAATAAACCACAGATATGAGCTACAATCAAACCCAATGTCTGGAAAAAAGGTCAACCTCTCTGCACATCACAACATCCACGTGAAAAGGTAAACATGTGTGGGTTCATGTGTCCTTTTAACCATACCTGTTTCTTCTCCTGTGAAAAATTGAATTAGCAGGTGCTACATTAAGCAGCTTATGTTTACTTTATGATGATCCCCCTCCCCCTTCCTCTTTATTTTTTTTATTTATTTATTTTCTCATGCCTGATTCTTGCTCCACTTTCCTGTCAGATGTCAAGTCTCCCCCAGAGCGGCCCCACCTTCTCCCTGTACCTGCCTGCGAGGCTCCACCGCGGCTTCTGTGTGTTTGTCGACTTAATGCTGGAGCAAGGCACTAATCTGCCATTAAGACAGGGGGAGAGAGAGGCTTACTGGTGTTTCTCTTACAAATCCACTTCCAGAAAACCCCGTCAGAGATGCTGCACTGCATCCCAACGGATTAGTGACAGGGCACGAGGAGCGTAGAGGGAGAGATGGTGGGAAAAAAGGTCAGGAAGAGATGATGTGATGGAGGAAGGTGAGGACGACAAGAGATGAAAGATAGAAGGCTACAGGGACACAAAAAGGGACACCTAGCGACAAAATGAAAAGAGTGTGTGTGGTTAAACAAGGCAAATGGGCATAAATACGTGGGAACACACAAGAGAGAAGAGAGAAGGGAAATGACACAGGAAGGCAGGGGTGTAAGAGCAAGGAAATGAGGACAAAGAGGAAAATAGAGGAGGTGGTGGAGCCGTGTGGGTGCGCTGCTTGTAGAACAAGGGCTTTTAGGTTGTAACATTTAATATCTGGTATCCACACACTGTTAAGTCTGTCTTGTGTACAAAAATACGTTACTGAAGGGTCCTTGCTTTACACCTCTGACCAACCTGTTAAAACAGAAACTGTTCAACTAGAAAACAAAGACCAGCTTTTGATTCTGGAGGCCAAGAGTGCACAGTGTTAGTAAACATTATTGGTATTCACAACTGAATGTGTGTTACCTGAATATGATCCTATCCAGACTTTACCCAAATTCACGCATATTGCGAGTACGCCACAGTCCATTATGACCGTGCAATATTCTATTCTTAGCTGTAGCTCTAGTCAATCATTGCATTCTCAGAGCGCGTGTTGTGGTTGTGGCCCATCTCCATCAGTGCATGTTTGCTGGAATACGCTGCAGGTACACGCCGACCTCCGTGGAGCAGATCGTACCAAGAGAAGACGAAACAAGAAAACAGACACTAAAAGGAACAGAGTATCCAGGTATTAGAAATAATAAAGCCACATGTTCTGGCTCCCAAAAATGAAAACAACATAACTAATCTACCATCATAGTCTGCTATTGATTTCAGTTACCCTACCCATGTCATTGACTCTAGTGTAGGGAGTCATGAAGAAGAGGCACAGTGAGTCAGATTTGTCAAACTAATGTATTTAGAGCATCATATTTTCAAAATTAGAATATTAACATTTAGCACCTGAGTAATGGTAGTTGTATCACTCAAGTCATAACCCCATTTCACATTTTGTTCATCTCTTTAAGGAGAACACTGTTTTTTAACCACACTATTAGTGTTTTAAACTAGCTGGTAAAGTTTCAAAATAGTGTCGAGCAAGGTCTAACTTGTTTTTGAAGCCAGTGTTGAGGGAACACTTGAGGAATCAGTGGTTTTGGCCCTGTTACTTTGGCTCCACGTCTCAGCTCTGGTGCTTGTTTTAAAATCTATAACAGACCGACCTCCACCCTCTTGTTTCTCTGCTCTAATAGCCGAACATAACAGCCCCTCAAAGTGTCACTATAATGCAGCCACGGCATGACTCACACCTTTCTGAAGGCTGTCCATCTGTGGCGGGAACATTGCGGAGCCAGAGCAGGGGTCTGAAAGGGAGCAGTCCTGACAAGCAGATGGCCCGGCTCCTCCGTGCCAGGACTGTGCCCACTTCCCTCCAACCACCCACAACTCACCCCACTCTTGGCTCAGCCCATCTGTGGACTTGCCTTTGGGGGATGAATGTGCACCCACCTGGGCTGACTAGGGGCCGCCGCGGCCACCGCGACAGAGTCCATTTTGTTCTGAGTCAGAGGTCCGCCAGAGCCTAAAACACTCTGAGAAAAACAGAAACCACCCACGCTCATCCAAGGAGCTGCCCCTCTAAAGGTAAGTGAAGGCTCCTTTTTTTTTTCTTCTCCTCCATCAAACACTCTTGGCTTTCTGTGGGCAGTTGCCATGGCTACGATAAAGTAAGCGACCACCTGTGGGCTCGCTTCTGATGTGAAAGCAGGAAAAAAGGCAAAAAGAGACAAATCAACAGACTGCAAACTGATTGACCGAGCGTAGCCTGGAATAAATCCAACATTTCAGATCCTCTGATGTTTTCAGGGCATTCACGCAGGCAGATAAAAACAAGTTGATTCAGCAGAAAGGAAAGTCTCTGCATCAGTCCGATAGGGACTCAGTCACAGTGGGTGTGGGCAGCAGATTTTAGATCAGGTCAAAGCAGCTAAAAATAAAAAAATAAAAAAAACAAAGCAGCTCGCTCCACAGACTCCTCTCCTGCTGGACATCAATCCTCACAGCTGCTGTCAAAGCAAAGAGCAGATTTGATTTCTCCACTGAACAGAACTCGACCCCTGACCCGCCCACCAAGCCCTGCTAGCCCCAAGTTGTTGCTATGGTTACGGTAAAGCGGGTGGTGGAAGGAGTTGCTGCCCTGCAGGATGCAGAGCCGCTGTGAGCATTAAAGGAATAGATATAAATTCCTTCAAGCCCCCTCACAAAGTGTAATTGAATATAGTAAAGCGAGCCGCCCTGTCAATAGATTACCTATTCATTTCTGGCCTTGAACAAGGTGACTCTGTGTTATACAAGCAAGCTCCCTGAGCAGAGAGATGCTGCTTGAAAACACAGTCATGTCTCCTCACTCTCCTCTCATATTTGTGAGTTTGTGTGTGTGTGTGCAGGCACGGGTGTGTACTGTATGTGTACGTACACGTGTCCAAGTGTGTGTTGACTTGGTGCCAGTGGGTTTCCTCGTGCCAGCACCACAGTCTGGTGAGGCAGAGCGGCATGTCGGCTGCACAGCTGTGCGCGGGCAGCTCCCATTGGTCGGGGTTAACGAGGTAGAGAGCACATCTGCATCGGAGCGGACACGGATGAGTGAGGCCGCAGCAGAGGCTGTCATGCTCTCTCTGCTTCTGACTTGCCCGTGTGTGTTTTTGTGTCAGCAAGAGGTGCTTGACGGTGGATTTATTTTTGTGTCAACAAGGGTGTCAGTGTGCCAATGAAAGAGGAGAAATAATTTATTCTAAAGCACCGTCATTTTGCATTGGTCTCTTAAAGCATTCAGTTCATATCTGTGGATATGTGATGAGTGTAAGAGTGAGCTGTACCTCCTTTAACATGATGATTTCCATACAAATAGGAGTCAAGTTTTAAGGGAATCACAAAAAGCTTGCATTGAATTCATGCATTTCTGGCATAAATGGTTATATGTGAACCAGTTTCTGGCCCTAAAGAGATAAAAATAAGATTTCTTTTCAGGTATTGTCACTAGAGACTTATTTTATTCACCCCCTTTCATGATGTCATTATGTAGCTTTTCATGATTTGCAGCTCTAAGAAATCCTTGTTTATCTTTCACTGGCATCTGTGAAAACGCTCTTTTCAGCACTTTTCAGTCACTGCTTTCTTTTGGCTACTCTTCCAGCTATTAACATACAGCTTGTTTATTGTTATTTTCTCACAAATTTGTTGTCACATAATGACTCAAAATTGTATACAAGCTGTCGAGTGGGCGTGTCCTTCAGCATCGACCTACTAAGACTTCAGAGCCTGGTGTAAAGTTCAGGTCAAGTCCAGCATGGTTATCCAACAGCAGGCTTTGTATCACTATCTTTTGACACACAAAGGAGCAATTAGTTTCTTCTGTTTTGGAGTTATAGTCTTGTATTCGCCACTGCGAGCCAATTACATTCTGTAAATGATGATGACATAGTTAGCGTGCAATTTGGTGAACAAAAGTATGGTGGAGTAAAGTGGATTGTTGCGCAACACAAGGTAATCAACCACCAAAGATCACATTTGTCACTTACAGAAACTGACTCTGACAAAAAGTTTAGTTTAGTTGTAATTATTTCACTGTCATACTCAAAAAAGTTGCCCTGCCCTCACAGACTTACAAAACACTTAAATACAAAACAAATGAGAGTAATCAAGCAAAAATGAGAGCATCACAACACAATACCAATCAGACAAAACAAGTCAAATTAAACAATGTTGCTCATTGTCTCATCAAACTTGCATTTCCTTTTTAGTTATCAACTTTAGTCAAACATAAAGTGTTCATTATGCTATTGGAGGCCATTCAGCAGAACTTGTGCAAGTTGTGTTTTTTAACCTTTGATGCATCTAACCTAATTGATATGAGCCCATTTTAAGTAAAACAATGAACATTTGTACATTTAGGTTTCTGGTTTCTGTGCACCTTTCCAAGATGTGAAGCAATGGACCAAGCGCGAGACACAAAGAGGAATGTGATTCATTCTCCTTTTAGTGTGCTGCAGGAGTTAAAGACCCCAAACTGCAAAATCGATGACATGAAAGAAGCATTGACAAAAGGTTAACAACTTCTACATCCATGCATTATCAGTGAATGAAAAGAAGACATTATCTATCGCAAAAAGTTGTGTTACTGGGGAGAATTAAGCACTATTACTCAAACATACTTGACCCTGTAACGCAGTCAGGAAAGAAGCGTTTCACAAACTACACTCACAGTGACAGTTTGGTTCAGAATTTTGTAGATTATGTTATCAATATGCAGTCAAAACTTGAGAACAGGTCCATCTAGAAGATAATAATTGACATATTGGAAATGGACGTATTAACCACACTACTAATTATTTATTCCATAGGTTTGTTGTATTTTCTTCTTAAGAAATCCAAGATCACTTCTCAGACAGAGGCATCTCTGCTCATGATTACCATCTCAAAGACATAATTTGATCATGGCATCTGAAATGCTGTTACGTCTGATATGATGCATAAGTCTATATGCTGGCACTTCAAAGGAAACTGGGATCCTGTGACGGGGATCTCCTGCACACTTAAATGGTCTACATGTGTGCACGTGAGTCCCTGTTTTGAGTTATGTAAGATTGAGTTGGTAGAACAAAAATATGATCATAAATGATGCAATGATGGCCTACATACTGAAATAAAAAAGAGTGTGTCTGACACTGGTGATGTGGAGGATAGTGCTTATTGTGACTTGGATGGGATGTAGATGAAGCAATAAAAGTAGTTTCAGAGGTGTGTAACACCAGAAACATGATTAATGTTGATTTATGGTCCCAAAACAGGGTTTAATCTACAGTTAAAGTGTGACCATGGTGCTCAGGTGACACCTAAGAGAATATCTCCTCCTCTCCAGTGGATGTTTAATGCAATGCGAGTTACTGAAGAAGGAGTCTCTCTTTAAGTTGCAGCTAAAATGAACCTAAAAACAAACATCAGTAGCGTTGTTTTAGCAAGGCGTTCAGTCATGCAAGAGCAATGAATTCTGGGAACAAAGATGTGCAAACCCCATGAGCAAAGAGGGAGAAGTGCTTCCTGTCACCACTTATGAGATCTGAATGGTTTCATAAGTGCAGGAATTCATCTGAAAACACACAGAGATCAATGTAGCCACCACAGTCAATATTTCCTTGCAAGTGCACAGTTTCATTCTAAATGCCTGGCTATGATTTTTTCAACCAAGCCTATTAAAATACACAGCTGTCTTCTCTACCTACATGATGACCAGATTCTGAACCACTTTGCTTTGAAGGTGTAGACGGTGGGTCAAAGGTCATTTACAGTGGAAGGTAGTGCAAAAAGTTTATATTTTTTAGTTTTCAACTTCACTATGTGTATATATTGTGTCAGTTTCTGAAAAGTTATGTGTATGAGAATGGATCAAACTTAACTCTAGATTTCTGCTGTTTATATTTTACAGAACTTTTTTTTTTCTCCAGGAAAAGCCAAAATATAGGCAACTACTCTGTCATAGCACCAGATCTGGTAGCTTTCAATTCAAGTCAAATTGATGTTTTAACCTGTAACTGGCTTGGCTCTCTGGCTTTCCTGCTGGATCTCAGCCCCAGCAGGTCAAAGCCCTTTGAATCAAATACACAAGACTTATTTTTTTCAAGATGGAAGTTCAGAGCATTGATGTATTACACTGCACAGAAAACAGATAATTTGGCACCGAAAAAAACATCAAAAAATGTGGTAGACTTCCAAAATAGAGTACACTATGTCTACACCACATCATATTTAACTGTATTCCGACAGCAAATGACATTTGTTTTGGACATTTGACTCGATTGGAAGTGAATGAGCAGAAGCTTGTCATTCTTGTTGGTAAACAAAGGAACTTCTCATGTTTTCAACTCTGTTGGTTTTACATGGAGCAGAGACAGAAGTCACCCATCGTAGTTCAAACTGTTGCTTGGTTGCAAGATTGGAGGTATGGGTAAACAGCAACCAGACTCTCGGTAACATTTTAGATTAGGGAACACATATTCATTAATTTGTAGTCAATAAGTAATAATTGGGAGTTAGAATATGGAAAAGTCTGAATTCATGATGCAATAGAAGTAGAATAAGGGGTTAATGCTGGCTTAATAAATACTAATTAGGGGCTAGTAAGCTACTTACATGCATGTTTATAAGCACCTAGTTAATGGTGAATATGTGATCCCTATGTTGAAAGGTCAGCTGTGGTATTTTTAATATACAGTATTGCTTTTTATTGCCAAATGGGTTCCTGATCCCAAAAAAACTTTGAAAGAGAGACTTTGTTGCTTATGTCTTGAAATTACCATTTTTAAAGCCTGCATATAGGGTGAACCAATGGGTGACAAACAACCAAGTTTTAAGTATCCATGTGTGTGATACTGCAAAATTTGGTATCAATCCAATATCTAGTAAATATCAGGTCAGTATTGCTGATACCAATACTGATACAGATACTTATTATATAGAAAAGTAGTTTGCCAAAATTAATCAACAATAATTGACAACTACTGAAATTAATATTTCTGTTTATGAATAGGAGTCAAAAAAGTAATTTGTCAATCAGAAAATTATCATGTGCATTATTTTTTCTGCTTTGTTGTAAAACAGATCATTTGAAATTTATGGATAACAATAATTATATTTTGGCATTTAAGATATTATTTAGATCAAAGAGCTTGCATACTGGTGTATTAATTGTCATAGAGACATAAAAAAATATTTAGGAAAGCAGAAATATACTGATTTGGGGCAGCAAACAACTTACATGGTACCATATACTAAACATTTATATCTTTATGTGGAAGCACATTTTCAATACCAGAAAATTATTCATAATTCGACATTTGTGTAACATTGTGGTGCTGCCACGGAACCTTTTTTGCTGAGAACATCGCAGTTTGCAGTATTTTGGTATTCAGCTGCAAAACAACACCAAACCAGAGCACCTCTCTGCCATTATGCAACAAGCAGCGCTCTGCTGAGTGCTGTGACTGTGAGCAGCAACACTCACAGTTGTGCAGGGGAGGGGCTGAGTGTGCATGAGCAAAGTGAGTGAGAGGAGCACACATAGAGAAGAGAAACTGAAATTTAAGTATTGATCTCATGAGGCAAGTATTGATCAATACTGACACCAACGTTGATATCCATATATCGATACTCCGGATCAGTCTACCCACCACAAGCCACCATCACATTCTTCTTCCTCTGAAATGACATCTGGTTTAGTACACTTCTGTGTTGGCTTCATTTCACAACCAGAGGTCCATTCACTTCTTGTTTTGAGTCAGTGATTTAACTTTAATGAAAATTTCTTCAGAGTTCCACAGGCCCTCAAGTAATTGAAGCTTTTATTGTTAAAAAATACCGTCCTCCATCTCCCCTAAACATAATCGGGACTGTTGTACAGCATCAGCAGAGGAATGAATAGCTACAGCAGAGTGGTTCATGCTTGCTTATGCATGATCTGTCCTAGTCCTTACTACGTTCTGCTGCCGAGTATGAATGTGAGGGAACTCAGTCATGCATAAATATGTCTTTGTGCTTAATTATGTTGCAGAGCACAGTAGTATCTATCTAGGACAGTAGCATGTAGTGATTGTTGTTTACACCGCTTATTTACATTAGAAAGCCCGGTAACAATGGACGGTCTCACCGTGTAGATGTGATAGCCATGGGTTTTCACGGTGAAGCCCATCGTCCTTATTGTGCGTCTCACCCAGGGAATGTAGAATTAACAGATTAGCCAACTGGAGGGGGGTAGAAGAAGGAGAAAATGCCGGCATGGCGCTGTTTGATTAAGGAAGAAAATACAGTGGTGATTGTTTGAGCAAGTGTGCGTGAATATCATGTGTCTATTTTGGGATAATGACTGAAATTGCATGTACACAGGACCTGATGAGTGTAAGCAGGCCTTGATCAAAAGCAAGTGTGTCCCTTTCTCCTCCTGTTTCTCTGAGTCGAATTTACGCATGTGTGTGTGTGCGTTGATGAGTCCATGAACCGAAGCGTGTGTGCAGAGCGAGACAGACAGAGAGGGAGAGATAGCAAAGGGATGAGAGGAGAAAGAGAGAGAGAGAGAAGGCGAACATTTTCGTCTCTACCTTGGACTCAGTGGCTGAGTCACTGCAGATGGAGGGCATTTTTCATGCTGCATTGCTGCACAGTTCTCTTTACTGCGTTATTCTTTATGACACTCCTCCCCAAGGATGTCGGCGTCTTAAGGAGGCCCCTGACTGTGATTAATATAACAGGCTGCCTATTACCTACTGACATTTGAGTCCTTCTCCTACACCATTACACATCTGCCCCATTCCAGAGTAGGTTATGGTGACAACCCCAACGCATGACATGCTACACAACATGCAGAAGGATCACAGAATATTCAAACCTCCATCTGGCTCTTTCTGTATCTGGTTTCATTTTACTCTCATTGCGGTATTTCTTCTATCACTCACAGCTCTCCTCAGATCTTCTCTCACACATGTAATATCTCTTACAATCTGGCTTCATTATTCATATACCAACAACCACTTCCATTCCAAGTAAAAATCACACTTGGCCAGCCGTCTTACACTTCATTAAATTCAGCTCTTGGTCTTCAAACACCCTCTGTTTTGCTGGGAAAGTTTCTGCTGAAATTATGGAGCAGAATCATTGTTTATTAGGATCCTGAGTTGTGTTTTGAAGCGATGTATCACAGTAACGTGAACCCCCCGTGGAACAAATCAAAACTGGGTCAGAGCCTCAAAATATCAGAAAGGGAGCCTTATTATCATTTCTGTGTATTGTGCTGCTTTATATTGTGCCAGATAAAAACTCTCCAAACAAAAGGTTGGCACATTTTGGATGGATATGAGGATGCAATGGGAGGAGGGAAAACCCAGAATCCAGATGTCAGAGAAGCAGGCGATGTTGTGTGTTTGAGGAAGGCAGCCGCCAGCTTCTAAATAGCCTGTAGTCAAGATCATCTATAACAATCTAAGCCTTAAATCCAGACCTCTGTGTGAGCTAAACTCCCAAATCTCTGCTGAACATCTCAGGGCAGCCCCTCACGTGCTGGAAAGCCTACCTGTGTGTGTGTGTGTGTGTGTGTGTGAGTGTGTGAGTGTGTGTCAGTGTGCCTCCATCTGCATCTTTCCTGCATGTGAAGTATGTGTGGGTGGTTAAATATATATGTCAGTAAGACATGGGGAGTGAGTGCAGCAGCTGCACCCATCTGTCTGCATGTGCACAGGAGAGTGATGGTGCGAGGTGTCTATGTAGGTGTGCCTGACAGGGCTGTGAACAGGAGGTCTGACGGCATCTGAAAGCATTGATGGAGTATCAAATGCTCCCTGGCTTCCTCCTCCCTCGCCTCAACTTCCCGTCTGGAGCTCCAGTTTTCTGATGCGCTGCAAAATATACCCACCTCAGCTCGTCATTTATCTAGAATTGAGTCTTAACATCTTGTTTTCCTTAAGAAAAGTGAACGAGGGTGGCTGGAAATGGGAAAATTGACTTGTTTACAAAGCTTCTGCTGCTGTCTTGAGAACGTTAGTGATGTAAGTATGGCAGACTGCTGCTTTGAGGCCAAGGTAGTCACAAAATATTCTGAAACTGAGAAATTTAGATGAGGAAAAAGAGAAACCGTCTCATTGCTGATAAGTCTTTATACATGCCTTAATAAGAATCTTTTTTTCTTCTTTTTTAAATGACCACGCTGGACTGATAGTGTTATTCCTTCAACTGTTCACCTATCCCTTGACATACTTTTGGTCTGCTACTTGCAGGGGCAGGGGGGCAGGTGAGGTCAGGGTCCTCAGAAAAAAATCCCCTCGACTTGGCAAGTAACCAGCTTGATACCCTCCTGCCCAGGCACAAAACCAAACTCCAGGCGATGTGCTGAACATTCTTCTTTTCCAGTGTTTCCCAGAGTGAGCAGGGCCTAACACTGGAGGAGATAGAGCATTTATAGGGTCAATGGGCCTGATTCACAAGTAAATGCATAGAAATGTTCATATCCTCCGCATAGAATAAGTACATGGTACAAAATCAGCACTGGATTCATGACACCTGTGTACCAGACAATTTCGCTCTCAACACTTTGGGTGTATAGTTGCATCAGAATGATTCTAGATTGAGAGGCATATGCCCACAATCTGCAATCAGCTGCAAGAACTGAAATCTAAGCAAGTCGTTATGTCTTATTTTTAGTAAAATAAATTTCTAAATATCTCTAAAAAATATCTAAATATCTTTTTCGACTCGACATGAGCCACATTCAACGGACCAGTCTAAAAAAAAAAGTCTTATATTTAAAGACAAAAATGATGTCTAAATGGCTTGAAACAGGTAAAAAAAAAAAGCTGCTGATGGGGTAAGAAAAAAAGTTTCTCATTCTCAATTTTTTTTTTCTTATTCCACTGGCAGATTTTTTTGACCTGTTTCAAGCAATTCTGTCCCAATTTTTTTATTTAAGAAACTTGAAATAAGACTTGCTTCTGGACTTGTCAGTTGAATGTGGCTCATATCCAGTAATAAGACAGTTTTTTTTTTAACAGAAAAACTTGGATTTCAGTTTTTGCAGCATACTACCGTGCCCCAGTTTATCAAGATAAGCACATCTGTCCGGTGTATCAGGAGGAGGCACCATCGACCATGTCCGTGTTGCCAGCATCTCTTGCATTGGCAGACCCATGTCCTGACTGACGAGGTGATTAATAATCAGCTGACTCTTGGGTTTGGATCCTACAGCTTCTTTCTGCATGTTGTCCCTTGTTCTGGCCCAGTTTCTTCTTCTTCTTCTTCTCCTGTCTTTTCTAACCTGATGGAGGTCCTTGATTGCAGGTCCATGGTGGAAACTTGACAATTCTTTGGAGAAACCAGTAGTTAAAGAAGAAGGAGGAGGTCTTTGGCTGGCTAGCTCAGATGTCCAGGAGCAGCAGACAGGTGTGGAGTTAAGGGTTTTGGAAGTGAAAACCTATATTTCCGGTGACCGCCGGGAAGTTCTGGGAAATCATAAAAAATCAGGAAAGAGTAGAGATTGACTTCCTTAGATTATTTTGGGTGGTCAAAGGAGGGTATAGGCATTGTTTGGTGGTCTTGTATGACGTGTAGGTGGGTCTAAATGTTTCTTTTGGCCCACAAATGCATCTCCTGAGGAGTCCTGAGGGGAGAATTAGGGGCTTTTGTTACCAAGCACTGTGTTGGTCCGATCCAATACAAGGTCAGGAACGCCGCTGTTGCCTGTTGATCACCAGTGTTCTGATACAGAAAATGTGCAGCTTGTCCATTATAGCAGTGAAGCATAAGCTCAAAATGCTGGTGAGCGACTTACACAAAAAGCACCCTTCTGTCTCTATACCATTACACAACTGTGAGTCTGATTGTCTTGTTTCCTCAGCTTCTGGACTCCATCGTCACATTGGATATTTTTCCTCTGCAGCAGCGACAGAGTTGACAATTTGTGATGCTCATTTTCCCAAAATGGAACGGCGTGGCTGAAGCTGTGGTTCCCTCCTGTCCTGTGCTTACTCTCCTCAGTCTTTTCCCTTTTTCTGTGCTGTTTGAAAGAGCATCATGAAAAGCCTTTCTCTCTCCTCTCCTCTGGAATCGTTTGACACTTGTGTATGTGTCTTGGGATTTCATGCATTGGGATGTGCAGAGCAACACATGCCTAAAGCAGCACACTGCAAAACACCCTCACACTCGTGGAGGCGAACAGGGTGAAAGACACATCTATACATATACACAAACACAGCCCCTCTTTGCAGTGCTGTAAGTACATTGATTGTGTTTTGGCTCCATTTTCTTCAGAGTGGCGACAAGTCTTTTTTCCACTCACATGGTTGAAATGAAATCCAATTAAATCTGTAATGGTTCTCCAACTCTTCTTCTGCTTTGAAGGAGTCAGCTTGCTTGAGTCACCACTGTTGGACCCAAATGTGCTCAGAAAATCAGCGATGCACAATGGCGCAAATGTGCAACGGAGCCAGATACAGTGTGAGGGTGTGTGTCTGTGATATTTCTGTGCTTCATGGCTCCTTTTTCAAGCAGCTGACGTTAAAAATTGACTGAACTCCAATCAAACTTTGTTACCCTTCTCAGTGTGTCACATTTTTGACAATTGCTGTCGCCTATTTGCATATTTTAATTAAATAGCTGAAATTTAGAATTAATCGCTTCCGAAATTTATGGGGTAATTATATGGTGTTTGTCCTTGACTTGGCAGTGTCACCCACCCATGAATAAATTCATCACTGTCTTCTGATAGCAGGCAAAGTTACACTGACACCTACAAACTTTGTTTCCTCCACTTACCCCTCTATTACCCTCTTTAACTTTCTGTTTCTGACACAATAAATCACATACTGTCACCAAGGCTTTGTCATCAGGTCTCTGCGACAACAAGAGCTCAGTGATATGTGGGTGGAAAGGGCGCGTACAATACTCGTGTGCGCTGTGTGTTTGTGTGTGCTGGGACTCCTAAATACTCAGTGCTTGCTAAAATAAAGAGCCTCTTTGATAAAACCAGACAAGGCTAAAGAGTCGTGTGTTTCCTCAGAGACTCTTAAATACTGCTGTGTGCTCAGGTTCTGCAGAATCACTTTACTGTAATCACTCTTTTAAATGTATGATTAAGCAGTTAGACTTACAGTAAATAAAGAGTCTGCTGGTTTACAAAAAGTGATAAAACCTCTGTGGGTGAGAAAACTTGTTGTCTCAAACAGTGGTTCAATATAAAATAGCCTAACACTTCAAATATGTGCCATGGTAAATACTGGTTAGGGTTAAGTTTACGTTATGTTTAATGCTTTTCTTTCAGTTACACCCAGAAAACAATTAGAATGAGAAAAAGAGTCATCTTGGTAGGGTGGGCTGGGTTAGCTGGTGCCAGATTAACACAATGTTTTAATCGAGGAGACTGGTTTTTAAAGAAGGGGCATTAAGATTTTCCATGTTTGCAAATGGATAAAAAGTAACAATTCTGGATGCTCTGGTGCAGATTTTCAAACTACTAAATATTCATACGTTGTAGATATCCCTGAAGCTGCCCATAAACTGCCAGAACACACTGATTAAAATTAGCTGGAGCTCTTGGAGAAATCTTCATGGACTTGCTGAAATGATGGGGTCATCACGTAAAGCTCTTCTAATTGGTTCATGATGCACAGGAGAAGGCAGGCCTCAAACAACAGATTCAACACATAGCCCCACTCCCAATGGACCAATTGTTACCCAATAGTTGGGCAATCAGGGGAAAAGGGTTTCTGAAACAGAGAGCCTTAAAGACACAGTGACTGAAACACTTTAAATACCATGGGGCACCAAAGGGACAGTTTAAACCCAATGCCCCCTTTTCAACTACCATGCCAAAGAGATGTTCCCTGGCAGCAATTTTTTGCACCTTTCACTGAAATGCTTTTAACCTTGACTATATTTTTGTCACTGTGTTCAGCACCTCAGCCAAATATAGTTAAACTTTTGGAACACTCTTCTCCCCCTCTGGGCTGGTTCTTCTTGCAATGACTGGGTCGAAAACAGTGAAGCATGAGAAATTATTATATAATTTAAATATAAATTAATCCTGTTTGTTTTGTTTGTTAAAATTTCCTGATTTGAGCGGCAAACGCTAGGCATCTTTTTTCCCAATGTCAATAGTGTAATGTTTTCTTGGCAAAGTTTCCCAAAATATTACCCAAAGCAATTTAGAAGGTCAGTAATTTAGGGACTTGCTCTGGTTTCAGTCAAAGGAAATGCCACAAAATGCATCCCAAACCAAGACAAACCGAACTGAACCACCTGGTGGAAAAGGGGCTTTAGGATAAGCACAGGTGAAAAACACCATGAGACTGAGGCTGCGGCTGCTTAACAAGAAAAAAAAAATGCAGGAGGACACAGGCCTTTAATGTTGGCTTTTATGAATGGTTAACTTCCGTAGAAATTGAATAATCTGAAGCTTAACCATGACCACAAATGGCAGCAATACCCATAGTAACTGGCTCCCATTTGGGTGGGAGTGACAACATGTTAACATGACAAAATTATGTTTACTGAGGACATCTACAGCTCTCATGACTCACAGACTCAGGACAATCAATTGATCCATTCAACCGGAATAAACACATAACTGCAGATCCTGTATTGTTTAACAGTATGTGGCATAAATGGTGCGGCAGGAAAGACACAAACAGCTCAGGTTTGCCAGATTTCCACTGCAGACAATAATCAAGATGTTCAGACTACAAATAACTGGTGGTAGATTTCACACAACCCTGTATCCAAACAGTGTACAGATGCAATGTAACCACATTGTGAGTTAAGCAGATGGGTATAAATCCATTGCCTGTTTCCTCCCCAATGAAAACTGGCACCTGTTATTGTCCATCTGCTTTATTTCCTGTGTCTTTTGATTTAATATCAGCTGCTAATAAAACGTCACACTCTGAGCCTGAGCTCCAGTCATGTGGAGCCCTTCTCAGCTCTGCTGTGGATCATTGTAACAGATAAAACATCTGACTTCTGTTTTTTTTTCAAAGGGAGCTTCATTAACACTCAAGAAAAATGTCTCATCTGCATAATATGTTAGTAGATATGCCAAAACAAAATAAATTTCTTTCTCCTCAGCTCACCGGTAATGTTTTAGCTTTCAAAACAAAATGACATTCAGTTTCATCCAAGGTTAGTTGGGAGACACACAAGTCTTGTTAGACTTAAACAACAGAAACAAAGCAGAGGTGTTTTTGAGCTGAATCAGAAAGCCCATGCTCTGATTATCAGACCAAGATTTTCTCCAGACCTCTGTGACCTTGAAACAACAGCTGCTGTGGTTAAATGAGATTAATGAGCTGTTGTTGTGGTTTTAAGATGCAGCAGTGTTGCAACAATAGCAGCAACACATAAGACAAGAAAAGCAAGGAAAAGCTAAACATGTAGCTCATCAACCAACATGTTTTGAAAACCCAGATCAGCATCATGTGTGCTGCTGTTAAAGGAGACATCTGATGAAGTGGTGTTTGAGTGAGGGGAACAATTGGGTGTACCATTATACCAAGCTCTTGAGGGGGCTTGAAGCAGTGTTAGAATTAGATTTAGCAAGGATACTAAAAAAGTAACTACTGATTCTTTGTATATCCAGCAAACGTGACATTCACTTGACGAAAGTATTGCCTCATGGGATAAATGTATGGGCTCAACTATTAGTCACTCAATGCCTTGGTTTATTTCTACACCCAATGCAGAGGAAAATATCTCTAATTTCAGCCGATGAGTGCTTCACCAGTCAGAGAAATGTCAAATGTAATCATGGTTCAGTAAAGACAAGGTCTTGGATTTACTGTAACTGTAAGTGAATGACAAAATCTGCTGTTGCAAAAGATTCATAGATGTTTTCTGTGCTGTTTGAATGGTAAAAGGACAGTCAGTTATGATTGAGTGTGTGTGATAAAAGTGTTTTGAGTGTTGCCTAAATTGGTCAATTTAAGAAAAAGAAAAACACAACAGACTGGTTCAAAGATGGACATAACATCAGTGACATCTTCCACTGGTATTTAAAGATGTGTAAAGAAGCTCAAACATGGTGGTCTTTGCATATGAAGTAATAACTTAATCTGACTTTCAATAGTCTAGAAATCAAAGGGGTGAAGTTGAAGTTGGCTTTTTTTTCTTCTTCTTCAGCAACAACAACCTGCGCATAAAATCAGTCACACCCCCAAACATGCTTAAATATACATGACTCTTTCCTCTAATTTGATTTTAAAAAATGATAAATTGTAAAACTACCCATGCTCCATTTAGAGTATAAAGAAGAAAAGAGACCAAATATACATCTGTATTAGGTTTTCAGCATGTTTATTTCAGCTGTAAAGTTTATTTTTGCTGTCTAAATGTTGGCACCGATGGGGATTGACTCACCTCTGGAGCCAGCTCAAGTGGCCACTTGGGGAAATGCGGTTTCATTCTCTTCTTTGCCCTCGTTTTTCAACAAGCAAACTGTACCACTTGGGAAACCTGGAAACAAATCCCTCAGTGCTTACTCAGTCCATTTCTTCCAGGGGAATGTGAGCTGTTTTTGTGGAACAGTTAAAGCAAAACCAACACCATGACATCTAGGTCTCACTTCAGACAATACTAACAAACAAACCAATGTGCTTACAGATTAAAAAAAAAAAAAAAAATCCCCAGAAGTCACTTAAGTCAGAAGGTAACTGAGGAACCTTTTTCATTTTAGTGGTTTGACACACTGCTGTTATCAAAGTTTTCTATCACTGGAGCTCCTCTCTTTGTCCTCAGATTTGTGACTAGACACCAGACCTGCTGTTGTCTGAGTTCATCGTGATAATGATGCTACAGGATATGAAGAGACCCGGGGTGAGGTTGATAAAAGAAGAAGAACTTCTCAGCAGCCAGAGCAGTTGGGGTTAGGGGTCACGTCATTTATTGCTGTCAGGTTTCTTTTGCTGTGCCTTTTTCTGAGTGTTAATCGCTAACATGCTGCTTGGACATTACGATTCGACTTGATTAAAGCAGTCCATTAGCATAGAAATCAGAGCAGAAAGTGGGGACGGTGCTCATGGTTACCTTGTGGTTGTTTTTGTGGGTGAAGAATAACACTGGGCGGCCTTGTTAGCGGTTAGGTTCTCTGCTTCAGGCGGAAAACACAGTGGCGTATCAGCATCTCATGCGTGTCCAATAAGCGTGTTAGGGTACATGTTGTGTTGTGATCACAAAGCTGCTGCTGTGTCTGTCGTTGTAACCAGGAACTACTTATTGATCAGGCTTCAGTCCAGGATTTGGCAGAGGACGGGGCATCAGTTAACAATCTCTCCTCTGGGAGATGACTAATCATTCGATGAGAATTTTGACTGCGCTAATCTCCGGATTGAATGAGATTAACCGCCATGTGGGGTGATGACTCTTCCCTTTGTCTTTTTTTTTTTGTCTGGTTGGGGATCTGCTGGGTCTTATCTTATCTCTGTGCCTCATTTCTCCGGGGCAGTTCCTCGTTGTTATCAACGCAGTTCCATCTACATGGAAATCAAAGCCTTTGCAGAAGTGGAATACGATTAGGAAGGGGGAGGGAAAAAAAAAGTCTAATCTTACTCCCCCCTTCTCTCAATTCATGCTAATAACTCACCACGGAAACCTGCTGAGAGCTGAGAGACCAAACAACAACAACAACACATACTCTGTTATGGTGGAGGTGGATGTATGAGCGAGGTGACACTAAAGCAATGTCGTGTTGGTGTGTAACTCTGAAATATTTTATCTGCGAGGCTTCTTTTTGTCTGTGGGCCTTGAAAATGAGGATTAACTCTCGCCTCGCAGGACCCAGCTGCCTGACCTGCTTTGTTTTTTAATGACCAAAGAGTAGACGTATGCGTGCAAGTGTATATGTGTGTTTGTGTGTGTGTGTGCGTGTGTGTGTGTGTGTATGTAGCAGGGGTGGCCGCTCAAAGGAGGGCGGGTTGCAGAAGGGGGATTAGAACCACCACAGCAGCCTCCCTCCACTGTAAACAAAAGTACACAGTATTTTACAGAGTGTGTGAATGTGTGTGTGTGTATGTGTGTGTGTTTGTGTGTAAATGTATAACATGCCGCTGCTGGTGACACCAGACAAAAAGAGGAAGACTGAGTCCATCTGTAGCGGCGGGATTAAGCTGTGCTCAAGCCAAGAGCTACACGTCAATCAACTGCTAAGTGTGTGTGTGTACTGGCAGAGTGTATGTGTGTCACTAACTGTACACCCACATACACAAACAGCTCTCGTCCAGTGCAGGGGGGGAGGGGGGACCCCAACACTGTTGTTTTCATTTGTAATCTCTGGTATGGAGGGAAGCCAGAAATGCATCAATCACATTCACACTGAAAAACAACACAAAAAAATGAAAGAGAGTGAAAGTTCTTTTTTTGAACGCGAGTGTGTGTGTTTGTGTTTGTGTGAACTGTTTTTGCACCAAAGCATGAATCAGATATGAGTGACATCTTCAGTGTGGAGCGTAAAAAAAGCCTTTTAGAAACACAAATGTTGACATTAAAGATGCAACAAACAATATTTCATGCTGTCTTTTATCTGCTGGAATGTCCCAGACAGTTGGATGAACGCTCCCACACATGGGTCACCACCCCCACCAGTTACACACCACCAGCACCCACCCGCCCGCTCTCACCCCTCCTGAGTCCTGTCTCTTTGAGCGGCTTGTTGTCGGGGTTGTCAAGACCCCCCACTGTTCCCCCATAATGCACCAGCACTTCTGCATGGCACCCTGGGCTGCCAGCTCTGAAGCCGGGCTGCAGCCGAGCACAAAGGTCAAGGCCTCTGTGCAGAAGGTGTGTGTGTGTGTGTGTCTGAAAGAGGGAGAGAGTGTGTGGAGGAGGAAGGGGCTTGACCTGGATGTAGCAGCCCCCCCACATGCAGGTAGGGGGTCATTATGCCCACGTGCCGGTGTATTAGAGATTGAAGCAGACTTGCTCCCCTACACCTTTCACCCCAGCTGGAGGGGGGAAATTGAAATCAATACGGCTGATGATGAGGGGCTGAGAGTGGGACAGGGCTGAAGAAGGAGGGAGGTAAAGGAGGGAGGAGGCTTGACGGATGGCTGGTTAAAGGGGGCGATCAATTACCCTGATGGATTGCTTTTTGGGGATTTCAGAAATGAGACGGATCTGTGCTTCTTAAAGAGCGGCTGAAGAAGAAGGAGGAGGAGGAGGAGGACTGGACGTTTTGCTGGAATATCCTTCACTTACATCTTTGTTGTTGTGAGAAGTGGCACCAGTCCCTCCTCCTCTCCTCTCCCTCCATCCTTTATTTTTTCAAAAATGTTTAATCCTTTTCGTCCCTCCCCCCTCCCTCCTCTTCCTCCTCCTCTTCACATCCTCCCTCTAACGGATCCCCTCTCCCTCTCTCTCTACATTATTCTCTGTGCATTTTAATTTTTCTCTTTCTGTCACTGGGGGCCCACTTGTCCCCGCCCACTCTCCTCGTTTTTTTTTTTTTCTGTCTGAGAATAGTGAAGCCAAGAAATAGTTAATCTCTCCGGCTGCTGCTATGATTGGCCGCTGTGTGCAGCCTTCAGCCTCCTTGAATGAGAAACAGGGGTAACCAGGCAACTTCAGAGCCGGAGAGAAGAGAGAGGGGAGAAAAAAGGAGATAGAGCGTTTAAGGGTCTGAAAATTATGGAAGAATTTTAGTAAGGGGGAAAAAAGCAAGGCAATGTGATTTCACCTTGTGTGTCCGGGAAATGGAATTAACAAATGGATTTTCTTGAACGCTCCCTCCCTCTCTCTCTCCCCCTCTCTCTCTCTTTTTCGCTCTCCCTCTCTCTCCCTCTCTCTCAATGGGGGGGAAAAGATAGAGCGCTCAAATGAAGGGGACACAGATGTGGATTAAAACGCATATATGGGACACTCCAGAGACGCACCCGCTCAGTAAAGGTGAGTGACACCTCAGTTCTCGGCTTGTCTTTGCAAGTGAGTGTTTGGAAGTGTGAAAGTGAGGAGCTGAATCAGGATGCGAGGCGGCTCAGCGACATGTCAGGGTTTATGGAGAGAGGATGCGTTGGCCGCTGAATAGAAATGGGTTGCGGAACATTCCGCTTTGGACTAAGCAACAGTCTCATGTGTGAGAAAACGGGAGAAATGAGATGAGAAATGAGCTCACCAGTGATGGGGATGAATGTTACGTCCTTTAAAGCGCAAACGCCGGTCGCCTGTCAAATAACCTGCTGTCCCACATTCAATTGCGCACGAATTGGTCATGGGCTCTCCGTTTTCTGGATTAATTTCGATACCTGACCCACATGTGTATGCTATACTGCTTTTTAACTTGACATCAAAAGGTACAAGTGCCAGGAAAAAAAGCTTTTTCATCAACGTCTGCCCCCCTCCCTCTCCACAAATGAAGAGCTGTCCTGCTGCAACAGCAGTAAGTCATCTTCAAACCTCTGCGTGTTGCGCTCTGGGCGAAATGAATGACTGGATGATGACGCATATGTCGGTAATTATATTGATCTGAGTTGAGGAACGATTGGAAAATGCATAGCAGGATCCGTTGGTGAAGGATGGGTACCTGTGGATGGATATGTGTCTGTGTCTGTCTGTGTGTATGTGTAAGTGTTTGATGAGAGCGCACAGCGCAGCGCAGCGGCACCGGCGTGACCGGCAGCGCTGAGCCAAAGTCCGCCTCCAAGCGGAGCAAAGGCCCACAGAGGAGAGGGTTCTCTGGTCCTCATTCACGTTTAAGGGTCATCAAAACAGTCAAAGCAGCCCTGTTGATTGAGGAAATGTCCCGGTGAGAGAGGTTGAGGAGGGGTGAGGGTTGAGAGTGGCGTTCAAACTGCGTCAGCGGGTGCAGTTGCGCCCATATTTGGATTTTACCGTTGGGAAATGGATGGATGTCACGCGCTAATGCCGCTGTTTCATGCATAGATTTCGCTTAGATTACACTTAACAGTGTGCGTTTTGCTTTTGGGTCTATATTTGATACTCACTGGAGACAAACTGCACTGAGTAATTTCACATCTTCCTATCCAATCTGTTTTCCTTTAATATATAGGTTGAAATTCAGACTTATGATGAATTGCTTATTGGAATAAAAATATTTCTTTTCAAGAGACCACTCAATGCTTAACCCCTTCCTTTTCTATAACCTTTCAAAAGTCAAACCCCCCTTGGGTAAACCTGAACATGAGCCAACAAGACCAGCTCTGATGCTCAGTTCCTTGCTGGACCATATGTCTATCATGATGCTCTGTGTCTGCTTCAGTGCTGATGTAAGACGAGGCCCAGATGAAAAATGGCTTTGACTTTCACTGTTTGGAAAAAGCAGAGACAAAGCAGCTTGCAGCTATGAAACAAGCTGCTGGTGAACTAAGGTAGCTAACATGCATCCTGTTGACTACATGTGATGTTTCTTTTATCGCCTGGCGGGACATTTGCAAAGGTCCATGTTGTTGACATCGGTGCCAAAGTTCAATGGCATCTTCTGCCAATCGTCCAAACTGCCATTGGTAATCTCTTTACAGCGGATGTTCTGCAACGGATCCTAAGCTGCACTCTCTGGCTCAATTGTAGGACACATGTGTTGCACATACACTCACACACACACACACATGCGCGTGAACACATACACACATGTACAGTACAATTTCCAGTTGTCATCCCAGGACAGTTCTTTGCAGCCCAGTGTGAGTTGTGGGGCTTAAGATGGAGCTGAACAGAAACACTCGAGAGCATTAACTTCTCCAGTACGGCTTCTTTGTTGGGTCTCCCAGTGGAATCAAGACACTTAATTTAGCTCCTGACAGCTAACGCGGCGAGTGGGTATGGGAGCTGTATCTTATCCGATTAAGCCCGTAATGCTTTTTCCCCTTGTGCAATTATTGTAAAATGGAGAAAGTGGTGAAGTTATTTCTTTTTCATGTTATCTCAGCACAATTACAACAATGCAGGGACAACATTTTGGCTGCGGGTTGTTTTGCACTCCTGAAATCCTTTGGGTGGTTGGCTTGTGTTTCCTCTTGCTTTTTTGTCTCACTCAAAGCCTGCTGTATTGTCACAATTGTTGCTTCTCATCATATTGCATTACCTCGACTTGAACTCCCTGAAGACTTCCCAAGTGCTCTGAGATAATGCATCTAACGAACAAGGGGGTTACACTCACATTAATGTAGCATTTCAGTGTTAGACACATGATTTCTAGAGTGGCCTGAATCTTTTATAAAAGTAGTTTTAATGAGCATGCGAGATTGAGTCTGAGTTCTCATTTTGCTGGTGGCCTGATCACATCCAGTCTGCTCATTAATGAAGACGTGGCCCCTGGCACATGCAGGTCAGAGGTGATTGCAGCTGCCTGGTTTGAAAAAAAGAGGGAGATTGCTCAGATAGTGGTGCATTGTTGGATAATGAATGATGCACACGCTCCGTTGGGGGTGTAATCAACATGACAGGTGCATCTAAGGCTGAGAGTGCAGCGGGAGGGTTTGTGGCAACATAATGTGTCAGAGGCAAAAACTCAAGCTGTTAAAGTAGCAAAGAAAAGGAACTTTTCACTCTCCCCCTAGGAGGTTTGAAGGAGTACTTTAAGATTTTTGGATGTTTATATCTGCTTTCTAACAATCAATAAGAAGCTCTATCCAAACATCAAAATGAGCACACTTCATTATGAGAGGGCTTTGTCAGGTTAAGTAAGAAAACAGCCAGAGGACGTGTTAGTGTTGGCCAAAAAAGAGACTCATAACTTCTGATGAAGAACTGATACAATATTGTGAATGGGTGGCTATGCTAAATAGAATCCCAAAAGGGTGAGCAGGTGACTCTGACCTATACTCATTCTGGGACATTAAACTGACTCCCTTATAGAAATATTGTCTACTTGCTGATCATTTGAAGCTACTGTAAGGTGTTCTGAAGTTTTTCAGAAACATTTGTGCTGTCATTTCTGTCCTCATTTTCCTGTTCTCATTCTCTTGGCTTTGCAGTTGACACATCTTCAAGAATAAACTTGTCATAACTTGTGTATGTCATATTGCAGCCACTTATGGATTATCTTCCCTTGGAGCTATTTAGGATGCTCTCACCAGCACTGCTTTTGTTGCTGTCTGGCTTACAGGGCAGGATGTTGCTCCACTTCTCCTTATCAGTGATGGTTGGGGTCCAGTTGTTCCTCAGGCTGCTCTCACGTCTGTGCCTGCTCGCTGTGCAGCATTTAGCAAGTTACAGTGTCAAGGACAAACTTCCTTTTAGCTGACAGAAACCTTGAGCAGAACAAGACTCAGACATTTGCTGAGACAATGTTTGGGTTACAGAGAGATACAGACAGAGAGATCAGGACTGAGACAGAAAACAATATAAACATCAACGAAAAAAAAACATTTTCATGGCTTGGTTCCATAAATCGGGCAGCAGTGGCTCAGTCCTTTGGGACTTGGCTTGGAGAGCAGAGGTTATTGGTTTAAGTCTTGGCATGAACCAAAAGATTGGAAATTGGGCTGAAAGCTGGTAACCTTGCAGAAAACCTCTGAAATCCTGGAGATCCATCTTGCTAAGATCCAATGACAAACGTCAAGAGACAAACGAAGAGAGGCGGGAACTGCGGAGGTGACGTCAGCAGGAAGTGCCCAAGTGTTTGAAAACAACGGCAGTGTATGGGGAGGTCTTTGTGGATACGGCAATATCTGCAGTATTATCAGAAATGGACTTAAATCTTCTTTGTAAGAAGAACAGTGAATGTCACTTACAGCCTCTCTGACAGGAACAATCTTTTTGCTCTTCTCCCGACCGGTTCTGGTGTCAGGTTACACATCTGCTGTCATACCGTGGCTTGATGTGGATTGGTCTGTGGTGAGTATGTCAGGCAGAATGGTCGTCCAATCATCAGCTGCTGCTCTGAAAACACTTGCGAGTGGCTCTTTCCCAGATGGACCAGTGAAATGTCTCTATGGCGGAGATATGGAACTGTCCATCTGGCGTGTCAGGTTAGAGAGCTGGGGAAACACTCCAAATTGATCCCAAATGTCCCCTCTTAGTGTTTGTTGACAGTGCTGTTGGACCATCGCTAAGGGCTAGCCTGGTTGGAATAAAGACTGTAAACAGCCTTGTTCATAACTTGTCAACTTGTATAACTTCCTGGGCACTCTTGAGGTGCCGTTGAGCAAGGTACCACACCCCCAACTGTTCAGGGTGTGTGCTGTCAGTGCACGTTACTGTGTACAAAATGCTGTTAATGCATGTGTGTTTATATTTAGCAGGATTTATTTAGAGTGAAAAATTATATGTCCCCCACAGGGATAAATCATGTGTGTATTCTTCTTTGAAATGTGCGTAACTAGGCTGTCCCTGGAATTACTCTTTTCATGACTCTTGTCTCTATTGTGAATTGACTCCCTTTGCTGTAGCATTTTGATCAATCAGAATCAAACATTCAACACAGCCAGGTCAAAGATGGTTTGATTTACAACATAACTTGGGTTACTGAAGTGGGGTGTTGAAGTAAAAAATGAGGATTAAGAGAATTTCTCTGTAGACACAAGGGAGCTCGCTGGATTACGTTATTCACAGTCTTTATGCACAGCTAAGCTATCTAGGAGCTGCTCATTGCTCAAAGTTCAGCAAAATGTTAAAACACTATTGATAATCTGATCGTGTAACTCTTAACAAGAAAACTGATCAAGGTATCAAACATTTTTGCCAGCACTAATTTGGTCCCTGCAACAGCCCAAAAATGAGATGTTGGAGTATCAGAGAGTAATGCAAATGAACGCATCAATATTTAATAAGCCTGCAAATTTTAAGACATTGCATGTGACACCAAAGAACAGCAGTGTGGTGTGAGTGGAGACTGCTTAAAAAAATTCAGCAGTTTTTCCTTGAAAAGTATGTAAAGATTCATTTGCTCTGACCCTCAAGGGGTGCTGGTTTCAGTGAATTTTTGATTTCTGTTATTAGATTCAGTTTCTGAGGAAAAACAGTACCAGGAAAAATCTTGTTTTCATCCTCTAGAAAAAAGAACATCTGTCAAAATAATAAAACATTTACCCCGGACAGGCCTCAGAGAGCGCTTTATTAAAAAAAAAACAATCTTCACTTATTGCTCAATCTCCTCTGAAATGGACAAGCTGTTGTGTAAAAATACAGAAAATGTTTACATCAACATTTCCTTTCCAGTATGTTCAGGCTGGACCTGTTTCAATCATTGAGTTGGAAATAGGCCCACACTCATTAAGGCTAAAGACAGCCCACACAAAATAGGAGAAATTATTCTGCAGATTAAATCATAACTATATTTCTCTTTGTTTTTATTCACATGAGTTGAAAAAGTTATTTCATTCACCGGTTAAGACGTGGAAAAAAAAAAAAATAATCATGCTGCTCTGTTTACAAAGAGCCACAGCCCAGTTATGATCCTTGAATTAAACATTTCAAAACAGTGAGAAAACAAGGTCAGCAGTTGTTACAAACAGCAGTCAAGGCTTATGTAATGTTTCCATCCTTTCACTCAATTATAGATGTATGTGTATATTCTGCAAAAACAGCAGTCAAGCACCATTGACTTTGAGTGTTTCATCACAGTTGTGTCCCTTATCGCGCTGACCCTGTTGAGTCGACAATGAGGCTGCGACCCCGCCGCAATACAGAGTGTTAACTGGAATCAAATGGGGCAGTGAATTGCCGGCCCATCACACAATTATTTCCATTGTGTGGAGCTGGGTGGCAAGTAATCCGTGTGCCTTGGCCTGTAACATCTGGTGAGTGAGCGAGTGAGTGAGTGAAGTGTTCAGTGTGAAAACGGGAGTGGCGGCCCGCCTCGTCCACTTTCCACAGGACCGAGCTCCTTCAATGCATCAATGACACTAGTCATCACAAGGGACGTGTCGTATGCCAGACCAGTGATTCATTAGGACTCAATTAGCTGGGAGGCATGGGGCGGCCTGCCATATGCCTCCAGGTTCTACTGCAATCTGTACCCACTCCCCGCTACTACTGTACCCTGGCACTGTACTCTGCTGTGGACATGTGTGTTGCATCAGCGCAGGGCAACAGTCTGTTCCTCCTCCACCAACCTGCCTTCTTTGTCCCATTAAAACTCAGTCAGAAGTAGAGATTGAGCGTCTCGTCTCCAGCCACCCAGCTTCTGAGCTTGGAAATGAGTCACAATGACCTTCAGCTCAACTCATGTAGCGCCAGTTGGCTCCGAATGAAACACTCATCCATCTAGTGAAGTACGATGCTGTGGAGCTCCAGATACTGTAAATCTTAGGAGGTAAGAAAGGCCCTCGCTCAATATCGACTTTGCCTCGCTTGCCAAGAGGCGGCGTGTGCTGCCGACAAGATCTATCCGACCTCAGATCTAGTTTGTCTTCTTATCTGTGCCAAGGTAAAAGACCCCCCCATCCTCCCCTCGTCCTGCGCGCCCCCACCAACTAATCAAACTCCTCCACAAATCCAAATTAATGAAATGAGAGGAGGAGAGAAGCAGCAGAGAGGACTATGAACACACCACGCTTGAGATATGTGATGTGATCTGATGTGATGTGGCGTATGCACATGCTGCTCATACATGTTCGCTGGCATCTGATCGCAGGCAGATCTCAAGATTTTAAAGGTCAATACTCCTTTTTTTTATCAAAGATGCTACTAGGCTTTATGTTTCACTGACAGTCACATTTCAGTTAGTATCACAGAAAAAGAGAAATACCTTGTACGCAGGCTTGAAGCAGACAAATGTCCACAGTGTAATTGATGCTTTTTTGACACATAGTATTAAGATTAAATTCCCTTTTTCCTGTGTTCTTGATATCTTGACTTGTCTTTCCTGATTTATTGAAATAATAACACTGATCTTACCATAATAGATTGATTTATCTCTTCATCTCAAGATTACAAAGATTACTTCCTCTAAATTATAGGGAATTTTTTCTGGCAATCAACAGAACAATATGCTGGTCACTGAATTAGGCCAAACATGCCATACTACCATCGTGCACAATAATGAGCAAAGTCATTAAGGCCTATATTTGTTTATTTGGTGTTTTTGTTACTCTGAGGTGTGATTATCTGAAGGTACTTTATTAATCAAGAGAACTGAAATGATCGCTGATTTTTTTTTTTTGAATTTAATTATACAGAGGGAAAACTGAAGCATGCTCTCTTTACACAACAATGAAATCATTATTTTAATACTTTTTTAATACAATTTCAACTATTTCCTTATAACTTTGACAATTAATGTAAAAATTTGACTTCTTACCTGAAGAATTTGGCTTTTTATCTCATAACTTTGTCATGTAACCTCAGAATTTTGACTTTATTTTCCCAAAATACTGACCTTTTATCTAAATGCTTTAACTTTTTGCCTCAAAATTTTTACTTTATTTTCTGAAAATATTGACCCTTTATCTAAATGCTTTAACTTTTTGACTAAAATGGGATTTTTATCAAAACGCTTTTTTAAAATTTCTAAATTTGACTTTTTCTATCTCAGTGTTTTGACTTCTTAGCTCAAAATTAAGACTTTTAAGTCAACATTTTTATAATATTTTATTAGACAAATATGTTTAAGAATCTGAAAATAAAAGGAGTTTAACAAGAATAGAAACAGGCCTGTTGCCTTTACAAAGAGGGGTGTCACCTTATGTGATGGCATCTTGCTGCGCCTTTTTTTTTTTTTTTTTTTTAACTGTAGCACAGCATAAACAAACTGTTGACAGAGGTTTTTCTGTATTTGGTGAGTAGATAGACAGAATACTGAATACACCTGTTAGAAGATGAAGTTAAGAGTTGTTGCGTACAAAAGAAGCCTTACTGGTCAGAGGTCTTTGTGGTAAAAACTTCACAAAATGTGTCTCAAACTCCTCATGCATAACAGGGAGCATTTCAGTCTCACTAGATATCATGGAATAATCCTTTCTCTGCACACTGGACATTTACATTTACAGCTTTTGAGGCATTATTTTAATTTGAGATTTGTTTTATTGTAGGAAGATATTACGTGCTTCCAATTCAGAGCAAGTGACTGCTGCATATGTATGTTGTAGATTGAGTTAATTGATATTTGGACCTATGTCTGTTTTGTATCTGCTTTCAGTAAAACAAAACCACACAAATTAATTTGAAGCAGAGGGCCACTCACACTTGGAAGAAAGTTTGGTTAAAATAAAACAAGAAAGTTCAATATTTCTTCCATTACTTAAAGAGCACATTCATACAGAAAAGCATAAACAAAATGTGTTTTCTAATTGAGTTCATTTTAATTTTACGGGATTTGTTTCGAGTAAGTGGCTTGAGGAAATAGAAGAAATTAGAAGCATGCTTTTTCTAAATTAAAAGCGTAACTTTTCAATAATGCCAGGAGGAGCGTGAGGAGCAGAAGAAAAGAAAATCCAGTGAAGTTGTAGCAGCTCTGCCCCAGTTGTTGGCACGTGCAGCCACCCAACTGCACTCCTCCAGCGTTTTCACCGCATTACCCAGAAATGCTACGTTCGTGTGACCCAATTTATCAGCCTCTCCTCCCCATTCATCTGCTCTCACAGATGCACTACAGGAGGCTCCGTAAGCAGCCGAGCATTCATCACCTCTGAGTACCGAGGTCTTTCTGGTTTCATCCCGTCGTCCCGTTCTACAACCCGATTCCCCACAGGGCGGGACAGCAGCTCCATATGTGGCTGATGATTATAATAGTGCTGCAGCCTGGCACCACTTTAGCTCAGATGCATTTGTGCGTGCGCTTTTGTTTGTGCTCTATAAAATATGTAATCAAATATGAGCTTAGCAGGGTTTTTCTTCCACTGACAGACTATTTAAATATTGTATCTGCTACAACCCCTCGCTGCAGAGCTTTTTTAAACCCCCTGGAGATAATTGAGATGTTTAGTTCAGCCTAGAGGAGCCATCACACTCAATCCCCCTGTGATTTCACATCCACTGATTCATGTGTTTGAGCTTTTTGAGCGCAGCATAGCCCACTTGTTTGGATCATTTACAGGTCCGGGAAATCAAACATAGAATGACTGCAAAAATGTACTCTTCTGCACATAAACAAAGCACCATGTTAATGAAATCTGAGGTTGAAGTTTCCCCCCTGAAGTTATTCTGCTGAGTTGATCCAACACTTTCTGAAAGCATCATGAAAGCAGCACAGAAAAATGTATTAGTCTTGGCTTTGCATTGAATGAAATGCAAGCTGAGTGTATAATCAAGTAGATGAAGCCAGTTGGTTGTCTGTTGTTGTTATTTTCATGTAGCCACCACGGAAAACAAGCAGGAATCATTTGTAAGTTAGCCATTTGTGAAAATTAAGGATAAAAGAAATAACATAGAAAATTACCATCAAGAAAAATTTTCTGAAACATCCTTTGGCTCCTAATCTCCAAATTCATCTCACACTTTCCCTTTTTTTTGCAACAACCCTAACTCTTTCACTTACAAATGTTTAAACCGATCATATCTGCTTAGTATTCCCTTTCAGCGCTTGTTCTCCCTTACAAACACAATCAGAAACTGAAGCTCACTTGATTTTTAGGCGTTCAGAACTCAAGCCTGGTTACTGTCAGGCTCAGACTCTGGAATTACTTAAACAATGAAAGTGACTTGATGCAGAATAAACACCAAATGTGCTTATTCACATTTGCCAAGTCACTTTCTAAGTCTTAACTAAACTTGTGTGTTTGCATAAACCACTTTCTTTAATTCAAAACATTGTACCATTGAATTATACCCAGACAGTCTTAATATGACAAGCGATAATGTAATGAATAAAAGTGCACAATATGAGTGCCAACTCTAACAGAGAAGAAAAACAGTGTTAGCATTTAAGCACTTTGAAAATGTTGTGCTATTTTAATCAGAGGTGCAGCTGCATTTGTAAAATGTGACTCATCTTTGAATGAATAAAAATAAATAAATAAATATGAAACCTTGAGCCAAACAAATGGCCTCAAGGAATGTCCAAATCCTTTCATAAAAGAATATTCTGTATTCAGGGCAGTTTAAAAGGAGCTATGAAATGCTGCAACATTGCTGAAGAAGACATCTACAGACCCTTTGAGCTCGGGGGTCAACCAGCAGCTGATATCTTGGTAATTCTTCCTGAGTTAACCTTAAAGACTGACCTTGATGTAGGAGGTGTATAAACAGTCTGTTACACAGCTGAAGCTGTGGTCTTTCCTCAAAACAATCTTTATACTTTATGGTTACAGTAAAGTCTTACAGAATTTTTTATGTCTATGCTATATGTATGCACTATAGTAGACCAGGTGAAATGAATATATATTGAGATCACAACAAAATGAGGTGATGAAAATTTGATATAAAACAATGAATGAATAGAAGGTGTGCACATTCTCAAAGACTTTACTTGACAGTTTCTGAAGCAGTTTTGAAGCTTATCCTTGGAAGTCACAATATTGGAAAAACTGACTCAATCTAACTTTGAGTCGGCCAAGCATAAGACTCATGGGCAGAGATAATCTGAACTTGTATGGAGTTCCATACAAGGTATATTGACTTCACATGAAACAAATGAGCCATTTGTTCATTTCGATGATCATTCTCATTGAGCTAAAAAAAAAAAAAAGAAGAAGGAAGGCAAATTGAATAATGTTCTGATTTATTTCTAGAGCAGAAGTGTGCAAAACAACAAGAGCAAGCTCATAACTAGGAAGGACTTGTTTCTGCTTCCTGTTTCATAAAATGTAAAATAAGTATATTTAAATATTTGAAAAGTAAGGTGAGAAAATACTCTGCTAGACTGGCTCTGGCCCTGCTCATTGGCTCTCCCTTTCATGTAATTTCATGGCAATGATATGATGTAGATTTGGCTTCAGAGCCTGTAGTGTATTAGTCAGCGCCACTGCCCAAGAAACCGGTTTGTCAAAAAATCAAGTGCACCAACAACAAAATACTTCAAAGACCAATGTGAAGATGAACTGTTATAAGATCCTCTGTAGAGGCTGGAAGTGAGATACAAACAAGTCAGACATGAGCGCTCTAAATTATCGCTCAAAGGCTTTTTTTAGTGGAGTCTGTTTTTTCTCATTGAAGTTCTTTCTTCTGCATTGATCCTAAGTGTCCCTCAGGAGCAAGAAAATGATAATCCCCCATCGTGCTTTAGAAGATCAAAATATGGGACAGAGGTGCAAAATATTTTTTTTTTCTTGGATGTCAAGAAGTCATGTTCATATTATGCCTTTTGTTGAGACCAGGTTATCAGAATAAATTGCTGAAGTGCAGTAAAATAGTCCAAAATTGAAGTGCTGTTGTACTCAAATCCCATTGCTTGGTTGAAACTCACTGTGGTATAAAGTCACAGAATTTAAAAGCTTTACTATGGCTTATTTAAACCCAAAAATAGTAGTTTGCAGAATTTTGAATTTGGTTTAAAATAAACTTTTAATGATTTTCCTATGTCTATCACACTGCTTAATAAGGTCCTGAATTATTGTGTGGGAGGCTTTTAAGATGATGCTTGCCAGGGACATTTACTCAGAATTTAACCAATCTGACACACTTGAATTTTAGTTTGTCTCTAATTTCTTTTTCTGAAAGCATGTCCATGCTGATTGATTTGAGCTACTCCTGGTTTATAACTTTGCTCCTTTTTAATTAAACCTAGATGTGTCGTTGGCAGTGACGCCTGCAGGACTCAGATTTCTCATTTTTGATGTGGAGTTGCAGTGAGCAGTGAGCATCTGGCACAGCAGCGGCGGTCAGCATGACGTCTGCTGACAAGACCCTTTAGATCACTTCTCATCAGAGCGTCACAGCATGAGACCAGTCTGATATTTTGCTCTAATCAGCCTTAAAGTGTCACATACAGAAGGCTTAGGTTAGACCTCTTCTTTGGGTTTATACCAAACAACAGCTTAAGACGACAGACGCTCTGCTTGTTTTTGTTCACGATCTGTGTGAGATCTTGACCTTGTGATGCCATTGTAATGAGAAGCCCTGGAATATTTCACTTATCATTAGTGGCATGATTAGCTGCCAATGGGCTGTGCCCGGTGTGGTTTAATCCTCCCAGTCTCCAGAGTGCGATAACATATGAGATGACAACAGTTTCACACCCAGTTTCACACCTCCCGCAGCTCCATACGTCGCAGCCGCCTAATCACTCATGAGAGATTAATGAGAGACGTAGAGGTGTGCAGGGAGATTCACTAATTACACCCGCACATATTGCATTGTAGTCAGGGGAATTGACTGTGTTTTTGTCTGTGTGGGTTGTCGGGTTCCTTTTAAAGTACAGTTTTACAACAAACCTGTTACTACACAGAGGGAGAGATGAGCTGCAACAAAGGCGTCTCAAGAGATCAGAGAAAATAGTTTAAAGTACTTTGTGTTTTTGCAGCTGTTCAGCGGATATCACAATCACATCCCTGCAAACTACAGCTCTTTGGAAGAGCTGAAGTGTACTTTATTTTTATTTAAAGAGAACTCTTTCTATGCTCGAATAGCTCCTCCAGCTGCCTGCAAGAAAGTAGTCGAGTCATGAAAGCAAACCAAATAACCCATCTGTGTTATCACAGCAGAGTGTTAGTCATGCTAACTCTCTTTTGTGCGTGATGTCAATCACTCCTATATTTCCTCTCAGGCGTATTTCTGCCACATGAAGCTGTCTGAAAGGAAACTCCAACCTAATGTTGAGTTTTGATAGCAAA
This sequence comes from Thalassoma bifasciatum, assembly GCA_008086565.1. Lineage (NCBI taxonomy): Eukaryota > Metazoa > Chordata > Actinopteri > Labriformes > Labridae > Thalassoma > Thalassoma bifasciatum. The sequence continues at coordinate 361,664 of RPOG01000133.1, forward strand.
GGGAAGACGTTTCCTTGAAGGCAGATTGTCAAAATCTGGATCTTGTGCTATCTAACTTAAGAATGGCCCAGATCACACTGTGCATGAACAAGTCTTTCCTCTGGATCTGAATGATGATTGTTTGACTCAGGTTTGCAAATGAGTCTTAAACATCTTACCAGCTTTGATCAAATTAATGTGTTTCTTGGTTAAATCTTACATTGATTAATCAATAATTTAATGATAACAATGAGCTAAAATCTCCTGTAAGTAACTCTTACCCTGTGGGAATTCTGGCAGCCTCTGTCTATAAAGCGGTACATTTTATCCCCTTTCTCATCTTCTCATCTTACTTTATTCCAAGAATCAAATTTTAGACTTTTCAAATACCTTTTTCCTGTGAAATAATAATAATCCTTCAGCCTACAGTTCATCCCTGTCCTCAGATCTACTCCATGCCACTTTTCAGACATAACAGGGCTCACTCTGACAAACTGTATCTTTGTGTGGATTCAGCTAAAAACTCTTCAAAGGAGCTTTAACAACTACTTTGAGTCAAAGAAACAATGTTAATGTGTATTTTTATGACAAAAGCCCATCAAATTTAAACCTAGAAGATTATCTCTAAAAATATTAACACTATCACTAATGTCGCATATATTTTACCCATTATAAAATATCCAATAGATATACTTCTCATCATAATATATTGAAATATATTAATAAATGACAAAGTGAAGCACTCTTTTATCACTTTTCCAGATGTCTTGAAAAAAAGAAACAAGATACAAGTAGACTCTAAAGTAAAGGCTCTAAAGCCAGAAATTACAGTCATCAGTGAAAAACTTATGAAAATAGTTTTTGAAAAAGATGATCAAGATAGGATTTTTTTCTTTGGTTCACCCATTCATTGGATATGTGGATATGTATTAGAGCCACTTATAGAATATGTAATAGTTTACGGAGCAGCAAAATTTCCACCTTTTATCTCGCAAATTTACGTGTTTATATGGTCCAGAGTCCCGGCGTGATAATGAAACACATGCACTGCCACACTTGAGAGATACAGAGATGGACTTGTGAACTTAAAATGTTTTTGTTTTTTTTGTTTCATGCCTACCTTCAATGACATTACATGAATACATTGCTCTTGCTATCACCTGATGATAAACCTGAATCTTGAGCTTATGGGGAGTTTCTGTTTCAGTGTTAGTCCATAACTTTACTGTTATGGTTTGATCTCAAAATGATTTCCTGTATTTCAGATGCTCCACATTGAAAGATGAACCCACTATGTACTTCCTGCTCTCAGCAATAAAAGTTTGGTTCAAATCTTGTTTCCAATACTTTGAAGTGTCCCAATATTCTACAGTATTTTAGAGATTTATAAAAATATAAAAATTAACTATTAAAGTTATTTTTAAATGGAAAAGGTATTGTAATTTAAAGTTTTATAAATTGTGAACTCGAGGTAACAGGATTATGTCCCCATTTGCCAAACACTTTGTCCTCTTATTTTGAAACAATAGTCTGAGTGAACATTTATTACAGTTATTAATCCGTGACTAAAGCACCACGCACTGGCAGCTATTTTATGCAGCTCAAGTTAAGACTAAAAGAAAACGTAAAACCTGGAAAGCGAAATATCAAAAGAACCTTCCTTCATCAAAGAGAGAAATGCCCCTTGTATTTCAGAGCTCCTCTCTGTAATAATCTCAGCGCGGTCCCTTTGTTGCTGAAATGACAACAGTAATGAGGAACAAAAAACGAAAGTTTGACTCCAGCTTATCTAAAATACCACACACCGCTTTTCATTTACATTAAGCAAAACTGCTCCTCAAAGTTGTGTGTTTGGTTTGTCACATCACGACAGCTTCGATCAGGCAGTGTGACAGAAAGTGGAGAAACAAAAAGGTTCCTGTTTGAAACGGCTGCTCGGTGCTTCCCTCCGGCTTCATTAATGTGTCTCTCAGACTGCAGGTAATGGTTTTGTGCTTGCTGGTTTTCATCATGACAACTTTTATCTCAGCGTCACTGGATCTCTGTTGTGTTTGACTGTCACACAGCCTGTCCAAAATGCGTCTGAATGAAATGAATTTCTTTTAAAGCATGAATAAAGTCAGAGCAACAAACAGTGAAGCAGTTACTCACAGTCGGGTTTCATAAAGAGGCAACTTACGTATCTTAATTATATCCATGACCCATGTAGAGCAATTAAAGAGGACACCTTTGGCTATTTATTTGGTTCAAAACGAACACAGAGGGAGGAAAAAAAAGACTAATTGTCTCATTAATTACTCCCCGCATGAAATAATGACCAAACCGAGGTTTCCACAGCCCCTTTGAAAGCCACAAAAGAAGGCCAGGGAGGGGGTGGCAGCAAAATAAAACATGCTTCAACCTCCTTTCACAAACAGGCATTATGTTTGAAGAGAGCAAGACAAAGAAAAGAGGGCACAGGAGAGGGCCAGAGAGGGAGAAGTTGGAATTGAAAGAGTAAAAAATGGCTTCAGAGATTAAAATTGAGGAATATGAAAGAAAGGGAAGAGACAGAAGGAGAGAAGATTGGCTGGTGTTGGTCCAGACGGTCTGGAGCAGGTCCAGTTCTTCTCTCCCTCTCTCTCCTTCTCTTCCCGCTGAACGTGGTAAAAAGCTGCTTTAACGCACCGTTCAGATGCTGGGACACAGCACAACAACACAGCAAATCAGCAGTGAATTAGAGACTCCTCAGGGAAGCCACAGAGCAGCGTTAGAGGAGGTGTTTTGGAAAGACAGATCCACCAATTAACTGTTCTGAGAGGGGTCCTGGAGCCGCATGCTGGCCACGTTTCCAGGCCTTTCTCTGTGTGCCGTATGTTGAATTAGTCGAATAAAAGAAGGAAATGTGAGCTATCTTGTTTTCATGCTATTGTTTACCGTCACCACAGGGAGCTGGTGACACTTTATTAGCCTGAATATGTCTGTTACAGCGGCAGAAGCAGACGAAGAAATGCAAACTTTCAAAATAAACCCCATTAATATTTGCATCTTGAGACGTGTGCTGTGCAAGCGAGAGTGTATTTGTTCATTTCTGTCATGTTTCAGACACATACGCACACACACAGGCACATCTTCTCTCTGCTTTTCCTCCATCTAAATTGGGTGCAGTTATCCTGCAGCTGAGCTGGTAAAAAGGGATAATGTAGGAGCACTTCAGAGGGCAGCTCCTCACTGCCCTCTGAGAAGCCGAGCCCGGCCTCGCCGGAGCCACGCCTAGCTGAGTGCACCGCTCCCAGGCCTTCGCTGACATAAATCTGCACAGCAAAGCAACTATGTGGCAACGCTTATTTAGTTTACCAGCTGTAGTTGCTGAACCCGAAGCAATGAGCCCTCTCTTTTTCCTCAGAAAGTAAATGAGAGCGCTTCAAATACCCCAACTGGAATTTTTTTTGTGTACTTTCTCCCCCCTCGTACTCCTCCATCTCCCAGTCTGCACACTTGACTGTTTCATCGTCAGAGGCCCTCCATCTTGTCAGAATGAGGTGAACTAATGGGCCGTGGCTGAACAGCCTGAGCTCAGAGGCTATCAGTTCCCCCTGGAAGGCCGGGGAGGAAGAGGAGGAGGAGGACGACAAGAAGAAAGGAGAGGTCCTTCGCCCTTTTCGACTGCAATATTTCTGCTCTGCCTCCGATAATTCCCCGCACAAATCAAAAGGAATGCTTTAGTTTTGTAGTGAGATGTTAACACAGAGCTGTTGCCCCCATTTCTTCTGCTTCCATCTTATGTAAATTTAATTTTAGATCTTCGCCAGCTCAAACAAGTCTTGGTTATTTCTCGATTCAAGCTCAGGTTGTCTTAAATCTATCTTTCATCATACTCCAACATGCTTAAGTTTGTAGCTATCAGCCTGTCACTGTCAGCCCACTCTTCATCTAGACACAGATAATTCCTCAATGATCAGATGAAAAGTCATGATACAGTACAGTTGCTGGTACATTGAACTGACAGTTTTCAAATGATGTATCCTGTTGATGTTGGTTGCATGTATTTCAGTGGGATTCTGTCTTGCTAACCATTTTTTTAACTACAGTAAAACTATGGACTCATATTTGTGTCCTCATCTGGGTGAACCGAAAGGAATATTCGCTGAAGTGTTCAACTGATTAAAAAAAATGCACAATACATTTAGTTATGATACCTGCAGAGCTACTTTATCATTAGCCAGTTGTTGGGGTTGAAGTAGCAAATGCAAGCATGCTAACTGTCTTAATTGTGGTGCAAAGGGGTCAGTGGACATTAGCTTTTTGGCATAGTAACGAATATCATTGAAAAACTGTTGATATTTAAAAACACCATTTATTTGTGATGAGAGCCTGAAACCCAGCACTCCCTTTGCATTTCACCCTATAACAGTTGTCATATAAACGCCCTCCAGGGGGAGCTCTGAGAGTTTGGTCTTCACCCAGGACCACTGCTCTGTCTTTTTTCTCAAAACAGTGCAAATGATACAGTCTCATATTAGCACATTAGCATTGCCAAGTCCTAAGTTCAGAGGACAGCTGCACTAAATACAACAAATTTTGATATGCTTAAATGGACTTTTGGATGATTTACAGTGAGTCATCATGTCGATGCTAATTAACACTTGTTCATTCAGATTTGAGGTCAAAACACTTCACAGCCTTCTCTCTTGTACTAATTTCTTGGTCTTTTTTGTTTGCATTTATTTCCATGAATGTTGGTTGCTCTATGGCTTTCTGTGACTCTGTGTAACTTGATTGACCCACTGAATTGCAGTGTCAGAGTGTTAATCAACAGCAGTGTTACCTAAAAGACCTTCATGCCACTCAACCACCAGCTAGTCAGAATTAAATTAGTCAACGAAATACAGCAAATTAACCTTATCTTGGCTTTCAGGGTTATCAGCTACTTGTTAGGCCATGAGACGTGCTGATTGTTGATTGTGAGGCTGTGATAAGGTGAGGCTGTGATAAGAGCTGAATAATATAAAATCTCTTGCACTGTAACTATCACAACAGTAGGGATTAAAGGATTTAGATTTAGAGAACAGATAGCAGTGATGACCAGTCTACAGCGCCGTAGGTGACACAAGGTAACACAGCAGGGCGATTCACCAGAGTTTTGTTTGGCCAGGTTGTGACAGTGGTGTCCCACTCAATAAGCTGGGGGGTATTTTGTAACAAAGATGACCAGCGCAAGGTGCCAAGGCCGGTCTGTCGAACAAACGTTTCTTCCGGCCTCAAGCTACGCCAGCCTTGGCGATGAAGGGAGGAGATGGTCGAGGGGACTGGGGGCCTCCTCACTTCTCCACCTCCTCCTCCGTCACATGCAAGCTGGAGCACAGACTGTGCCTTACCTTGGAGACCCGAGTGAATGGGGGAGTAATTGGCCGTATCCAGTGATAGATGGCTGTTCAACCTTTGTTACTCATCGGAGGCAAGATGCACAGAGGCTTGTCTCACAATATGAGGTTGATTGTGCAGTCTATTAAACGCCACTCTCAGGAGGAAATGCAACACAGAGACGCTTGAGTTAAAAAAAAAAAAAACCCTGAGAATAGTCTAGAAAAATCAACGCGAGCTTGGTGATTACACATTATTTTTCAGAGAGGGTAAACATGACTGAAAACCTGATCGTAGTTAATGAATCATTTTCATTTATCGAGACAACCAGGGAGATGGGACTCTGTGTAATTATTGGAAATTATGAACCATTGTCTAGCTCATAAATCAAAGACCTAAATTATGGTCTTCATTTTATTGCAAACAAATGGTAATATGAAGGAATTTCTCCTCTGCGTGTGCATTAATTTCATTAGTCGGGGAACTGAGAGTGAGAACAGAACTCAATGAGATTTTTAATCATAAAATTTACAACGCGATGTGTTGTTTGAACACCTAGGAAAGGATCCAGTATGATCATTATATCTAGTCATATAGTCTGTTATGTAATTAACTTTGGTGTAAATGAATCAAATCATTTATTGAGGTGACAGAATGACTGAATCATAACCACATTTAAATGTGTTTCCAGACTGATTCTGATCTGTCATAGCAGCTGTTTCTAATTCTTAATACCAAAAATATCAGCAGAGGAAACCTGATCACAGATGTATCTAATCAAGCTGGATAAGGAGTCTTGATCATGTCACCTCTGCCTGTTGACACTCTTGCAAAAATGTGAGTTTTTTGCTTGTACGAGGTTTGGGTAAAGACTGAAATCCTCACTGCAGCATGCTCACTGCAAGTGTTTCATGTTTGTATAACACATGCAACAAGTTGGTGGGCTACTCTTTGACACACTACCTTTGTATACAGTGCAAAGAATGCTGTTTACAAATAAGCTCAATAAGCATGTGTACAGTGTTTTTCTATGGTGTTTGATGTGACTGACCTATTACAAATAGTCGCAACCAACTTGTGTCTCATGCTTCTGTGGTCAACTTCTTTCCTCATATGGGCAGAAAAAAATTCATAGACAAAGAGAAAAATGAGATCTGTTCGGTAAAAGTGGAACCAGGTCCTGTCCTGCAATCCAGGCAACAGCTGCAGAGTTGATGCATTTTGGTTTCAAAGTGCTGTGGATATTTTACCATGTGACAAAGTGATTATTGCAGTGATGTGAATGTTTGGAACATTTGCCTGATTTTTGTTGAAGTCTGTGTCAACTGCAAAGCCTGAATCAATCAGATAACTTTTGTACCAATGTTTGGTGTCAACTTGTATAGGTCTTTAGCTGGATGCTAGGTTAGAGGCAGTGATGTACAGTGAACTGGTGGTTATACAACTTTGAATCCCAACAGGGTGAGCAGGAATTTAGTTTACAGCAAATACAGAACAGAAATTTTCAGAAAAGAGTGATAAAAATCAAATGTTCTTTTCAGTGATAAATAAAAAGCAGCATAATCAAATGCATAGATACAACTGGAAAAAGGCCCATAAAGGCTGCATATAGTCGACCTCTTGCCTACTGCTCTTGTTATGTTTTATTGACAATGAATCAGTTTCGTCACGAGCTTTTCATTAGCTGGCTGAGATGATAAGATCAATATAATTATTGGAAATTACAACCCTGTGCCCTTTTTGCAGTAATCAAGGACCTGAGTAATGGGCTTCTGTTTATTGCAAACCTATTATAACAAGGACATTGCCATTTAGAAGTCCATTGATCACATAATTATGAAGACCTAAAACAACAGCCCGCTTAAGATTTGTGATCTAACAAGCTGCAACTCCTGGAGTCTGGATTGACCTGTGCTTCACCTCACTGATGGTGATTTTTCTGAAAAACTCATCCACACAACAAAGAAAGGATGAGTTCCTTCACTATATATAACAGATTCAGATCAAATGTAATCCCAATGCCCAGATGCTGCATGACAAGATATATGTGCCCGGGACTAACCCAGGAGGTGTGCTGCACCTTATGAAGGATATACACTCAAACACCGCTCCTGGAAATCAATGGGGTGCATGACTGATGTGCTTAATGTTAAAGAAGAGAGAGTTGCCATACATCAGGTTTCTCAGTGTGCTAGTTCTTGTCCAAAAATCCGGTCACTGGGAAAAGACTCTGGCCCAAGCAGGAAGCAAATATCTCACAAGATGCTTTGTAGGACAGTAACAAAAAAAAAGAAAAAAAAAAAGAAAACAAGCAGAGACAAAGACAGCTGTGGGTTGATGGAAGGAAATAAGGAAATGCAAGCAGAAATTAAATTGACATCCCTCGAGGAAGTTTCCCTTTGCACTTGAGAGAGGTAGAACTAAAATGAACGAATTAATAAATAAAGGGTGGCTTTTGTCAAGGGCTTTTTTTACATCCCCGAACAGTTGGGAGTCGCACAGAGACGACTGATGCTCGTTAACTCTGACCCAAATCATAAGAGACACTGGGAGCTGTTAAAACACAGAGCAGATTGGGGAGTCTGGGTGACCTAGATAGCATTGGTTTTGACAAGCAGCCGTACATCACGTTAAATCGCTCTTGCGTCTAATACAATGAGGCATATCTTCTTCGTTGGTAATGAAAATTACATTGCGATAAGGCTCTTTGTGACATGGAAAATACCTTTCCCATCGCTGCCACTCCAAGGCTCCTCCATGAGGAGTGCTTCTGTGGAGATGGCCCCTGTGTGCAGACCTGGGTGACTATATCTGCCTCATGAGCACAGATGAGGGGTGACGATTGGTCTAGACAGCCGTGCACAAGGAGAGGATCAAGGAGCCGGTGGTGATGAGGCAACTGCGAAGAGCTGTTATTCAAGGAAATGAAATGAGTCTTAACATCACAGTTCATTGTAGGATAATGGGAACATTGAAGGACATGTCTACAAGAGGAGAAAGCAGCTGTGTGGAGAGACTATTTCATGGGTCAATTTCATCTGTAAAAACAGGGATACACACAGATATGCATCTTTATGAAAAGAGAAGAATCCATACAGGAATAAAGAAACACATTTTACTTCTACATTTGTTGTTTATTGATGTAAAGCCCCATTTGTGACCTCTTTATGTTTTTCTCCTGGGTATGCAAACGTTGCTTTTAAAGGTTGATTTATCACTCGATATTTGCTTTGGACAGACCTGTCAGTTCACTTAAAAACCTCAAATAAGCAACCCAGTATTGCATGCAAGGTGCAATAGAAGCTCTTTATTTTTCGTGGCAATGTTGCTCAAGTTCATGTGACTGCAACCAACAGAGTTCTGTTGAGAGGAATTCCATCCATGAAGCTCCTAAATACAAAAAAAGAGAAAAGGAACTTTTAAAATATTCAACATGACATTTTTATCTGCAGACAGTGCCCCACTTACTGTGGATAATCCTGAATCCCTATTAAATAGCTTTCTTGGGACCATAAAGTAGTTTCAATGAAAACTGTTCTCATGATGGTCTGTGGATTATCCAGATTTAATAAGGACATTGCTTTTGTAAAGTTACAGTGTTGTTTAGTTAGGGGACATGACGTGAAACTTTGCTCACTCTTTGATTTTGGCTTTGAGAGACAACAAGACAAATGTGGCCGACCACAGATTTGCTAGTTTCACACAAATTTAGGCCATTGTAAGGTCTCTAAAATGTCCTAACTGCTCGAAGTTAAAGTGACTGTGAGGAGAACCTGTATGAAGTGAATCCCCTTCGGCCAGATGAATCGCACAAACTGTCCAGATGTATTTGTTTTGAAAGTAAAAGTGAGAGCAGATCAGATCTTCTTTTTAACACCTCTTTTCTTTGTTTAAGACAGCTTTTTACTTTTTGCTTAGAAATGTTACAGCAAGCAAACATTGTGAGTTTATACTAAAGTTTAGTAGCTGGCTAAATTTAGCACTACTCACAGCCACATGCTCTGAGACCTTCTGGTACTGTCTAAATTTGTGAATTCAGTTTATGTCCTACCAGTGCTTATCTACCAACTACAACCTCATCAAGTCACTGGACTCTTCGTTTTGATGGACTCTCAGCTTTGAACAGACCACTGCAGAATAACTGCTGCATGTGGGTTGGCATGAACATGATCACAAACAGTTAAATCTGTGTTTTAGCCTTTGGCCTTTGCTCTGTCACTCGCCTTTTTAGCTTTCTTCTGCTCTTCTGTTGCTTTTCTGTCAGATAATTAAGCTCCACTGTCCACTTTTACTACTAAATATGTCCAAGAAAATGTTTTCAGCAGAGAAAAACAAAGACATCTCTTCAAACTACCAAACTTCGTCAGCTGGCATGACATTGTCATAGAGACTCTCCATGCTGTAAATCAATCCAGTCCAGTCCAACCCAATTGGAAAACTAGGAATTAGCATTTAGCAATAACCTTTTCTAGCGCTGATAATCTTATTTGGAATGAGAGATTCTGATCAGGCATGGATATGAGACTTTTTCAAGATCACTTAGAAACTCCTCACAGTCCCTTTGAGGATTTGAAACTTGTTTTTTTTTTCACGTTAATCTGTCAAGTTCACACCACTGCACTGATAGTGATCCGTCTCAATACTGGAAAAGAGGCTCACAAAAGTACAACACATTGAAATAAACCTCTTTCAAGGATCTGAGTAGTTGCAGGTTTTGAAATTTGGGTCAAAGTGTTGAGAATAAGAGAAGAAAAAGGTTTAGTAGAGGAGTAGTAGAGTACGGACACCTGAAGACACGTTAATAATGCAGCTGCAGTAATTTGTAACGGCTCAAATCCTTCTTCAGTGAGACACGTTTTTAAAATCCACCATTTCAGTGGCTGTAATATAATGACTCGAAGAAAACGTCTCCATACTTGTGAAACGACCCTGTGATCTCACTCATACTCTCACACTCACCTTTTACAATGTCACACAATGTCACACAGGGTATCGTGTGCCTGGTGCTCCATGTGCTGCAGCTCTTTTCAGGCCAGGCAAGGCTGAAGGCCTCTTTCTACAACAATGGCCCATCACCATGCCAACAGAAGCAGTGCCAGCCGCTGTGCCAGCTTGGCACGGCCCTAGTGTTAGCAGTGGATGATTCAAGGGCATTAAAGCACAATGTGTGGGGTTCCAGTTTATGAACACTTGTGCCAGGTTTTCCACCAGAGTTTGCTTTGAAACAGCCTGTCATTTACCGCTCTCTGCTGCTCCCCCTCCTCTCGAGCTGTCGGCTTAAGCTCGGAGCATTTCCCATCCATCTTCTGCAAATGAAAATGTACTTTGCATGCACAGATGCATTGGTCATGCTTTAATGTCCCACATTTACTCGCAAACAATACGTACAACAAGAGCTTTTCCACCACTGGTCTGCTTCGAGGGTGGGCAAAGAACAGCACGGGGTGTGCCGCATTCTCATTAAGGACTGATGATCCAGAAAATTTAATATCATCTTTGTTGATTTGTTAAATTGGTCCCTGCCATTTTGTTGCTTAGATTAATATTGTAATGAGTGATCAGAGGGCATGTGTGTATCATTTAAATTCTTTACCACCTTGTGCTTAATATTGATGGTCATACCTGTCTCTCTCCTTTCTTTGCAGTGCTGGGAGTGAGTGACGGTGATGGGCTGTTGGACAGTATCTGAAGGGCTCTCCCGAAGAATAATATCCACTCCTGACCTACTCTGAAGAACAATATTTCATTCAATCAATGCTGCGGTCTCCCTCGGGGGGAATTACTGCAGAGTAATAGGCGGACACTCGGAAAAGAGCAACAGCGGACCATGCAATACTTGACCTTCACGGCGAGAACTCAGGTACACTCCAGGAGATGTCAAACCTGATCTGACGCTGCTCTCAAGAGGATTTCGCAGCTTATAATTCAGTCCTTTTTTCACATACTCTTTTAAGCAATACTCAAGCACAATGGGCCAGAAGTGACGGAGCGCAGTTATCAGTCCTGGATCTTCATTCATTGAGGAGTACCTCACATCTCACCATGGATTCAAACGATATTTTCTTCACCTGAGAGCAACTGTGAGAAGGACTGGAGAGGTGGGAATCAGACACTGGGTGTAGGGAGGATTAGCTTGCGTGCTGCTTACCCATGTTGGATCTGCTGTGAGCAGGACAAGGGACTCAGCAGTGGAGGATGTCAGCAGAGGCCGAGATCCAGCCGGGTGTGAAAACCAGCCAGCGAAGGGAGTCCAGGAGGATCAAAGGTACGTCTCATTTTCAACACCAAACTTTCTCAATTATTCAGTCTTGCACATGCAAATTTAAAGATTTGTGCTGGCTTAGTTCGTTGACTTTATTGACACCAAAACCTGTATCACAGGCTTGAGGATAAAAATTTGTATCCCCCTTTTGAGTACATGGTTTGGGTCGGAGAATATGTTGATGGTAAAACACTTCAATAAGGTTGGTTTTTAGTAGCCCCTGGTCAACATAAGACCATTTTGGCATTTTCACTTTGGCACATCAGCTGTCACTGAGTAGAAGTTGAGGAAGGCTTTCAAGTCACAGAGTCTAATGCAGCGTTCTGGGTTTTCCGAACTGTAAGAGTATAATAATAAACACAACACCAATGTGCAACATCAGATATAGCTTCAAATAAGTTGCACACAAAACCGTGCACAGGCAGCCAGATTATAATGACATTGTCCACTTTACAGTAGCCTAACCCTCCAGAGACAAAAGGAAGGCTACAAACAGCAAAACATGCTAAACACAAGGGAGTCTGATAGCTGCAGTATGGCTGAAATGTATATAGTGATGAAATATTTCAACTGGAAATTGAAAACAGTCCAACAGCCACAGATAAATCTAAACAATTATTTCCTGAGATGGCAGTAGATCTGCAATAAATACAACCAATTTGATCAGATGTAAAAACGATGAAACAAGGAGCAGTCATGAATACAAAAAGGAACAATGTGTCCCCTCTCTCCCACAATCAAAGAAAGCATGATTTCTTCTATCAAGTAGACAAACATAATGTGGTCTTTCCAGGAAGACAAACTGTCCACTTCTGTGCCTGCCTATTTATCTGAAATAACCTGCTCGATTCTTGTGCCGACCAGGTTTCCTCTTAACATGCATGAAAACCTTCAGCTTCATCTTAGTTCTACGATGTTCATTGAGTATTGAGAGCTGACAAGATGACATCAACATGTGTAAAAACTGTCAGCACAGATTGGGAAGTAGCTATCCTCTTGTGTATGCAGGCTGTGAACACAACCTTCAGTCATGTTTGCATTGAGCGAAATAACACTGGACTACATCAAGAGGAGATCCACTCGGTGAAGTCCACAGAGAGGCTCCCTGTCTCATCTCAGGGATCCAGATGTAGTAACAACTATTCCGTGTAGCCTGGGGGTTTGTTAGCAGCATGATTTAGGTGTCATGGACAGGGTAATTCACACCCTGTCGCTTTGATGAACAGCATGAGTGATGTAATAGGATGAGGCATTCTCCCAACATTTGAAGGGAGATTGAAATGGGATTGAATTGGCTGAGAAAAGGAAAGAAAAGCATATAGATAGGTAGCAAAAGTAAGATTCATGAATATGAGGAAGGAGCCAAAGTAGAGAATGCTCTCCTGTTTCCTCCCTCCTAGCTGCACTTTTCTCTTATTTCTCTGTCCATGAATAAAGCCACTCCAGCCAGTCCAGTAAATCCTGATCTGCTCGCCACGCAGCCAGGTCCTCCGTGGCTGTTTCACTGGCCTGTCGGCTCTGTCAGATAAATGGCCAGGCTGGAGGAGCGCCCATCGATTTGAGTTAAGTGGGGAGGGGAGAACACTGCAAGGGGGCTATTACATATGTGGCCATGCAGCTCATTGGAGGGGGCTATCAGCTCAGGCTATCGGCTCCTGACTTTAGCATGTTAATCACATGTGCTGCAGGGACCATTGTCACAATCAGCAAAGATCTTTAAGATCTATATAAATGGAAATGTGGCAGCAGTAATGCATACAGCTGCCACTCAGTAACTAGCAGTGGTTGGGAGCCAGGTAAAAGCCAGCTAAAGCTTAGACAAAGCATGATTCACAATTGTTTTGGTCAGACAGTATAAATCCAATTGGTCTTTTTATAAAGATAAGGTTACTATTTCACTTTTTTGTCAGCAAATGACTCTATTCACACATTAGCCTTTGTCTCCCTGATGCCAGGCTCTGTGATGCTAGGTACTATTTACTACCCAAAAAATTGTTTTTAATTCACAGCTTCTTGATTGAAAAGTAATCAGAAAGACATGAACCTTGACAGAGCACAAAGAAATCTGTCCATATTTTGAGCTTAATTTCACTGGATACTCATTGACAAACCAGTGAGGGAAGCTACTGTTTGCATGCAGCGACTAACTGCTAAGGCCCCGTTAAAATGACAATGGTTTCAGGGCGAAACGCAAAAGTATTGTTGCGTTTCAGCTTTCCATTTACACAGAAATGACGTTTTAGCCGACAGAAAATGCAAACTTTTGAAAACGCCCTCCAGACTGAAATTTTTCTGAAATGCCGTTTTCACTGTCTCTGTGTAAACGCAAAGCCAGTGTTTTGGAGTGAAATGCTGACATCACGCTTGGCTCTGCACGTTAGCCTCCACTGTGGCAGTCAATAGATTCTGCTGAATCTACTGACTTTCATTCATTTTTTCATTGAGTTTTCCTGCGTTTTAGGGTGAGACGCTGTGAAACACTGTTGTGTAAACAGGGCCAAAACTAGCTTAAAATAGCATTAGATTTGGAAAAGCTGCAAATTCATATTTGTGTTTTGTCATGTCACAGAATACAAAAAGAATGGGAGAAAACTACCGTCTGCAATTTGTCTGGGAATTTTTTTTTTTTTTTTTTTTTTGAGGAGGGACATACGGATAAGTTATAGCATTCAAATCTCCTGAGACCAGGCATCCACATATGTCAACATTACATTTCTGCCTCTTAGACCTATGATACTTCTGTTTTGAAACCTTGACCTATTAGCCACATTTAAAGACACTGCCTTTGACATATTTTGGCGATATCACAACTATACACCTTTTACAGAGAAAAACAGTGCAGTTATGTACAGTAATACTTATAACTAATAGCAAATTCAAAACACTAAGAAACAACCCTCCCGCACAAAGTGCAAGCTTCGTTACTAAACTATTATTCTCCTTGCTATTAAGTCTTTCTTATACCAGATAGCAAGGAGAAATACAAAATGCACACCAGACAAAAGCTTGTGTCTAAGGTAGTTAATATGTTCATCATTGCGCTGGGGCTGTCATCAAACCTCTGATCTGAACTTAAGAGTACCACACCTGATGAATTGGCAAAGTACGAATACTTTTGGGAGCTAATCACTTGATTATCAGACAGTTTTTGTATCCAAAAAAGTGTTATCCTGTTTTTACAGACCGATGCAGTAAACACTGATTTCACTGATTGTTAATCTTAGTGTTTTGATAAAAAGGAAATCAGCCGTTCTCTCTTGATGCTTGTACAGCTGATTTTTTGGTAATTCACTTAGAGATCTTTGTGTACATTTAAGGAGAACCTGCCCACGTCATCCTACATTTTGTTTTAAGGGTCTCAAAGCTCTCTTGCCTTTAAAAAAAAAAAACATCTGGAAAATCAAATCTAACTGAAGCAAACTCAGCCTGCCACGCTACAGCCAAAGCTCCCCTCGATCCATCAACAGGATTGCTTTACATGCATGACTTTACTCTATCTCCATAGCAACTGTTGCTCTCCTAGTGTAATTTGTGCACAAAAAAAATATTCATTTCAAAAAGAGAGACAAGGAGTAGAGGACAGAGAGACAGTGGAGGAGAGTGAGGGAAGGACATAGAGAGAAGCAAACAGCAGATTAAATCACCCGTCAGCTCTCATGCTGCTTGTGTGACGTTAGAGAGATTGTACGAGACAGTACAAATACTCACAATTTCACCCTTTTCAAACAGTGTTTCCATTCCCTGACCATATTATTTGCTGGTGTGCTTATCAGACTGTGCAGTATTCAGCCTAAACATTGAATTTGGTAATAGCATCGCTGAGCCTCCACCTAGTGAATGAGCTCTCCTATCATCTCCCAGCAAACATCAATACCTGCATGAAACTCTGCAGTGATTCACTGATCTGTGCTGAGCATTGACGATGTGAACAATACTGCTCATTAACTCTGTAAGTGTTTAATGATCAGTCATTAAATCGAAACCTCGATCCAGTGTTTGGTGCCAGACTCAGGTAAAGGAATTCTGACATCAATACCAGGCAGATGACTTAAGGTCGGGGTGGCTTTAACACCCAACCCCCATCCCTTTACCCTGACAGTTTTACATATAGATAGATGTCTCCACTGCCTCTTGTACAAAAGTGAAGCCAAAATACAGTGCTGTTATTGTAGCATAACTATTAGTAACATGTTCATAGTCACCAGGATGTCCACTCTAAGCATGCGGATTTACAACCTGCTACATTTTCATTTTTAGAAATCCAAGACTTGATATAGTTATGACATAATCATATTTTAATTTTATTCTATTTAACTTTTATTCAACTAGGTAGAAAACCCATTGAGATCACGATCCTTTTTACAAGGGTAACTCGGTACACAGGATAAAAACACCATACTTGATAAGGAGACAGTTTACAAAATCTTCCAATAGCTCACGAAAAAAGTGCACAATTGTGCCAACGGATTATAACTTAGAAACACAGCACTGTCCGATTGCCTTGTGTAGGCTTCAAGCGAAATAAGACTAACCAATTTCAAGTCATTTTGGAGAAAGTACCATGCAGCGTGAGCAGCAAAATTTAACAACCTTTTTCCAAGCTCAGTGTGTACACAAAGAACCAACAGTTTATGGATCTCACAGAAACACAAAGTGAAGTGGTTTTTGGTTCTGTTAAAATATTAATACAGATAAGAAGGCATCAAACCAAGAAGAGCTTCATAAATCAGCCCTAACCGGTGAATACCACCTGCACATCTTCAACAAAGAAGACCAATTTGAGTTAATGTACATGTCACAGTGATGAATGAAGTGTCTACAACCAGTAACAAATGTCAGCGAGAAGTAATACACAATGTTTGACTGAGGCCACATATAAATTACATCACCACAATCCAGCAAAGGTAGATGAAACAAAAAATGTTCTTGCTCCAGGGGAAAAGCATGATTTATTTCTGTAATAAAATCCAAACTTCACCTCAAGTTTAGAGGCCAAGTTGGCAATATATAATTTAGAAGACTGACTACACTCAAGTATAAAACCCAAGTATTTTTGGCTTTTGACAGGATCAATTTTAGTTCCTTGAGAAGTTTAAATCAGTTGGACATTCATTGTTTCTCTACTTGAATGAGGAAAACAACATGAGTTTTGTTTTATCATTGTTTATGACCAGCCTTAGAGACTGGATAATGCTGAAAGCTGCCTGCAGAAACACAAAAGTTTGTGCAACAGAGCAGCTATAGATAACAGTGTCATCAGCATTGAAGTGATTCATGGTATTTGATGGATTTCCACATAATTTATTCATCTAAATCTTCAGAGATTTCAAGCAGAAAAGAGGCAGATCTTGCAATTTGTTCTTATACATAAGGATGTCTCACCTGGTTAATGGTGCACTGGAAGGATGGGCTTCAAACACCAAGCTCTGCCCCCAACAGGCCTCAAGAGGGCTGGCCAATCTGTGGGCAGGAATTTTGTGGAGTGGGGAGTCTTACAGAGACAGCAGTTATGAAGAGGTTTTTAAGATAGAGCCTAAAATAAGGGTTTTCTAAAACACCAGCTAAGAAAAATTGGTTTTTCATTTTTTGTGGAAAATAATGTAAGGCCACTATGGGGATACCAGAGGGACAGTGTACAGCCCAAAAAAGTACAATGCCCCTCTTCAAATAAATGCTTTTTTTAAAATTCCACAATGAGGCTCTAAATCTGGTCCTTTTCTTTCCCCAAGGTAAAATGTTAAATATATCTGATCAGCTGGCACAAGAAAGGTCAATCTAAGCTATTGGTGAATGTCTTTTAGTATTTCCTGCTTCTCCAGCAGACGTTTGTGCTCTGGTTCAGTCACTCCTGTTAAGAAAAGTCTAGACCCTGTACTGCCAGACCAGAGAACACATGCTGCTACTAATGTTTGTAAGTGTGTATCTGCGTGTTTGCTGAGGCTTATGGAAGTTATTTTGTGCACATGGGGGAGGCAGATGGTGAGGACAGCTTTGCCTTCCTCTGACATCCATTCTCTTTACTGCTGCTTACAATCATCACCCCCTTGCACTGATAGGACATACCAATCGCTTTCATTTCAAATACCCTGTGAGGAGATGCACAAAATAGTGGCTGACATTACACGCTGCATGAAGAGAACTCATAACTCTCTACGCATCGCTGTAAACTGTCATTATAGCCTATTAGGCTTTGCGTGTGGCCTACCAGCGGGCAGACACTGACGGAAAGAGACAGTCAGACACGGATACACACTCAGAGAGGTTCAGAGGTTAAGCTGCCTTGATGCCCGGATCCCCAACAAAAACTTTCCTGTTGCCAAGTCCTTATATCTGGAGGGGCACTTCTGACTCTCCATCTGTTGCCATCTGTGCTTTCACTGTCCCCATTCTACTGTGGCAAGGAACAGGAAGCAACACAGTGATGAGCCCTGAGCAGTACGGAGCAGGGCGANATGTACATGTCACAGTGATGAATGAAGTGTCTACAACCAGTAACAAATGTCAGCGAGAAGTAATACACAATGTTTGACTGAGGCCACATATAAATTACATCACCACAATCCAGCAAAGGTAGATGAAACAAAAAAATTTCTTGCTCCAGGGGAAAAGCATGATTTATTTCTGTAATAAAATCCAAACTTCACCTCAAGTTTAGAGGCCAAGTTGGCAATATATAATTTAGAAGACTGACTACACTCAAGTATAAAACCCAAGTATTTTTGGCTTTTGACAGGACCAATTTTAGTTCCTTGAGAAGTTTAAATCAGTTGGACATTCATTGTTTCTCTACTTGAATGAGAAAAACAACATGAGTTTTGTTTTATCATTGTTTATGACCAGCCTTAGAGACTGGATAATGCTGAAAGCTGCCTGCAGAAACTCAAAAGTTTGTGCAACAGAGCAGCTATAGATAACAGTGTCATCAGCATTGAAGTGATTCATGGTATTTAATGGATTTCCACCTAATTTATTCATCTAAATCTTCAGAGATTTCAAGCAGAAAAGAGGCAGATCCTGCAATTTGTTCTTATACAAAAGGATGTCTCACCTGGTTAATGGTGCACTGGAAGGATGGGCTTCAAACACCAAGCTCTGCCCCCAACAGGCCTCAAGAGGGCTGGCCAATCTGTGGGCAGGAATTTTGTGGAGTGGGGAGTCTTACAGAGACAGCAATTATGAAGAGGTTTTTAAGATAGAGCCTAAAATAAGGGTTTTCTAAAACACCAGCTAAGAAAAATTGGTTTTTCATTTTTTGTGGAAAATAATGTAAGGCCACTATGGGGATACCAGAGGGACAGTGTACAGCCCAAAAAAGTACAATGCCCCTCTTCAAAGAAATGCTTTTGTTAAAATTCCACAATGAGGCTCTAAATCTGGTCCTTTTCTTTCCCCAAGGTAAAATGTTAAATATATCTGATCAGCTGGCACAAGAAAGGTCAATCTAAGCTATTGGTGAATGTCTTGTCGTATTTCCTGCTTCTCCAGCAGACGTTTGTGCTCTGGTTCAGTCACTCCTGTTAAGAAAAGTCTAGACCCTGTACTGCCAGACCAGAGAACACATGCTGCTACTAATGTTTGTAAGTGTGTATCTGCGTGTTTGCTGAGGCTTATGGAAGTTATTTTGTGCACATGGGGGAGGCAGATGGCGAGGACAGCTTTGCCTTCCTCTGACATCCATTCTCTTTACTGCTGCTTACAATCATCACCCCCTTGCACTGATAGGACATACCTATCGCTTTCATTTCAAATACCCTGTGAGGAGATGCACAAAATAGTGGCTGACATTACACGCTGCATGAAGAGAACTCATAACTCTCTACGCATCGCTGTAAACTGTCATTATAGCCTATTAGGCTTTGCGTGTGGCCTACCAGCGGGCAGACACTGACGGAAAGAGACAGTCAGACACGGATACACACTCAGAGAGGTTCAGAGGTTAAGCTGCCTTGATGCCCGGATCCCCAACAAAAACTTTCCTGTTGCCAAGTCCTTATATCTGGAGGGGCACTTCTGACTCTCCATCTGTTGCCATCTGTGCTTTCACTGTCCCCATTCTACTGTGGCAAGGAACAGGAAGCAACACAGTGATGAGCCCTGAGCAGTACGGAGCAGGGCGAGCTGTAATTGTTCTCTCCATGGTCCTGGTTCAGGGCCTGGCTGTTGGGTTTTTGATAGGAGCATTTGATTTCAAGCTCTCTGGTTCTCTTTTGAGGGTTTGGTGATTGTATGGCTTTCAGGTCTTAATTAGGCTGATAAACAGTGAGGTTCTGTGATACCAGCTAAAGACTAGATATACCAGATACACAGATAACTTGTCTTTTATCAGAACAGTGATTGCTGGCCATTTAACGTAACACGTTTCAAAATAAGTTCACTCATGTTTGTGTTCTCACATCAAGTGATTTTCATGTGGCACATACTTGTTTTCAGTGACAAAGCTTTTCCTTTGACGAAAAGCTTGTGCCGAAAAAGCACCTGTCTCCCATAAAAAGCTACAGTGCAGCAACAACAATGGCATTACAGGGTCCATATTTCACATGAGATGATGTTGTACAATCATTGCATTGATGGGATACACCAAGATGTACTGAACATCACTGCATCTGATCACCTGAATAAGTTGCAACAAGATTTTGGCATGGCTTGTGCTGCTGTTGAAGTTAGCTCAAGTGAACATTTAAAGAGGTTTAAGGTATGAATCAGCCACAGTAATTTCACCCTCACTGACCTATATGAAGTAGATTTTCCCTTGTGTGTTTGGGTTTTCAGGTCAGAACATCTATCCATATATTCAGTCAACAAATCAAAACTTAAATGTGTTTTTTTTTTCAAAGCTGTTGATTTTGTTCTGTTGTTTAGTAGAAATTGTATTGCTTATAAACTGAATATATGTCGTTGATTTTTTGGTACAATCTATCAATGTCAAAGACCAAGGGTGAGGCATTGAAAAGGCTCTTCTCAAAAGAAAAATCCAAGTGCAGCTAAATAAAATCATGAAGTACAGGAAAATGTGAACTTTTAACACAAGGTACCTCATTTGAATCTCTGTGAGCTGAACTTTGAGCTCCTTACTTATATGAACTTGCACAACTCTGTCTACAAGTAAATCAACTTTTGATGATGTTGTATTATGGATAAAAATGCAAACATGTCAGCAATCGCTAATGGTTTGGGAAACTTTACTTACTTACTAGCAATATTAGAGGTAAAAACTTGTCTGCATAGACTCAATTCACCCCCCAACACACTTACACCTCAGACTCGAAGAACTGCCAAATTGCAGGCATGATGGCCACGGTTAGGCTTCACATAGACACGCTAGCAGAAGATGAGGCTTTCACCCGCCGTCAGACAAATTATTACCATCAGACTTGTGGTTGCAGGGTCTATTAGTTGAGAGATGGGAGAACATTTTGATTTTAAGTCTTTTGAAGTTCAGCCTGTGGAATATAAATTCTGCTTTTGAAGATTCTGCAATTTTGTGGCGCTTGAGTTGTTCTTAGACGAACGGGGGTAACTGGAAATGTCCAGAGGAAAGACCTGTGACAGAGGTCTGAGATGTGCTGGTTATTAAACCAGGATGCTTATATTTCCAACAAGCAGGACTCTGTTTGGCAGGCGTGTTGTCTGATGTCCTCACACTAACAGCATACAAACAAGGCTTTAGGTAGCCCTCTGCCAGTTTAAGTGTCAGGCTCATGGAGCCAGAAATATGGTGAGGACTGTTCAACCTTGGGTAGCTGTAAATCCAAGAAGCCAGAGGAATAAATGTCACCCCACCTCTCTCTCAAACACACACCTTCTCCTGCTCTTCCTCTTCCTCTCTTACAGTGTGTAACAACATGAAACAGCATGCCCTGCAGCTCTTTAGTTTTCAAATACAGCACACTCGCTTGTCTTGATCTGAACCCAGAGCACGTAGCGTACGAGTTATGCCACTGTGTCAAGACTCTCATTTGGTATGCAAGGCCTACTTTTTTTGAGGATCTGCGCATAAAGCTCTAAATCTCTCCTGAAGTGTTATTAGGGGAAATGGCACACTGTATGTAAAGAAACAAATGGCACAGAACATCTGGTTAAAGCTCATCGGAGAGAGCTGCACTGAATTGGACCAATAGTGTTTAAAATGCAACTGGAGCAGCATGCATTTTACATTACATTACAGAGTGTATGAGTCAGTAAAATCAGGCTGGAATGCGTAACGCTGTATGAAAAGACTACAGCTGCTATTTGAGAGATGGTTTGAATCATACACAGCAGTAATTATCGTTTGAGTCCACCCTCTCTTGCACATGCACAGAAATCTCTGCAGTTCGTCTTTTTAGTGACTTTGTCATCAAAGGAGGGATGTTATTTTCTCTTCATGGCTGCTGCATGCATGTCAGGCAGTGTCTGGTTAATGTTCAGAGGTACATGGTGACTGTATATATAAGACTCATTATCCTCTGGCAGAGAAACAAGTCTGAATCAGACCCAGATTTGACATTCACTTGCTTAGAGACTCTAATGACTTTAGCACCGTCAAGCCCTCCCCCCCTTTTGAGAATTGTGCCCTCATGAATTAGTGAGAGGGTGTGTGTAGCCAAGACAAGTACTTGCATTTGAACTGCTGATTTTTCTTTGAAAATCACAGAGATGGAAGCAGAAATTCCTTTTATGGAATATGGAAATGATGTGTTTCTGGTAGGAATATGGCTGTTTTGGTGCCTTCTGTGGCATTTGACAGTCTTTGAGAGGGATGCTGAACATTGTTCTC
The DNA here is from genome assembly GCA_008086565.1 of Thalassoma bifasciatum. Lineage (NCBI taxonomy): Eukaryota > Metazoa > Chordata > Actinopteri > Labriformes > Labridae > Thalassoma > Thalassoma bifasciatum. Next base: position 384,004 of record RPOG01000133.1, read on the forward strand.
TCCCTGCAACAATCCCAGGCGTTAACTGATGCACTGTGCAGGCTCATGACCTAGAATTGGGTGAGCAAGGAGCCTGAAACTGTTAAATTCTCCAAGGTGCCAGTGACCTTGATTTTGCAATCCTGCTATCTCTTCGTGTAAATGCTGCGGGAGTCTGTATTCTGCGGCTGACAACTCCCGCACAGGTTACGAGGGGATGTTTTATACATTGGAAGACACATGAGACAGTGCTCAAGGCTCACAAGCTCGTAATAGAAAAGTATGACGGCAGACGGCGCCGATACAAAAATGAAGAAAGGTGTCTGTGTCAAGGTGGTGTCGGGGCAGGGGAACAGATTGACAGACGGAATAATCCATACGAGGAGGAGCAGGAGGGAGTGGATGACATTATGAAGCCCGAGGCCAACCAGACACACATTTGCAAATGTCTCCCACCGCCATCCCACCACCCACCCCACATCCATCACCCAGGGAGGGCCTGGTGGATTATGGGTGAGCACTGGACCGAGATGATTCCCTTCAATAGTCGCCATTCAAGCTGGTTTGTCACCTCCCAATAGCACCCATGGGAACGACGGACATGGGTGAGACGTAGAAATGAGAGCCCCCCACTCAGTCACCTTGTAACCTCTTTACCCGAGTATTGTGTGGGTGACCCACAATGCCCTGCAATCGACGATGTCAGAGTGCTCCCAGTGTTCCAGTTGTTCTCTCATTTAGTCCACCAACTTCATTTCCAATTTCGAGTTCAATTTTCTTTCAATCTTGCTTGCTGCTGCTAATTCACTATTCATTCTGCATTTCCTATTCCATAAATATTTATATCAGAGCAGCCCGTTCCCATACATACACACACACACACACACACACACACACACACACACACACACGTGCGTGATAGCCTCTTTACCTCCAGTGGGGCACGATGCTAAAGTTGTTCGATTCAGTTGAGCTCACACATCCTTGTTTCCTCTAATCACTCTCTCTTCCGATTTCTCTTCTTTATTTCTTGTCCTCACTTTTCTCTGTCTCTCTCTCGCTGCAGGTCAAGACCGCAGTGAGGCGGGGCTTATTAAGCGTTTCCGTGGAGATGGCGTGCGCTACAAGGCCAAGCTGATCGGGATTGATGAGGTGACAGCGGCGCGTGGGGACAAACTGTGCCAGGACTCCATGATGAAGCTGAAGGTGCAAATTTCTGCGTGTCTATCTCTCTCTCTACCACTCTCTCTCTGTATGTGTGTGTGTGTGTGTGTGTGTGTGTGTGTGTGTGTGTGTGTGTGTTCCTGTGGGGACATCATTGGGCCACTTCACTCATCTCAGTCAGATTTGGAGAAAGCATGCCCGGGCATGTCTGTATTGTCTGTTGAATGAGTCATAGGAGCTGTCTTGTCCTGAAGATGAATCACTGATGCTTCTGTAAAGAACTGACCAGACAGGACAAAAAAAGAAAAGTACAATCCATCATCTCTTGCAGAAAAGCTACCATGAACTGTATTTTATATTCTTTTTGTAAAATGGTTGCAGCTTTGTACTCTCCCTCCTCTAATAGGCTGCCATATTTTTGTGTTGTTCAAAGCTCTGCATTTATTCATACAGATTCTCTGACCTCGGAGGCAAACTGGCTCCCTATCCTGAGACTTAAAGCAGAGTGTCACTTTGGAAATGTTCACTTTTTAGCGAACGTCTGCACGAACATCAACACTACCTCCCATCCCCCCAATTTGTCTGCCTCGTACGTCTTCTCATGTCAGTCACAGTTTTCTATTTTTATAACTAAGTCCACGATGTTTCACTTGTAGCACATATGCAAACTGTGATAATGTGACCCAGATAATATTTAAGCCTGTGTTCCTTACAGAAAGCAGCTAGTAAATTAGGTCAAATTAAGCCCTAAAGTAAGTGACAAAGTCGCAAAGAAATCCTGATACTTATAATTGTGGATGACACGGTTTAACAGTTTGTATTTTAAGTACATTGAAGCATACAGTGTACTTGTTATACTTACTTTTTTTGGTCCTTAAGTTCTATTCATGTATTGTATGTGTAATTAATATGAACACAACAATGTTGTACCTCTACAATTTGAAGCTTCAAATAATACTCAGAGTATAGGACCAGGCAAACAAAAGGAAGGGCTTGAGCCAACAGGTTGATACCAAAGGTACCAAACATCACATCCTTCAGCACCTTCACTGGCTCCTCATTCAGTACCCAATCCACATCTAGATTCTCCCCATCAAATTCTCAATAACTTTATACCTCTCATACCTGGCTAACTGTGTCAAATGCCACCCTACATCTCACCACCTCCAACCATCATTTGCCAACCTCCTCAGCCACATCACCTAGCATTCAAGTATCGTACCTCAGGGGACAGAGCTTTTGCCATTGCAGCCCAAACTTTCTTGAACATGCTTCTCCTAAACATCTGTATTTCTGACTCACTTCACTCATGAAAAAAACATCAACCCAAACCCATCTATGTAAAAAAAAAAAAAAATCCCCAACATGTTGCTTTAACTCCTTAACCTGTCTTGCACAGTATGTTAAGCTATTTGGAGTACTGCGAAAGCACTTAGAAGTCTTATCAATTAATGTTTCACAATAACCACAAGCTCCTTTGGCACAAAGAAGTCATGAGCACTCTATGGTTGGATACAAGATCACTGGGGAACCACATGTTCCAGCAGGAATTGTAATGTATTGATACTCCCCAAACTTCAGCAGCTTCATTCCACACCTCCTTTCTGCTGGTGTCCTCCTTGTACATAGGACGTGTGTCATTTAGGATCCTATGAAGTTTTCCACCTCCGAAATAAACTTTTCCTCATCTATGGTGTTGGATTTATTTTGGGTCTCTCTGATCTGCTGATGACTTCTGGCCCTGTGTCACTGAAAGAGACACAGTTTTGATTTACAAGGATGAGATTTAAGATTGGGGACCAGAACATGGTGCTTCAATTTAAATGACAGGGTACTCTGTTCGTTTTCTGTTTGGTACGATCTGCTCTGCATTGATTGACTTGCGTGGAAGCAAAGTGCACAGCGTAGTGTGTGGCACTTACAATCTACACTGTATATGTATATGTGAATTGGAGGTTAGGTGTAACACATCTTTGGCAAACTTTTTATAACAGCCCTTTAGAAGCTTGGTTGAATAGCGTAGAAATTTGAGAACATTTCTATTTACACTGAAGTTGTCGTCAATGTCTTTTCACATATTATTTTCACAAGCCTTAAAATCAGAGTTAGCCACCGGTAAGGTGCTGTATATGCTGTAATATTCTTTTGGTAGGTGACTTGCAGCAAGCTTCTTATTTCCTGCCAGCAGTTTTCATTTCCTGCAGAATTTATCAGCTGCATGAAGCACTCCAGTGTTAACCAAACATGAACTCCATTATATGGTTAAAGCTGACATTTTATGTGTTTTCTGTTGTTGTTGTTTTTTCATTCCAGTTAGTGATCCTTGTATGAGTCCTTAGGTAAGCAAGCAAGTAGGTCAAAATAAGTAATGCAGAAACACTTAAAAACAGAGAGTGTAGAGGCATTATCACCTTCAGTTTTACAATAAGAGCATGGGATGGAAAGAGGGCCGAAATTGGAGGATCAGGGAGTGGGACACAGAAAAAAGAATGTAGCTTGGAGAAAGGATGAATAACGGTTCATGTGTAAGAAACAAGATCTCGTAGATTACCTGAATTTAAGTGAAAGTTAGTGGATGGACAGATGAGCGTGACTCACACTGGAACATGAGCTGCTTCTGTTGAATAAGTCCAAACTAACCTGAGTGACGGATTATGTGGTGAATAACAGTAAAAGCATATACATTTTAAAGAGGGTGTTAAATTCAATGTAAGTTAGACTCACATGTTGGAAAATACGAATACAGTTATAATGTTGCCATGACTAACAGTATCAGAAGTGAGGTTTTTGTTGTTGTTGTTGTTTCAGTTTTACTTGGCTTTTGCACCTTTATTTGCAGAACAAAGGGCAGTGGACAAAGCAAAAAAAAAGAAAAAAACAAAGAGAGAAACCCAAATGCTAGGCTTCGTCCAATCCCTAAGGTATCATTTATTTAAGCTGTATAAAAGAAAATATTAGTCTTCTTTAGATCATTTGTAGTGTTAAGTTGTTAGTTGGTATAATGTATAGGTAGTCTGTGGTTCTGTTGAATAAATTGCTTTCGATAGGGACAAGACCTAAGGCTTCAGTCTGTTAAAAGCTGCATTTTCTTTGGATATTCTGCAAGCAATGTTGTAGGCAAGTCACCAAACCTTGAGTCACAGTTGAGTGTCAGGTCATCAGTTTTCAAGTTTGAGTCAAGTCTGAGTCACCATAGGAAAAAATAAAATCAAGTATGAGTTTATGTGCTTCATTGTTACAAATGCTTCTGTTGATTGTAAGTACTACTGCTTGAGTCAGTACTGTTCTTCATATAAATCTGGACAGAGTGGAACCTTCTACCTGCAACCCACTCGCTATTCAAAATTAACCGTCCAAACAATTCGGCCCCTGTGGTTGAATCTTTTATTATGCAAACTGTTTTTTCTCCTACTGTTAAGTTATCAACAGTCTCATATATTACAAATCAAAGCAATTGTCTTATTTTATCAAAAATTGTCTCAGTAAACTTAATATTAGGTGTGCTCATGTTATGTCTTGTCTTATTTCAATGTCAGTGTCTTATTTCAAGAAATTAAAAGACAAACATCTGAATCTCTTGATCTCTTGTGTAAAAAGGGATTTGCCAATGAAATGAGAAAAATAACTTAACAAGTCTCTCGAAATAATACTAATTAAGTCTAAGTACAAGAAACTTGACAAGTTAATTATTCTTATCCTATTTTTTCTTTGAATATTAATAAAATAAAAATTCTGGACTAACCAGTTGAAGGTGGCTCATATTAAATCTTGTGATGATAATTTTCACTGATGATAAGACATATACACTTAGTTTTTCAGTATAAAGCATATAACTTCTTTTCTGGGTTCACCCTGGACAGATGTCTGTTAAGGTTTAGGTTTCTGTCCCCTCCTTGGTGGTTCAGTTACATTTAAAACAAGTTGCACTTATCTGGTCTGTATTCAGCAGAAATATGCATAATTCTGTAGGAGCTGTTGCTGAACAAAATGGCACATGACAGCTCTTGCGCTTCACTAGGTATATTATTAGACCTCTTAATGAAAAACTGACAACACATTACAACAGTCTCATAGCATAAAGTCCAAGTCTTCTTTTCCTGTAGCTTAGTTGAGCCCCAGGCTTCCTGAAGCAAGCAATGTTTCCTGGACTAATTGGGCAGCATCTCTGGGCCATGTATCCAGGTGTTAATGTAACGTTACATAAAGAAATACAAAGCTGAAATTATCCACTGTCTTATTATGAATGTCTGTGTAATAATTTGACAATTATGTTCAGCCTGTAGCGATCAGTCAATTACCCACCAGAGTTACATAACACTCAGAGAGATGCTTCTTCTAAAGTTTATTCTGTTTCCTCTCAAAAGCCAGCAGTGCTTACTGGCTCCAAAGTATAAAGCAGGAAATATTTATCACTCTCTTTGTTGGGAAAAAGCAGCGCATAAGCATCTTAACAGGAGGTGGCTATGGGATAAATCCTTCTCCCAAATAGGACGTACTGTATATGCACGGCTTTTTTTTAAGCGTCTTCCCGCAGACTTTTCTTGAGCTTAAATGTGTGGGAAGCCCAGCAAAGAGAGCAGAATAGCCAGAAGGCAAAGCCTTTCATCACCCTCATCCAGCCGGTGATATGTCCAATAAAACAACTTTCCATTGCTTGGATCTGACATTTCTGCCATGCCCTCCATATGACACCAGTAGTCACCAGCCACCAGCCAGTTAAAGTCAATGGTGCAGTCGATATCAACCTGCTATTATCTGAACAGGGAAAAGAGGAGGGGACGGGGTCTCTATTGAGCTGCCTCTTGCTGCCTTGAGGACTAATCCACCAAATGGAGAAGCCGATGGCTGATTGACAACGCTCATCGACTCTCCCGCCCGCACGCACGCCCGCCTGCTCCTTTTCTTACTCACTTCATCTCATCTTTATCCCTGTTGCTTGTTCTCTTATCCTCCTCCTCCTCTCCTCATATAAATGAAGGTTTATGTGTGTAAAGATGGATGGATATGATTTCTCTCACCTCTCCCCACAGAAGCAGATCTTGATCGTGATTAATAGCCTGGGTTTCAAATATTAGCCAAGCTTTAAAAGAATAAATTGTAGCTGATGTTCACTTGTCAGCGTTACTGAGTCTGCAGCTTTGTAAGATGTTTCTTCACAGCAGGCAGGTCTTTCTTCTCCTCTTGTCTCCTCTCCTTTTTCTCTTTTCTTCTCTCGTAGTCTTTGTTCTGTGAAAGACATGTCAAGCACACAGGTCACATCAAACGAATCACGGTGAAAATGTTAATTGTTTCTTTATTAGAGTCGGGGGTTTAACAAAAAAAAAAAAGAAAAGGAGCCGCTGAGGACCATGGGAAAAATCGCACATCAAAGGTTGGAATTGGCTGTTCAGTCAGCACTATGTGAAGTTGTTGGAGCGAGCCGGTCGGTCAGCAACGCGATCCATTCTGTCAGCAAATCTCACCTTATTGTTGTTAGCTCGCACTCGTGTATGTCATGTTGAAGTGAGGGAGACCTACTTTAAGAAAAGAGAGAGAAAAAAAGAAGAAAGGTGCTTGAGGGAAAAAAGGCTGCAATCATAATAAAGTGCGAATTCCTCTGAGAGTAAAGCTTGAAGAAAAGGCACATGAAAGAACATTCTGTCCTATCACACCTTATGTAACTCCTGTCACCCCCATCCCCTCTATCCCCCATATCTCCCACTGTCACACTCACCTGAGTCTGGAGAGAGAAAGGCTTGCTGTCTTTTCACGCCGTCCTCCAATCCTTTCATCTCCTCATGCAGTTGCCTTTAATCTCTTGCAGGGGATGGCGTCCTCGGCACGTTCCAAAGGAGAGCACAAGCAGAGAGTCTTCTTGACGGTCTCCTTCGGCGGGATCAAGATTTACTGTGAAAGATCAGGGGTGAGTAGCATGTCAGGCGAGTTGGCCCTCGTGGCGGAGCTGCGCTGTTAGGACCTCTGCCAGCTGCTGCACTATGAACCTACAGTATAGGACATCCAGAGGGCAGACGCTTGCACGGTTCACTTCACAACGCCTGCCAGGGCCGCCATCTTGAATGCCCGGCTGGCACGGCTGACATATGAGTACAACTGCAATACCTGCACAGTAGACAGATGATTCACAAGGTTATGCTGCTTTTTCTTTGCTGCTTTTGCAAGGAGCCAAACTATCCTCCATGTATAGATGCAAAATCAGTCACACCAGGCTTTCTATGAAGCATTTACCCTTTGGCTGATAGAAATTGAACTTGACAGCATTAAATAAGAGATCCTACATTCGATATTTGACCCTGTTTAAACTGATTTTAACACACCCTAGCAGGATTAAGGGGTTTGCTGGAGGACCCACTTAAGATCACTCCGGCCCTGTCTGCCTGCTAATGATAGCACAGTGAGCAATGTTATGGTGATGTTATGAGACGGGCTGTTTCCTGCCTCCGTCCTGGCTTCCATCCCCCTTGGCGAACTCTGAGGCCTGCTGTTCCATTACAGGATGATCGAGGCGGCTCCACTCCCTCCCCGTCCTGGGGCGCAGTGTTGGCTGGATAGGCCCGCTCTGCTCATCAGCGCTAACCGATAATTAGCACTCAGTTCCACCCCTTAATGATCATTGCTGCTAATGCTAATTACACCACGGCTCCACCTCAGCTGTCATTAGTGCTAAACTGATAATTACGCAACAGCATTTGGTCCCATGGCTGCCGACCCCCACCCCTAACCCCCCCGACCATCTATTTCCAAAAGAGAAAAAAAGAAACTCATCTTTGATCATATCTCTGTCGACTATGTCTGCTTGTGATGGTGGCGTGTCTTCAGGCTGTGATGTGAAAGAACATTAAGCCTCCCGCCACCACCAACCAGCTCACCAGCTTTTGACAAGCTCATTTGTTGTTTTGGAAATCATGCTCCTAATGCTCTTCATTTTATTTACTGATTACCGGCAGTAAATAACACTCCACACTTAATATCCCTGCTGAGTTATTATGGTGGGAGCGGGGATCACTCCAGCTCAGGCAGCAGCGTCAGCCAGCATTTAGATGGAAATACTTTATGTAAAGCTGACATGATTCTCCGCTGAATTGAGTCGACGTGTCATATTAGTTTTGTATTTTACATTAATCTGAGGTGTTACCAGCCACATTCCCTACTGAATATCTGCTAATATTCAAATAAAAGCTCCTCCCCAGTGACTTAGCTTATCTGTGCTAATAGTGGAGCCGCAGGTGGGCATGTGTCTGAGTGACAGCTGGATTACTCTATATGTGTGTGTGCATATAGACACTTGGTTAGCCTTTTCTGCTTCAGAATGGGCGTTAAAACCGTCCTCCATCAGCAAATACATCACACAAAATTTTTAAAGGAGATTATCTTGCCTGCTAATTTGGGAGTTTTCAATCGCTCAGATCAGAGCCGTCAAAATCCTGCTGATATCAAAGCTAGACATAAATAAGTAATCATAAAACAAGATGTCTGCCATTCAGTCTGATGCAACAAAACACTGCAGACACCCTGCCACAAGATTATATTTGTGATGTTTTTTCGTTGTCTTCTCTTTTTGAAAGCATCCATATATTATGGAGACCTGCACAGGCTGAATCTCTCCTCCCTCTGTCAGACACAGTTTGGCTTTCTCTGTGTTGGTTGGCTGCTTTTGGCTCAACATTATGCAAAGATGTTTAAAGTAGCTTTGACCTACTTTTGCTGCCAACACAGTGTACAGTTCTTGTACTTGTAAAACATTATGAAACCACATCATGTTTTACATTTCCTGTCTTCATAAGGAAGAGGATGTTCAGCGGTTTTTGGTGTTTTTACATTTTGAATGGTCTGAATTATCTGTTAATGATTGAAAACTCCCATCTCTCTGCCTCACAGGTGCTCCTACATCACCACTCGGTGCATGAGATCAGCTACATTGCCAAGGACACCAGAGATCACAGAGCCTTCGGTTATGTCTGTGGGAAGGAGGGCCACCACAGGTTTGTGGCCATCAAGACGGCACAGTCGGTGAGTACTTTTCCATTTTGCTGAAGCTGTTGAAGTCAAGTCGCAGGTCCTCTGTGGCTTTTGATTTGAACATTATTCAAAGCTGCATTAATGTGATGAAGCCTGAGACCAAGTCAATTTCATTGCAAAGACCTTAGAATGAAATATTCAAGCTATGTGAATATGTTAGGCCTGGCACTGCCCTGTGAATCATTTACTACTAGATTAAATTAAATATACTTTTGGTAAAATCTCTAGGTATAAATATATTTCATATGTCTTTGAACTGCTGCATGAAACTGCAGCCCAGGCTCATCTTAAGACTTTGTTGAAACCTACAATGCATGAAACCGTGAAGCCTATCATACATACTGCCTGGCCCAAAAAAAAAAAAAAGGGCAGCCACCCTATTATTCTGTGGGATGACCTTCAGCTGTGATTACAGCACACACTCACTGCTGCATTGTTTCAATAAGTTTCTGTAATGTCACCGGATTTTATTTCCATCCAGTGTTACATTAATTTTTAACCAATATCTTGTGTTAATGATGGGAGAGTCTGACCACTTCACAAAGTCTTCTCCAGCACATCCCAAAGATTCTCAATGAGGTTCAAGTCTGGGCTCTGTGGTGGCCAATCCATGTGTGAAAAAGATGTCTCATGCTCCCTGAACCAGTCTTGTGCTCAATGAATCCTGGCATTGTCATCTTGGAAAATGCCAGTGCCATTAGGGAAGAAAACATCCATTGATGGTATAACCTGGTCACTTGGTATATTCAGGTAGTCAGCTGACCTCGTTCTTTCCACACATAATGTTGCTGAACCTAGACCTGAGCTACTGCAGCAACCCCCAGATCATAGCACTGCCCCCATAGGCTTGTACAGTAGGCACAAGATGGGTGCATCTTCATAGGGTTTTCGACCACATTTCTTCCTGCAAGACAGTGGTTCCCCACCATCCTTCCAGTTTCTAATATCACGCTGGACAGTTCTTAACCTAATTTTAGTAGTTTCTGCAATCTCCTTAGATGATTTACTGCTCGATGCAGGCCAATGATTTGACCCTTCTTAAACAGACTAACATCTTTTCCACTACCACAGGATGTGTCTTTTGCCATGGTTGTTTCAAAAGAGGAAGTTACTCATTGCACCAGCTGGGGTTAAATTACTTGTTGCCAGCTGAAAGATAATCGCCCATGCAGCAATTATCTAGTAGGAGGCTTGCACCAATTTGCTTAGTTGAATCCAGGTGGTGCCTTTTTTTTTTTTTGGCGAGGCAGTGCATTTTCGGTAAATTAAAATGTTAGTGGGAATTTTCAGTTAGATACAACTTATAATAGCTAATCAGACACAAAATTGCTTAACCAACCCTCTGAAAACCTTGCCTATGAGTCTCACTTTCCCCAAACTCTTCTTTGTTATAACACTTAATTATCTCCATCCTCCTTTCCCTTCTCTCCCAGGCTGAGCCTCTCATCATTGACCTGCGTGACCTCTTCACACTCATCTACGACATCAAACAGCGGGAAGAGATGGAGAAGAAGGCTCAGAAGGACAAACAGTGCGAGCAGGCAGTCTACCAGGTAGGAAAGTCTGAACACATTTCTGCTTTTTGCCCCTCTCGGCTTCATTTCCCATTACGAGGCGAGATCACACATTATTACGCAGCCAGCATCTCATTCACACAGCAGGGGTTTTTACACTTTCAAGCCTCCTCTGAAGTGCATTGAAAACTGTTTGCATGCCCCACCAGTTCCTAAGATAAAAATCTAGATGTAATGAAAATGCAACAGGTTTGGACACACTTTCATTGTTAGAGTAATGAGTGTGTGACAGAAAATGTTTTTGTATGTGTTTCAGTTATTAATCAAATCACTGCCTCACTAAAACACAAAACAGGTGTAAGTCTAAGATAGTTTTGCAGCAAGAAAAGAGCAATACCAAAACTTGTGAAACAGTTTTAGGACGAAGGATGAAAGAGTTATGGAGAAGAAAGATTTCTTTGTGGTTAGTTGAAATTAAAATACAATTTTAAGAATTAAGTCAAAATTTTCCCGACATCAGCACATACCTCCACATCTTTACAGCCCGTCATTCCACATGGTTGAAGTTTAAACTTACAAGAGATGCTAGCTTACCTGATATTGCTCCATCAATCACCAACATATCAAACATTAGTTACCTTTATTAAGCCGCCATTTCTGGCTTTTCTGAAGCTCAAAAGTTGGTACATTTTTGGTTTCTTAGCTTCAAGCCAAGATAGCCTCACCTCAGTTTGCTAATGAAAACTGTGTGCAGTGGCTCACATCACCAAAGGAAGGAGACCTGGGTGCTGACATGTGACATACTGTGACTGTTTGTAATTTCATGTTTGAATATCACAGTAATTATAGCTCACAACCTTAATCTTAATTATTGCATATGTCAATAGATAAACCTATAGCTACATGCAAACATCAGGAAATTGTTATGAGTAGAGAGGAAAACTTCAGCCATCTCCTCCTCCCTCTCCCATCACATGGATACTATTAAAAAATGATTAAAGTCTTTTAAGACTCTGTTCTGTTAAAAACAGCCCTGATCAAAGCATTGTGGCTCTTATTGAAGGGACAAGATATGCTAGCAGCTCAGACATTTTGGGTCTGACCCCAAAACATTTTTATTCAGAAGTTTTCCTTTATTTTCTTCACTTTTTGACTTGCATAACTCCATGCTTTTGACTTGATGCTTTTGCAGCTTCCTGGCATTTTGACTTTATGTGAAAAGATTCAGCTTTTTCTCATTATTTGATGTTGTTTATGAAAATGTATTTTCAATTTGTTCTTTACTATTTGATTTTGCTTTTTACATTTTGACTCTATTCTTTGAGCACATAATGAAATTAAACCTTTGAATGCTCGCTACAGTACCCCGAGCAAAACCAGTTGAAATACCAATACCATTATTTGCATTAGTGCCAATTTATACAAATGACAGTATCACAAACCAGTGCTTCTGATGACTGGAGAGCACAGCCATACTTACAATGTTCCTACAGATATCAGTATGACTTTGACTTATGATACTAATAATGATCTAATGCCAGATTCTTTACCAACACCAGTATCCCTTCTAAAGTAACACAATTCTTAGGTAAAAACACAGTTTTGGATTTTGGCATCTGACCTCAAAATTTATTTGCCTGTCACGTCAGCATTTAATAATAACAGCTACTTGCTATCATAGAATGTAGAGTTGGTGAGAGCTTGTAGACTATCACCCCGTACTGTTTTTGGATGTATTTTGATTCTGCTGGTGTTGATCCGTCACTGTGTATAAGAATACTCAGTATGTAGCTGAGCGAGGAGTTGAGCGTTGATGTTTTTCATGTTTAACACTTTTCCTCTAATTCTATGCTATATCTTCCTGCTGTGTTTTGCTCATGAAAACAAATTGTGTCATCTGCCCTCTGTCTGACCCCTGCACAGACCATCCTGGAGGACGAAGTGGACGATCCAGTGTACCAGGTAGGTCTGCAGGCACACAGAGCAGAAAACCAAACACTGCTGACCTTGATGCTTTTTCAGCTTCACTGGTGCTGTTTTCACTCCTAAAGCCTGGAATTCACAAAAACAAAAAGCTTAATCCTTAATTCAGATATCTACTTCAGTCACTTATCTGCTTGAATTAATGAATCATGATATTCCACCATCCCAGTAATACAAAGTAAACCATCCTAGTGGACAGTTTTGTTCAACCATTCAACTCCCATTTGCCAGTGCGGTGTTGTAAACCATATTTTTAAGTTGATCTGTGTCAGTGTTCTGATTTCTTCCAAAGACACGCTCCCTACCCCACCTGACTGGTTGTTACCCCCTGTTTTTGCCCTGTGTCTTTATTTGGCTGAACATGATTTTTCTTTTTCTCTGTGTTTGCTCACTGAATACAGACAACACTAACTCTTACTCTGAATGCTATGTTCAGTGGTACGTCCAGCCACCTCCCAGATCACCTCTGTTCTTTGCTCTTGAAGTGTGTTTTTGCATACAATCATTCCATTTGCAGCCTTTGATTATGTTGATGTTGGTTGACAAAACTCCAGTCTGTGGCCATAATCTTTCAGCAGTACTTTGGCATTTTTGGAAATACAGACATGTTTTTTTTTTCCATACAGTAAAGATGTATCAGACAGTTAACCTAGCTTAGCATTCAGAGTAGCATTATGTGAAAACAGCAACTCTGGTCCAAAAAGTTAACTGATTAATATCTTTTTTCTTTGTTTAAAGCTAGCTGTAGGTTATTTCTAGAGCATTTTGTCGGCGTAAGTCTTAATTTTTAAATCAACAAACAAATATGTTAATACAGCTTGTAACCACCTAAACTATCCATGATTTAAAGAGACAATCTGCATTAAAACCTGAAACTGTATCACTCCTCTGAAAGAGTAGAGTGAAAGGAACATTATTCAACCGTCAGTGTTATTTTCTTTGCTTTTCTTAAGTTTTTTTTTCCTTTTATTTTCTTTTCACAATATTTTGTGTTGCCTGCCAATGTTCACAGAGAATACTGTTTAAGTAATTAGGAGCTTCAGTACAATGACCTACTTTGATTCTGCTAATGAGATTTTGAATCAAAACAGTAACTAGGTCATTTTACCCTTTTCATGCTGTTGTTTAGTTTCCTTTCATTGACCCATGATGTTTTACTTTTGTTCAGTTATTCTTGAAAGGTTGGCCTTTGTTTTTTTTTTTGCTCTGATTATGTCATGAAGAGGGTTGTCAACAAATATTCTCCATCAGCGTTGTAATTGATAAAATATACAGTAATGGACTCATGGGCAAACATCACAGTAAAGACAGCAGTGCTATTAGTTTGCTCACTTATCTTATGCTAAGCTAAGCTAAACAGGTCACAGTTACATACTGTCCAAATATGTTGGAGTAAGGTATCAATCTTCTCGGCTCAAAACTGGAAACACATTGAATTATGATATTTCCCAAAATGTCAAACCTACTTTCATTGGGTTCTATGAAGACATTTAATAATGTCAACTGTAAGCCAAGAGACTGACTGATTTGAGGGCTTGAGGATCTCAAGCAGTTTCTCTGACCTGCTGGTTTGAGGTGGAGCACCACAATTCTGTTGTTGATCAAGAGACCTCTAACAAAGACCTCCACGATGCCTTTAACTACTGCCTGACCTATTATACTTGTGCTCTTTCCTCCTCCCACTTCACTCTTTTTTCTTTCTCTCTTCATCACCGCCATTCTTTATCCCATGCCCTATTTTTTTTTACACCCTTTACATCCCTGATCTCATTTCACTCCCCACTCAACGCCATCCTCACTCCTCTGCTCTTTCATTTATTCTCGTCATGTTTTGCTCTCTTGTTGTATCTCTCTGTTTAATATGCCAACCCTCCTCTTTGTCTTTCCATTTCATTATTCTCTGCACCTCTGCACCTCGCCCACTACTTCTGTTCTTTAGTACATAGTGTTTGAGGCTGGACACGAACCCCTCCGTGGCCCCCAGTCAGAGGAGAGCGTTTATCAGGTACAAAGAAAAGCATTGCCCCCTTTCTTTTCTCCCTTTTCATACCTTGTGATAGATAATAATAGTAACAGTACTAACAATCTGACTTTATAGCTCCTTTCTCATAGAGGTTACAAAATGTAGCTTGTTTGTGGTGATAGGATTTTCTGGAGATTTAGAGGAAGATCAAAATAAGGTTTGTTCTGTTTACTGTGGCTGAAGATGAAAAGCTTTTGAGCCAAAAGAGGAGCAGACAAAAAGCAGTTTTAGTGTTTAATTTTAGTAATCCATCAGGTTACAGTCAAAACCTGTGGTTTATGTTGAAAAAAAGCAAAAATATAAGCAGCTACTTCAAAGTATTTAACTTAAGAGGAGCTGGTGTGTCAACAGTGTGGCCAATTAAAATTAAGCAATGTTATTAAAACAATCCTGTTCCAAAACCAACAGCCAAGCGACACATAATTTGATAAATACATTTTTTTCAGCTCTCAAATTTCCATGCACCTGCATGTTTTGCAAGTTTAGAGCTTTTAATATGATGCGGTGCAGCGACTACATATGCCTCTGATACAATGACAGAGTAGAAGTTAAGGCTGATATCAATCAAATTAATTTTAATTGGATTGCATAGAGAACTTTCTCCTCCTCTCTGTGCAGGTTAGCAGTGTAAATGAAAATAACAGACTTGACTGCTACCTATAAAAGTGAAATTGCAGGGGTCGTAACAAAGTGTACCCAACACAAACAATTTTTCAAAAAGAACCATTTAACTTCACAATAATCTTCTGAAATGTAACTTCAAAGATCTTCAGGATATAAAAGGAGCGTCTCTGTGTTCACAGTGATGTCTCTCAAAGTATCTCAAACAACAGCAGAACAATCACAGAGTTCACCCAAAGCTCCTGTCTTATATCCAACATTTTGACCTTTTGGCTTAGACCGTTCTAACGACCAGCTAGGACCCTAGGGACGGCTGGTATGGTTTAATCCTGCCCCCTCCCACCCTTTCTCTTGCCCTGTCCTCCTCCTCCTCCTCTTCTCGTCTCTCTGTATCTTGCGTTCCTCTGAAGATGAAAGATGCAGAGAGAGATTAATCACTTGCCATGCCATTTGATCTCAGAATGAAACAAGATCAATAGACTTGGGGAAACCGTTACAAAAAGTTAACCAGTCGAAAGCATGAAGGAGAGAAAAGCAGTGAGGTTAAAAGTGACAGATAGTTAGAATAAATGTGAGGGAAGTATACAAAGGAGGACAGAGCTGAGGCTTCTTCATATTGTCAGATGAACCAGTTGAGACACGCTGTTGCAGAATAACAATAGGTTTTCTTACTCAGAACCAGCACACAGCTTCCTCAATCATTGTTAGTAATCAATATTGATTTAAGTAGAATTGATTCAACAAAACAGACGTAGAATTTGCATCATCCAATTGCTCTGGAACGTAGTAATAAATAAAAATGGGCTAAAATGATGCAGTAAGCTTTTTTTTGTCATTAGACATGTTTGAGTTCTTATCAGCTCCTGTTTTTGTTCTTTTCTTTACGTTTGAACGACCTCCAATCCAACACAGGTCCCAACCAGTCAGCAGAAGGAAGGGATCTATGATGTTCCAAAACGCCATTTCATGACTGTAGGTGTTTTATTTTTTATTATTTGTATATTTATTCTTCACCTTACAAACCTCTCTTCAGAGATCCTCTTGCAGGAAGTGTCTTAAGCCCCCTTTGACAATGTTTGATTGTCATTAATATTTTTAGTCTTGAATTAAAGCCCATAGGCTCTAAAACATTCTTCAACCATGGGAAAGTCAGACAGGGGTCTGTGTCTGCATCCGCCTTTTGCAACGACTGTGACGATTAAGCAAGGCTACATTTGGCCTGCCTGGAGAGATAAGACTAATTGATCGGTCGACCAAAGTCAGATTTGTCAGCAATTTCACAGAACATTAAAGAGGCAGGCTTCGTATCCAAAATCCAATCCTGTGCATAATCTGATGCATGTCGGGACCAGATGGCCCAGACAAACCCAGTCTGAATGGAATCTGTTTGCAGTGGACTGACTTTATGAGAAGGGTGGCTGTTGCGTCTTCCTCGGAGGATGAGGATGAGAGGTTTGTAGGTTGGGTGGGTGTTGGGATGAGCTGCATGCAGTATAGTAACAGCTTCAAACAGGCAAGGCCACCAAACATTACGAGCAAAACATATACAGTATGTGAAGAAATTCTGCATATTTCTCACATCCATGACTGAAAACTCAAGGTGGGGATCTCAAAAGCTGTAATTACATTGGTCAGCTGTTCTCAGGTTTGACCCATAAATTTAATTTCATTGCCTCTCAATTGATCCGCATTGTAAAAAAATAATCTGGCAGATAAATTTGGGATAGTATTATGTGTTATGAGCTATTAGCTCATTGGTTTTATCACACAGCAGCCAATTTTTTTCTAACATTGGCTGAGAATTGACTTTGTTGTTGACAAAACATTATCTAGCTAGTAGTTCACCAGCAACGGTTTCACACCTTCCTACCAAATTATATAATATTACTCATAACTAATGTAATCCAAGTTAAATTTGTGAATTAAGCAGTCGATGATGATAGTTTTCAAGCATCTCTCTTGTTAACATTACCCTTACCTAACTATCATTTACACTAGCAAGGATTGTGCACCCTTCTTAACGTTGTTAAGTGTTGGCTAGGTTGTAAGTGAACTTTACTATACAATTAAGTTAGCTTTGAGCCATACCTCTTGTCATTTGCCATAGCTAGCACTCAAGCAAGGAGTGTTTCTCATCTTATGGCCCGACTTTATCGAAGAATTGTGTTGGCTGTTGAGTGCTAAATTTAGCTTCTACATTGTCTTTCCTATATTTTTGTAGCTTAAAATTTAGTCATTATGAATATGGTGAAACTTGAACATTATGAATTGCTCACATTAATACAATACAGTGAAATGAAGTACAATCTTAACAGCACCTGCATAAGGCCAACTAAGAGCATTTGAGCTTCCTGACCTGAGTGTGATGTCAGAGAAAATGACTATCATTTATGACATATGATAAATCTCATTCTAAAATTAAAAAAGCATTTTGATGAGCATCTCATCCTGGTAGACTCTATTACTTCTTCATCCCCATGCAGTTACCTCAATTCAACATCTTAAAGCACAATCAAAAATAATCTTCAAGCCTATTTTTCCCAACACTCAGCCAAAGAGAATTTCCATGCAACTTTTGAAAGCAGCTCTGGATCTCCTCTGCTCTTCTCTGTTGGTGTGCTTGTTGTTCAGCATATCAAACAGATAAAAAACTGTCCTGCCCCCCCCCCACCCCCCCTTTTCGCTATCTCACTCAAACAGCCCATGCTGGTATAAGTAGCAGCGCTTCCATATCTCTAAGTGTTACTGCTTGTCTGTTCATTCAGTTGGAGCTTTTTTTGAGAGCTTCAAGCTCCCCTGATGTGTGTCAGTGCCTGCAGGGAGAGACTTCACTGTACAATGTTTACCTTTTTCCAAATTCTGACTCATTCTGTGGCCCTCAGTGGTACCAAAGTGCCGTGCAAACTGTGCAATGTGGTATGTCCCAGCTCATTCAAGGAGGACATAAACACCCTGTTAGTAGCAACACAGATTGCTGCAAATCCTCCCCTTTTCTTTCTTTTGTTTGAATATGTTTGTATCTGTTTATTTAAAGCATGCAGTCCTGTGTGTCTCTGTGTGTTTCTGTGCTTATACTGTGATTCATTGTCTGCTTGTGCATGGCCCCAGAGACATTTCATGCAACTTTGCCATCCCATAGTCTCTTTTAAGTAGTGCTAGGGGGGAACAGAGGGGATGAGTTCAGGGGTCATGTCTGCCTATAGAGTGAGGTGGCCTCATTGTCTTGGTTGGGTGGTTTCAGGAGCTTATTCTTTTATCCATTTTAGGAAATAAACATATCCTCTCTGTGTGTGTGTCCACTCAGAGGCCAGAATCAGCATGATAAAGAAGGCACAGGCTCTCATGAGGCCCCCCTCTTGATTGGCAGACATAAGAATATCTAATCAGAGGCTGTTTTATAGAACTGAATAGCCTTTTACCCACTCAATTATAGCGAGCCATGAAAGATTCATTTTAGATCCATTTTCTGATAATGAAAACGAGGGGATACTTGTTTCTTGCCATCCGCAGCACAAACCGCCTTTGTGAATAGATTTCACTCCCCACACCTACCCCACCCATGCAACCACCATATCCTATCTGCAGATAAATTAAAAGGTTTCATGATGGTGCAGATCTCACTGTGGTGATGTAACACTGGACTTTGTGTCTTTCCTTTTCCTCTCCTGCGCTGTGCCTCACAGAATATCAACCACTTTGATCTTTTTGGTGACATGTCCACTCCCCCCTCGGTAAGTACTATTACCTCTTTTTAATATTTGATATCACTTTTTGAGCACTGCACAGAGAAGTTACATCCATATTTCATCACCACGTTTCATCTGTAGTGTTAAATCATTTCATTAGGATCCAAATTACCTGAATTTTCTGACTGAAATTCCGATTAAAGATAAATGTGCAGCTGTGACTTTTAGCTGACTTTGATAGCGGTGACATCTGTGTTTGTGTGTCTCCCAGATGCCCCCATCACCTGCCAACACACTGGACCCCAGCAGGAGCAGCCGCCAGCAGCAACACACTCCTGCTGAGATGTACGCCCCCTTCAGCCCCACTTCCGTGCCGTCAGGTAGCTACCCAGCCGACTCGCTGCATATTTTTCAAAATACAACACATAAAAGAGAATAAAGTGCTGCCGGGGATGTTTTACTTTGATGTTTAGTTTGTGAAGAGCCATGCACAGATTTGTGCAGGATGTTGATTTATCTCAGTATTTTGAGGACCACACACCATAGGAAGCATCGTATTTATGCAGTTACCCACAGAGACACTGCATAGTGTTGTGTCTTAATTGACCATGCTGAGAGTTTTGAATACTTCAGGGTAACCAGTGACATTGTAGAACAGACAAGGAGCATCCATCATCCCCTTCAAAGTTTCCCTGTCATAAATAACAGCTTAATGAGGCTGTTTTCCAAGATATCACTCTTCAGATGGAACATCATAAACAGTCTTTGCTTGCAAATCATCACAAGACAACAGTCACATGAATGAATGACAAAATGTGACATTTTTGTGCATTTTGTGGTCCCTGAAAACGGGCCCATGATTGACACTTTGTGCAGCAGTATCAGAAAAGTGAATGAACTTACAGTTCAGACTATAGGCTTATTTCAAAAATACTCTCTGTAGTTATTTTGTTTGGTCTGCTGAGAAAAACTTCATTTCACATCTAGTTCCATTCGAGTAAAGCTCTTTGCAATTGCTGAAGTAAATCTTAGTAATGTCACTTTTTGGCTCTGCCTGTTTTTTTTTTATCTGAGTAAAATCAGGTAAAGTCTTTTAAGATACCAGTCACAGTCGTTCTTTCTGAAGAGGTGAACAAGCTTGATTCACACTGGCAACATAATCTCCCATACCTCTTTTCTTTTCACTGTGAAAGCTTTAGAAAGCTGTCTTTAAATGTGCCATTTTAGCATTAAAAAGCTCTCTTTGTTAACAAAAGTGCGAGACGGCAGTGTTTCACAGAGTAGTTCCAAATTTGTTGAACTGAACTTGTAGACAAAATGTATTTTGTGCTTAAATGCTTCATTTCCCCTTCTTACCTGAATGTACTCTTCTTGTTCCTTGTGTTTCCGTCCC
Source organism: Thalassoma bifasciatum (assembly GCA_008086565.1). NCBI lineage: Eukaryota > Metazoa > Chordata > Actinopteri > Labriformes > Labridae > Thalassoma > Thalassoma bifasciatum. The sequence goes on from RPOG01000133.1 coordinate 404,383, forward strand.
AGGTTACATGACAATGGGTCCAGTGCAGGCGGCCCAGTGGGCACAGCAGCCGTTTCCTGGTCAGGCTCAAACTCTGGCATTCCCCGTGCAGGGCCCCCTCCAGGTGGCTCAGGTCCTCCCTGGTGGTCAGCCCGTTATCTGGAGCCAGGCCAACATTTTCCCTGCCACTCAGCAGCAATGGGCGGCCATGGCAGCCTACATGCCAGCCCAGACCGTGGGTGTGGGGGGGCATGCTATACCAGCTGCCATGCTCCAAGGCTTGGTACCCATTACCACCATGTGCCCTCAAGCCTGCGACCTATCGGCCCCTTCTTCTGCCATCACAAGCCCCCAACACACGGCAGACCCTGGTCTGCTACAGAGGCAGCTTAGCCTCGGTGTGGACTCAGACGCAGGCGAGGGCCCGTCTACATCGGGAGCAGGAGCAGGGGTGGGACCTGGTATGGATTCGGCATCAGCGAGCAGGTGCGGGACCCCGGGGCTCATGAGTGTACCGGACACATTGGTCTGCACTCAGCTTCTTCCTCCCTCAGCTGCTGTGACCCAGGAGGAGGAAGGGAGCTGTAGTGACCTCGATCTGTCGCGGATGACTTTGAGCCCAGGTACATCGACGTCACCGTCCACTGAATCTCGTAAGTATTCTTAAACATTGTTCCACTTTAAACATCTCTGTATCACATTGTGTTTTTTCTGTGAAGGACTTTTATCCCCAGGCTCAGCTGACTCATGGGTATTGGTTTTTGTACTCTTAGTGCTGCAGCTCCATTTGTAACTATGCCTCTCTGTTACTGATCCATCTCTTTGGTTTGGACTGGACTATCCTAACCTCTGTTAGGTTTATTGCCTTGACATGCTGAAAAGACAGTCATAGGATCCAAAGAACAATTGCATGTCTTTTGCTAATCTTTAAATTCGAACATTTTTATGATTGGGGTGTATTTTGTCTCATATACTTTTGTATTATTATTTCTACTGTCAGAGCGGTGGTTCACATATTTACGGTAATATAGTCTGAAAACATTTAACCGGAGGGACAATGAATGTATATATTGTACTGTGTTGTAGCATATGGCATTGTAACATATCGCTACAAATTGCATTTTTTATATTTTGTTCTAAAATACTACCATGGAAGTGTTTAATACGGTATGGTATCTTATTACATTGCATTGTGTAGAGTTACAGCTTATTGGATTGCAGATATGATACTGTTTCTGTGGTTTGGTATTTAACTTTTGCATGTAACATCACAATTTCAGTCCACCCTTTCCTGGACATTAAAAGGCAAGGCTAATGTAATCTTTGATCGAATGCTTAAGAAGGTAGTAGTGGATTACAGCCATGCAATGACAGAATTGGCAGTATACTGGGTCCTACACATTTTGTCCCTGGAAACCAGTGGTTGTCATGTTGAAAGGCATGAGTTTCACTACCAATCCACAAATAAATTCACAGCAATTCCAGGGCTTACCTGCGTCAGCAAAAATGATTGGATGAGTAAGCAGGGAATTGAAGTCACCAATCAAAAAGTTAAATATGTGAAAACAAAACATTTGCAAAAACGAGTGAAGTTAAATTTCATGAGTGAATGAACCTTGAAACTGAAGCAGATGACAACTAATGAAAAAGTAAGCAATAACTGCTGAAACATTGAATGTTAGGGAAGATAAGGGCTGCATGAGATGACAACACTGGTCTATATACCAGTTTGCGAGTGCCAAACAAGGTGACTCACTTCATTTGACAGTCTCTGACATTTTTGTCTGGGGTGTTAACTCTGTTAGTTTTATGACACCAAAATACACTTTAAAAATAATCATAGACCTTAATATAAGATATTAAAATTACAGTAATAAAATAATCTTAGAGAACTCAAATCAGCCTCTAGTTGCTACCTTCAATTCCAGCTTCTTTACAGTGCAGTCAGAAGGGTTGAGGACACAAATGCACTTAAGTCAATGCCAATGCATGCCATTCACACACACACAGGGAGTAAGGGACAAGGACAGCATGCGTACAAGGAGAGAGAGGTAGACTAAATGAGAGGATGGGTTTCCTGGAGGACAGGGATCCAAACATCCGGACTGAGACACTGACAGTCAGGAGAGAGAGGGAGGCCCAGGACAGAGGATTGTACAGCCCAGAGCAGCCGGAGTGAAAAGAGGACGAGGAAGGGAGAGGGAGATGGAAGGATAGAGAGAGGAGGGGGGAGAACGTGGATGCTCAAGTGCTTCTGGGACACATACGGGCAGAGGGAACCAGAGAGGTGCAGTCAGTTTCAGAGTGTACAGTGTTCAGGACAAACACAAGTACTATTGAACTCCTGTCTCTGTGATGAAATATACTCATAAAAGACAACAATTTCTTTATGTTGGAGCCTTTCACTGGTTTAAAGCCTTCTCCTCACTTATCTAACTAAGCTGTGAATTGTTCAAAAGACTGTTTTCAGGGCTAAATATCCATTTTAATTCACTTTCTCTCTTCAAATGTTTGTGATCAAATGGAATTCTTTTTTTTTTTCTTTTTTTTGTCAAACTCACAGAGATAATGTATTCCTGTAGAAGAAGAGAATAAAAACAGTGCATACGCTTATCAGGGGGGACACACAATGAGTCATTTGAACTGTTAAATAGTTTTAGTTTGTTATAAAAGTTTGGCAAAAAATACATTTGCTTGACATTATATCCTTTGTGTAAGCCTACTGGAGTACATTCAGTCGGGATTAATTATTTGACATGGGAATATATTGATTTTCTCTTCTCATTTCACAAAATATATCATCATTTCAACACTTCGGTAATAGTATTGAATGCTGAATTGTCCTTCAACCTTTGTTGAAGCCCTGAAGACCATGTAGGTGTCCCTCACTGACAATGATACCAAAACACAAAAAGAAAAAAGTTTAGCTACCGTTATTTTTTGTGTGTTGAATAGATGTACTTGAATTTAGCCTGTAAGAACAGTGTTGGGAATTTTTCCAGGTCTTTTGAGTTTTACTCAAAGCTCCTGTTGTCTTGATTCTGGTGACCCCTGTGGTTTAAATAGTACATCTTATATCTTTATTGAATGTGTCCTGTACAGGTAGTGACACATTACATAGGTGGTTGAAAACTTGGGTGCTTATTCCATTTTGTGATCTGACTGTTTTCTCTGTAATGGATAAGTTGACCCATACACTCCAAAAACTAAAATCTAAACGAGTGTTTGTTTTATTCTTGGTTAAAATTGTCATAATGTACTTGATATGGCCCACATTCATCTGACAAGTCCCCACAAAATGTCTTATTTTAAGATACCTAAAAACAAAAATTTAAACATTGAAATACTAGTAATGCATAAAAAAAGACATAAACACCTACAACAGATTTTGTTTTTTTGCGGTGTAAGTGGATGGCCCAGAAAAAAGTGTTATCATTGAAAGGTCTGAAGTCTTCACAAACACAAAACGGTAGATTTTAGATAGATGAGGCAAATTGTTTTCAGTGTTTAATGTATTGCTTGATAGAGTTAGCCTATGTGATGTGAACAGGGAAGTTTCTCCAGAGGACAAGTGCTCAGTATGAAAGGTCCTGCAACCTTCTGTCTCCTCTTGCCACGTTTTAAGCTTCATGTGATATAATACAGGATACAGAATGTCAGGTTTAAAGGTAAAGAAAGTCAAGGGAATGACATTCAGTAAAGGTCATTGTCTGTATCTGACTCTGCTGCTTCTCAGGGTATGCAATGCACGCTGGTAGCTTGACGCTAAAATACATTCACAGAGCAAATCCCCATCAAACAGTAAACACTCAGCAGCTCAGAAACTCTGTGTTCTCTTGCTCATTTTCATTAATGCTCTTACTTACACTCTGCAGCATCCACCCCCGCTCCTCAGCAGAGCTCATCCTCAGACTGCCCCCCCTCCCAGGCCAGCGACCCCCCTACAGATCACTCCCCTGTAGACCCAGAGGGCAACTCCAGCAACGCCAAGGAGGAACAATCGGTGAGGTTTGCCCCCTTCGAGGTCACACCCAGTCAATAGGACTCATAGATCTGATCTAACATCTGATGCTATAATCTGTTATCGTCATATAGATGATTTGTTCTCAGATGGATCACATGTAATCAGAGGGGTAGGAAATGTCTAGTGATTAACACAGCCAAATGTGAATGATTTTTTACCACTATTTAGAGAAAAATGTCAAAACAATTACACTTAAAAGGCCAAAGATGATTAAGATGTCTGGGTTAAATCATTTATCATAAGGTGTAATTATGTCAGACGATAATTGCTGCAGTTACTTTACTTAACATTTGACTGATACACATTTTACAAGCTTGCATACTTAGGAAGAGTTAATTTTGCAAAAGCACTTCACCTACAGCACCTTCTCTCTCTCTTCTTTCTCTCAGGCCTCTGCTGTTGTAAGGTCAATTTCCCCGATGCCCGTTGAAGCTCCTGATCCCCCACAGGATCAAGTGTGTCCACAGGAAGACAGCTAGAGAACAACAGACACTGAGTGAGTATCCCAGGGTCCCCCATTCGTTGAGCTTTATTAATCTACATTTCGCCTATTTTTCTGAGCTCTTTTCATTCCCTCTCTCATTTTTTCATAACCCTGCCCTGGGATTCTTTATAAGCTTTACATTTTCATTTGTCAGTGAGTCTCCTTGTTCTTTGTGGACGAGCCAGCTGAAAAAGAGCCTTGGTTCAGTTTAGTTTTAGTGATTATGCGTCTCTGCGTCACCCCTGTAAGAGCTGAGAAAAGCACAATGTTGCCACCTGATGGTGAGAGCTGTAACTGTAACTCTCATGCAGCTCCATGTAACAGTCAAATGTTTCTGTTTTGTCTCTCAGGGGATGGAAGCTCTTGAGGCCAGGACAGAAGCTCATGAGACAGAGGCAAAGAAGAACGAGATGAGTGACTGTAATCAGCAGCATCTCTCAAAGCTGGATTACACAGATTTGTTCTGTTTGTTCAACCTTGGATGGATATTTTGGCAGTCCTGTTGCAAGCTGGCTATCCTCGGATCTGCTTTCCTCCGGAGGCCGCATACTGTACTGTTCCCCTCAGCATGACAACCAGAGTTTGGCTTCTTCATCCAATCAGAAAACCTTTTAACCAGGAAGTGACCTTGATCTTTGAAACCTACGGAAGGAAGTGACTGCTGTCTCCTGCAGTGGATTATCTGCGAGGAAACATTGAGCAGCCAAGATGATGCAGGTTATTTTCAGAACCTTTAAAGGAGGTTACGGAGCAGCATCCTAATATATGTGGTTGACCTACAGCTAATCAGCCGCCACCAGCAAAGACTGCACCCAGCAGACGGATTTGCCAAATGTTCTCATAGTGTTGCTCCAACGATTCGTCCATTTTGCATGAACAGACTCAATGTGGATTCAGCGGACTCAGCTGTGAGCAAAAACTGTTCTCTGCAGCTTCCCTCTCGCCCTGAAACAAATCAAAAAAACATGATTTTTTTCTTATTTTATAAGCTGTGAATTCTTTGTTGATGGCGCTGAGTCATTAGAGGTATCCAAATGACTTCGAGGCATCAATGTGGAAACTGAAAATTTGCCAAACATCTATTTTGTAAATAAGAATCCTCCCAGTCCCCCTTACCTGAGCCTCCGTGCCATAAAATAGCTCTCTGCCTCTTTGGATGCCAACTACCTGTGTTTTATCTCAAGCAATGCCCTACCAGCACATCCATTTTTGACGTCTGGATGTTTGTTTTGCTTTTTCTGCCATTTTTTTTTTCTGAAAGTGTCTGTTTCTGTTGGATTTGGTGAGATATGAACTGTGAATCTGTGTTACATGGTCATTCAAAATAAAAGCCTGCTGTACCTGATGTGAAAGAACGGTAAAGGATGATAAATTTACCACTTCGTGAAGATTTCAGACTTCTTTTTCGTAATGGCGAGGCAGACTTTCCTGCGTTATTTTGTTTTTAGATATTCTACATTTCCAGCTGAGTCACATTGTTTACAACTCGCCTCTTAGAATCATATCTCTGTTTGTTTTCTTGAGTAAATAAACAGAATAAACCCATGGTGACGCGCTACGGCTTAGTAACCACAAGCTGACAGACAGTGGAGTGCATTTCTATGCCTTATCAGGTTTATTTCTGTTGTCCAGTCACTGTTTTTCTCGTCGGGTCATTTGTAAACAGTAAACAGGTCATTGTTGTAACAAAGCACTTGGGTGTGTTGTAGGTCTGCTCCACGGTATAGAAATGGTTGAGAAAGAAAAGGCAACGTTATGTAATATGAACAATAGAGATATCACTATTAACTGCTAGGCTTACAATAACAAACGGTAACTGTACCCCTGCTCGTGTAAGAAAAATGAGAAATAGTCCGAAATATTTTGTAAATTTTATTTATGGAATTAAGAAGTGTCATGAAAAGAGAAAAAAGGACTTTTTGTACGTCTATGACTTCCCCATACACTGTATCCATCCACTGTTCAGTCACAAATAAAATATCATGTGATTCCCACTTTCTGCCTGTTTTTTCTGCTGTCTCTAGCCAAATACCATTTCTGTGTAAATATGCTGGTAAATCCAGTGGAACAGCCAACAGAGGTTGCTCTCCTCACACTGAAACTTTAGAAATTTCAAGTGCAGTCAAACTTTGCCATGTGATCATGTGTGTGATACACTAGTCTTAATCTGATCTGTCTTGAAAGGCTTGTTTTATCAAATGACTTCTTGTAAAGGTACACAGGATATTCAGTGTAAATATGGAAGTTCCCTTCATACAGAATTATAATCCAAACATTACAATAGAAGACTATGAATGTGGTGAATTTTAAGCAGAACATGGATGAAGCACTTTGTCTGTGGTGATGTTTTCTATTTCAGGGGTTTTCCATCCATTTGGTTCAAACATCCAGGGGGGGTCATAAAATAAATAACAGAATATTAAGTAAAAAAAAAAAAAAAAAAGTTTCTGCTTATGTTTGCTTTCATTTTTAACTTCTATAGCCTTTTTTTGAGAGATCAATCAACTGACAATCCTGGCACTTGAGTTATTTCATTGAAACCATCTGAGGAAATTAATGGAGAAATCACTTTTGGAGTAAAAGCTAATAACCTACAGAAATCTGCGTTTTGTAAGACGTCGTGAGCCAAAGAAGGTTGAGAAACAGCATTAATCTAAAACAGCACTTTGATTTCATAAACTTGTCATCAACAAATGTGAAGGCTCAGGGGGGAGTGAACTATTGAGATGTTTGATCCTGTCATGGCCTACCAGACACACATTTACAGAAGGTTGCAGGTAATATTGAAAGATGCTGTTTGGGATTTATTGAACATATACTGACACAGCAGATTAATTCAACAACTACACAAACTGCCAGCTCCTGGTATAATAGAACTTGTGCTTTGTGATCAAAAATCTTTGACCCAAATAGAATTATAAATTTGATCTAAATACATGACCACTAGCAATCTATACTTCAATTGTAGACGCACGGCAACTTCCACTATTGATAGTAGATAATAGATAAGTAGATAATAATAGATAATACTCAATAAAAACATTCAAATTGAGGACAAACTCTTCAGTTACGTCCAGGCCAGGCCAAATCTAGGCCAAAATATGGATTCACTTATCACATCTCACTACAGATTCGCCATTCATTTTTTATAATAATGTCCCCTCAATTAACTGCATTTAAACTGTTCAAGTACTGAGCTGTGAACACAGGATAATCAATATCAGTTTTGTGTGTTTTGACTCTTCCCACTGAGTAAAGTCCAGTGAGTCATTGGATTGTGACATTCTGTGGAATCTAAAACCAGTGAAATTAAGCAAAGTTCACAGGTCACAAGTCATGCTTCTATTGATTTGACCACAGAGGCCTGTTAACGGGAATTTACTTCATTCAATGTCCGTATCTTCCCTCCCCTGTCACATGTTATCTAAAGTATGTTTTCTTGCTACAGATTATCAAAGATCAAGGGGTTGCAGTAGTTGTGATTAGGTTTGAAAAGTTGAAATAAATCCAGTCCCCATGGGTTAACAGATTATAAAGTGCTTAACCGTGAACTTGGTCCAGGTCATACCTGTGTTAAATACACATGAGCATAAGACCTATTAACACAACATTTAGTTTCTAGTCCCCGGGGCCTGCTATGCTGTGTATTCAGCTCCACCTCTGAGTCTAAGCAGTGAGTTCATAAGCAGGCTGGTATTGATCTGTGTGTTTACACAGAGAGTTGAATTATGTCCACAACTCAGCCACAGTCAGTCATAACACACAGCCATGCTTTCTATGAAGAAACAGAGGAATGCACTCGGTTTGCAGCGCTGCATACTTTGTGTTACTTTGATCTCAGTGCTTTTAAGGTAGGACTTTTCTTATCCACTACACAAAATGTTTATAGTTTTTCCCTCAGCTATTTGAGTCCAATTTCTATTGGGGTTAATGAATACAACACTTCTACTGCAGCCATCTGGTCCCTGTCATTCTTGTCTTTTGTACCATAAAACTCAAAGCTTTTTTGCATCCAAAGACTTTTTAAAAATGTCTTTTGATGTCATTTTGTTCTGATCTGATTTTATCTGTCTGTCACAGTCAAGTCACAGCAGTGAACAAAGAAGAACCGATCATTCGTGAAGCTCGATCAGCGGGCGACCAGGTTGTAGTTCATCCTGTGGACTGTGTTCTATCAGAGTGGAGCTCATGGTCACGCTGCGACACATGTCAGAAAAAAAGAGTGAGTATAATAATACCTGACAGGTGATGGTGGGCCTGAGGGGACTTCACAGCTACAGTGCATGGTTAGGTTTGGGAGCAGCTTCAAAACCCACATGGGAATTGAATCTAAAAATACCGTACAAAGTGCAGATCTGGGTCATGGTATGCTAGTGGCTGAAAACTGATATCCATGTTGATAAGTAATAGTGAGGAGCAGTAAAAAGGTCTTGTCAAATGAGCATATAAGTCCAATGTGTTCTGGAAAAAGGGCTAACATGCAAAATGTTTAGTTAGATGAATGTTTGATGTTATACATGTTTTTGAAAACCTCTGAATCAACATGTAGACTATCATTATTTTTTGTAAATATGTATTATTTTTAATGCAGAAAATACTTCTTTTTAAAAAAATAAAATAAAAAAAGAGTAAGAATTTAGATGCTATTCATACCATAACCTCTTGAAAATAAGTAAAGATTAAAAAAAAAAAACTTGTGCTGATGATTTTATGAGGGCAACCACACTAGAAAAGGACAAAATGCAACTTCAGCTGCCAAATATGAAACACTTGTCATTGTCAAGAATTACATCTGAGTCAACGGATTTATGGTCAGTTGTGGTTTTTCATTCATAAAAAAACACACACAAACAAAAATAAACTAAAAAGAATTTTCTAGAGTTGCGTTGCCAGAAAGCTAGTCCCATCTCAATTGGCCAAAACTTTTTCAGCATTGCAAAATCAACCCATTTTTTATTTATTTGTTAAGGCTTTTTTTTGTTTGTTTGTTTGTTTGTTTTGTTTTGTTTTGTTTTTCAGTTTTTCATGCTAAGCTAGTTAGCTGGCTAATCCAGCCACTGGAAGGCCACAAACCAGGCTTCTTATACTTATTCCTGTCCCAAGCCAAGGTAAATCCCCCCCCCCCCCCCCCCCTAATTGTGTCAGTAATGGCATCCAACATAAAACTTTAACACATTAAAATGATGTTACCAAACCAAGTAACCCACTGTAATCAACCCATGACAGAAAACCAAGAAAGATGCAGAAAAAGAATGCTAAGCTAGTTAGCTGGCTAATGTTGGTGGACTAAGCACACAAAATTACTTTTTCTAACCTGAGAAATACATGTGATACTATATTTATACTATGATTAGAATAGTTTGCTGCAACCCAAAAATCATGCAATAATTGAATATGTCAAAAAGATATTTTTGTTCAAATGACAGACGTTTTGCCTTTATTTAAAATAAGTTAAGAGATTAATTAAATCAGATGACAAATTAGTTCCAATGGTTGGTTTACACCAAATAAAGATATTTGTTTATGAAGTCCACCGTGATCCTGACTCTGTACTAATTTTAAGACGTCACCTTCTGTGAGTTGTAAAACTGGGAGCACCCGACATAAAGACTCCATTTCTCAAGGAGACGACCGTTCCGAAAGTCGACTACATGAAGTCGCGAGGTAGAGTAGGTGAAATGTTCTTCCCCCCATTAATAACCTTGACATGACAAAGTGAAAACAGCCCTCTAATGGGATTACGGCTGTTATAGTTCCCAGGGGCAGTTTCCGAGCTCTTCCACCACTTTTATTGGGTAGTGGCAAGCCTTCCTCTGTGTTTCACTGACCGTTTATGTGTTTGTCTCCCTCAACCATCCAGTTTCGCTTTGCCAAACTGGAGCAACCATCTCAGTTTGGAGGACAGCCATGCAATTTTCATGGCAGGCAAGAGGAGGCCTGTAATGTTCCAGCCCGCTACACCTGTGACAGTGTACCTGTCTGTGAGGGATTTCTCTGTGCCCAAACAGGTACATCAACATCCATTTCTCTTCATACCTCTTTAATTTATGAGGCTAGGCACTGATAAGATTTTATTGATACCAATTCTTTATCAATTCTCTTATTAACTCATCCCGGGATTTTTTTTGTGTGTGTTTACAGAAGTTACTTTACAGGTTTTCTATGTAAATGACGCTTAATTGAGTTTATAAGTAAATGCATATAGATTTATTTATCTCTAGACATAGATAAATAAAAGTAAGTAAAATTGCATATCAGTTGAATGTATATGTTGTTTTGTTGTATGTTGTTGACTGAGGTAGGCTACCAAGCGATGATTTGAGCTTGCCGTAGTTATGCCCAAGTCAGCGATGAGTCTGCACTTCCTGTTTGGAAAACATTTACCTGTTTGTATTTTGATATTTTTGAGTTTCAAGTATCGTTCACAAAAAGTTGTTGTGATATGTTTCTTTGAACATTATGCAAATGAAATCTCAAGAGTAAAAATAAATGTAACTTCTAGGGGGAGTTTGTTTAAGTCGACATTTTGCCCAAATCAAATCACTTAAACCTTTCGACAGAACTTGGCTGGCTGCTAATTGACACCAGTATTTCTTAGGAAAGCTAATTGAAGCCAGTGTTAGTGTAGTTGTATTTATTAGCACATGTACGCTTTAGCAAAAAGGCCTAAATGTTGAGAAAATATGTCTCTTTTTCGGTAAAGAACTTTAACTAAATGCTGCAGACCGCTCTCCTCTCCTCCAGGTCGCTGTATTCACAGGACTCTGCAGTGCAGTGGCGAGGATGACTGCGGGGACATGTCAGATGAAGCCGGCTGTAAGAAGACTACCAAGCCTTGCAGGCAGAAGACAGAAGAGTATTGGGGAATTGAAAATCTTGCCAAAGGGTGAGTCATCCTTTGGCGAGTCAGACCTTGTGCCTCTTAAATTAATCTCTAAACCGTTAAATGCGGATGTCGTTACACGTTTTTCAGGATTAACATCTTGAACAGTAAGCTGGAGGGAGTGGTGCTTGATAACAGATACTACGCTGGCAGCTGCATGCCACACTTTATCCAGGACGTCCCATTCAGGAAGCCACACAACCTCCAACAGTACACTCTACAGGTGAAACTGCCATGTGCACTATTGTGTATTGACTTAAGGAGGAGATTATCTACACTACTTAATTCTGTTACCTCATAAAATTGGTATGTGAACGCCTACTGATATATTGTAATTTCTTGATGCCATGTTGTTAAATAAATCCAGAGACAAGTAAAAAAAAAATTAGATGGAAAAAATTCATAAAAACAAACTTAATTTATTGATTATAGACAATCAGAAAAACACCCCAAAACTACTAACAAACAGTGGAAAGACACCAGAAAATGTTTTGATTTTTTTTATCAAACTGGAATCTTACTAATAATTTTATGTATTCATATGGCAATAAATAGCACAATGTCAAATAGTCTAACTTAAAATGCAAATAACTGATTCTAGCAAACCTCTCATAGAGCATAGGCATTTTTCGTTGTTATGAGACTTCATTCTAAACCATTACTACCATATTTTTGCTTGTTTAAATCCTTGCATTGTGTCATTTTATCAGCACTTATTTCTTTGTATTCACAGACAAAAGGCTCTTATGACTTTGCCCTGCAGTCCTTTGAGTCCTACTCAGACTACATGGACTATACCATGAAGGAGCGATCAACCAAAGTCAGTGTGTCTATTGGGTTTGCCGTTCCTGGTGTTGCTGAATTCAACTTCAACTATAATGATGCCAAATACGAGAAGTCTGTCAAGAAGATTCGCCGTGCTTCTGGGACGGTGAGATTTTATTCTTAAAGGGGCTGTGAGCAGTTTAAATGTGATCACAAAAAAGTCTCACTTATATATGTATTCCAACCCCTCAGACTAACAGCTTTGTGAGGGCCAAAGCAGAGCTGGAGCTGGCCCAGTACATGTTAAAGTCAGAGGATTTGATGCTTCATACAGATTTTCTGCAGCGGCTGCGCGCTTTGCCTCAGTCCTATGTTTATGGTGAATACAGACAGATCTACAGAGACTATGGCACCCATTACGTGACGGAGGCAGCCCTGGGAGGGGACTATGAGCACACCATCATCCTGAACAAGGAGAAGCTCGCAAAGACAGGTAAAGAAAGTTGGGAACTACTAGTGAACTGGACTCACCTCAGTCAGCTATTCACTCCATCAATCTGGGTTTATGTGACATCAAATCACAATTAAAGACAGTTCATTATGCTTCACTTAAACCAAGTCCTTCACAACAGTTCATTATGCTTCACTTTGATCAAATCTTTCACAACATGGTCAGGAAAAACTTCCTCTAAAGGTATGGTCAGCAGGAATGTTTTGTTACTGTGAGCAAACACAACATCCAAACTGGGCTCCTCCTCTGTGGCTCAGTGCCAGCACTGGCCCAATAGTCCCTATTAATAGTCCCTATAAAGCTAATAGCCATAGCTTAGCGAACACACTCGTCAGCTCAGCAAGCATCTGCAGCATTGTGTTTCTTCATAGAAGAGACTCAAGAGCTGTACGCCTGACATCCTGCAGATAAATGAGGGGTCCTGAAAATATTGCATCATTCTTTCTCCATGTTACAGTCGTTATGGTAGCCAATCAGGATAGCTTCTCCCACTCGCTATCATCAACACACAGAGTCACTTGTGCATAGGACAAGCTGTGATTAGCTGGTCACCATGCCTGCTCTCTGCCCAGAAATGTCCCGAAACAACCACAATATTAACATAATAGGCAGAGGTGGGGGTTGAGGCAGACTTATTTTACCATTGCTACAAATTTAGCCTGTTTTAGAAATGTTAACAATAACTTAAATGATGATAAGTTTGCTACGTCATCATTTTTTTAGCTTTGAGATATTTAACAGGTGAGCACCTTAAAGACAAAAGGGCACAAATTTGAGCAAAAATAAATTTGGTTTCATGTGTCACTGCAACATGGAAAAAGAAAGAGGGAGAAACTGGAGCTTGGATGTGTCAATTCCCCCCAGCAGTCTCATTCTATTCTATTCTAGGTGAAGGATTAGAGGCTTGTCCAAGTCAAGCCTGTCCTGTCAAGTTTTAACTTTGTGAAGCAGAAAAGCTGATACTACAAAGTAGAGTGAAGGTCTGTCTCCTGGACCCAGACTGGATGTATTATCCCAGAGTAGAGCGGCCATATAATTGATGGCACTGTGAGCAATCAAACCAAATTGTTTTTAACTCTCAATGCATTTGATTGTTCTTCAAGACTATTCATTAGAGGACTACAGTCGATGTACTCAGGCAGGCCTCAAGGTTGGAGCCAACATCAAAGGTGTTTATGTATCCGCGGGAGTTAGTGGAGGATACTGTAACGATCTGCTAAATGAGATGGGAGGTAAGACTGCGTATTCATTCAAAGTTTTACTCATGGGAACACAGGAACTGACTCTAAAACTCTGGGGTCACTGTGTCTTCCCACAGCGGATACAGTGAAAGGCAGCATGGTGGAGGACTTTGTTGCAGTTGTGAGGGGCGGAAGCAGTGAATCCATCACTGCCTTAGTGTCCAAAAAACTCCCAACCCCTGAGCTGATGGGTCTGTGGGGTGAGGGCGTGCGATTTAACCCTGACTTCCTTCGAAGAACAGTAAGTTTCTCAGTAAACACATTTGTCCTTCACAGGTCTCATCATTCTTACTGTTTAAGTTGTCATACCGCATAATATGGTTTTATTCTGGTACTTCCATGCTTGTTGTCTCACACCTTGCCCCTCATTCTGCCCATCTTGTCCATTTCAAATTCTCTCCCGAAAAAAAAGAAAAAAAAACTATTTCAGAGGAATTTGACCCATTTAAATAAAAAAATATTTTCAGGAATGGGTCAGGGGTTGTACCCAGATTAGGAGAATTACAGAGGGGCGAAGTACAACCAGGCTGGTCAATAGCGACTTGGAAGGAAATCAGCAAAAGATGCCATCCGTGCCAATTACACAGGCTGCTTTGATCCAGCACGCACAAGATTTCACTGAGCTCTGTGTGAAACAAAGAAATATGAACAATAGAGAGGACCTACTTTTGAACTAAAGACATTTTTTTGTGCATTAGACTAAGCCTCTATATGAGTTGGTGACCTCCAGAGACTTCACTCATCACAATACCCTGAAAAGTAACCTGAAGAGAGCACTGGCAGAGTACCTGACAGAGGCGGATTCATGTCGATGTCCTCCCTGCCACAACAACGGTGTTGCGGTTTTGAGAGGTAACTCATAATTCACTGACCAAAAGCTGATTGCTTTGAATAATCTTTTATAGGCCCTGTTCTTCTGTTCAAATCATTGAGATTAAGTGAAAGCCTTTTTGCATCACTACAGCAATCAATAACAAAAGTTCTGACAATAAGAGAGGTATTTTTGGTTGTTCTGGGCCTCTCATAAGACCAATCAGTCATTTTGTTCAGTACACATGAAACGGTTGAATAGCTAAGTGAGAGAGGACAAAAGTGCACTTTGCCTCTTGTTTTTCCAGATACTTCCTGATTCACAGAGAACCATGACTGGGTGTCAATTTGAAATTTTTTTTGTGTATGAAGGGAGAAGATTGGACATGCTTTTACCTGAGTCTTGCTGGTGTGTACGACAGCATTTAAATACTATTTAGAGGTGTTTTTTTATATATAAGTGGCAAATTTGCCAGTTTGGTTCCCACCAGATTCATACTTTGTAGATGGTTATCGTGCTACGCTTCGCTGCATCATGGACCGACTTAAGAGCCATATCAGGTTCAACTTTTGACTTAGACTCAGCAACAAGATACTGCTGGTTTGAGCCCAGAGTCATCGCATTATTATAAGGACACAACACGCCATACCCATGTTTATGGTCCTGCATCTCTCAAGCACGGTGGCACGTGCATCATCATAACATCCAGGACTTCTTACCATATGAAGTGGCAAATTTGCCAGTAGGTAAGAAAAAAAACAAATCTTTCAGTGGCCTAAATATGCCGTTGTAGGTATATCATGATTTCCCAACTCCTGATTTAGGAAATCGGGAAATTTTTCCAGTCATTGTTTTTATTCCCAGCTTATGACCTGTTACTTTTGATTCACAAATACAGAGAAAGGTAACCTTGATCAAGGTGACAGCAGCAGTAATGATATAAGTGATAAATGAAATGTAAAAATAATATCTTTTTTTTAACAACAACAGGCACTAGGTGTGACTGTGTGTGTCCTCTTGGCTACAGTGGACTTGGTTGTGAGATCACTCAGAGACGAAAAGGTTTGTGTTGAGATCCATGAATTTAACAACACTGCACACAACAAAAACATTGTCTTTACCCACTCCAGAAATTTATTAACAACATAATTTGGCCCTTTTCTGGCAGATATTGCCATTGAAGGAAGCTGGAGCTGCTGGGGCACTTGGTCATCTTGCAGCAGAGGCAGAAAGAGCAGAAGTCGTCAGTGTAACAACCCTGTACCCAGCAATAGAAGCCTGACCTGTCGAGGACTGGAACAAGAGTCCACTGAATGCTTTTAAAAAATCAGTACTGATGTCAGCCTGGAAATAAAGATTAACTGAAGCAAAAAACCTTGGAAATATTTCAGTGTGTGGTACAACTTTATGCTGCCCTGTACCATGAATCATATTGAGTAAAAAAAAGAAATAGGTGTGATCAAGGTTTATAAATAAATCCTATCAATACAGCTGTCAGATTATATCTTTCATATTTACTCCCAAGAGGTGCTGATCTTTATTTCCATACTATAGGGCAAGAAAAGGTATATTTAAGAAATGTCAGACAAAATTTAGCTCTGAAATGGTCAGCTATTAACTTCTTAGAAAGATTCACACAAAGACATTAACAACAACTTTGAGTAATGTCCTCATTTTAATTCTTTTTTTTTTTTTTTTTTTTTGAAATTACACAGACTGCACTTTATCATGTAGTGAGTCTTGATAAAGGTCAATTTTTTTTTTCATTCTCAAGCTAAAAGTGTAAAGGATGCGGATAGCTCAGATTTAACATTTCTGGTCTCAACATCGTTGGTTCTGAGAGGAGGCACCGAGACAGGGAGCTCCGCCCCCATCAGGTGCAGGATGATCACAGGTTCTGGTGCGAGATTTTGTCCCAGATGCACAGAATGACCACGGACCCCAGCATGACCATGACCCATCTGTCTGAGTGTCTGTTGGGTAAAATCAAATTTAATAACTGAACTTGACAGGTGCTGACAGGGCAATTCTTTATCCTTGTTCAATGACAGATAAGTTAGATTTGCCACTACTGACTCACCTCTTCTCAGAGTCTCCTCGCAGGCGTCCCCTTGGTAGCCTGACTTGCAGATGCACTTACAGGAAGTACCTTTGAGGAAAGGAATCCCATTGTGCCTACAGGGAGCGCAGCGGCAGGAGTCAAACTGCTGCAGATACTCATCCCATGCCCTTTGCATGTTGGTCAGTCTTGTTCCTACATGTTGAGCAGCTGTGCTGAAGCGCACTAGCTCATAAATTGGCATGATCTAGTCCATAAGATAGTTTCAGAACAGAGACAAAAGGAGAAAAAAAGACAAAAGTTGAACGGACAACCACTCCTGTAAAGATATTGATGAGAACGGAGGGAACTGTCGCTTTAAGTGACTATACAACATGTGTCAATTTAAAGGAGAGCACAGAAACAGCTTTAACTAAGCTCACATGGTTAAATTGGGCCCCTGGTGTCTTAATTGTCAATCAACCATCATGTGAGACTTTCATCTTGTTTTGGTTATGTTCACTGCTTAAAACAATACATTGTCTGTTCCACTAAGTTACCTCATATTCGATGACTGTTGGGTTGTATTTTAGGGATGCCCCCCACTTCCTGTAGGTTTCAGGGTTTCTGATAGCCACCAGACTACTGCTCTTGTCCACAATCCCTCCTTTCACCAGAGTTACAATGTCCTCAATCACACCTGAGCTGGAGGTGCTTTCTGCATTTGGAAAAAAGAAAAAAAAACACACTCAAAACTGCAGAATACATTATGGCTGAAAACCGAAAAAGAGCAAGATCGACTGTGTTTCTATATCTCACTTTTATAAAACGATGCCACTTTTTCACAGTAATCATCTGCAAGTTTGGGATTTATTGATGCAGAAGCGCCAAGAGGAACATTCAAACCAATAGAGCCACCAATGCAGCCACTTGTTTCTTCCCCCTGCATGTCTGCAAAAGAAACGAAATAATAATTATAATTATAATATAATAATATCACCCTATGCCACCAGATTTTGACAATGAACAAAACCCCATAGTACTTGATGCTGCCATTGAGGTCTTGTTGACGACTGCAACATATTCAAGGGTCCCTCCCATGGTCCCCTCTGTGACATAATGGGTGCCAAATGTATTGAAGAAACGGGCGTACATCCCAAAGTCGTACTGTTCAGGGAGATCCATGAGGGATACGTACAAGTCTTCATTGAGCATCAGCTTATCACTCCTCATTTTGAAGTGAGCCGTTTGTACTTTGGAAGTAAGCCTTATAAACCCAAGTTCCTGTGAACAAAATGATATGTGTTTACAGACACGCATTGTGTTAAGAGGCTCAAAAAGTTTTTAAAAGGACACTTACACTATGCTTCATTATTTCCCTCCTTTCTTGCCAATCAATAAGCTGTGTTTAATACTCGATTTTGATTGGCCCATCGCCTATAATAGCAGCAAATAATTTTCAAAGCAAAATCAACGCCAGAAACAACCTGATCACACATGTTGGGTTTGTCATTTGTCTTGCCAGCATTGGGTACGTTGCTTGTAGGGACTTCTGTTGCATCAGAGTCAAAAGTGAGGACATTTACCTCATTAATGTTTCAAGATGGGCCACCTGCAAAGCTCTTGGAAAAAGGACTGAATTACTGCAGAAATGTTGACACAAGTAATCCTTCAAAAGTCCCTTTCACCCTCTCTTACATTACCTTTTATGAAAATGCTTAGTTTAATATTGATTTGTGCTGCAAGTACACTGTTACAAATTTCTTGGATGAGTTATACATTTGAATAAATGAGTAAATCATATTTATACCAACAGAAGCAACTTTACTTCATTATTTGTTGTATTTTGTTGTCTTTTGTTGGTGATTGCATGGTTATGCAGTGTTTATGTAAATTAGAATACTGACAGAAAGAGTTTGAACCTGCTGCAAAGCAAATTCAACATGCGATATTGGATACTTGGCTAGCATAGGCTCAGAAAATGGATAAACTATGAACTTGGTCAGTAACTCAACTCAGTGAACTAAATAAATGCCATATTTCAAAAATAAATTTCTATTTTTTAGATGTAAAAAATAGCTCAAGAAAGGAAGAAAGGGAAAATGTTAAGGTTATGTGCAAGCCTATTTTCTGAAAAGAAACAGTTTTCGTCATGAGCCCGCTGCTGGCTTTCACTACATTCAGACAAGAAATTAGTAAAAATCTAAAAAAACAGTATGTAAAAGTGGGGTGCTGTGATTGAAAGAAAATAAATGTTTGATTGGTATCACCGAGAAGATTTCAGCATTTCAGATTAAACAATTTTTTTTATTTTTCAGTGGGTAGATCATACCTGGCTTTTATATTCAGTTAGGTTACTGAGGAACTTAAACTCAGCACTCGCTTTCACTCCAGCCTCCACGTGATACACCCCTACAGTGGCACCGAAGTTGCCTGATTTCTTTGTTTTCCTTGCCTTGATCAGACTGGCTACATCCTCATAGTATTCATGAGAGCCCTCTGAAGTAGCTTCAGCCTGTAACAAGTAAAACTGGATCTCAGAATATTTTACTATATATACAACAGAATATCTACTCTTAAAGCAAATGAAATGAGTTTCACCAGGAGGTGAAAAACACTGATGCAATTACGTACCACAAAACGGTAGGCATGATAGTTGTAGGGCTTTCTGTAGTTCTTCTCTTTTTCATTGTAATGCAGATTCTCACAGAAAGAGTCATAGGTGAATTTTCTCCACTCACCATTGTAGACATATTCACACTTTCCTCCAAAGTACTGTGAGTCAAGAACATGATCTACAAAGTCTCCAATCAAAGCATGGTATCTAAACAAATAAAATATTTCAAGAAGTTTGCTGAGTGATCATGGAACTGATATGTTTGTCTGTATTCTATTATTGGCAATCTTATTATTATTGGCAATATCAATATCAGTGTTCACCCTTGGGTGCCACGTCCGGCTCCTGGGATTGTCATCAGGGTGGAACAAATGTCATCTCTCTCGTTGGTTTCTTCACAGTCATCTTCATCAGAAAAGTCTTCACAGTCGGGCTCTCTGTTACAGCGCAGGGACTGGCTAATACAACGTCCTAAATGGAAAGAGAAAGACCTTCATACATAACTTATCTAAATGTCTGTGCACATACAACAGCTAAAGGAAGAGGATTGAGCTGAGAAGTTGTTGGTGGGACTTGCCCGACTCCTTGCAGGTGAAGTCTTCTCCACAGTAATCTGGTACCAGACACTGTGTTGTGGCTGTTGGACATACCAGCTGATCCCAGAGTGTTTCATAGCAATCTGACCCACTGAACTGTGACGGCTTCTCCAGGTATCGGAAACGGAACTAAAAGCAATTTTAAGATAGATCGTCGAAACAAAATTTATCAATTCTTCCTGATGCATAGTTTTGTGCTGTTGATAAATAGCATTTTCTTAATCATTGTGGTAGTACCATGAACATTTGATCTGCCCCAGAAGAAAAACTGAATCCCTTTACTGTATCATTCACTCTTGACCTGCCCCAAGTTCATATTGATAAAATGTGTTATTTGAAAATGGGGCACGTACACAGAAAGGGCCTGTGTGCACTGGTAGCACATACACTGTCTGGCTAAAAAAAAAAAAAATTAGACCCCACCAAAAAAAGGGCAAACACTCTAATAGGTGGTTGGACCGCCTTTAACCTACAGCTTTGATTACAGACCACATTCTTTATGACACTGTTTCTATCAGCTGCTGCAATGCCACAGGATTAATTTCTTTCTACTCTGATGCGCCCATCACTCTGGAACAGGGTAAATCTGGACTCATCAGACCACATGATCTTGCTCTTATTTTCACAATAAAACATACCCCTGAGTTATGTTAGTATTTTTCTTCGATTTAATTTGGCAACCATCCATGCAGTAAATATCCAGTAGGCAGCTTTTCCCTTTTTGCTTAGTTAAATCCAGGTGGCAACTTTTTCAGTATCAAATGCACAAAAACATCCCTAGGAACTATTTCTATGTCCACAGTTGCCACTAATTATGCAAAATGCAAAGTTCTATCTGAATTTTTTTATCTGTAGTTATATGTAAAATCCTTCAAAATGAATGCAAATATAAAAGCTGCAGGGGATTTGACACTAACCTCTATTATAACTGCTTAAGCTGAAGTGTATAAGGATGCAATATCTTTAAAAGAAAATTAAAATTAATTTAAAGTTATCTTTATCTAAAGTTCGCCCAGATAAGACGTGTTATGTATATGAAGATGTGAACACTGCCAGGTAATGAATTTGTCATCAGTGGACAAAGGCCCCAAAGGCCGTATTTTCAACCATTTACTTCATATCCTGGGCCACATGCCAAAGACAGGATAGTATGTTTTTTAGGTCGCAGCATGCATTACTTTATTTTATGTTTTAGGTGTCTTTTTAGAATTATTAAAGAAAAAATTGGAAACATTTCTCAAACATATGGCATGAACTGATAATGGGGGGTGAGGCAGTTGAACCCACATAAATCCAATATGTCACTACACTTTGTATAAAACATTAAATTTATAACATACAAGCAGTGCAGGATCCCAAATGTGAATTTAGAGGAAAGTCAAATTTTATATATATCTATCTGAGCCAACCTTTATTGAGCCCACTGGAACAGACAAACTAAATAAGTATCATGGCTCCCTTTGTACCCAGAAGTTTGTCTCATCCATGATGTATTGAGCTGAGCTGCCAAATAAAAAAAAAACTGCCCAGTTTCAACCGGGTGTTTTTGGAGAGAGTTCCAGTTTTAACCCAGACAATACACTATTTTCATGAAACAAAGGGGACATTTATATGCAGTTCAAGGGGAAAAATACACCGCTACCTTTTTGTCTGTGCAGGCATTACATGGAGTCCATTCAGACCATGGCCCCAGCTTACAGTTGATAGAAATCGGTCTGTTTACGGCTCTGATTCTCCTGGTACCAGCCTCACTGCGTCATGCAAAAAGATCCCCTTTATCATTTCTGTTCTTCTTCCTCCTCTAATACCCTTGGGTATGAGATATATTAAATAACTGCTACTGAGACGTTATCAAGGGAATATAAGAGGTAGTGAAGCAAGGAATACTGCACCTGTTATCAGCAGTTGTCCATGCCCCCCTGGATGCATTCACAGTTGGGCTATGAAAGATAAACAGATACAACCAACATGAGATAAGAGGTAAATGCATTAGTAACTCCATGCAAAAATGAGAAGCTATTCCTCTCTAGGGAGAAAAAATGTAACTTCAGAAAACAGTTGTTCTCATGTGGAGACTTCTGCCTCTGCAGTCGTGTCCAACCACAGTGAATGATTGATCAAAAGTAAACACATGCTCTTACAACATATTGGATGATTTTTAAGCCCAATTTCCCGTCAACACCCCCACCCAATCCCAAAACAAACAAACTAAAAAATGTTGCTTGACACACAAAGTTCATAGTGTTCATGCTGTCATCAAAGTGACTAATTAAAAAATCTGAAAGTTAAACAAGTTATACTTATAATTATTTTTATCATCATGTTTATCATGGGTAGTGGTAGTACCCTTATTAGTATTTATCCATTTAGTTAATTGTTGCCTTTATTTTTGCTGTAAACAACACTGCTTTTGAGTAACGCATTTAATTTGACATCGCACAACGTGACCGTGCGTACGTTTCCAGGTGACGCGCAATACGCAGGCGCGTACCACGACTCTCACGCGGTGCTTTCAAATTGTTTGTATTAGCATAAACAGCCTGTTGGGTTTGACTCATTCACTTGGTCAGTGAAGCCGTGAGTTTCCTCTTTGTGTCAGGTTTATACCGCTGCTCAAATGTTCAGACTTGAAGAGTGATGAACGAAACGGACTACAATGGATGAGGTAACTCGACTTGTCTTGTCAAACTTTAGCTCGAGGATTGTTTGAGGAGAGGCTAGCTTAATCACTAACTTTGTTTGTCAGCCATTTTAATGGGCTTTAATTGTTGATTTGTACAATGACAGAAAATGTCTCAGTTGTCATAATTCTTAACTGTGGGGTTAAATTGTGTTGACCGTATTCTAAAAATCCAAAAAGAGATGAGGACTTCAGATCTGACCTCTTTGGGCAAAAATATCTAAATATACTCAGCGTCATTGCTCGCAAAATGAATTTAAAGAAAAGAAAAAACTCATTTTCTAATTGAAGTAAATATATATATGACTTAACTTAAAAAATGTATAGAAGGCCCTTTCCGCCAGTTAAACAAATAGAAATGAAAAAGTGGTTTTGATTATTTACTATCCATTTGTTCTCATTCTTTCTTTTATTGATAATGTAAATCGTGAAATCTAAGGGATTTAAGTCAGAATTTCTACTTTTAATTTCAAGATTTTGACTTTTTGTCTCATTATTTTACTTTCTCTCAAAATGTTTACCCCAATCTTCATATTTGACTTTTTCATCCCATAATTTAGCTTTTTTCATGACAAAATTTAGACTTCTTTTCTCATATTTTTGACTTTGCCTCAAAGGTTTGACCTTGATCTTTGAATTTGACTTTTTATCTCAAAATGTCTGCTTCTTATCCTATAATTATGACTCAGTATAGGCTAAAAAGTTACTCAGGGAAACAAAGTCTTCATTTCTGTTTATATATATATATATATATCTATATATATATATCTATATATATATATAACTGGCAAAAGTTGGCCTCCATTATAATGCCTCACCAGATGCTTGAATGAAAACATTTATGAATACTTATTTATTTTGTGCAAAAATATAAATAATGTCTCAAAACTTTGATTGGTATATCAAACCTTTAATGATTGTGTGTCAGCTGCTCCATAACTTACTCTTAAGAGGGTTGCCCGGTAATGATTTGTGATTTTCTATTCACTCTTTTCACTTTTGGAGGGACTGATCAACTTCAAAGCTTTGAGGGCCAAGTTTCAGGAAGAGGCCCTGCAGGCTCAGTCGAAAACCAGCCGACCAGCTGTTGCAGAGAAGCCCAAACACCTTCCCCCTCCTGGCGGCCACTGCAGCTCTGTGGTCAGCAGTATTAATATTGCTGTTGAAAACAAGACACCAGCTCCCCGGGTCATCTTCAGAAACGGGCTGCGGTCATCTGGAGGCAAGCGGCCAATTTCCTTCCCACCACAGCCTCAGACCTCCCCCTCATCCCAGCCTGCTAATGGAGACAACACGACGAGGCAGTCCCTCAAAGACAGACACATGCCTCTGGTGCTTCCTGCCCTGCCTGTAAAAGAGCAGAAAGCAGAACCACCAGCCAAGAAGGACCCTGAGCCAGGAAAAGATGTCCTGCCACACACTAAAATGAAGAAGAAAGGATTGCTGCTTCCTTTCAAGTCAGCCAAAGCATCAAAAGTCAGTGCAGAAAACGGAGAAGAGCCTACACATGATGATTTGACCACCAGACCTGCCAGTGCTCCCGGCGAGTTGCCCTCTTTGGAAAAACAAACCTCAGAGGACAGGATTTCTCTTCATAGTGACCAATCAGCCACAGAGTTCCCCCTCTCTAGTCCAGATATTCCACTCACCCCTCCTCCTGCAGAAACAAGTGTTGATTCAGACAACAAAATCATGAGCACCTTGGAGAGGGCCAAGAAGAAGTTTTCACGCAGGCAGATGTTGATCTCTGCGAAATCTAAAAGTTTGCGTTCCCCTGATGATGTCTCAAGAGATAAAATGTTCTCCTCACCGCCAAAAATCCCTCAAAGTGCTGAGCCCGAGCTGTCCTTACCTCCAGCAGGGTGTCTCCCACACCTGGCTTGTATTTCAGCAAGACCTTTCTTTAAAGCCAAGAACGCTACTCGAAGTGAGTTACATTCAGACATGAACGGTTTCAGACAGCCTACATCTTTGTTTGCATGTGATTTCTAATACTTTTTTATATTTTTACTCCTCGAAATCAAGAGTCTCCACTGAATCAGCAGTTTGGCGGAAACAAAACTGAGGTGCCCTCTGTCAGGACTGGTGAACCTCCCTTACCCTCTGCTCCTTCTAAGAAGCCTCTGCCTGACATGTGGACACTGGGGTCAGCCCCACCTAAACCCCCCAGGCCTCCTCTGGTGGATCTAAGTGCTTACTTCATATCCTCTGCTAATGGTATTATAGATTACTCTTATTTACGTGGCTGTGCTGTATTTGACATTTGTTTCCCCCCTTTGTGGCCACAGACCAGATAATATAATGGGAAAAAAGCTGTATTTTCCTTGGACATCATTGACTGTGTGTTATCCGCTCTGCAGTTTACATTACACTTATTTGTGGCGAGGCTGAACATCTGTTTAAAGCTGATTTTGGTTTCTTATTATAGAGGTGTCGCCGGATCTCTGCCAAGCACTGAGCAACGAGCCAGTGTCCATCTCCAACGCCGTGCTCGATGCTCCAGAGTTTCCAGACTTTGATAATTCAGAGGTCGACACCACAGAAGAGGAAGTTGTTGACATTGGTGCACTGGAACTGGAGACCTTAGACTTTGTCAGCATTGCACTTCCTGTGCCAGAAGATCCCAGGGTCTCAGATTTTGAAGACCCACAACCTGACTTGGCAGAGTGCGGTCCAGCAGAGCCCACTATGTACAACAACTTCCAAGATCTGAACCTTGGCAACCAAAACATAATTCCTCTTGATCCAGATGCTTTCTCTGAAACAATAAACTTCTCTGAGTTCCCAGAGTCTGCTGAGCCAGAGCAGTGCTCCCAGAGTGAGGAGGTGAGCGTGGAGCCCCCATCAACCTCTCAAGCTGATGAAGCTGATGCTGGAGCGGCTGAGTTTGACTGTGGTGCACAAGACACAAACAGCAGTAACCTCTCGGTATCAAATGATGAGAATAAACCACAACCAAGGTAATATTTTAGTACCCATCATACCATTTTGGTAAATTTGTATGTTAAATGCTACAAATGGCTTGTTTTGTCCTCTTTTAGTGCAAATCCGCAGCAGGGTCACTATGAGACGTATGACAATGTCTATGAGGATGTTGAGAATCTCAACAAGTTCATCTTTAGTCAGAATTTCCGTAAAGGAAAAGGAAGTCTAAAGAGTAAGAATCTCTTAAATTTTGTGGCTTTTACATGACATAAGTGGATCTTTTCAAGAATTTTATCCCTCTTTTATTTCCTTTTTGACAGATCCATATGAGGAGAACCACCCTACGGTAACACATTACCCCCATTGTCTGAAATTATAAAGAGATTTCTGCATAATCAAAAAAATCTGTCTCACTCACAATCATCTGTGGTTGATTATGAATTTTCTGTTTATTTCAAGAAGGAGGAGGCGTGTGTTCACATGTGGCCGAGGAATCCCTGGTATGCCTTTCTCCTTTCAAATACAAAAGTCCTGTGTTTTATCCTTTGACGTTTGTTTTCACCTCCTGGAGGGCAGTCACTGATTTTTCTCTGATTGTTGTTCTCCATCAGGGCAGCTGGGGCTGCAGAGCATGCTCATTCAACTCACAACCATGTCCTAAGGTGCGGTACACAACACCTCTTTTATTCCGCTTCTGTGGTGGAAATAAAATCGATTGTTCCCTGCTTATCCATTTTCCCTTCAGAAAAAAAAAAAATTTAAGTCTTGAGCTTCATTTATATTCCAGGTGGTTTGTGTCATGTGGTGAAAATGTTTTATAGGAAAGAACCCCAAAGCCCCAACACTACAGACCTTAAAGAACAGAAGAAGAGAGAGAAGCAGCGGCTGGAGAAGGAGAAAAAGGAACAGAAAGAAAGAGAGAAGAAGGAAAATGAGATGAAAAAGAAGTACAAGGTCAGTCACTTAGTATTCAGAAGAAACTGATGAAGCTCTTGTCATCAAAAATTTTGTGTCTCCTCTGAGGGATTTTGGTGACATTTGTCTCTTTCAGGTAACTGGTGAGGAGGAGCCCATGTACCACGCGAAAGTGATTGTGGCGAGTAAGGTGCGTAAGAATGACCTGCCCGTGAAGACTGGGGACATGGTCAGCATCATTCGCACTACCAGCTGCCCCAAAGGCAAATGGTTGGCTCGAGATGCAAACTACAAGTGTGAGTAGGAACATTATTTGTTGAAGTTAAAATGAAACTAGAAGTAGAGATAATAGATCTACTTAACATTTTTAAACTTCACTGGGCTAAAATTGCACTTACGTCTAGAACATCATTTGATGGCTTACCCCTGTGCTCTGTCTTTTACACATGTCATTACTTTCAGTAGCTTCTCTGTCCTTTACGTTGCAGATGGTTATATTTCTGTCATGAATGTGGAGCTAAATATAAAAGAGATGCTTGAAATTGGCAAGAAAGCTCAAGCAGCCGGACGAGGAGGAAACCAAGAGGGAGATACCATCAGCATCGGGAGCAGGTTGATCCCTGATAAAGTTGTTTTCTCACTTAAAAGCACTATGCATCAATACATCAGTGTATTTCAATTAATAACTTGTTCCTTTTTTTCTTCCTTTTTTCAGATCTTCTAGCCATCCTGTGTTAACAAGCAGTTGTAAGTATACATATCCTGTGCTCACTGAGCTCCCTAGCTATCTAACCCCTGACCTTAACTTTAGCTTTTCATCCTCTCATACTGCACTGTGGCATTATAAAGAGAGAGAACACACACAACTGGTTTATATAATGCATGGTCTTGTTGACTGACAGAGAACAGTTGCACATGAGTAGTCACGCAGCCAGAGAGTCTCACAACACAAAGCCTGGTCTGAATAGTGTTAAAAGTCGTCGTCTGTCTGACAGTCATTTGTTGTTTTATGATTGTAAAGGAACTCCGCGCAAACTAATGCTTTTGCTGCAGAACATCCATCATCACTATTAATTCGGCTCCTTTTGTTTTTCCCACAGTCACAGATGACAGTGAAGAGTGGGCTTGTGAAGATGAGACCCTCTCACCCACCAATATGAACTAGTAAGATTGACTAGAGATGCTTCAATATCTGAGAGAATGAGCGCGAGAGCTGTCCTACCTGGAAGTTATTCCTGAATGTATATCGCACACTTTATAATTATTACCTTTCTTTTTCTTCTGCACCGTAGTTTTCCCCAGCAGACTGCCTCAATGTCTGATATGAGTGAGTATACTTTACATGCACGTCTTTTGAAGTGGAGAGAAAATGCTTGTCCCCCCCCCTCTGCTGTCTGGTTCAGTGACTGTTTTATGTTCTGCACTGACATATGTCAGACTGAAACATGCCTTTGATGTGCTCTTTTACCAGGCCATTTCCTCCCTCCCTCCCTCCTCTGTCTTACTACCCTTGCATAACTTACCCCCCTCCCTCACTACCCTCTAACCTCCATGTGTTTCCTCTGACAGCATGCAGCCATGTCAGCGCCCAGCACACTCTAAGTGATGCCAACCTGGAGGACCTACACACACAGTGAGTCTCCAACACACAGGTGTTAAAGCAGAAACTTTGACACGCTCAAACCTATAGACATGAGCCCTCTCTAAAGACAGTGAGTTTGGACGTACACTGTATGTAAAAACCTGCATCTTCTTCAGGAGTTACCAAACAACCATTTGAAAGAGGAGGGATGAAATGTGAAACAGAAAAACCTGATAATGATGATAAATTTGTTATGGAAAGAACTCAAGTGATTAAATCTGGCTTTAATTTGTTTATTGATACTGGAGTACAGGCTATAAACATGTCAGACACGTAAAAGGTTCTGTGAGGACTTAGCATTCGGCATTAATTGCAATGACACATTTACGCCTGAATAAGTAGTGATTTTTGGGGATGAAGACACATTTACCACTTTTTTAAAGAGGGGACTCTTGCCAAGGTGTGTGCTTTTCTTAAGCAAATGAGCAGAGAGTAGACCTTTTTAACACAACTTTTCTTTGTTCTTGAAAAATTTTACCGAGGTTGCACAGCGACGAGATAATGTACTTATTGACTCAAATACCCTCTTTTCAAGACCAGCCTCCCAAAAGTGACTCTGCTAATTAATACTGAATTAGTTGAAAGATCTATTTCTTATCGAAAATGTGCTGCATTTATCACCATTATATTAAAAGTGGCACCATAACTGCCTCAGTTGTCTATCAACTCAAACTCCAACCTTATGAAGCAGAGAAAATGGAACGTGACTTTTCATTTTATTGACAGACTCTCGTGTTTGAACAGCTTACTGCAGAATAAACGCTGCATGAGGGTTGGAATGAACACTAATTAAAATAACTCTATCACTCTTCTGTTCAGGTTTCTTCTGTTCTTTTTCTTTTTCACAGTGCAGCTCTAGTGTCCACTATTACAACAAAATAAATCCAAGAAATTGTTTAATCGAAGAAAAAGGACTGATCATTCACACCTAGCTAACTTTGTACTGTCAGCAAAGGGACTTTTGGTCTATTTGCTTTGGATTGATTTGTGTTCTGGGAAAATCTGACCTAAGCATGGATACTTAGAAATATAATTTAGAAATTACCAATTTTTGGTGCTTATAATGACATTAAATCATGGATTATGAGTGGACAAAAAATAAAAGTGAGACTATTTTCTCACAGGGCCTTTACACTAGGAATCCAACTTGTTTTAGTTTTGATGATCTTGTCTGTAATGTATCTAAAGAGTAAAAAGAAGTACCTCTAACTCCTGTAGCCTAAGGTGAGCAATTCCTAAAGCCTTTTAAAGGAATTTTATGCACTGTATAGAACAGCAGGCAGCCAGTCGACACACAACACAGACTGAAAAAAGTAAATGTTTGCTTCAGAGAAAATCTGAACTGGTTGTTAAAATAATTTAAATTACACTTTCTGTCAATCACATTTTTTTCAATGCCTTAAGTGTAAGAGCCAATAAAAGACTTCAGCTGAAAATTAGATTTTAAACCTGGTGTTACTTTTTGAGTATCAGCATTGTGAACTTTGATCCTGTGGTAATGAAGAGGAGTTTGGATGCTTAAAGCCTTGAAGGTATTTTCTGTAAAGCTCAGAGGACACAGCTCAGGTTACTTGTTTTAAACAAAGGTCCAGAAGTCACACCAAGGCCTTCACTGTGCAAAGCTCTGGTTTGAGCAGTCCTTAAAATGAACTGAAGCTAACTTTTAAGGTTTCAGCCTTTATCTGTCTACGTGTGTTTAACAAACACTGGATAACTCAGTTCTCTGTTAAGACCCCTTAAAGGAGAGTAAAGAGTTAATGCAGCGTACACCTCTGAAACTGTAATGTTGGTGTGAGGACTTTTTTACTGTAAATAATTCATAGAAACTCACCCAAGCAGTGAAGCAGATTCTTAGGCAATCTATTGAACTCCTTCCAAATAGTACTCATCCTCTGTGTAATCATCACCTCTGACCTTTGAAGTGCTCCTGGGGAACAGTGAGTGTCAGCACCTTTGAGATAAACTGGTCATTATAGCTTTATTATATTGGGCTATTATATTTTGTGTAAGCACCTCTGTCTCTCTGAATATCATTGATGAAAATGAAAAGTCGTTTTTATTGTAAAAGTTTTATTCTCTTCTAATCTTCAGGACAAGACATGAGGCTTTGCAGAAATTGGCCATCTTCTTCCAACATAACCATGACGACTTTGATGACATAGATTACAGTGAAGCAGCAACCCCAACAAAGTAAAGTTTTCTCTTACCATCTATCTTTCTCATATAATCACACTGTACATCGCAGAACGCTATTTTCATGTATTAAATCTCTCTTTTAAATGTTTAATGTCCTCATGTGAAGTGCCGAACCACCGGGTAAGTTAGCAGACTTGATGTTTTTCCACGTCTCATCTGTTTTCACCACTCACATCACTCTCACTGATAATGGTGAAGCAAAGTGGAGAGTACTCGGAGATCTCTTGAAGCACTACACTGGTTGGCGTCTCACCTGTAATGGAAAATAACTTTTGGGCTACACTTATCTAATCTCTTCAAGCTGAAGACACATTTCAGTACTGGTTGAAAGCACAGTTCAATGTCCCTGTGACATTCCCATGTGTTTATGTTCCTCCAGACTTCTTGTGTGTCGTCGAGGAGCCTCCGTATCCGTAAGTGTCGACTGTTTCTGTCTAATCAGGAAGAGAAGCTTGGTGACGTTTGATCTTTTATTTTTATCCCCATCAGCAGGCTTTGTGCGTGCTCTTTGCCAACATCCGAGCTCTGCAGGTGCTTTGGCACATCCTCCTTGTAAACTGATGTCTATGTTTTGTATTACAGCGAACAAGAAGTTGACTTCACAGAGCTCGAACTCCTTCCTCCCCCGCCACTATACGCTGACACTTTCTGATCATCAGATTAACTGAAGCCGGTAATGCTTGTGTAAAAAACTTTTTGGATTTGATTAAAAGGATGTGTCATAACCCTGATTTGTAACAGCATCTATTTTTGACCTTTTGCAGTGAAGCAAAGAACCTGCTGTTCAAAGAGCTGCTGATGTGACTGTATGAGTATTCTGCCTTCATCTTTTTGTGCATTTTTGTTTGTTTTCACTTTGTTTTCTTCACTTGTTCCTACAGTGTTATTCTCGATAGAACACAAATTGAACTGTTGCACTTCATCTTAAAGAAATGACAATGACAAAGCAGCTTGCTGCTCACGAGTAGAGTTCATTATTTAAAGATTTGTTTGGAAATGTTCACTGTATTTGACTTTTTCTTTGTTCCATTTAATAAATATTTGTCATTGACTTTTGTTTTTGAGTACTTTTTATGGTGCTCTCCTTGATTAGAAAAAGACTAGCTCAGTTTTTATTTATTCTGTTTATTTCCTGCAAACCTTGGAGACAAATGCTTTTTTAACAAAACTTTGTTTTTATCAATGAGGTGAGATGTATTGTTTATTTTCTCTCTTTCTTTAATTTTGCTGCCAAAATACTTTCAGAAGATGAATCATGGACTTATTTTCTATCTTTCTTCAGATAACCTGGATGTCAGGACAAATTTAGCACATGGAACAGAAAGAAATGTCAATGTTAAAAACAAACAACCATCGATGCAGCTGCTCAGCCAATCACAACATTGTTACAACTGATCCCACAGAACTTGGTTGAAACAACTGTCAACCAAAACCTTTTACTTGATGGCACAAATTCTCAGGGTATATATTTCCTAGGATTTGTCAGGAATTTTCTGAAACTCTCTGAGCAGAGTATATATCTGTAAACTTTTGAGACTGTCTTGAAAATTGACACTTGGAACTTTTGCTGAGACTTCTTGAATTTTCTGGAACTTTGAAAGAAAACAAACCATCTTTACTAAACTGCTAAAATTGAGTATTTAAAAGTTTAGTACCTACATTTTTCTGGAATTTTAATTAGCTCAATGAGATTTCCCAGGGAATTGAATCAAAAATTGAAACATTTCTTTATTACTTTTCAGGGCAGAATCTGAAACTTTCCTTAGGCTCATTGTGATTTTTCAGAGGGGATTTGATAAGGCATTAAGTTCAGGTTTGACACATTTTTTTTCCATCAGCTATGAAGAGGCTCACATCTTTACAGTTACACTTTTAGTGTTACCAGAGAACATAGCGCTCACCAGTTTTTTTTTAAAATGAATAAAGAAACCAGACAACAGGTAACAATCCTAAAACAACATAGCTGTATCCTGAGAGTAAAGTTCCCATCCTTGAATCTTTCTTTGTTTTCCTGCTGACTTTGCTTTGTGAATTCCCCTTCTTACCACTGTATTTAGTGAGAAACCCCCACCCTCACCCCTCTCCCTTCCTCCCAACACCCAGAGGTGAGTGTGGGAATAATCCTGTGAAGGAGCTGCCATATGGCATTAATTGAGAGGGGAGGGGCCGGAGGTGGGGTTTCTTGGAAGGCTGTCTTATGACTCTACTCGCCCGGAGGAAAGGAGTAAAGGATGGTTAGAAGTTGGAAGAAAGCGAGATTGTAAAGAAGTAGAGTTTGAATGCGCTTTTTTTCTCATGTCAGACCTGAATGACTACTCCTGTTAAAGGACTCCGTTATCCTCTTAAAGTAGTAATAAGGAACGAAAGTAAACGCTTTAGTGCGATAACTTTAACAACTTCTTCCTTCACTTTGATTCGTACCACACAACACGTTTTAAATGCAACGCTGTTTGATTTATGAGAAAAGTATGGCAGCCGAGACGAAGAACGGCGGGAGTTCACTCAACAACAATAACTGCAAAGATCACAGCCGGAGAAAGTTACTGATCGGAGTGGATCTCTTCTGCCTCTTTTTAGGTAAGGAAATCAATATATGTGGACAAACATGATCATTTACACTTCTCACCACTGGAACTGTGTGCCTCTGCAAATGATTACATTCTTAATGACTAACCAGGTAATTTGGTCAACTTTTCCAGGCTGTAAAACTTTTAAAAGGACGGTTTAATGTGACTATTTAACATGCCCACCTCTAATTTGGTTACTTTTATTAGCGATGGAGCGATTAACCAAGTCTGGGTCAGTGTGGATTCAGATGTTTGGATAACTAATCAGCCGATTGTTGATTCTGAAATCGATTTAGTTTGTCTGCTGTAGCTTTTTCTACTGTTGTTGTCAAATGCCTCAGGGTCTGAGATGTATCTCTTCAATGTCATATTAAAGACAAATTTAACTTTAATGAGGCTTGTATCATACTATTTTTGAGTTAACACAAATCAAATACAAAATGACCTTTATTTGACCTTTTGCATGTGAAAGTTTCTCCTTTTTTATATACTTGTTAGGCTGCTTTACTTGAATCTGTAAGAAGCTATTCCATCTGGTTTTTCATGACTAAAACATTATAAGGCTGATATATTAACCCTTACATTGGGTTTAAATGTACTCTGCACGGACTGATCTGACTTCTAAAGTACAAGGTGTAAAATTTGCTGCAATTTCATTTTATTTTGCATTTTTAGAGAAGATTTTTCAAACATATTCAATATATTTGACAATTACCTTTGTAATGTGGTATGTTGGACCTCATATGTATATGACAGTATACCCCTTTTTTGATAGAAAAAAGTAGGGTTTTTTTTTTTTCAGTAAGGTTATTATGTTGATGAAATATCTCAGACAGGTATATGTCAAAGTGTAGACAGGATATTGGTTTGAAATCAATTCATCTTTTAAATGATAGCAAGATGCCATGAATTTCAATTAACACATGCAGTCCAACAAAAATAGTCATAACTAATTTTACTTTAATTTCAGAAAAAATTATGTAAGAAAACCAAAGTTGTGACAAAATAACTTTTGAATATAGGTCAGATTGACCAGAAGACAACAGGAGAGTTAAAGTACTGCAACCAGTTAATCAAAAGCTGTTTGCAGATCACTGTAAACAGGGTCACAGAGACACTCAACCACTACAACTAAAACATGAACATACATAGGCTCAGTTTAATTGTGTTAAGGTGAATTTTTCTGTTGTTGTTATTTCTTTCAACCACTATATTCTGCCATTTTAATGATAATCTAAGAAAGCTTCAAAAGTCAAAGATGCCAATTTGTCTCATTAAATAATGGTGAACTAAGTTTGCTTAGTAACAGTCAAGAAATGGAAAAAGGATCAGACTTTCTTACTCACACCCTGTTCGTTAATGCTGCCACACATGAATTTTATGCATCCCAAAAGCAACTGAAGCCTACACATTAAGCTGCCACAGCTCTTGGTAAAACTGACATTCATTTAGTGAGTGGAAGTCAGCCCCACCAAAACAAAACAGTGCTGGCAGAGAGGAAACGAATAAATCCTCCTTCAGGGATATATATTTCTGTGGTCTCCACCCACACCTGTACTGTAGCTTCGTCTACGTTGACTCCTCATTATATTTTCCAGAAAGCCTCGCATTCCTCACCAGCAGGAATTCTCTTGATCTCAACCAAAGTCTGATCTCAACATCTGGCCTCAGACATGTATATGAGTGTGTGTGGAGTAATTAAGGCTGCTGGTGAAAAGGTCAACCCTGAGTGTGTTCATGTTCATCAGCAGTGGTTTCTGTGAAGTTCTGCAGCTGTTCACTCTGGGTTTAGCTTGTTTTTATGGCTGAAACCATATTCATGAGTCCAAACCTCCTGCAAAGAATTTTCCCATGTTCCACCTTTGACCTTCACTAATTAACACATCTATTTTGACATGCTGAAATGTGTTTTAAGTACTATGAAACACTAGTTTAAGAACAGGATCACTGACAGCAGGGTAGGGTTCAGCTCAAAATAATATTGTTGCAATAGCATGGGAAAGCACCAGCTATTGTTTAAGCCATTCAATGAAACATCTACAGTTTGAGCAATGTTTCTTTGACGAGCTATACTTAGTTTAGTCTAGTTTTTGTCGCAATGGAGGGTAAATTCCCATCATTTGCTTTGTATGTAGTCTCCCCACATGGAAGGTTGTCAGTGAACCAGCAGTGTTTTTTGTGCCTTCAGATGTGGTGTAACACAAGCAACCACAAGGAGGAAATGGAGGGCTGGTACTTGTAAACACCACTCCTCCACTCTCTCAAACTGATTGCTGTTCTTGTATTACGGCATCCAGGGATGTATCTCTCTGTGATCCCAGTGGACCATCAGTACCAGGAAAGTTAACATTAGTCAGTGCACACATTTAGAGCTGAGTGGAACTGGATCCTAATACTCATATTATAAA
Organism: Thalassoma bifasciatum; assembly: GCA_008086565.1. Lineage (NCBI taxonomy): Eukaryota > Metazoa > Chordata > Actinopteri > Labriformes > Labridae > Thalassoma > Thalassoma bifasciatum. The sequence continues at coordinate 439,665 of RPOG01000133.1, forward strand.
TAGCTGGCTGGTCTTTGCTCAGTGTTTTCACAATTGTTCCTGTTTGCGTGTTTCTTTGTTGATTTATTTGTTTGTCTGAAACTCATGTGAGGTGTTGAAGTCCAGTCTCCATTAAGACCCAGCAAGTGGCTTTCATGTTTTCCAGCTAATCACCTTAAGCGTTTTTATGTGTGGTTGGCCTGGTTCATGACTGGGTCAAAGGTGGTTTGTTTCCTTTGTTTCTGAATATCTAGAACAGAGGAGCATTTAGACAGCTGTAGTCAGAAGCTCAGTACAAAATATATATATTTGTTATTTTAAACACTTTATCCAGTCACTTTCTGTATTTATTTATTTGACGTCACAAAAAAAAATTCAGTGAAAGTATAATTCAGTCAATTGAAACAGTTCAGAGACAATTAACTATTTAGATTACCCCAGAATGTTTATTTAGTTTCTTAAGAGAAGAACTTAAGTCTCTGGTTGTTCAACATTTGGCATCAAGACATAAGTAATGTTGATTTATTTTTTATTTTTTTTTGGAAAAGTATCTTATTTCTGCTCTCTCAAACACTTAAACTGCATTGATGCTGAATGTTAAATTGGACTGAATGATGTCTTAAGTCAAGGATCTCCTTCGGTAACAAGTTGAATGAAGATTCAAATAGAGCTGGGAAATTAATCACAAATTCGATGAAATCTCAATATGGTCTACTGCAATACTCTAATCACAGACAGTGCAATACTTTTTAAACCTTTAATGTGTCAGAATACACGGTACAGTTTTTTTGCAGTACATGTTATATGCTCCACACCAGTCAATATAGCAAGTGATATCAAATTTTTCCATATTAATCAATATAGATACTCTTTTCCAAAATTATCTATTCCTAGTATTATTTCTCAATGACAGTGCCATCTTCAATAAAGGGTGATTTACTGCTTGTTTGTTTAACAACACACAAGATGGGGAACCTTAAAATAATCACAAATTAATCCCAACTGCACTATAAGAAAAAACAATCACAATTAGATTATTTTTTGCAAATTGTTCAGCCCCAGATTCAAACAAACTCATGATGACAGTGTCTGGGGTAGAAGCAGTGTTAGATTGGTTTGTTTAATGTGGCAACAATAGCAGAGCTAGCACCACTTGTCTTCAGTGTCGCAGGTTGTGTCCACATGCCTGTCATGAAGACAAATAGTTCCAGTCGAGTTGCTACAAGCCAGTTTTACCAGACTGTTTTTGAGATACAAGATGCCTCTTGTCCTTTGTGCTCGTTTATATCCATGTAGTAAAGCATCATAGCATTAGAGCAGAAGCCAGTATTTAAACAGAGCTACGGTCTTGGCTGTGCCACACTTTAGACACAACAAGACGGCATCTCAGTTCTTGAAATATATAATTGTAATAAACTATATTTTGTTTAAACCACTAACAATTCTGGTGTTAAAGGTTGATTTGAAGTTGGTTCGATGTTCACATCTCTTTCTGTAAAATTGATATAATCAGAGGGCAGAGAAAGAACAAAATGATTAACCAAGAATTGCTTTCTGTGCTCTTCTGTACAAATCTGAACAGCAAATCAAGAGTGGAGTCTACAAGAAACACAGCAAATGCAACTCAAGAGGGCACAGTCTAGCTCTCCCTCAACAGTCAAGCTATAAACTAAAAAATGTGCAGCAGGCCCAAAGGAGAAAGAGATAAATGGACAGGCAGACAGACAGCTTGTGTAGGGGTGCTACGAGTAAAAACAACTGCATCTGTGTATACACCTCAACCACCTCAGACATGTACACAGCTCTACAGTAGACACTGAGAGATCCCTGCAAGTGGAAAATGTGTGTCTGTTTGCTTTAATAGTCACACTCAGTGTTTTGGCAAACGCCTCCAAACTATGGTGGGGGATTTAATTCAGCGTGAGGCTTATACTTTGATTCTAGTTTCCACAAACTGCAGCTTCATGGAAACACCAGCTCTGAACTGGGGCAAAGGCAACCAGGCAGAGTGTAGGAAATTCTAACAAGAGTGCGCTAATGATAAGTTTTCTCCCCTGTTCTGATGTGAGAAAGTCATCAGTTACAGTGTTTGTTTGTTTTCAGTCGGCTTTCTCGTGCTGATTAACAAAACTGCTGAAGGGCAAAACTGAACTGAACGCACCTGAGGATGACAGAAACTGAAAACACAGGGGGAAAAAAATCAAATTAGTTTGTTTTTGTTGTCTTTGGTGAGCTAATCCAAAAGACATACTCATGCCTGCTGACTGGTGTTGTTGTTGGCAGGAGCCACCCACCTTCCCTTCCTCCACCTCCTCCTCCTTCTTCTCACCCCCTGCCTGTTGAAAGCGGGAAAAGAGGAAGAGGGTAGGAGGGGAAAATCCTAGCATGCAATGCTGATGCTGCAGCATTGAGGCAGATGGAAGGGGTCAGAAAACTGGGAAGAGAAAACATAAGAAGTCTGGAAAAGAGATCAGGATGAGGTCTTGTAAAGGTTGTTTTATAATCCCTTCATTCTAGTCAAAAGTTTAAAGCACTTGACCCACACAGGTCCTCAAGAGCTGGACACACTTTGTGTCATCTATTTGCCACAAGGGATGTGCACATTTGGTCAAATAAATGATTAAACGCCGTCACCCTCTCGGGCCAGAACTAATAATTGGTTTGCAAATTATTATAATTTTAGGTTTGGGTTTGTAGCTCAGTTTAATACTGCAGTAATCTACCACCATGTGAACAGGCACAGATGGCACCATGCAGCACAGCGTGGTTTGGCAGTATTTAAAGCAGGAGACTGGAGATGAAGTTAAGCTGCCTTTGGTTAAACTGACACGAAACCACTCTGGAGCATTGTGGAACTAGCACAGGCGTGTCAACCTGCAGGGCAGACTGGTAAATGGAGGGGCTAGCTCTGCTAACTTTAGCCACACTTGAGAAACCAGTTTGGAATTGCAGACCATGATTAGCCAAATTAGATGAATTCTGCTCAATTTTAACTGATTTGTGAGTGTTGAAAGTGAGTGTTAAAGGATGGGGAAATCAGCTGTTGTGAGTCAACCTGACTTACCACCTCGTTGTCCTTGGTTCTTTGTTTCTTTGAGGGGGTTGGGTGGGTTTAACACCTATATTTAGGGATGGGGCTGTAGACAGAGTGGGAAACTGGGAAAGGGAGAGTCTGGCTGCCCACTTCAATGACAATAGCCTCTGTTAATGAGAGGTGTGGCATAACGACTGACTAAACTGATACTCCAAACAACTCCCCCTACTAATGTTTTATAGTCATTTATATAGTTTCTATGTTCATCCCTTTGGCAGTAAATCAGGATAAGTTGGTCTTGAAAATGTACATCACTGGTTACCTGGTCCGTGGGTGTGTCAAGAGGTGGAAGTGGAGGTCGGTAACACTCTGGGTTTTGTTTTCAGGGCCGTTCCTTGTTTTGAGAAGGTCTGTGTGGTTCTGTTCATGGCCAGGCTAAGCTAACAAAAGAGATTAGACATTGAGGATTCAGCACACTTACTGTATGTTTTCACAGTCCAGCCCAGCTCTCTCTGTCTCACCGTCAGACCTGCTTTGGCTTTGATCTGATCGCAGCCTCGGCCTAGTGTTTGTTTGAAGAGCGAGAGTAAGAATCAGAAAGTTAATAATGCAAGTCCTGCTGAATGTGGAGGGAAACCCAGTGTCCTGCAGCTCCCATCAGGCAGCAGAGCTGTGTCTGTAACCTGAGCTAAACCCAGCTGGACCCTTAAAGGCCACCGTCAACTCTGTGTGTGTGTGTGGATGTCTGGATTCAGAGAGAGGCTGGGGGAGATCAGGAACTGAAGCATGTGTTGACATTTGGTTTGAGAAATCATGCCCCCCCACCCTCCCACAGCCATCCTTTCTTCAGCAGCTCTCAGCACTGACCTCCACACCCTGGTGCTTTTTGGCTTTTGAGACAGAGGAAGAGAGCGCGTGAGGAAGACTGAGTACTCATGTTTGTTTTGCTTTGTATCGGCAGATCGCTGATTTATTCAAAGAGTGACTTGAAAGCTCCTACATCAGTTAAACGCTGCTTTGAAGTGATTCTGAAAGTGTGTTTTTCCCAAATTCTGTCAGAGATTTGAGGCCTCTCCTGGGTACCACGTCCACACTCAAATTTCAAAGGCCTCCCTTAGCGCCTTTGGTAAATGGGGGGAACAGAGCTGTCCTCTTTGGCTTGCATCTTAGTAACACCCACTCTGTGTTTGTTGTCTGGTGATAAATAAGATCTTTTTGCCACTTTAAGTGGCGAAAGACACTAAATTGATCAGACGCAGACACCCCCTGAAGGCATCTTAAAGTGGGCCTTTTAAAGTGCACTTGAAAGCCTCTGCAGACAGGAAGGACGGCTCTGATAGTGCTTCTGGGTTTTTTTTTTTTCTTGCCAGTTAGCAGCAATGGTTTCTCTTAAGAACACGCCACATCCAACCCTTTTAGTGCTCGCTCTGCCTGTTTGAGCTCAGTTAATGCATAAAAGGATCTCTTAAGACTACATCAGAGGAGTAGCTCTGATTAGGTAGTAGTTTCTACAAATCGCTGTTTTTATTTTGGCTCATTTTCTCATGACAGCATTAGTGTCTGTTTAAGAAAACACAACTTTATTTCCTGCCTGCAGGGAGGTTTTAAGCTGTTTGTCTGACTGTCTGGGATTTCTCTATGCGCTTTCGTTTACTTTCTCCTCATGATGTCTATTGATGCAGCTGTCACTGTTTTGGTGTGAATATCTGTCTGACGTCTACTCATGTGTTGCCAATCCATACAGTGTTGCTTGTTGCCGTGTTTTTGCACAAGTCACCTTTCCCGCCCTACCACAGAGGATTCTTCTGCAATGACAACAGCATCAATCTGGCCTATAAGAGCAGCACAGTGTCCAACACGGTGCTCACAGCTGTGGGAGTCACTTTACCTGTGGTCTCAGTAAGTCCTGTGGTGGTACTGCGAGAGAACCAGAGCGCATATGTTGGGACTGAATCACTACATCCAAAGGCTGACATCTCCAGAGACATGATTGATTGGATGGACCATGGCTCATTTACAGCAAATGTGTACTTTGCATTACTGACAAACATTTTCCAAAGCAACTGTGTATAGATACAAAACTTCAAATTAAATTGAAAACATGAAGTCAATGGTTTCCATTTATTTCACCATATAGAAAAAAGTGAATGAACAATAAATATACTTAAAAATACATAAAACACATTTTTTTTAAGTTTGAAGATTTACTTTCAAATAGTGGTCTGGAAGCATTTGGCTGAATTTGCCAGTGGTCATGTTTTACAAGGCAAGAATTTATAGTTAGTGGCAAATTTTAGAATCAAAGCAGGAGGATGATAATTTCTCCAGATAATTAAATATAATGCACTGCAAAAAAACTGTAAACTCAGCAGGTGTTGATCTCTTATTTTTAGTCAAAATGTCGTTTTAGACACAATATGAGCCATATTTACCAGACCAGTCCAGCGAAATTGTTTCAAGTTATTTAAAGACAAAAATAATGTCTGAATTGTTTGTAATGAGGAGGGAAAATCTGGTAATGGTGTAAGGAAAATTGTTCTTGCACTCAGACATTATTCTAATTTCAAAAAACCTGAGGAGCAAATTTTCCTTACCCTGTGAGCAGTTTTTTTTTTTTTTTTTTTTTTTTTTTTTTTTTTTTTTTTTTTTTTTTTTTTTTTTTTTTTTTTTTTTTTAACTTTATTTCTATTTGCAATGAAAGCTTCAAAAAATAACAAACAGTATCGTCTTTTTCTGTACTTTCAGCGATTAGGTCCCCTTTTGTCAATTGCGTAACCAACAGGCCTTTGAACTTTAAAACGATCACTTTTAGAATTTTTGGAGTATTTAAACAGTTTTAAGAGTTATTTTGCTTCAAAATATCTGCACAAAGGTCAAATTTATGGAAGCCATGACGGATTGAAAAAGCACTCCATATAAGTATTATTGGTTTACCTTTGGAAAACGTTGGGCAGGAGATATGGCCTCAAAAATATGGCCCTCTAAAAATTCTCAAAATCCCTCACAAATTGAAAATCAAGCAGATCTGCAGTCACTTTTCCTTGATTGGTTCCAGATCACAGCCTCCCCAGGTGCATTGATCTAGTCCCAGATGTCCCTGGTTACTTCTCGCTTGTACCTGTAACCTCTGTAATTTGCATATCATTAACCCAGCACCTCCATCTCTCTCTCTCTCCCTCACCCGCCCCCACCACCCTCCTTCTCTTTCTGCTGCTCACTGCTTCCTCACATTAGCCGGCCTGCCTTTCTTGGTCATTGAGACCAGTGCTGTTCAGCCTTACCGTAGAGGGTTTTACTGCGACGATGAGTCCATCAAGTACCCGGCCAAAAACGGAGATACCATTAGCGACGGTGTGCTTAGCGCTGCTGGTATTCTTATCACCATCTTCTCTGTAAGTCACCTCACTCTGATCACTAATGTCATCATCACCTCATTTGTTTCAGCAGCCTTCACTGTTACTGGTGTCACAGTCATCATTTACTCATGATAACAGTCACAACTTAACAATTCATGATATGATATTGATGTGATGATTTTAAACTGTTGTTCCAATGACTATAACTTGTCCTTTTTTTTCTCCAGCCAAACCACAGCACACCACTGCACTCATGTTCAAAGAAACACACTTACACTGTACACACTCCATCAGAGGATGTTATCTATCAGTGGGCTCATTGTGAATGTATAAACTGAGATTATCTCACATGATTACTGATTCAACACCTCTCCGCACCTGTGCTCTGGTTAGCTTCAACACATTCTGGATAGAAACCAGCCAGACTTATCTTGTAGAGTCCAAGATTGCTCCTGTGATTAGGAAATCTCTGCATTGAGTGGTTTGTTGTAATCTCCTTTAAGAAAAAGTATCCATGACCTACAACCTGCACGATTTCCCTCTCTACTGCAATTTCAAGTCAGTTTTCTCCATTTGACACTGCTCATAACTCTGCTTCAAACTGCTGTATCTCAGATGTGATTCCACCGTTTATCTACAGCGCCTATGGAGAGTGTTAAATTCACACTTAAACTCCATATAGATCATTTCAACCTGACGGAACAAAATCCACCCTTGAGAAAGGAAAACATCCCCATTGAACCATGAAGGGAGTTTAATCCTTTTTCTAAAATCCAACAGGAAAAGGGCAATTGTCTTCCATTCACATTTGAATGCACATTTTAATTCACATTGAGTATACCTATGACTAAGGCTAGCCATGACTCACAAATACAGCTTTAAGGAGATACAAAATGTAGAGTTACAGATATATGTAGTACGGCGGCTTAGAAGTAGGCAGAGTTAACCAACATCTGGACTCATCTGCATTCCCCTATTCCCACAGTAACTCAGGGCGAAAAAACTATGACTAGGGATGGGAATCAAGACCCGGTTTCCGTTAAGAATAAATAAGAAACACTAAGAAACAGTTCAATCCAATTGACATCATTAGCCCCAATGCCGGGCAATTCCTTAATCAATTCTTTGTATCATTCCAGGGCGGCCACCATTCTGCCCTGCTAGCTTAGCTTAGCTCTGATTGAGGATATTCCGCTTGAAGCTTCACTTACGAGGCTGTAAAACTGAAAATGAAAGAAAGGTACATTACTCTCTCACAAGAGATGCCTTTTGAATACTGTCAGCATGTTATACAGCTCCTAATGTATCACACAGGCTATAGAAAACAGCACTAGCTTGATGCTTAAGTACACTGGGAATTTCATTTAGCTTTTAGCATACATTGCTACAGCGCAACTTCAGTTTTAAGACAGAATTTCAACTTTCATTGCAAAAACGTATCACTGTAATCTATGTAAACAATACTGAAACCAGTATTCAATTTTCGGCATTTGGCCTGTGGTCACAATGGCCACTAAACATCACTAAATGTTACTACTACTATTAGCTGTGCAACTGTGAACAATGAAGTAGCTAGAATCGGAATGACACCATAAGTGTGTAGCATCCAGTTAGTGAAAGTATATGAAATGCATGTACCATAGATTAGGAACTACAAGTGACTGATAGTAACTGTAAAACCTTGTTAACCATGCAGAACTAACATTTTAGCCGCCTGACGTCAACACTGCAAGAGCAATAGCGACATCTTGAAAACTACCGAGTGAAAGGGTCAGCAATAGGCTAACAAAACAGATTCCTTTGACATGCAGTAAACAGCAGACGCTCTTGATGATACTCAGCTTTGCCAAAGCATTAGCAGTTGTCCCAAAGCTGCCTTGCCTCATGGCGTGGATTCTCCATCGTCTCTCCCTGAAGCCTGTCGTGCCCTCCCCTTGGAAAGCAGACTATAATATGGGCTTCAGGCCACAAGGGTTTTCATGGTGAGAAGAGTTGTAGCCCCGTGTAATTATGGTTGACGCAATGGTTGTTCGGTTAAATACTGTAATTGGTGGGGTGGAATTGTGGTGACTGCCCCAAACAAGACAACTCTGCCAGATATATCACTTTCCCTGAAAAAAATGTGACTTTATAATCTGTCTCTCTGTCCTCAGAGTGATTTTGTCTAACTTTGTGCTACTGAACCTGAAAACACCAACGCTGGGTCACGTAGGGCTACACTCTCTCTGAATAGATCCAAGAAACATAAGAGGCCACATCAGTTTGAGTTATATGGGTCTCACCAGGGCTCTACTTTTGGAATACAAGGCATTTGGTATGAGCCACAAATCAGTTTGTCATACCCCGATGATTATCTCATGAGGTTTTAGTGTAACAGTTACATATCCTGGAACTCTGATGCATTTATCCGTTCACACAGTCAAAGCTTTCACACATGGGGAACCAGATGTGTTCTCCCACTTCTCTCATTCCCATGAAAGCTGCCGGGCTTTATTGAGCTGGCTCCAAAGGCCTGGATGGTGGAAACAACACACTCTATCAGCTTGTTAAATCTCCTTAAAGGCTATCCCTGAGCAGAGAGTGTTTCCCAGAATGAGACTCATTTCTGCGCCCCACAGAAGAATGTCTGATGAAACTGAGATACTAACGTGAAAACAGTCAGACATCCCTGGTGAAACCGGAGCTGTTTCAGAGAGACAGCTGGAGCGCTGAAAAACAAACGTGCCCCCGACGTGCGCCTGGTAGAGTCTGGCCACCAAAATCAGACACGTCGCCTAGCTCAGCGTTTCTGCTGATTAGAACCAGCGGTGCCTCCCCAACCCCCTCCATACTCTCCCTCCCAGTCCTCATTCCTCTTCTCACCTTTCCCTTTCTCTTTCTCTCCTCCTTTGCATGCTTCTTTTCTTATCTTATTACTCATTTTTTACTCACTCCTCTGCCTTTGTTTGTACTCTGTCTTCAATCCTCTAATTTCTCCCCCACACTTTCACTCTGACTCCTCTTCTCATCCACACTTTCATTTTACGAGAAGACAACAGGAGATGAAGGGGGGGGTTGGGAAGGCGTGTTTTGAGCTTGAACAGCTGTTCTGAGTTATGGCTGTTCAGCTCCCCTCTTAGTGCGCCTTGCGCGTCAATTGTCGGTTTTTAGACTGTGGTTTATTTACACTCTTACAGAAAACTATACATGGCAGACAGTTTCAGTTGCCTCCCACGTCGACCCACTGTTTTCTCTCTGCAGGAAAATGACACAGATGAACACATTTAACTATAAAGTAGGAATTTCAGACCACTTGAGGGCAGTTCTATTTAAAGTTTTATAATTACATTTTGAGCCTGAAATGTTATTTTGATCTCATTCTTAACTTAGAGGCAGATATTTCTATAACCCACTCTCAGATGTCCGGCCCTTAATGAATCAAACACTTTGATGCACATTTCCAATAAGTCCCCAAGAGCTTAGCTCTGTCCCTTCATGACATTAAGCAAGAGCTTGAAGGCTCTTTGATAAACCATTTCAGGACTTTAATACATACAGTCTATAATTCTGCTGTGCAGTAGACTTTGCCCAAGGGAATAATTCAGAGCAAATTCTGCATTCACAGTTGAAACTGTTAAATTGGTAAAAGATTAATGGTGCAGAATATTAAACTTTATGAAAATAGACATCATAATAACATGTTGATTGGTCTTTTATTCAAATGTTCAAATATCTGATGAGACACCCTGTGGTGTGTTAAATTAGATGTGAAATGTGAGCCTCACGCTTAATTGTCCAACAATCTTCACTGTCTGAGATACATGGTTTATAAAAGCTATGCCACTCCACCCCACATTCTTGGCAGCTTTGCATCAACACATTTTCACATGTTTCTCTGGAGTTGTATGTGTTTTGGACTGAGGGTGGACTCAGGTATTAAGAACACTTGATGATATTCACTGATTTTATTGCCTCTTCTGTTTTTTTGTTCAGATTATCATTGGAGAAAGCTACAGGATTTACTATCTGAACGAAGGATCCAAGTCTTTTGTTGGAAACCCCTACATCTCTGCTCTCTACAAGCAAGTGGGCGTGTTTATCTTTGGCTGTGCCATCAGTCAGTCCTTCACAGACATTGCCAAGGTGTCAGTGGGTCGCATGCGACCCCACTTCCTGGATGTGTGTAAACCTGACTTCTCCACAATCAATTGCTCCCTGGGATACATCACTGATTATCAGTGTCAGGGGCCAGAGAGCAAAGTCACAGAGGCCAGGTAATTTTAACATAAAGAAATAAAGAAAGTTCTGATGTTAAAAGAAAGTTGTTTGTAATGACCCTTTATTGGCCTGTGTCGTTCTCAGGAAGTCTTTTTTCTCTGGACATGCATCGTTCTCCATGTACACCATGCTTTACCTGGTGGTGAGTTACTACATGAAATTCAACAGACCGTACAGAAAAACACCCTTCTTTTGTTTCCATAGCTCATCTCTGCTCTGCGTCTTTCACAGTTTTACCTGCAGTCACGTTTCAACTGGCATGGCGCCCGCCTGCTGCGCCCCCTGACCCAGTTCACCCTCATCATGATGTCATTCTACACTGGCCTTTCCCGTGTGTCTGATCACAAACACCACCCCACTGATGTTCTGGCAGGTTTTGTTCAGGGAGCCCTGGTGGCCTACTGCATAGTGAGTTGTTCTCAAATATTTTCATTTTATTGTTCTGGCTTGATCAGAACTTTTGAGGATTTTCTTTTTTAGGCAAGTTAATTCCATGATATGATCTTTTTATATTCTCCAGTTAATAAATATTGATTACCATGTCGAAAAAAAAGAAAGGAAAGGGACCCAACAAACTGAAAAAAACCCAAGCAAAATAAGACACAAAACACAAAGCAGCTAGATAAAAATACATGGTTTTGACTTGTTAGAAACCACTGACCAAATCTACAGTTTTTAGTTAATAAACAAGTACAGCCAGCTTGACTCTAACAAGTATCATGAAAGGAGTTTCCATCCACACTCAAAGCACAACAGATTAGGAGGTAGTGATGGACACTTTGAAGTAATGCATTAACAAATGATTAACTCTCGATCTTGAAAGTGACACTGTTAATTCAATGGAATGAGAGAAAATAGTAAATGTGAAAAGAGGAGGACCCAATAAGGAACCTTGAGGGACACCATTTTTCAGTCTAAATGAAAGGATGTCTATTTGTACATCTACCTCCATTCCCATGACTAATTTTCACTCCCTTTTCCTTTAATCCTTCTACAGGTGTTTTTCGTCTCTGATTTGTTCAAACCCAAAGGTAGACGTTCTACCATTATTCCTACTCCTGTGAAAAAAGACCTTGTTCCAGCAGCAGACATCAGAGAGCGGAGCAACCATCTCATCATTGCATAGAGAAGACTGCAAACTGACTGTACATATTCCTGACCTGTGCCATTTCGATTACTACTACAGCCACCGGTCGATACTGGATGAAAAACTCTAACAACCTGGATAATGCAGACAGATATGGTGTCTTGAACATCTCAGTGGACAAGAAGAGGTGGTTGAACAGTCGAGTAAGCTTTGCTCTCTCCAGTGAACTTTTCATCTTTTCCTCTTGCCTCTTCTGACATTTCAATGTGAAAAAGAGAGAGAGAAAAAGAGAAGTATGGAGAAAGAGAACCAGGGATATTTGCTCCTCTTCTGTTAGGAAGATTACTGGAGATTCTCCTGTCGAGACCTTTTCCATGGACAAAAGTCTGGAATCAAACAGAACTGCATAAGGGCAGCTGTAAATGAAGCTGTGTGAGACTTTTGTGCCTTCGACCCTCAGCTGCATCCAGCCTGGGACATAATCACGACAAAAAAAACAGATCCCTTGATGTCATGAAGGATGTTGTTTTTTGTTTGGTTTTATTACGAACATTAGAAATATACAGTTTGCGTGATTTATAGCACTATTTTAGCTAAACTCAGTACTGTTTGTCACCACTTGAATGACCTGAAGTGAAGCTTTGAAAAGCTTTGTAATACTTTGTATGCTTTTATTATGATGTCCATGATGTAGTGTTCCTTCGAAGGTGCACATAAGTTACAGTAGGTGGAAAGTACGGTGAGGGTGTATATGTTGGATGTGGGCCTCTTTCTGCTGGCTAGGACGAGCCCCCACTGAGCCATTTAATGAAATGACTGTCTGTTACATGTACCAGACGGGTGCTCACGGGTGTTAGGTCAGAGTGTGTGAGAGTGTATATGTGTTCTCCACGTATACTCCTGTGTAAGTCTGTGTGTTTGGGTGAGGCTTTTCTGCGAGCATGCCAGTGTGTATTAATGTCATGTCTATATATTTCAGTGTTTATAGCCTACGAGTGTGCTCCTCTGTAGCCAGGGAACAGGCACCTGCTCCAACAGACACGTAACAAGAGACAGAAACACACAATACTCTGACTTCATGTTATAAATCATCATAAAAATCTTGTGATAAACTCTGTGCTGCTCAGGCATAAAGATATATGTTTCATATAGAGAGAGGGAACTCCTGGAGCGATGGGTTTTTATGGAAGCTTTTAGTACTAAAGCACAGTTCAGCAAAAAGAGAACCAATTCATTATTTTGGCACATTTTACTGGATGAATATTTTATAAATCCACACAAAAGCTTTCCTTTATAGACAAAAATCATCACTTTGAGTTTAGAAAATAATTCTGATGCAGATGTGTTTACATGACGTGCATGTAATAAACTCACATGGAACATAACAAAATCTTTTAACCACTGAGAAAAAGCATCATCCTAACTCAGTTAAAGGTGACTGAGACAGACTTTGATCTGACATTTGTGTAAGAATTAGTCTTTTTCTTTATTCATGCCTTGAAAATCTACTCTGCACAGCTTTGGAGAATTCCCTGTGCTGCAATATGTTGTACAATCCTGTATCATTATGTATAAACAGTATACCTTATGAAGAAACTTCCACTATGACTTGTGTTGACACCTGTGTAAATGTAAAACATGCTGCTCTAAAGAGGCAACACTTTGCTATGTCCTCCCGTAAAGTCGACAACTTGTGAATACTTAGTTATATGAAAAGCAGAGCTCTCTAAGCAGATGGCGTTAGTACATTGTTGTTTAAGAAAAGCTTTCCAATATTTTTGTAATGTGTTGTGAAATTTTGTACAATGCAACAGTATGAGGTATGAAAGATAAACTGTCTTTAAATAAAGCACAAAAGGTCAAGAGCAGCGTACTGTGGTGTTTTTCATTCTCTGCATCATCCATGAGTAAGGTTCTCTGAATTTGGATCATTTTCAGTTGCAGGCCGACTTTGCGTGTGATGGAGAGATCTGGGCGTGGGGCAATAGTAGACTTCCATGCTCGGCTTCCTGTGGGGAAATAGTGTACATTCCAGGCTTTAACCCCTCTCCCCAATGGCTCTCTGGAATAATATAGACTCCACGCAGCAGACAGCATGCCAGAGTGGCAGAGCACATTCACATATGAGAATGCTTAGAAGCTGTATAATTAGCCTGAAATTCTTTGTATTATTCTTGCAGAGCACTTAGTCTCCACACAGTGCCTGAATAAGCCCTGTTCATCTTTCCACCATGTGCAGACTGTCCTGTACATCTCAAAGCTTCTATCTGTGCCAGCAGAGCACGAGCTAAGTTTTAGGTCAGTGTGTTCACATGTTATCCTAAGCTCATTGATTTCACTTTAGGTCAGGCACATTGCCCAGCAGATTAGGGTTGATTACTCTGATAATCTGCAAAATGTGTTTGTTATTACAGCCACGCCATGGGTGACACTATTGTGTTGGAGCCATCTTGTGTTATGACTCCAAATAAATTAGTTTGTTGTGAGTTAAATGGGCACAGGACTACACCCATACGTGCGAGCTCTGGGCTATCCTTCAGGTTTTTTTACTAAGCTATCACTGTAATGTCACTTCACCGCTTTGTCCAAACTAATTTATCTCAGGAGCTGTCTGAAGAATAGCCCTAATATTATTCATGATCATCCCAGGATAAATCCCTGTGACCTTAGCAGTCACCCAACAGATCAATTGTATATACTGCCTTTTTTGTTTGATTTCAATGGCTATAATTTACTCTAACCACTTATTCTGTTGCTTAATTCAACCCTCATCAAAGTTTACAAATATAAAGATGGTCCCCAGTGGATGGACCTGAACTACTTCTTGAAAGACAGGATTGATCTAATACTACCAGCAGGCTAAAGAGTAAAAGAGACCAGCTTTGTTTTACATCTTTACAGCTTTTTGCACATGCATGGTTCATGTTCCATTGACCATAACTTGAACTTAAACTGAATTTGATATATTTTAAGGAGTAAAAACACTAGCTTATCCTAGTATGACCATCCAAGGAGTGACTCATTATTTCCAACTAGTTTTCATGTTTTATGACCACAATGAAAATGACTTTTTCCTGTTTCTTGGTTGAATATAAAACAACACCCTACTAAGTGTGAGCCAGATTTCTGTTTTTTTGACAGGATATCATCATTGCTTCAGGGAATAGACATCACTTTGCGTGGAAGGTCCAAATTGACATATTTTGAAAAGTATTGGATAGTTTCCTATAAAAATCACACCCGTATGACTTTAATGACTGTTTAGCTTCTCCCATCATGCATTATTTTGATTTCAAATGACACTTTTGAAATATTGAATCATTGCATCAGTCCTGTGTAATATTTTACCATCAACTACAAGTTAACAGAGAGTTTCTCACATTGTTGGTCCCAAATAGTATTTCTCGGGCCTTTAGTCTATGCCCTATCACTATCCCATCTAGCTTTCATCTGCTCTCCTGTATCCACTATTATGACTGAATAAATCACACAAATCATTTTCAGGGGACAAAAACACAGATATGAAAAAACACTTTTTTTTCCTGCAAACTAACTTTAGAACAGATCTGACCAAAGCATTGAATGTAGGGCTAAAACCTTTGTATCCAAATAAGGCAGCACATACAAGTCCACGAGTGTTTCCCGACCAGGTCCGGTGCCAAAAGCTCAACTCGGTGTTTATCTCTGTGAACCGATCGTGACCTCTCCATTAGACCGTCAGCGGTGCCAGATCTTCTCAAAGATACCTTCAGCTGTAATTGAATGTGATAGAGGCAACATGCTGAGTATATTTTTAGTAATCACCAGACCAACACATGGCACTTTTTGTTTCATGTCTTCAGCTGGAGACATTTTTCTCATTTGGTTTCAAAGAGGCTTTTTTTGATCAGCCGCGCTTAGCGTTCTAATATTGGAATCCTTTTCATGTGGTTTGGAAGGGGAAAATGCTGTTGTGTTTTCCCAACACTGTTTAACCTTTATCACTTGTGAAGTAATTACTCACTGTGTTTTACAAATTCTTCTCATGAACTCTTTCCATGTTGAGGTTTCTTCCATTTCTTGTAATCCACAACAAATAAACAAACTCAAACCCTCATTCCCATATTGCACTTAGATCCTTGTCAGCAGTTACTTAAAACGCTTCAATTGATGATTTTTTTCCCAACACACTGATTAGGCTGTTTTTATAGCTGTTTTTATAGCTGTCTTTCACATTATAAAAGTTGTTTTTGGCTTGGCTTGTCCGAGCTGTTGTGAAAAATAGCAACAGAGGGTGCACATTTTTGTGAAGTATCATTCACGCTAAAGAGGAACTTGACCTGGTGTGTCCTTCTGGACGGACTGTACTGGAGAAAGTTTGGCCTGTCTCCTCTCTCAGTCAAACTGAAGCATGTCATACAGTCTGACGCCACATGACATTATTGGCAGAGTTTGCTGAGGTCATTTGTCCTCTCCCTGACAGATGGAGGGATGCAGAGAGGAAGCGGCACACCCTCCAAATGCCCTGCCTGATAAGTGACCTCATTAGGGCTCCACTGGGGAGGTTTTTTTCTAATTCGCAGAACACCACGATGATGGCTGCTTCCCCAGGAGACTTTGGCTCTTGAGCCATGCCAAGCTTTCATACTTTCTGAGAGTTTTTCTCTTCTTGACTCGTAGATCACGACTCGTTTTCGGGACAGACTTTATCAGCGCAGAGCACATACACACAAGAATGCACCACATCTTAAATCCTTCTGCACCAGTTGTTTACAAGAACATTCATTGCTTGGACTGGCTCTGTCTGAGTGGACTGAAACAAAAGCAAAGCGAAGACAGCAGGCCAGAGATGTGTTACGTAAGTCCCCTTTATCTGCCCCTCACTCATCCACACACAATACACGCAAACGCCCCTCATAAAAATCCACTCCAGACCATAATGTTAGCCATAATATGTTGTGTCCGTGCCCAGGAGCCCTTTTTCTTGGATAACTTGGAGTTAGAGTGCTGCAGCTGTAACTAATCTCTCTCTGTCCCCCCTCTCTTTCTCTCTCTCTCTCTCCCCTTCATCCTCCCCTGTGTCTGGAGAATGTAAACATCAAGAGGGAGGCCAATTCTCTGCCATCACAACCTCTCTTACAGCTGATATGGAGACGGGGCTACACTGACCGGGCCTCAGCTTCATGTACACATTGGGTAAAGTGTGATTATGGTCTGGACTGTAACAGCCTCATTTTTTTGCCCATAGTTTAACCCAATCCTGGCATGTTTTCCTCCTTGACCTGAACATTTCAGCCATCCATATCTTAAAGGTATGGCAACATGGTTGAAGAACATCCACCAAATCCATTCCCCTTTTAAAGCCGTTGGATCTTTTACTATTAGCGACAGGGCCCATGGTTTATGAAGTCAGTCAGTCTATTGATCAGTCACAAACACTTTCCTGAATTCTTGGAAACAATTACTGCTTTGAACTTTTTTCACAGCCTTCAAAGCTTCATTCCTAAAAAAAAAGTGACATTTTCCTGGTGCCAGCATCAATAAAGGTCAGGTTACTTTCCTTTGATGGACTCCAGTTCAAGAAATTGTATCCAAAAAGCCACTCATTGGAATTTTTAAATTTCTAGCAATGCAAAAAGATGCAGGATGACCTAAAGTACAAGGGCGCCAAGAAAATGAGTGTCTGGCCAGGTTTCCATTTGATTTGGCTGTTCTGTGCTCTCGGGGGAAAAGACCTTATGTGTTTCCAGTCTTACATCACAGGTTCCTCTTGAAAACATAAAAGCCCTGTCTGATACTAAGTACATCCAATTCCAATGCTCTACAGAGTATGAGCTTTCACAGATTTTGAGATAACACATATGTATTTGTAACAACAGGGTTGGACAGGATTGAGCAGTTTAGGTGACGTAACAATGAAATATGATCACCCTCTCTGGTTGACGCTAGACCAACAAGTCTGATTGAAAAAAAAAAAAATCGTTGAATGTTGTTATTTTGGGCCTGATTTCCTGATTGTATGTTTTGTAGGAAGTGAGGCACATTTAGGGCTTGAGCTCACTTTAATGCCAATTTACCATGACATTCTACAGCCTTGATGTAAACAAACACATTTAGTATTGCCTTTCTGGTTTGATTAAAGCATAAAAGCATCATCTCAAGGCTAAGACAAAATATCAAGATACATAATGAATATCATAACATAGCCAAAATAAAAAAAACAAGATATGAATAACATACCATATCACCCAGCCCTACTGCTTACATTCGACAAAACAAGATCTTGTGATCCAGTGTTTAGCCATGCTCATAAATTGTGCCCAAGCTGAAGTTTTTTGTCAGTTTGTAGGAAAATCTTCAACAATATTTCAAAAAAGTCTTGCGTCTACATGTAAAAACATAACATTTTGCATGATAAGGTGGAAAAATGTGTCATTGCTGTTGTATTTTTTTATCCATTCCCAGTAGGATCTTGTCCCAAAAACAAAGGAATACTGAGTCTTTGGCAAATCTATTTGAGTATATGAGACCCTGTGTACAAAATATTGAGCAATACCTCTGATGTACACATTCTTTTGACTACTTCCACAAGTATTTTTTAAACAAAAAAGGGAGTAGGAACAGTGAAAAGAACAGTGTGTCATTTGTTTTCTCTAAAATTTAAAGAGGATGTAAATCAGGATTTAAAGCTCTACTTTGGTGCCAGACTCACTCCATTGTTTTCTATATAATGCTACGGTTATGTTGCAATCCAAATCTCTAAACAAAACATATGACCCTTTTCTCAAAAATCCCCTCATTCCCTGTACCCCCAAAGAGATAAACCCTCACCCGGTCCCAGCCTATCAAACTGATTTCCAACCCCAAAATCCCAAGGCCATTTTCTCCCCTCTTACTACTTTCTCTGCTGAAGAATTTGAACAAATTACCTCCATATGTGTCTGAAGGAGCCCCATGGGAAAGGGGCCAAGAAGAATATACTGCTGACAGAACACAAACATTGACTTCATCAAACATGGTGAGCAGCGTGCTCTGATGCTCTCCATATGTTCACCTGGCACTGGCAGCTATTTACTGACAGCACAGCAACCTCTCACCAGTGAGGCTCTTTATCTTCTTATGCCACATGTTGTTCAGTATCTGAGATGAAGAGGTGCACGGAGGCTTGTCAAGCTGGGCGCTATCACTGGTGAGGCAATTTGTCAGAGAAAGGTTTGAATCCTAAAGGTGTATGAAAGATAACGCAATAAAGAGATAAGGAAGAATTACTGCGCTAATAAACATAAATATTTCATATGTACCATGTAATGGAGGTAGCTGAGCCCCTCTTTTGGGCCTCATGTGTTTTCATCCTGTAACCAGAGACACAGCTGAGAGGAAAGCCTTAGACAGGACAAAATATGAGCAAAGAAAGTAGCACAGGGGAAGACAGGGTATAAATTTCCCCGTGTGATTAACTTTCCATCTCAGGTACCACACTCATTCTCCCTGAAACCTGTATTTCCTTTGGCACTCGGCCACAGGCTTTTGACCTTGTTCACTTTCTTCCTCATGTCACTTGGCAGGAGCTCCGTTGTGACCTTTCAGGCAATGAATACACGTCTCAGGAGAAAGATCACTTACAGAAAACCTTCACTGGCCTGTGAGAGAAAAATCACCCAATCAAGAGCGGCAATATTTCAGGCAATCATCAGAGTGTCTGGAGCTGTGGTCCTCCCTCAATGCTGACCTCCAACATCAGGAATGTATGATTCATCTGGGGAGGAAAAGAGCGTTCTCTGCCCCTATCTAGTTAATGCCAAGCTATATTAACAGTTACAGGTCAGTCCAGAGGAGTCCTGACAGTAGCTTACGTCTCTTCTCCAGACATCTCCAACACCACAAAATGCACCGACAGATTTAGGGTGGAGAAGTCTCCAAGAATCTGGCAATAACAGCCTCTCTACGTAAAAGTGGAGCCATTAAACTGCAGGGGGTTGCATTGTGTAGCATTCCACTTGGATTGCAAGTCAGCTGTTTACTAGGTCATTTAATGGAGATTAGATGGGAGACCTCAATATGCTATGAAAAAGTCCTCCAAAGGCAGAGAAAAAACTGGTGTTTGGTGCAGCAGCTGGAACATGTTCAGTATATTTGTTGTTCCACAAAACAAAAAAGAAAGAAGAAATAGGAGCAGTGCGTGTCAAAGTATTCAAAGTCATGAAAGACTCATGGGAAGAAAAGGCCTTTAGGACTCATATAGTTTGATGGCTTTGAGGGCAAGAGTAGCACTTAATTATGATTCACACAAAGATGCACATACGTCACGTGGTAAGAAACGTCCTCTTGAATCACCATCTAACCGCTAACCTGCATGTTTGGCAAGGATAAAAGCACTAGCTGTTGACTCATACTGTGATCAGGACATTTGGCTCAAAGTGGAGGGCTGACTTAAGCCGCGGATGCAAATGCTTTAACACACCTTATGGTGCAACTTGGACACAGCACCAGTTACGCTGGGGTGACCCAGCCACAGCAGCCAGAACAGTTCCTTCTTGTCAAAGTAGTTTGCGTAGTTCACAGATCACCTTGTCTAATCCAAAGCTTTCTTAACGCCTCCTCAGAGGCAACTCTTAGACTAATTTATCTCCTCCTGTCTGGTCCCGTATTCCCAAGGAGATTAAGTGCCCGTAAGCGTGACTGGCCTGTGAAGCCTCCATAACAACCGGTTCATGATGAGTCCATGACTTCCTCAGGAACTTAGAAGATCAGCTGCAGTCTGTTACGGATCTTACCATCATTAAGTCATCTGTAATTGTCCTGGAAAGAGGCTGTAAGACTCTTGACTTTAAAATTGACCACTGCTTATTTGATCAGCATGTCCAAATACAAAAATGTTAACACAATGGTACATCCAGTGATGATGCTGTTTTTCAGCCAATCCAGTACTGATTGAAATGCCATAAAATAGTGGCGACTCTTTGACTGACCCTTAAACTGTGTTTATGTGTTTGCAACAAAAGTAACCTTTAACGATTGGTGAGGTTCAGCCACAGAAACACCTGGTCCACCTCGCTTTCCAAAGCACAACACTCTTGAGTACCACTCATGGGTATAATTATGCCATTCAGCATGAAGATAAAGAGACATAGAGACAGATCCCCTCTGTAAGGCCACCATCACCTCTGCCTTAACCTTGACCATCTACAGACAATGAAAATGTTACAACTTCTTTTGCAGATAAACAAAGTAAGATACTGTACCAAGCAACTTCAGGAAGCACTGAACCTGCTCATGTCCTTACAGTATAGGCCTGAGATGGTTAAACAGTGAGGTGGATTAAGATTGGACAACTGATGTGCTTAAGCAAAGGTGGGGAGCTTTTCCCTTGTAGTCTTCTACGCTGCGTCCTGGACAACATTTGTAACGACATCTTAGCAATCAAGGCTTGAAGCATAGTTTGGTCCCCTGTGCCAAGAAACCCCAAATAAAAATAAAAAATAAAACAATATAAGAAAAATCTGTTTGACAAACTACACTGGCATCCACACGCATCAAACATATCATGTGTTTATGTTGCTCTGTATCTACTGAATGTGTAAATATGCTATTCTGTTAGAAAGGTGAACATCATTCAAACTTTATATTTACTGATTATCCCCCCTTGTTGCTGAAGATAATCAATTAATGCAGGTTTAAACAACAAGAAGAGAAATGGTTATTGATAGCTATCCTTAATGTGAGAGGCTGAATTGATTTAAACAAAATCACATTTTCTCTCTGTAGCATCAGAATTGATTTGGAGCTCAATCAATATTCCTGTTGAATCTATTAGTGTATTCTTCTTTGTTAAACATGCTTGTACTATTGACCAAAATGACATTAATAATTTGGTTTCAGTTTATATTGATTGAATATTCTTCCTTGTTTTGGAGGGACAAGATATTGATTAATCTAATCTGTTGATGACCATATAACAAGACGGAGCCAGGATGTTTAAAAGACAATGAAAAATCACATAGTTGAAATCACTTAGAATAAATTATTAAGGTCCTAAAACTGTTTAGAGACTTTGGCTGATCCTTTTTGTCACAGTTTTGCCACACATTATATCACAACTGTATCAGGAACATTACCCTCATTCACCAGAATTATCATCAATAACTCTGCGTGCACAACACAATTGAACACAGTTTTAGTAAGTAGCAAAGAGTGTAGGAACAAAATCTGCTGTAAGTCTTTTTCAAAACAACTTTCCTTTCTTCCCTAAGCACCCGTTTATTTGTTGGGTGCAAGAAAGCTCAACTATGGGGGATGAGGGCATAACAAATTGAGCATTTAAGGTCAAGGAAAAATAAATTCTGCTCTTTAGTGAAGAAGTAAATGCTGGAAACTAACAAGGTACAGATCACTGAAACAAAATAAAACCAACAACACAGTTAATAAAACAGTGGAAAAGAAACTTTAATTATACTACAATTTATTTTACAAGGACTTTGGAGTCAAAAGGAAAAATGTGGTGAAAACTCATATAAAAGAAAGACATGGGATTGTTGGATGACATGAAAGCTCCTTAAAAGTAAGGTCAAAACATTCAGAGCTCCCTCTGTTGCCTAGATACAGTACCAGTCATGAACTATGCCCATTTTAACAGGTCAAGCTTAAACGCTACAACAGATTTCATGACAACATGTATATATACATTCATACATTCATACATACATGTAATGGTAATGATAGCGTAGGGTCAATGTACAAGTATGAACCAGGCTTTTGGTTTGGGTGGAGATAAAAATGAATCCTGTGAGTCCATAGTTATCATGTACATACAGGTCTGCAACTTCAAACTGAGAGATTTGAGAATGCTTTACAGGAAATAAGTACAAATTGGTAGAAGGAAAGGTTATTGGATCTGCATGTTGTTGCCTCAGGCTGTGGTATAGATGGATCACAGCACTCTTTGTTCTTGAGAAAGGCTGCCGTATGTACCTGCATTAGCGTTAACTCATATTCACTACCTGATAAACTGAGTAGTTATTTGATATGAAATACATTAAATAATAAACACCTCTAAAATATTCACCACGTATCCTGTACTGACAAAAGAGGATGAAAGAAATACAAGCTGAGGACTGCAGCATGAAATAATTGGCGGTGTGATGATGCAGTCACTGAAACATCCATGGAGTCACAATATAAAAAGAACAACGTGAGGAACAAAACAGCCCGGGAGCATTTCTAATTGTTTCATTGAATTAATCAATGGAGGATCTAAGATATGCACCAAACAAGATAAAAGTAACGCATAGTAGATGAAGGGATGGATTTAAAACAGTGTTTTTGTCTGCTTAAGCAGATTGAGGTGTATTCTTTATTTGTGATGTAAGCTTTTAATACAATTAACTCAAGATTACTGTACTTAACCTCCTCTCTACCACTACGCTGTTTATTATTGGTACACACAGATGTGAAAAACAGGGCCAAAACCCATTGTGTATTTCAAGGTTGTATAGTTTAAGGAGATACAATAACCAATACTGTGAAACTTTCTTTATGTGTGTTATAAACATTTAATATTTTTTGCAGTCATAACTGTTGTTTTTTCACAGGATGAGACTGTTCAGTTGTGGTTATATGAAACAAGAATGTACCAGAGAGGGACACAAAGACAGCATTCCCTCAGGTGGTGCAATTTGCTGTAACTTTTGGCTACATTTTTCCTAAGTAAGGATAGGATATGAGGGGCTTACAGACCTCTTCTTCTGGCACCAGGTTCTTCAGCTCCTAGTGACCTGAGGCGATGGAGACGCCAAAGTGATGCCTGGCCGTTCTCCTGGGCTTGGGGAGGAAAATCCTGTTTAACGTCTCCACAATAACATTCCCTGAGGTTATTTATTCAGGAATGTTAATGTGCTTAGAATCCACTGGGCCCTGTGGCCTCTGACACACGGGGTCCTTAGGGCTTTCCTATCAAGCACTCGATCAGGCACAGCACCAGCTCTCTGCTGCAGCTGCCATCTGGTCAAACAACAGAGATTGATGCAGCCATAATCAATTGATAACCCTCCAGTCAGAGAGCAGAGGCTATCTGTTTGAACGTGTCCATGTGTATCTCTGCTCAGGTTGAGCCGGCGTTTTATAATGCGCGTCTGCTATTGATGTTTTTTAATATTTGAAAGCACTTCACTGGGACTCTATGGACTCCTCTATATGAGTCACACTGTAAATACAGTATTTATGTGTTTTCTCAGCCCCGGGAGCTGTGCTTTATGTCATGGTTTGAATAAACACAGCACAATTACAGGATGTAAATGGGCCTCTCCATACATATGAGATCCATTACAGTTCCACACTCATTTAATCTCTCTGTAGGTTCCTAAATGGAAACAGATGCACAGAGCAGCTTGATCACCCAGCTAAAAATTCACGAGCAGAGGGACTTATTAACTTACTGTTTCACTCTAAATCTTGAGCCCATTTTCTCATAAATCCCAAATATGTCAGTTAGATCATTAAATAAAAAGTTTGACATTTGGGTAATATGCTTTTTCACTCGTCTGCGGAGTTGGAGGAGGAGATAAATTCCACCCTTCAACAGTAAAGTGCCATCAATCTTCTTCGCTCACTCTTGGGTGAGTAATTTCAAAAATGAGGTCCTTCCCTTCTCAAGCCCTCTCTGATGTCAGTACAACATCCTGATTTGAAAAAAAAAAATTAACAAACCATTTCTTGTGTCCTCTAAATTTGACAGGTGAAGGTTTCCACACTCAGGAGCTTGTTTCTATCCAAAGGAAACTTATTTTCATGGTCTAATTGTGCCGTAAAGGTCCAGGGTTCTCCTCCCTCCTTGGTTTGGCTTTGTGTGCCTGTGCGTGTTTTCCACAAACCATGTGAACCTGGAGGATTTCCTGGCCTAGTGGCCTCAGCGTTACGCTGTTTTTATGACCCCTTGACTCAAGCATGCAAAGACACAGACACACACACACACGACTCACTTCAAGCTTAATCACTTGGGAATTAAGCTTGTTTGAATGCCTATTCCTCGACTCTTTTCTGTCTTTAAAAAGCATCAGGATGATGAATTTAGTCCTCTCGATGAACGGCCTATTTATTAACACAGCCCAGCATCATGAGCTGAAAAGCTTTCTTACTGCACTGGAAAATAAGCTATTGTGCGTCAGTTGTGTTGCGCATGAAAATCACCAGATTTATTCAGTATAATGTCTGAAATAGGATCACATGTGTAAAGGCTTTATGCCTGTAAAGACAACCCTCTTTCCAAATAACCATTCGCTTCTCAGAATGCTACAGCTACCATAAAACATTGATCATTCCTCACTCTAAACTGTAATGCTGTTGCTTTTGCTTTCAGGCACACCTGGATTAACTGAATTGGAGCCATGACTTTAGTTCTGTTTGATCTTTGTCACACAGAAATACAATAATGATGATAAATCAATGTATGAAAGCCAAACCTGTATTGCTTCACTAGTAATACGAAGCCAAACATGTCCTCATACACTTGACACCATACTTTAAGACTACGCACTTTGGATCTTGACAAAGCATATAATGTTAAACTGACTCACTGTCTGCTGCCCTGACTAATCAATGGAGCCCAGGACAGATGAGGAAGCATGGACTGTTCATGCCAGCTTGTGTAGCCTAACAACTGTACCTCAGATTGGGCCTTCATAAAGACTTTCAAAGAATTTTACACCAGCCAAAATACAAGTGCAGTAAGCGCTGATATAAAGTGGTAGAGCTTAAAGTGACTGTGAGGAGAATCTGTTTGAAATGGGCTGCAGTGACTCCTTTGGCTGGTAAAACTGTTATTATGACATGACACGAGTATTTGTTGCGAAGAATTCATGAAGATCATATCTTCCTTTCAGCACTACTTTTGTTCGTTAAAGACAACTTATTACCAAATACAAAGTGACGGGGTACTGTATTTATCAATAGTTATGTTGTTTGTAATGTGACAACAAGCAAACTTTGTGAGTTTGCATGATAAGCTAGTAGCCGGCTACATTAAGTACTGCTCATATGGCCCTTTTCCACTGACTCGCCTTGGCCCTACTCTACTCGGCTCTACTCGACTCTACCCGGTTTGTGTTGCGTTTCCATTAGCACGGTACTACGCGGCAGACGCCAGTTTTTAGTACCTACTCTACCCTGGTTCCAAGCGAGTAAAGCCGATACTAAATGTGAAGTCGACGGTCTGCCGGTCACTCATTGGTCAGAGAATGTCGTCACGGAAGCTTAAGACTCTGTACGAATCACTTACAAGAGGCAAACGAATAAGTCAGCGACGAGTTTTTAATGACATTTAAACCCGACGGCACAGAACCAGACTGAATAAACACAAAATACCACCTTAAAATGCACCTTCATGATTCCTAAATAAGTTAAAAGTCCCTTTTAAATGAAAAAGAAGTTAACAGCAAAGATAGTTCGGTTTAAAGAGTCTTTTCGATTAAATCAAAGTTCGTCAGCACAGGAGCGATCTGTCTGCCATGAGAGTCTTTAAGCACCAATCAGTCCATTAATCCACAGGGAACCAAAAAGGAAAACCAGTTCAAAGAAGAATGATTGATCAACAAAAAATCTCCGGTATTCCAGGCCCAAAAATAAAAAAATTAAAGGGATCTCACTGGATCCAGTGAAGAGTTTGTCGTTAAGCAGCTCCTTCGTTTCCCTCCGCGTGCAGCACAAGGCTGTTGTTTACCTCCGCTCCTGTGTCATGCCGAACGACATTGAGCCGCTGTATTACTTTAATGAAATCTTTTGAAAGCTTTGTTTTTTCCTTTAAAGACCATGGTGGCACATATGTTTGTACAAAATTATGTTTGTGTCGCGTTATAGATGAACATGCACGCACTTCTGCGCAGCACTTTAGCGCAGCTGCTATAAGATCCACGCCCACCGTGAGTCTGTAGTCGGGCTAGTGGAAAAGGTAACCAAACCGTGTAGAGCCGAGTAGAGTAGAGCCGAGCCGAGCCGAGTAGGGCTGGAATTGTATAGTGGAAAAGCGCCAAGAGTCTAGTGCTCTGAGGTGTATCTGTAATGTGTAACGTCAGTGAATCCTGGTTTTGTCCTGCCAGTGCTCATCTACCAAGCAGAGCAAACTTAACCTCTACACTGCCGAGATGAAAAAAAATAAAATTACCCCCATACAGTGTGTGCCGTTGGGGAAATCAGTGATTCAGACAGGAAACAGATTTTGTACCAGGTAGTAACTGTGTTAATTTCTACTCTGAAAATGGCTTTTTTTTTTTTTGGCTTGGTGTGTATGTGACTCCCAGTACTTCCTGAGTCAGCTTCAAGCCGATGCTTGACAAACAGCAGGTTTTAGTGTTTCCACAGAGTCTCATATTTTCAATCTGGAGGTTGCCACCTGGTTTAAATGAACAACAGCCAGTGTTTTAGCCTTTAGCCCATGCTCTATCACTCTCCTGTTTGACTTTCTTCTCCTCATCTGTCCTTTTTCTGTCAGACAGTCCAGCTCCAGTGTCCACTATTATTACTTGTTGAATCAAATAAATTGTTTCTGAGAAATAGCATTCAGAAATTTAGCGCTGCTAATCTCATCTTGAGCTGTGGATCTAGGGCTGAGACTTCTTCAAGATAAGCTAGAAAGTCCTCACAGTCCCTTCAAGATTTTGTAGCTACAGCATGGGCACATAGGCATTTGGCTGTAGAGCAACAGAAAGTGCCTAAAAGGATCAAAACTCATATTTAACATACTAACAAAACAGCATGGAAATCCCCCAGCTTAGTACAGTCCACAGCAAAACAGATTCTAATGTTTATTGAAGCAGAAATCATGTTTGAGGAAGTTTAATCACACTTGTGTTACAGTGTTTCCTCTCAAGTTTACTAAACAAACTCTGCAGGAGTCTGCCCTTCTCAACATGCCTGCTAACAACGTTAAGTCCTCTCCTTTTGGCATCAGATAAGCAAAACAACTCTGATCTTATACTTATGCACATAAAACAATAGTGAAATAAAGAACTGAGGTGACAGAAAGCAGGCTTGCCACAAATATATTTGACATGAATTTGGATATCCTGGTTTGAGCCCTGCTTCTCCTGTCAGATTGGAAAAGGTGAGCTTCAAGAATAATACTGGTGGAAATTTTTTTTTACCATCCTAATCTGAAATAGAGCATTAAGAGCTGCCCAAATGATTACTTATACATGTGTTAAACTTTTCATTTAAACTTCCTCGCAGTTCATTTTGTGCTTTGGTCACTGCAACATTAAATGTCAAAAAAGAAGGATAACTCCTCTTTAATGATTACTGTTCTGCTCTTCATATTTCAGGTAATTTGGTTCAAAAAATAAAAAGGAAAGGGAGGCCAACTCCCCCAATAAACCCTGCATCCTTTTTATGATTCACACTAAATCTCTCTTAATTGCACTGACAGGTGCTGTAAAATCTTATCTGCTCATAATACTGCCCGTTCAATGACATCCACTCTTTGGCCACTTTTTAATGTTTGTGTAAGTTTATGATTTCCTCAAAACTGGAAGTTGGAGGCCCCATCTCGTAAAAAACATAATTCTCTCTGTGAGTACGGTTTTTATGATTAGCCTCTACCTCATGTAACGCCAACCTCAGGGTCACTCAAAGCTGCCTGGGAAACATCCACATGGTCATTATTTACAGCCTCAAATGGAGATGGAGTGATCTGCTTTTTCTATCCACAATTTCTTTCATCTGCTTGCTAACTTTTCATTTCAGGGAGTAACATGAATGTTTTGTAAGGTGTGATTCATTTGCTTTCGGAGTGATGCTGATGAAATCATGAAGGGTGTTCACAGCAGTGGAGCATTTTGTCAAACAAAATAAGAAAATTAATGGTCAGGACTCTCCTATAAAATTACACAAAACACATTTATGATTCATATGTTGACAAGATGACCTCACAGTGTTGACTCAGGCTCAGTTTCAAGCTGTTGCTCCGACAGCCTCCCTGATGAAACTTAATCTGTATTCTTAAGAAAACAGACTCATGAAAGTGTTCCCAAGGGGGCAAAAAAATCAGACCTGATTGCTCTAAAAATGTCTTGGAGCGCCCCAGTGCTGAGAAATGTTGAATGTCTACTGCCATCTATTGGTTATCTCAGAGAAAACAAGCAGTTTCAGCCTCAGTAGTTAGCTGATGTTCCACTTATATCAAGAACCAGATCACGGTTAGAGAAGCGAGATGTTATGACCAGAACTCAGAGAGTGACAGAATGAGCAGATGTCTCCTCTCTCACAGGTGAAAAAGCTGATGTGGACAGAATTTGAATGACAAGACTTAAAAGTCATAAACCTAACAGGCAAAACAGTTGCATTTGTTTTCACATGTAGTTCCTTGCAAGAAAAACGTCATCACTTTTTAAAAATATATATATCTTGATAAATGTCAGAAATGGTTTTGTCTCATAATTTGTGTTAAAATTTGCCTCTTGAATTTGTCCTTTTAAAGGTTACTTGAGGGTAGCTTTGTCCATTTTCCCCCTTTATAAAAACACCAGCTGCATGATGACATGTTCAGGTTTTAAATGAGATTCAGAGTAGTCTGTAGTCTGCATAATTTACAAACCGCTTGTCTTCAGGAGTCATAGTTTGTATAAGTTAAGTAAAGATGCCCTGACAGGAACCTGTTGATTTGTTTTGTTTGCTAATGGTACATTTCTCATTTTTTTCTAAATTTCTGCTCAGTGGTGTTTTCTAAAATTGTAAAAATCAAAAATTTCCTCCATTATTAAATGATATTTAAAGTGTTTGAATGACAAACAAATCTGTGAAATTTTGTCCATCAAAGTGATCAAAGTAAACACTCCACATTAGTTCACTAATCATCATTTTTCTGATTTATATTTTGTTTTAATCTTTGTGAATATGAATATTTCAAAACATTTTGTCCTTAAGTTCAGTCACAACCTTCCCTCCTATAGAAACTCTCCACTGTGACTTACCGTCTCCTTCTGGTGGCCTCAGAGCAGCAACTGTTTAACTCAGCGGGGAGTCTGTTGGAGGGTGAAGGTGACTGAATTTATGAGCCTCTAAACTGGAGAAACCCACTGAGAGGGAGTGAGACTGTGAGTTGGTGCCACTTCACCTCATCTTTCATATTCCTGAGTGAGACCCTCATTCAGTCTTCATAACAAGTATTTATAACCACTGTGCTCACTGCATTTGATGCCAAGTCTTCGACAAATAAAATACATCTTTAACTTATCCCAGTGGCAGTTTAAACCAAATCTATTTTCTTTAGGATTTGAGTGACCAATCTCCAGCTACGCCTGTGACTCCTTTTGGGAGGAGATACTGTACTAAGACTGTTTATTATTTGTTTAAGTCTTGGTATTTAAATCCATGATAATGGACTTCTTTGAAACTTCTGCTGTAAAACTCTGATTCTCAGAGTGAAGGACAAGGCTCATGTTGATACAGTAGCCATAGAAATAAGGAAAGACCGCAGAACTATCACTGAGATCACCAAAAAATTATGATGACGCCATAAATGATCAAAAAGTGATACCTGGGGACCAAAATGTAAAAAATTGTGATAACTGTATGTTTTCAGTTTCCTTTCATTAAAATGTACTTTTATTGTTGTGACCTAAGGCTTGTTCTAAGTTCAGTTTAAACAAACATGCTCTGCTTCAGTGCTCTGCTCAGTGACAAAGTCTTCTGTGGAGGTTGTTTCCTGTGTCTCATAAAAGTTCTGTGCAGCGCCCTCCAGTGTGCCTCTGGAGTATTTTCATGTCTACTCATCAATAAATTAGATTTAATACAGAATAATGTTTTAACATGTCTTCTGTCAATGAAATTAAAGATTGCCTTTACACTTGTAACTTGTGCCTTTATATTCTTTAGTGGGCTTACCAAAGTTCCCCAAAAGGGAAAGTAAAAATATGTCAGAATCCACTGGGCCCAAGTTTCCATTTGAGGCTGGCTCCAGAAGTACCAAAAGTCACATACACACCAAGCCACAGAAAGCTTTTATTAAGAATGCAAATTTGCCCAATCAGGAGCACAGTTTAGCTCACGTGACTGACAGGCGCCATGTACCTGTTAGTGTGGAGACTCGTCATTTCAAATATGGCTGCACCAGCCATTTCGCTTCAATACTTCATTTCAGAAACTGATGTTGTGGAGACTATGTCCATTTATTACACAATATGGTTAGAGCCTGAAATGTTACAATGACCAATGTAACAAATGCCCAGAATGTAACAAAAAAAGTAATAGTACCCAAAACAAATAACTGGTTGATAATGTAACAGGGGATTCTTTTTTTACATAGATTTTTTAAATTAAATTTGAGGCTTAGCACTTTTGTTACATTATTGACCAGTTTCTATATTTGGGTTTATCCATCCATCCATTTTCTTAACCGTCTATCCTGCTATTCAGGGTCGCGGGTGGCTGGAGCCTATCCCAGCTGTCATTGGGCGATTTTGGTCTGTGGGAGGATGCCAGAGTACCCGGAGAGAACCCACATTTGCACGGGGAGAACATGCAAGCTCCACACAGAAAGGCCCACCTTGCCCAAACGGGGAATTGAACCGGCGACCTTGTTACTGTGAGGCTGGAGCACTACCCACTGCGCCACCGTGCAGCCCTATTTAGGGTTTATTACATGTTTTATTATTATATGTCATTGCTACAAATCAGACTCTAACAGCCTCCTAAAGCTCCAATGGTGTGTAATGAATACACAGAGAAGATTGGGACAATTTGTGTGCAGTAGGATTTTGTTGCATTGTGGGATTCGATGTTGTGAATACCTGAGGCTAAGTTTGTAAGGAAGCACGTTCCTCCTTGTCTGTGCTAAGCTGAGCATCCGTTGTTACAGAGTGGTGGTAGAACCACCCTTCAGCTCCATTTACCGATAGAGGAGGAGGGTCTGTAATATGATATGTTTTCACCTTGTCTTCAAACATCAGTTTTCCCCTCCTGTAGCAGAAATAATACCAGTTAAATTTCAATATGTTTGTTTCCAAGCTGCGTAAGTGTTCTGTCTCTGGACAAGGCTTGTGTTAAAGGCCCTTGTTACCAACTGGCCTCCTGGGCCCGATCGTCCATTTTCCTGTGATAGATTTCTTCATGTTACTCCTCCTGCTGTTGTTTGGAGAGCTCATCTAGGTCCATATTTTTCAGTTTCTCCTCCAGTTTAGCTTGTTGATCCTGAGGCCCCACATTTCCACTTACGATAGACCCCGATCTGAACAACATTAGTTTCATAGATTATCACAGCTTATAAATACATAAGTGCAGAGATTTAACAAAAGGCTTTAAATGTTTCCGGATTGTTCATGTTTTATTTTGGTGATTGGTTTTGAAAGAGTAAACGTCTATCATCAACAACCAACTTCACATGGTTAGAATTCACAAATAAAAATGACCAAAAACGGGGCAGGCTGAAGTTCAAGGCTTATTTCTGCCGTTCCACTGTGTGGTTTACTATGTGTTTATCACTGTGGCATTCAAAATGCCCATGTCAGATGGGAAATCAAAAAAAGAACAACAACATCAATTTAAGTGTACAAGATCCAAGCAGATAGCTCGGACCATAATTCGGAAATTTTGTAAAGTCTGACAGTCAAGGTTAATGAATTTCAAGGCCCAGACAACATGTGCTTGTTAAAAGTCCTGATTTGACTCAGTTGATTTGACCCGTGAACAGAGACGCCAGAATGGTGAAGTCAAGGGACGACAGCAGGCCTGGCGCTGAACAGACTGAGAGTGAAGGGACTTGTGACAGAGAAAGGGAACAAAGAGAGACAGAAAGAGACAAAACTTAATGATTTTTTTCACTTACATGTTGCATGAAGCTATAACAGATTTGTCCCTACTGTCTTGCAAATACCCAGAAAAGTTCTTTGTGATGCTGCACCTCTGTAACTCGTGAGCATTTAATGCAGTTTTGAACAATGCAACGAAATTCAAAACCTTTGACCTTCTTTCTTTTAGTCCAAGGGTCCTATCATGAGGAACAAGGCTAACTGATCAGCAGAAGAGCCTGTTTCTTTTATTTGGAGAAACATGCTCTAAATTAAAACATAATGTGAGTCTCAAGTGTTACTTTCATGGTCTGTAATGCCTCTGTTGCAAAACTTAATCCCACCATGTTGCTTCTGAAACATTTGTCTCAAAAGTAATATTTTAAGTCTTAGTAAATATCCTCTAGTGTCAGAAAACATGACACGGGCTGAGTTCTACATACTGATGTCAAAAACAGTGATTATCAATTTTCTGTTTCAAATTATTCATCTGTTTTTAGCCATCTACTCTAAATTTTACTAAGATATATCTCAAAACAGCATCTGTTACTCACTTCTTCACCTGTAGAGTTGAGGAGGAGGCGCTTCGTACCAGCTTCTTAGATGAGGAAGGAGATGAGGTGAAGGAGAAAGAGACTTTAGGGGACTTTGGAGGCATGAGAATGGATGAGTGAGAGGACTTGGATAGGTTAAACCTGGTGGGAAACACATTACCGTGATATGTCATTAACATCTTTGCACTGACTACAAACAAAAGATGATGTGTTGATGACTTGAAGTTGAGAACCAAACATTTTACGAAACAAGTTACTGTTGAAAAGATTACACCAAAAATTGGTACATTTAACAGAGTAAAGTGACTAAAATAGTCTCTTATTTTCTTCCCTTGTATGGCAGGTGTGACAGAGGGAAGGCCGTGGGATTGAAAAAAAAAACTCTGTGCTACCAGCAGATGCAGCTCTTAGATGACTGAGCATCATAAGTATTACAAAGAAGTGGCATTATTGATTTGTTCATTTGTAAATAAATTCTTTTAAGATTTTGTTTTCAGTGCTGAAACTACTCAACAGATAAACTAGTAAACCCAAACTTTACCTCGAGGAAGAGGAGGATGATCGAGGTGGACGTTTCCCCTTCAGGGTTCTCAGTTTGTCTCCTTGAGTAAGACTGCTGTCCTTCCAGTTATTCTTTACACACACACACACACACAACAGCTATATGAGTTTCTCATTCTCTCTCTAACCCTCAATATAGCAACTGATATTAACAACACATAAGATGGGTAACTTAAAATAATGGCACAATAAATCACAATTGCAATACATGAAAAAATATCTGAAAAAAGATTATTTTTTCAAATCATTCAGCCATAGTGAGACCACGGCATTGCATTGCACCACCAGTGCTGTTATTCCTGATCTTCACAACTTTGCTGCCTGTATTTTGCTTAAGAGACTTAGGGAAAGATCTTGGAGGTGTACCCCCAATAATGAGGTTTAATGCTGATAATGAAATATGTAAGATTTAAGTTTTTATGATTTGCCAATAAGATGACAGTGTATCTCATATGAAGTGTTGGAATACTGCAAAATTAACCTAACTGGAAGAGTAACCAACTACTTTTAGCAATGAGTGACAGGAATGAGCGTGCATATACACACACAGGACAGCTAGAAAGCTCATAATCTAATTAAAACAAAGTCCCATCACTCACCTCGTCCAGGCTGTATGATTTGTTCAGAGACACGTCGACAGACAGGTCCTCCATGCTGGAGAGAATGCGGGACATGGCCTCTTGTTTGCCCCCCTCAGAGCCGAGCCTGTGGAGCTGCTGTTGCTGTCGCTGTTGTTGTAGCTGCTGTCGCCGGCTCTGTCTCTGCTGAGCCAGTCTCTGTTTGAAGCGATGGACATCACCTTGGACCCACAAACTATGCTCTTTCCTACGCACACAACAGAAAAGCAACACAGTGCACCCAGCTTGAATAATGATTACAGCAACAATTGAAACATTTTCATTACAGATGTCGAACAACCATGAAGAAATTCAGCAGATACAAGAATAAGCACCTGATGCAAAGATGAGATTTCTAGAAACATAAACATCTTTCATATCAGATCTACACTTTGCTTTTTTAACTTGGTGTAAACAACCAACACAACAAACAACTTGGTTCACATGTCTGAGCAGCACATAAAAACTGCCCATGACTCATAACCTTGTATTGTTCACACTGGCTGTAAATCATCTAAAATCCCTAAAATACACCAGCCTTGTCTTTTCATTCCAAACTACTGTGGGGTCAAGCAAATTAGATGTCAGACATCAGGAGGGTTTGCAGTGTGTAGAAATAGGACTATTTAGTGCTGTCCTGGATCGAGACTGAGGAATGGAAAATCAAAAATCTGCTCATCCCTTCTGTCGGTGAAGCAACAATGCATACTGCCAAGTTTTTATCATTTAAAATGCCAATCAATACAAATTATATGCACAGCAACTACTCTCTTCTTTTTCCTCAACCAGTTTGCACAACTACTCAGAGGACATGCTCCAGTGTAGAAAGTTAGCAAAAGCAAAATCATTTTACACCAACAGACTATACAAAGTAATTTGGCCCTTTATCAGCTGCACTAGACTTTATGGCAATTCAACTTAGCTCTGTTAATGCATTTCACTTTGATAGTTATCAGTAGCGAGGTTTTTCAAAAATGTTTAACCCTGAATCCTCAAAAGTTGTTTCGAAGCTGTCTCACTGATCAGTATGTTGCTTAGATTCAGAGAAAAGCTCACTCTTCTAAGAAGTTCTGCTGGGGACCAATGATGGATCCAGGTCGGCAAATTCGTATCCAAGCGATGGCCTCTGCTGCGGTGAACCGGTAATGTTTCATCAGGTAGCAGCCAATCAGAGTGCCCGTACGGCCCAGGCCAGCTGTGATTGGATGAGTTGATACAAAAGGATGGATGCAATTACTTTGACTTTGATGAAATAAAATATTTATTGACACAAACAAATCTGTTCCTACCTTTACAGTGCACAGCCACAGCTCCCTCAGTGCTTTCACACACATGCAGGAAGCGCCTCATGATGAGGTCAGAGGGCGTGGTCCCGTCCATAAAGAAGAGATCATGGTGCTCAAAACCTGCAGCCTCAAAATGTTTGCCTTCATACATCTTCCTGTTCAGACGGACTACGTCTGTGATGTTATTTTGGTGGAAATATGCAAAATACGCCTCGGGTGCATGCAGTGGATAACCTGGAAACATTTAGATTTGTCAGTCAAAGGATTTTGGTAACAAATGAAACAAATCCAACCCTAGAGCTACCAAATATCTGAAATGTATTCATATATATTGTCATTTTGGTTCTAAGGTTTACAAAATTTCTTTTCAGCGCCTTCAATTAGGTTCAATTTCCTTTTGCAACACCAGTACCATTCAGGGAAAATCAAGAAACTTTAGGGCATGGCTGACTATCAGTTGCAAATATCAAAAACTGAAACATTTCTTCAACAGCAGCTCTGTTTACTAAAAGAAGGCGTTAGCTATTTCTCAGGTGAAGATAAAATCTGAATTACCATTCTCTATCTTACTGCGAGGATGAGGGCTACTGAATGCCAGAAGTTTCCCAGGGATGATCCAGTTCATGTCTCCGTTTTCTACCCGCTAATCATTAAAACAGAGAGAAAGAAAGAAAGAACTTTTGAACCACATGTAGACAGCGTGTTCTCTGTTAGATTACTTTTAAAATGAAAAAAAAATCATGCTCTTGTGATAAGTGTTTTGACTTTGTGAGTATCTGTGGTTTCTCACCTCAAAGTGTTCGTACTCCTCAACACTGAATTTGTCGAAGTCAAGAAAGCCATGCTGTAATGCCTGAGAAGAGAGAGAGGAGAGAAAGAGAGAGATTCACTCATGCAGCTTTTTCAAATAATATCTGGTGCTGTAATATAACTTCTTCCCTCTTGGCTCTGTTGATATTCTGTTTATATTTTTCTAAAAAGTTACAAAGGTTTCAACATTCAAGGGTCCAATAAACGACGAACACTAGAGGAAGCATTTGGCAGCTTTTGCTCTTTCCAGCAATTAACTGGTGTCATAGCACTATGGTTAAAATCTTATCATAAGGTTTATTTCTTTACATTTAATTATAACCATTACTTTGTAGATGAGAATGTTTTCAAATGCTATATCACATAGAATCTATGATTATATTCATACCTATGTTATCACTATTTCTACAGTTGTACCTATGTTGTTTAGACTTTATTGACATAGGTAATAATACTAGTAAACTAGCTCAGTATATTACAACAATGAGGTTAGAGGTGTGTGTATAAATGTGTATGTGTGTGTATGTGTGTGTGTGTGTGTGTGTGTGTGTGTGTGTATAAATATGCGTAAGCACTTTTTTTACACTGAAGTAAGCCACTGTGGTTTGACCTCAGCACTCACTGTTTACCTTATGTAGTCCTTGTAAGCAGTCCAGAACTGTGAGGTTAAATGAGCATTCTCCAACTGCTGCATCCCTGTTGGACACACACACACACACAGATGTACATTATATCATAACTTTACATTTTGATATGGATCCATTGGTTTTGTTTTTGCTGCTCCACATAACTTTTAAAAAGTAGCAGATGGTAGTTTGAAATTAGATGTCAGCACAACCTGAGATTCACATGAACAGAAACAGTCACATATTGGCTAGCAGAGTGAGGGATCACTTTTCACAAATGTTTTTGTGACGTGTAATAGATTTTTCATCTGTGCAGTTTGTTATGTCATTTGTTGTCGCAGTAGAGTGAATGCAAAGGAATTAAACAAACAGTAACTTCACTTACACACAGATCAGGTAAAGACACACAGGAGTGTTTGTGTTTGTTTGCTGTGTTTGCTTCACTGGGTTAAAAGTATCCTGTTATACATTATATACCTCTGTTACTGTTGATGCCAGCACAACAGAGGGACAACTTGATCCTACAGCATCTCAATGTGAGACGCTGCAGTGGCATAGAAACGCAGCAGTTTACTGTTTGTTTTGTGTTGTGTGTGCATGTTTGCGTCTGTACAGTTCTACCTGAATGACATGAAGCCTGCGTTGTTTCCTGAAGTCAGGGTCCTGTAGACTTCTTTTGGACTTCTTTTTAAATAGATTACCTTAAAGGGAAAACATTATATGTTAACACCAAAACAGATAGAGGCAGAGGAATGTATAAATGATGGATAGAGGAGTGAAAGGACAAACAAAGAAATATTTACAGCATATCCACCAATGAGAACAGCAGCATTGGCTCTCTTCCTTTGGTCATTACTCGTGTAGTGAACCATTTTCTTTTTTGACATGGTGAATGACTGAAGAGGACAAAGGGCAGATAAATCCAGCATGTGAATGAGATTATGTCAGATCCAGAATTTAAAACAGAGCCTAAGGCACATCGCAGTAAGGATGTAGATACACGACTGTATTTCTTTTATCAAAAAACTGGTCAAGTCTTCAGAGGTGAGTTAAAACTGTGACCTGCATGTTGTGTAGAGATTAGTCTGTTACCTTTAGCTTTTTATTAAGCTTGCAGCAGTATCTGTACAGCATCCCAAGGTTTAAGGGTCCGAAATCTTCATAGAAACTGCAACAGAGTGAAACAAATGATTGAATGGCTGATCTACTTTCCTTCCTTTTTGATAATAAAGCAGAATGAATTCATCATTATTTATGCCTTTTTTTGTCTTTTCCCACATGCCCTTCAAAAAGTCTGTTCACACCGCTGCAGAAAACAGTAATCACCTGATGCTTACCTCTCATATATGAACTCCTCATCAGTGCTGAAGTAATGTGTGCTGCCCGTGTTCTTTGGTTTGACTCGTAAAGTGGTGAAGTACAGCCGATCTGTAAGGGCGCACGCACACACACATACAAACAAAAAAAAAAAAAAAGTAGATGGTTGATATATGTTGGGACAGAGGTTTCACTTAAGTTTGATAAACTGTGTCTCAGATATGAATAACGTTTCAAAAAGAAACTGAGTATCCCTTCCTGTGTTTTCAGTCTAAACAAAGACACTGTTCCAATCATATTTGATGTTTGACTCATATTACTTTGGATACTATACTTAAGTGACCAGACACCCCCTTAGTTTCTAAGAGTTAAACTTCCCTCCATGATAAAGCTTGTAGTCAGAGCTTGCTCAGATGTGGACCAGCTCTTAGTCATGCTGCTACAGGCTTAGACTGCTGGGGGGAACTGACACACTGACCTCCTTTTTCGCTCTGTACTCTTCCTTACATCTTATTATCCTATTAAAGTTACTGACCGATGAGCTGTCTGAGAGTCCTTGGGCTCTCTTCTCATGTAGGTTCCTCTGCGTCACTGTTGTGGGGCTGCCAGACTTTAGCTGCTACTGCTGTCTCACCATCATGACTGCTACAACAGCCTGAACTCAGTCCATCTCTCTCTGAATCTCCTTCTATCAATTCAAAAATAGCTTTATCGGCACGAATGAAAAAATATTGTTGCCAAAGCACAACAATGAATAGTTACGGTATATACAATATTTACATTGACTGGGTACTATTTGGGCAATTTGGTTGAATATTTTTAAGTAATGAGCCACAGTGACAAAGGTATATGTTCATACAGTTCACATTAAACAACGTCAATAATATCTCACTACCTCAACAAGGGGCATACATGACAAATCTGGGAGCGTCAATCAACACTCATGTTTTCTCTTTTTTCATGGTACAGTGTTACACATTGTGATGCTGCAGACCCTCAGCTCTCTGGTCTTCCATTTCTTTTATTTCTCTTAATTTTATCCCTCTCATCTTTAACCGAACAAAGTTTCAGCAGACGGCCGTCTAGAGTCTGGTTCTGCCTGCAATTTCCGGCTGACTGAAGGAATTTTGGCACTAGGTGAATAAAACTGATTGATTGATTGAGTCAATTATTCTTTGATAGTATTGCCATGTCTTATCTGACAGCAGTGTGAAGCCAAAAGCAATTAGAGCTCCCCTTATGGTTAGTTGCATTATAGGCTGCATGTTAATAGATAAGAAATCAAATTAAGAATCAGAAATACTTTTTTGGTGTCACCATAGCTCTTGAGATGAGTCAAAAGGGGTCATAACAAGAAAACAAATCAAAATGTATATCACTATTACGACCCAAACATGGTGTCTATCTTATCCCCCTTCTTTGTCTAATGTGAAGAGATGGATGTAACATGAACTAACTTGTCAATCTGCATGTTTTTGCTCAGTTTCTTGCTATAATTGTTATCAAAATTTAAGGCAGGATTTAGTTAAAAGGTGGTTTTAAGTGTTCTCATAATAAAATAAAGGTAATATCCCGTATAAAATCTTTATTTTGTCCTTAGGTCTCTGTCATTTCAATCAGCCAGAGAATGTAATGGAAGTTAAGAGGCCTAACAAAGATAGAATATCTTAATTTAACCTTTACTCAACCAGGTCATATTTCTGTTCAGATCCTTGATTTATTCTTCAGAAGGACGATTAATGATCATAAAAAATATTGGATGTCCGTGTTTCTGCCAACTTACCTTTGATGAATTCTGACGCTGGACACTGTTCATTTTCTCCTGCCATTTCATCCACTCACACGAGATTCCTGTGCTTATCTCTCTTTGATCCAAACACTTAGACTTCAGTTGTCCTCCGATACAAATATCAAGTCCAGAAATCCTTTTATTTTTTATGGAGGGAAAAGTATTACGTGTCCTGGAAATTTTTCTTCAAAAGAAAAACAAAAATCAATCACAAATTCACCTGGTCAACGTCTCTATGTTGTAAACAGAAAATATGTTTAACGACGCTGCATGTTCACGCTGATAAAACTGACCCTCGCGCGTAAAAGGTCTCCAAAGTCCAATAACAATCCTGGTGCTGTCTCACCATAAACTTTGATTGAATCCATTTACTTTACAAAAATGACTCTGTCTAAAACAAGATGACAACCAGAACGCTACAGCAAACACTCAGTATGCGCACCAGACCTGCCCAAGAGAAGGTGCGTGTTAATCCCTATGCGCTTACTCACTGGGGAGTAACTATACACACACACGCACAACGACGATAGATGGCTGAAGCCAACAGAGCCGGCCTGATTGATGAAAAGACAGAATAACTTCCAAGGAGCTGTGATTTTCCTTAAATGCACCTGTACGGGCTACATAATTATATTTACATCATTGCAGTGTGACTCAGAATAATCGTCTTTAATTGCAGTCCCCCTCCATTCTGGTCTAGATTAAGTGTTAAAAAATAGCTCTACAACAACAACACCCTTCAGACTCCAGACTTCTCTGGCCTTTGGAAATAAGCTTGCGTCAGTCATCAAGTCAGCATTTGTGCCAATTGTCTGAGCTCCACGGTTGCCAGGCTGAGCTGTGATTTTCCCAGGAGGAAACCAAACCTGTACCAGGGGTTGTGCAATTTTTTGGTCTGTTTTAAAACCAAAGTTTTTTTTTATTGAATAATCCTGCCATAACTTTTGCATGAGCTGAAGTTAATCTCTGGAATATTTTGCTTTATTCTAATTACAGATGAGTGGCATCAGTCATCTGCACAATGTTTTCAGACAGAGTGAGGAATACTATAAGGCTCTTTGTTTCTTCCAGACTGACAGCTTGATGATGATTAATAATAACATCAGTCTGCCAACTCTAAACCAGGTCTTCGTGGCACCGTGACTTGAAGATGAGAAACATAATGACAGCAGACACATTTAATACAATATTGCCCATGCATCAAAACCTGACAAATTAGAGATAATTCAATCATCTGGTTAATTACAACAGGTGACTACACATAGGGGTTGGTGCTGGCAGCAGTTGTGTCTGCAGATCTCAGGAGGTTAAATGATGATATCCTCCTCTGCTCATTTGGATTAATATGTAATTGCTATCATCCCCTGATTGCATCCTACTGCTGCACACATTGTCACACTTTTAACTTGTACATCCCCACATACAGATCTGTGTCTGTGTCTTAATCCTATTTCTGGCCTCTGCTTGATCTGTTCTGGTTAGCCAATTACGTGGCGGATTAACAGAAAGACGGAAATGTGTTGGGTCAGAGCTGAGTGCTCCTGAATCTGAACATGACCTGCAACATAAAATAGAACACTGAAGCAGAGCACTGGATGACGTGTGTGTCTGTTCATCAACAGCTCTGAAGCAGAAGCATTTTTCTGCATTTTAGACTCTGGATTAAGACAAATTCCTCATTTCATGTTTCACATATTAACATTGTCAGACAAGAATGATGTTTCTCAGACTTATAAACTTCATTTTTTATTATTTTTCAAAGCATGAATCAATGCAACTGATTCCCCTTTCTGTATGCTGGCTGACTTTTAAAAACTTTAAGCTTGAAAATATTTCTTTTTAGGGTTGAAATTGAATCTCACCCAGTGTTTAATCCTAAAATGAAACTATTTTTTGTGACAACTACAGATTCACAAACTTTCTTTCAAAGCATTCAAATGTAGATGTTTTAATACATCTTGACCATACATTAATTCACTCCCGCTCTGGTAACTCCCCAGTGAGTCAGAATTAGAATCAGAACCAGAATAGCCCTTTTCACCAAGTATCTTTGATTAGAGAACAATGACTTTGACTCCTGTCTTAACTGTTCTCTCTGTCTGTACAAACATGTATAAACACATAAATGTCAAAAAATATATGGGTCAATGACATGATGCCTACTTTTTCTGTCCAACTGAATTGGTGTAACACTCGGACTACCAGAATTTTGCAACTACTAGAAAGACCAAGAGCAGTCATTTTGACTGCTCAGACATTACTTGTATATAATAAGGATAATCAGTAAAAGATATAAGCGTAAATTTATGTAATAGGTTGATAATCAACTCAAGACCCAAAATGGAAATTATGATGAATGAGAGTTAAATGAACATCCTTCCAAACACCAAGAGACATCACTGTCTAAACCTTCTCCTTCAGGCTCTCCCTCATCAAGGCTCTGGAACAGGGTTCAAGCCTCCATGTCTGTCATTCATCTTCCAGACGTTTTTTTTTTTTTTTTTTTTTTTTGCTTTCCTTGGGTTTTGAATTAAGCAAAGGCAAAATTTTAGCCTCACATAGCATCAAAAATAGCACAAGAATAGAGCAGGAGAAAGAGAGGGGAAAATATAGCAAACAGTGAAACATGACACCCTTTGTATGAAGAAGCCAGTCAATTTGACTGCTTATGGTCATTTGAGGTAGAAATAGGCATATCTCCTTTATGTTTTGAAATTTTAAGGATAAAATAATGTTAGAATAAAATATACACTCATTTAGGAGAAGTCAGGGTCCCAATGGGACATAAGTTTTTATAAACAAAGTTATGACGTTGCAAATTTTGAAAGCAAAATGACTGGCTTGATAGTTCGAGTGTTAAATCCCTTTAAATCAGTTATACTCATTCCATTATTTGGTATATTGTCTTACATGTTTTGCATTCACTGACAAAATTATGAAGCATGTGCACTCATATTTCAATCATGATATACAAACAAATGGTATTTATCATATTTACTACATTGAGATCCTTAGTAAAACTCTGATTCTCAGAGTGAGAGATAGGGGGCTGTTATTAATGTAGCAGTGTTTGTCTCCCTCTAACAGCCTCCAGCGGTAAAACTCTCTGGAAGTTTAATTTATCTGACACAAAAATAACTCAAGAGGTGTCATTTCAGTTCCTTTTTAAACATTTAAATCAGAATTTCATTTCCACTTCATGCACTCAGCAGGTTGTTTAGGCTTTCCCAGGCTGCTCCTGTTTCATGGATATGAGTTACACTTTCCTTAAACTATGCATTAAATGCAGAACAACTGGTGTCAACCTCAATCGTGAGAAAACAGGAAACTCCCAGAACAGCTGCCCTGATTTTGAACCGCATCAGTGTGAGGCAAGATGACAGATAAGTATAAATAAATGATCTATTTAAGCGTGGCAGATGCTTGCTTCCTGTCTACAAGTTTGGCCTAACCCTCTGACTTAAAGTGGGCTGTGAACTCCGCAGACCTGCTTTCTTTTCTGCAGAAACTCACTTATTAGAGAAAGGAGATTTCTTCTACAAGAATTTGTGAACCGTTAGTATACATTATATTTCTAATCAAAAGTGCACAGTAGCCCTTCTCA
Source organism: Thalassoma bifasciatum (assembly GCA_008086565.1). NCBI lineage: Eukaryota > Metazoa > Chordata > Actinopteri > Labriformes > Labridae > Thalassoma > Thalassoma bifasciatum. The sequence goes on from RPOG01000133.1 coordinate 483,289, forward strand.
AGCATTCCCTCAAATGAGAAAAGAAACTTTGAACTGAAATGAAAACTTTATTCTAAACAGATATCTGCCCTTTCCTGTGTTAGGTTTACCAAACTTTAGGCAATTTTTTAAGAAAGTCAGAGTAAACTGGTCTCACTAGGACTGACTGGCAGAGACTTCAGTCAAATGATTTGCTTTTATTTTAATAAAGCTGAGAGAAGATCTGGCTGACATTTCTAGAGCATACTTCTTTTGGTCACATATTTAAAGAGGGAATATTCAGGCCTATGATAAAAAAAAAGATGGACTGATTGCAGGAGAAGTCTACAAGATGAGGATATTATTTGTGACCTCTTACTTTTCAAATTGGCTACAAACTTTCAACTGAGCCACAGGACTGAGGAGAAATTAAAACATTAAAGAGCGGGGATCATGATTTGTTTCAGACTTCATTCTGTCCCTAGAAGCAGTAACAACAGTTTCACTTGATTTATTAGAATCTACTTTTGTTTTCTTTCACTGCTGTTTTAGAAGACCCTTATATCAGCCTCTGCCTGAGGCACTTTGTTTTAGCTCTCAAAAGTTTCCTGCCCCACAAACCCCACTCTCCTTTGATTGGCCATCCCTCTGTCCCTGTGAGGGGCAGAGCTTTGACAGGCCTTTGTGCTTGAGGCCCACCCATCTGGCATGTAATGGACAATTGAGGAGATCCTTGTATGATGACCTCATCATGAGCAGCTCTGCAGACAGATTTAGGGATTTCAACAACGTACAAAAATTTGCACTTAGTTTGGAAATCCAGCATCGATGTTTTATCTCTGTGTTTAAAATTAGACAGTAGGAAAATATGTTATCCCTCTTTAACGGAAACAGAGTTCACTTGTGTAACAGACTTAAAAAGTTCAGAGTGTGGGATCAATATTTAAGGTAGGGTCTGCAGGAATTTGTGTTACTGTTTGTAAACACAACATACAAACTGGGCTCCTCCTCCCTGGCTCAGAGCCAGTGGCAGCATACACTTACTGCACTACCTCCGACTGTCGCTTCATGAACACGCTCAACAGCCCAGCGAGAACCTGCAGCATTGTGTTTCCGACATGTTTCTATGTGAGGGAGACTCAAGAGCTGTACACCTGACCCTTTAGGTAAATGAGGTAGAAATGTCCCAAGTCAACAAAAACATTATCATATAGGTAGAGGAGGGGGTTGAGACAGACACAGACACTGACACACATGTTTAGAGGCCCATAGATGACGATTGAGCCGGATTAGTCCCAGAATATTGACATTTTATTTTAAAGGAAAATCCTGCAGATCCTAACTTAAGGTAACTGTTACTTGACATAATTAAAATAATTTGCATGACAAAAGCAATCAGTCATCCAGAAATTGTATCTATACATTAAAAATAAACCCTGACATTTTCCCCCATGAATAGAAATAATGCCTTTTTTATCTGATTTCCTTCGATCTTCAAGTTGCACACCAACAGAGAGATAAAAGTAATCATAGTAATACAATTCAGCACAAAACAGAATTTATTATAGAACTTCAAGAATGTTAATACAGTATGTTTGTCCAAAGAAACAAGTTAGACAATGAACAAATACATGACATTGTGACATTGTAATGTAATTTTAAAAAGCTTGCTGTCGGTTACAACTAATTGAAAACAATGGGTGTCCAATCAGATTTCAGGGAAGGGGGTCATGACCAGGACCGGGTCCACCCCTGCTGCAGTGAAAGCTCAAGTTATCCAGACTAAATTACTTTATTATTCGGATGATTTTTGTTTGTTTGTTTTTAATTTAAGGAGATGTAGTTCATTTAGTCCAATCTCCGGACAATGTTTTGGTTGGATTCACTCAGAGTCAAAGTAATAAAGACGGAGTCAGTCATCAGGTTTCACAGATTCACAAAACACCACGCGCTCTCAATAACTCGGTGCGCACAGGTGAAGCCTCTTCACGTGACCTGTGGTATGAAACATCCATTCATTGTTTGAGGGCTGAACAAATGGCACCTCCACTTTCCAGCATCCCGCTCGGGGCTACATACCAGCGGTGAATACCTCTGACAGACAGGTGACATGCTCGCGCATATTTCCAGTGGTTTCACGGCTCGTGATGCGCCTCTGCGGCAGGTTTTCAACTCATGATCATGTTTCATTGTGGACTGTTCAGGAATAGTACGCTTGTACTCTTCTGTATGTCAACGAGAGAGGTAGATCTACATCTGTGTGGTTTTAGAACTGGAGTCCAACTCCTAAAGTGTCTTTACGCGCGCGCTCTTTCCCGTCCGGAGCCGCAGATCTGTGCGCTGAGGAGAAATCGCTGCGCGGTGGGATGGCGGAGGAAATCATCAACGATTCCCTCCCAGATCTTAAAGAACTGGAAAACAAGGTTGGCAGGAAAACCCCAGAGAGTCTTCTGATGTGGATGAGAGATGCTGCGGACCGCGGAGAAGCCTGGAGGTCTGATGAAGTGGATAGAAGTGAGCGCAGATTTACCTTCAGTGACCATTTTTCGGAAAAGATTAACAACTTAAAACAAGAAATGGTACGTATTCCTTTTCATTCATAATTTGTTTGTTCTTGCATGTACTTTTACGGCATTAGATTGTGTTCAGTGCTATAAATCTGTTCTGTGCAGCTTTCCATATTAAGCCACAAACTTGCACGACTTGTTTCATCAATCACTGCTCTGTTGATTCTTGTGACATTCTTTATGAGAGCTGAACAAATGTCAAAGCACCACGTTCCGTTCCGAGCGACTTCACTTGCTTATTTAAATGTCTGCTGACAGCCACCGTCACCTTTGTGTCCACCACACCCCTCTCACCTGGCGCCTCTCTCTCTCTCTCTCTCTCTTTCCTCAATACATTTCACACATTCTGTCTCAGCTCCTTTGCTCGATCTCTCTTACCCCACATCTCATCTATAAACCTTCCTTATTCCTCTAATTTGTGAGTGATTCTATAATTCAGGGTACATTTCAGGTGTGCCAAAGTGTGAAAAGCATGTTTTATTTGGTTGAATGTTCTGTTTGTTTACGTATATACCTGGACTGTTCTAAAACTATTAATTGCAGGGGTGGAAGAAATTAATTACACTCAGCTTACTGTAATTATGTAGTTTATTGGGGTACTTGTAATTTTATTTTCAAGTCTGTACTTTTATTTGTCCTTAAGTAATCATTATGCCATGTAATCTACTTAGTTACTTTAAAAATCTTAGTTGAATACTGAGTACAATTTTAATTCATATCTAGACCTTTTATCTGCATTTTTGTAGCCAGTAGAATGATTTGATAGCAAACAAGCCAATGAAAACCAGGACATATGGATGAAAAACAAAACAAAACAGAAAAATTTTAATGGATGTTAATGATTGATCACTAATGGATTTTGTGTTAAGAATTTACTTAAATAAATACTTGAAATGTACTCCTATTTCAAGAATCACTCCAAAACTTACACTCCCTTTTTCCTTTAACTACTTTTCGAAACAATTGAGCCTTTATTTCGGAGGTTAGCTTTGTCCAGGTCCTGTAATTGAAAGTAAAAGCTAAATCCACCTGTAGTGCACACCTGCATTAACTCCACACTCTACCTGCAGAAGTGGCTGCGTTCTGCTGATGTGAAGATCCTGAGGCAGCTGGTGGCCGTGCATGAAGGTATCGAGGCAATGCGTTGGCTGATGGAAGAGAGGGATGCTTTAGTTAGCCGAAGCAGCAGCCTGACAAGCAGCCAGAGCAGCTTAGTGACTCTGGAGGAACCTGGGCCCTCGATGTCCCCCTGCAGGTACGGCACTGTTGTCACAGATAAACAATCTAACTTTAGTATAGCTGCTTTCATCATTCAAACTTATGGAACAAGGACGTTTCCAAGCTCTAGGCTGACACCTAGCAATATTATGTTGATTTTCTCTGTATAAAAGTCTTTTGCACCCAGTACAGATGCATGGTTCTGTGTTATTTGTTGTCAAATTATCCTTTTAAACTGAGAAAAAGCCACGTTCACAAAGTTTAGATTATAATAAACAACAACTAAGGCCTGGATCACTTGAAATGGGTAAAAATATCTGGGAAACCAGTTAGCAAAATTCCATTGTCAAGTTTCCTGTTACCAAAATATTTTCTCATTTAGATAAATTAAAGTAACTTTTGCTTACCTCCATTGGAAGGTTTTTACTCCTCTATACTCCATGCTTTAGTTTAACTTCAGTATCTTAAAACAACAAAACAAGTGTTTTTCATCATTCCTCAAATTTCACAGCTTTTAGGAACATATTGCAGGCACAAAATTCAAAATGAGTGAATGTTTATCGGTTGGAACAATATATGTCTTGTCTTTGTAGTGTATTCAATTGAATTTAGGTTAAAATTGATTCAAAAATCGTTGTATTCTGTTTTGGTTTATCTTTACTCAATGTCCCAACTTCACTGTAATTGGGGTTGTATTTTGAGAACAAATAGAAAAATGTGAATCTTTTCAGGGAAGTTTTTTCCCTTCTTAATAAACTTTTAAATGTTTATAAATTTGGTTTGGTTAGAAAACATTGTTGCATGAGTACTTGAAGACTATTCAAGGAAATGTGTTTGTGTAGCACCTGTCCTACATGGGTGCAACCTCAATGTGTTTCAAAGGTCAAAGATATATCAAAGAGATGATTAAAAAAATGCTTCAAGAAATAAAGGGATGTAGGTATGAAAATCAGGGCCGTCAAATGATAACTGATTATTTGCATGACTGTCCATAGAAAAAACAAGGATTAAAACCTCAGATCAATCCAATTTTTCTTTTTCTCTCTCAAAATTATCTTAAAGGGCAACTTGAGCCCAAAAAGAACAAAAGAAGAACATATTGACACAATTTAAACTGTAATACTAAGATGTGTTCTATCCGACTCTGCACCTGTAAAGGTTAACTAAACCGTTTAAGCAGCTCACCACACAGATTATACCTTAGATCCTTCACGCTTAAAGCAAACAATTCCAAACAGTGTGATTGTGTCTAATCTCATGGAGGAAAATAATAGCCATACTAGATATTTAGCAACAGACAGAGAAGGGCATTTTGGTTACATGACTAGTCTTTTTTAGCCAGGTGAACTTAGGAATGTGACCGTTACACTCACTGTTATGGAGGCACCTGTGTGTGACAGATTTTGATGAACTGACATCAGCTTCCGAATCTCTTCCAAGTTCTGCAGCAACTCTTGACAATCCTCTTAAGGCTGTCGTCATCCCCGCTTATGCTCTTTTCCTCTTCTACCTTCCACTCATAAAAATGCTTCAGTACAGCTCTCTGTGAATGGACAGTCTTTTTGATAAGACCCTTTTCAGATATCATCCTCTGGAAAACAGATTTTTTTTTTTTTTCTGTTTCTCTCTGCTTTTCAGAACCTGAACCCGGAACAGTACTGTGATTAAATACATAGATATTTAATGCAACGGCAGAATGTACTTTTTAAAAATTATTTATTGTTTTATTTAACCCACTTTGCAACTTGTTTAATTACCTCATTTAATATCTGCATTCTTGCACTACTCACTATTGCACTATTATCGTATTTTAGCCTGTAAATGCTAGTCTTGTCTATTTGCTATTCTTTTGTGTTTATAGTTGTGGATAACATTCTTCATGCAAAATTTTTATTATTACTATTTTATCTTTTATGCCTTACCACTACCTTGTACAAGAGAGCACAGTATATCACAACAAATTCCTTGTATGTTCAAGCATCACTGGCGATTAAAGTTGATTCCGATTCGGATTAATTAGAAGTATAATTCATTGTTATGATAACATGCTCTATATTAGACAAAAATATGATGCACTTTGTGAGTAAATGGTGATGAACTCAAACTAGTGATAAAATATTCACTATTTAATGCATGTTTTTCTTTTTGAACTGTATGTTTTAATTTCCATGCAAAAAAAGAATAATTTCAAAGTTTTACTTTTGTTGTATTAAGTCCAGGATGTGTTACATTTTCACTTTGTTTTATAACTTGTGGAAAATGTTGAACTTTTTCACACTTTATACTCTTTTGAGCTGCAACATTTGTTCATAGCTGTCAAGTTTCCCCAAAACTACTGTATTTTACTCCTCTTCCCCATCGTCCTCCAGTATTATTATCTTCCCATGAATCTCTCTGCTTGGCATTCAGGTGTTTGAAGGAACATTCTGTTCATAAGTACAGTGTCAGAGAATACCTGTTGTCAGACCAAATGTTGAGGAGGCAGGGGAGGGGGGGATGTCTGTTTTGTCAAAGTCAAATGTTGACAGGTAAGCATTTGTTTCAGTCATCTTTTATGTCTTAGGCTCAATGTTTTTTATGTTTTGCTTTCACAGAGAAAACCTGAGCCCCACTCAGAGTGTGACTGAACCCTCTGGTGATGAGTGTGCACTTCACCAACCACACACTGACCGTGATGAGTCAGACAACAGGAGCTACTTCGACATGCTGAGCTCTGAGTCTACTGAAGTGAGGCCGTCAAGTCCTCCCACAACCATCTTTGAAGACGATTGTTTTACACAGAGCAGGAATGATCAGCTATCCTCCACTCCTGCAAACTTTTGTGATGATACCAGTTTATCGAAAGCACAACCATGGGACTTAAATGTACTTGCTGTTAGAAACATCAGGTCGAGAGGGGACACCATCAGGAGGGCTCTGCTCAGGTCAAGCAGGAAAAAAAAAGATGTAAGGGCATGTTCTGATATTTTTGTCAGCAGTAAACCACCAGAGGAAAAACATACAGGGGAAAAACATACAGAGCCTCAAACTGAGGAGAGTTTCACAGACACTCAGGAAAACGGCAAAGAAGATGAAGAAGAGAAGAGTGTACCAGACAAAGAGACAATGTTGCTGGGTTATGACGCTCAGTGGTGCTGGGTAGAGTCACAGGACGACATCACATTTGTATGATTTTAATGTATGATTTTGGTGTTTAGCATTTCCTTTAGAATTTAAATGCCTGTTATGACGTGATATTTAAAATGCACTTTGATACTGATCCATTTATCGATAATAAACCATAAATGTCTTTGACCACCGTCCATTTTTTACTACACTCTTACTGCTGCTGGAGAAGATTGATTCCTTTTACTTTAATTTTTCTGTGATCCAAAAGGAAGCAAACCTCTAATGTTAATTAAAGAGAATAATACAGTGAAGAGTTCAGTCAATGCTAAAGTTCTGCTAACTCAAAAATTTAAAATATTGTGACATGAAACCTTTGACAGCATTAAGCTTAATCCATCAAATGTTTCCTGTAGTTGCAGATAAGACCTACACACAGGTCAGGAGGAGCCGTGGACCTTTTCTCTGCACAAAACTCAGTTCAGTAGCATTCTTGGGCTCTCTGGTGTGAATCACTCACTCAGCAAGTAAATCAGGTTGAGGTTAAGACTCTGCCTGGGCCACCCCAGAGGACGTATCTTCTCCTGTTGAGGCCCTTGTGTTGTAATTGATTTCTGTGCTTTGTGTCATTGTCCTGTTGCATCACCCATCTTTTGTTGAGGTTCAAGTGGTCGACAAATGTCCTCAAAGTCTCTTGCAGAATGTCATGAGAAACTTGGGAATTTAGTTTAGCGATGATGATAGCAATCTGTCCAGGCCCCGAGGCAGTGAAGCAGCCTGAACACGGTGTTGGCAAATGCCGGGGTGTCAGTCTGGAGCTGACATTTTGGATTCAACTTCACTTTATTGTGCATTTTGTGCTGTGCTCTTGCAGGCGTCTGTACAGGGCAACTATTCCTGGAAAGAGCTGCTAAACTTTGCCCATTTGTAGATATATTGTTTGACTAACATCAAGGCTTTTAAAGATATTTTTATCCAATCCTTCCAAACTTTGCACAAGTTAACAATTCTAAATGTAGATTTTCTGAGAGCTTTTCTGAGCAAGGCGCAAACTCTAAACTGGTTTGTCCTTTTTTATTTTTTTACTAATAGGCAAAGAGGCTTTTACCAACACCTCCAGGCTCATCTCAGTGATTGGCCCCCAGGTTGGCTGAAGCCTGACTCAATTATCAGCTTTTGGAGAAGTCATTAGCTAAGGGGTTCATATACTTCTTTTGTTCTACAAAAACATGAAAACCATCAATATAAGCTTTTTGTGTGTGTGTGTGTGTGTGTGTGTGTGTGTGTGTGTGTGTGTGTGTGTGTGTGTGTGTGTGTGTGTGTGTGTGTGGTGTTAGTAAAAGCAATCAGTGGTGGTATACAGTTAAGACTTAGATGAGGATAAGAACTTACATTATGATCTGTTAATGCAGAAAAGTCACACACTTTTTCTTGCAACTTTAAATTCCAAAGAATATCCTATGTACAACGGCTAATTCGGGCCACTGGAATAAAAAAGTGAGAAAAAACACGTAATTTTTGAGTTTATAAAATCATACATTTCCGACTTTTTTCTCAAAAATATAGATTTTTTAAAATATTTTTTTCTTCCAGTGAGCTTTTCTGTTGAGTTTTTTGCTTGTTTTCAGTGAGTAGTCCTTTTCCATAATGTTTTATTACTCATTTTGCTCGCCTGTTTTTTCCTTCTGTTTTGCTTTTTTAAATTTCTTGCTCTCTGTGTTTTTCTCTGTATTTTCGATTCTTTTTTCAAATTAGAACATGTAGCATTTTAGACATATTAACCTCTTAGCCTACATTTGAACACGACGTATTTAAAATGTACTCATTTCTAGAGAAACATTAGTGAAATTCACAGTCGTAACCCGGTCACAAGTTAACATGTACGCTTTTCATATTTCCCATGGACCATGAAGGTATCATCTGGAGCCTCGACGTGACGTCACGTATTTACATAGGCTCCCGGAAGCGTCGTGCAGGTAGAAATGATTTCCTCGCGGTAGATTTGTGTGACATTACAGGTGGATAAAGGACGAGGTAATGGTTTGCAGGCTCGAAAAGGAAACATGGAGCTTTATTTTATACGTTGTCTGTTCTTCGTCGTCCTGGCGGCCTGGACTTTAGGAGACGGTGAGTTTATCCAGCTGAAGAGGTGAAATCAGAGTTTAACTGCTGCGGTGGCTGTTGTTGTTGTTGTTAGCATGTTGCTAACGTCCGGCTGTGTTACCTGAACGACAGAGGTGTTTGATTCAGACAGACGACTGTTAGTGCTGCTGTCATCTATATACAGAGAATATTGTGTCAGATATATTGAGTGGTCTTTAGATTCCTTTAGTTAATCCATAATATTATTCTGTTAGCTTCACAGCATCAGCTCTTTTTCGGTGAAGTTATTCTTTCTGCTCTTGAATTGGCATCACGGCATCAGTTTGTTATTTTTACTGAGTCCGTAAAAGTAGTTTTTTTCTGGTCGATTTTTTATATATGAATATTCAAGGAATTATTCCAGACTCAAATGTACGAGTGGAAAGATTCATTTAAACTTTGAAGTACTGGTATATGACCAGTACCAGATACTGTGGTTAACATAATGTGCTCTCTCTTTCATTTGATGTTGATTTAACCCACAAAAACTGTGCTATGAGGTTGTGATCACTGATAATTAGTTCAGTTTAAACTGTTAAATTAAGTTACAATTACTGGCTTCATCTGTGAAGCCAGGGGTTCATTTAATGGAGAGAAGTAAGGGAACTTCATCTCCATTAAATGACATGTATTCTGGTCTCTTCCTCTGTGTTGTGGATCACATCGATAGCCAAAATGCAAAACCTATCAGCAAAATTCTCTTTTGTTTTTGAGGAAACTTAAAAAAAATACAGTTTTCTTGAAAAATTACTCTACACTATATCACTTTATTAGTTGTTATCAAAACCTTCCCAGTATTATTGCCTTGCAAAGACAGAAAGTTTCCCATTCTTTTTCTGGATCATTTTGCAGAAACGTAGGAGGTTTTGCATTTTGGTCATCAATAGGACATTTAAGAAGATTATTTAGGGCTTTAGAAAACACTAAAAACCCTTTTTCATTTTGTTGAAAGAGCATCTAATTCATCTACCCCCAAATAAAACAGTCTTCTGAATTGATAGTGGAAACAAGCAGGAAGTGTAGCCCTAAATGTGACCAGGATCATCTGTGTGCGGCTTTTTTCATACCCGTCTTGGTCTTTGCAGATGGGCAGGTGACGTTTGTGTCTGAGCTGTCAGCCAAACCAGCTCAGAAGTTGTCCAAGTACGGGTGGTACGGCAATGTGAGGCTGCAAAAGTTCAACATACCTGATGAAACCGCCATCGCTCGCTGGTTGTTCTCTGTGACCAAAGGACACAATTTCTACTGCGGACAGCACAATGTGACCATGTAAGAGAAACATGACATGATGGGCCGTTGTCCTCCATACTGTCCCAGTTATTAAGGTTTTTATTTTGTTTATTTTTCTTGGAAATCAGACTTTCTTGTTTGCTTGACCCGATCCCGTGCTCAATTTTCCTCTGTTTAGTTTGTTTTAATTTCTAGGTCATACCTTAATTTCCCTCCTGCTTTTTGTAGCCATATCCGATGGGGTGCCCCTCCGGTCATAAACCCCACAGGCTCTGTGTTTCCTAATTCAACTCTATGGAGCCCGGCTCTGTCTCTGATCCTGCCTGTGACATCACACAGCTCTACAACCTTAAACCTCACCAGTCCTGCCGCAGGTGATTGGTTCATTGCTGCACATTTACCTGAAGACGATGGACGCATTGAGCAAAAGGTTTGTGTGGAGTTCACACTTTTCTTACTTTGATGCTTGTTTTCATTGAAAGCCAAAGGTGTTGCTTTCTCACATCCTTAAAAGTTTTACAAAGTATGTATGTATGTTAAATGAAGGCCTTAATGTCATTAAAATTGTTAAATGCTGATCTTGAATACATGAACAAAAGGCTTAAATTTGTATGGGCAGGGTGAGTTAAAGCTATATTTTTGTTTTCTTGTAAGACTTAACAGGGTAGAGAGGCTACTGTCTCACTGGCCGCTAATATAAATTTTTATCTGCATGCTAGCTAGTCATTGTGTGACTAGGGATGGGTAAAACACTGCATAGCTATAGTTAATTTATTAAGTCGTAGTTAATTAGTTAGTTTTAATGAAGGATTTTCATGTTGAAGAAATTTGTGAAACAACTGCGATGCTACAGTACAAACAGTTGAATGTTGTTTTGATATATTTGTTTAAGTATATATTTTGAGATGTTGTTATTACAAAATTAACATTTATTACCAAATAAAAACAGAAACAAAAGTACCAAAACTTGGTACTGGTTCTGATTACCAGGAAATGGGCATCGGCACCATATGGGTTCAAATGTGAAAAGTACTCATCCCTACGAGTGGCACACGCTATGCTTGGGTTGTAATACAGCAAAATTCCCCAACCATCGCCTATTTTTATTATATTAAGTTTTATTCAAAGTGGCATTAATAGGGTCTTAAAAATTTTGAAATTTGACTTGCTGAAACATACAGGTACCCTGTTTTATTTATTTATTTTTAATCATCATTCCTCAGGTAAAAGTTGTCTTTTCAACCTTACCTGTTTTACTGGTGTCATAAAAGACGTGAACACAAAGCAGCTCCACCACATTCTTCTTGTGCTAACTCTTACCCTGGTTTCTCTTCGGATGGCGTCATGGCAGCAAAAAAAACTAATTTATCCTAATTAATTTTGTTTTTCTCTTCTAATTGATGTTATGCAAGTGTTAGTCCCTCTTTGTACTGTTTAGTGATTATCTTCTGATTCATTACTTTAATTAGTTTTCAGCCACCTGTACAACCTGTATGGCCGTGTATAGTGACCGCCTGCCTGTGTTTGTGTAAGTTATGTCCTATTTATTTTTGTTTCTCAGGGCTTTCCGTCCTGCTCCTACTTCTTCCAGCCTCAGCTGTCAATCAGGAGGGTGGTGGACACACCCATTTTACAGCAGGGCACAGTCCTCCAGCAGACCACAGCCCCAGACAGACCTTCGCGCCTTAAGTAAGAGCTCTCTGAGTCTGCATGTGAATACTAAAGCTTCCACCAAAGAGTTTTTATCAGGGAAAAGACCTTTGCTCCTCTCGCAGGTTTTCTTTCAACTCCCTGCTCTTTTGTTTCCAAGCATTTCCCAGCATTGTGTAAATGTTCAAAAGTTCTAATGACCTTGAAATGTTTTCTGTGCACAAGCTTTACACCAGGGGCCTGATTATATTCAATGAGGTCTCCTGTTCTGTAAAGCAAACACACACAGTTATTTAAAACTTGTAGGAACACTGAATTAATTATTATTACCGCATAAATAAGTACAGCATTGAGAAAAGGAATTGAGTCTTTTTGTTGACATCACTCTGAGTCTGATCCTGCCCTAAAGTGCCTATTTAATTGCACCCTCCCTGATCCTTTTTGTTTCCTCCTCTATATTTTTTGAATAGTCTGTCACAGCATGGTGAACTTATTTTTCTGTGTCTCAGGTTGTATGTTCCAGAGTTTGCCTCCTCTCTCTCCGTCTCGGTGTCTGACTGCTCCTCAGAGGATGATGCACACAGTGGAAACTGTTCGCTGGTCCTCAGGCTCGGCTCCTCCTCTCCTCAGCACGACCGTGTCTCGGTGAACTGCTCAGGGATCAGCTGCTCTGCTGCTCTTTCTAACCCACCCTGGGACTCTTGGTTAAGTGTTGTTGTGGAGAGCAGCCAAGACAACCACACTGTGACCTTTAGTATTGTCTCCAGCTACACAGGTGAGTGCAGAGACCGACACACCTAGTACTCAAGTTTCACACATTAAACCTCTGCTCGGACCTTGATCAGGTGTGTTGTTCTCTCTGCCGCAGTGGGATGTAAGCCAAAAAGCGTCGGCCTAGCAGCAGACGATGAATTCAATAAGCTCCGTGGCAACAGCAGCTTTAGCAACTCGACCTCAGCTGGGAACAGCTCTGTGGATGCAGACGCTGTCGTCTTTGTCAACAAGTCAGCAGCCCTGTTGACGCCACTGTCAGCATCAGCGTGTGTGTGGAGTTTCCCCGTACTCTACGAGGAGGTGGACATTCTGTCGCTTCGATTCACACCGGTCAATGGACCCAACGTCAGTGTCTCAAACACACACCCCTCTCTGCTCTCATACCCTTTGCACACACAAGCAACTGGTGGTACGCTGAACCTTCAGCTCACACTGAACACTGTGAGTATCAGTGAGCCACTACACACACTCACATGGATTATACTGGTGAAGCAAGTGTGACAAATGGAAAATATGTGTGTGTGTTTTCTGTGTGTGTAGACTAATGTAACCTTGGGCAACAGCAGCAGCGTGGTGGCCTGTCTCTCACCCTGGGCTCCAGTCCTGGAACTCAACAACTCTCAGCCCTGTCGCACAGGTATAACAGCTGATCCATGCAACACCTGCTGCAGCTTATTCACTGAAACAACCCTCAGGTCGAGCACCAAAACGTAGTCCCTCCAGCAGCTGGAAGGATTACTCACCTGAGAAAAAGTAATAAAGTTTCTCCAGGGGGTTGAGCTTAAGATTCTCCAATGTAATTCACAATATTTGTTTCAGGCTTCTCGTAACAGGCACTTGTTACTTTCCCTTTACCAGTTACTTTATTTTTATCTTTTTAGTCTTTATTTATTTATTTTTGAAATTTTCACTTTTCTAAAATCCTGAAGTACCACATAAAGCCTGATATTACTCATCATTCTTATTTCAAGAAACCTGAAGTATATTTTTGTTATTTAATTGCATCTTTTTTTTAGCAATTCAGGCATCCTTTTTTTATTGTCTTGTAATAAGATGCTTTTCCAAGTTTGTTTTTACTAAAATTAAGACATTAATACTTGCCTAGATATCAGCTTTCGTAGAGAAGTGTGATTGAGTTAAGTAAGTTCACAATCTAGTAAAATTGAGCAGGGGGCCTGTTATTATTGATCGTATTATTTTACTATAGGAACACCTCTGTGTCACCTCATACTTTGCACCGCATGAGCCTGGACAGACTTTGTGAGACCTTTTTACAAAACACATTTCAGGAACTGAATTTAGATTTGGACCAACCCAAGTCCTCGGCTTTTTGAAAATATAAATTATCAATGAAGTTAAAGCACTATATGTATCATACCTAACCCTGAACTCAAACTTTCTGTTTCTTCCAAGTTGTTCCTATTGTAGTCTTAGGTAATTCATGGAGCGTTTTATTCCCTTATTGATGGAACATGTGAAGAGAGACAGGAAAGACAACAGTATGAGGAGTTAATTCAAAGACGACAGGGTCATAATCAGGAGATGAACCACTGGCTGTTGCGAAAAGGACTGCCAGTGTCAGTTCATGGGGCATTTCATCAAGAAGATTCCCAAATGGATTTATTTGGATGTATTTTCATTGATGTTATTGAACTCGCTTGAACAGGAATTTTTTTGAAGTATGCTCAAACCGTCACAACTAATAAAATGAAAAAATTCTCATCAGTCTGCCAGCTCACAAAAACACAATCCGGTTTTGGTCAAAGTTGTGGCCAAAGGTCTTAGAATAAAAAATGTTACTCATATCTGAGGTTCAGTGATGTCTTTAAAAAAGAAGACACTGACTGAATATCACGTTGTTTTTTTATAGCCATGATACTGTTTACTTCCGCTTTCCTAAGCCAAAAAGCTGTTTGTTTAACAGATAGAATCTCTCATCCGATTTCACTGATGTCTTTGGGTTATGTAAATAATGCCAATGTTCCCGATTTGCATGTATTTGTGTCTGCAGCTCTATATGAAGGATACGGTGTCAGAGTGAATGTCAGCGTTCCTAAAGCTGTGCTCAGGCTACCTTTCCCTCAGTCAACAACCTGGTACCTCACACTGCAGCTCACGTGCAATGGGTAACACACACTCACACTCACATAAACACACACACACACACACACACACCCATATACATACAGCTATTTATATAAGTGTGTAGTCTTGTTAATGTCAACATATAATACACTTGAAGTACGTTAATATCAATGTATTCAGTCAGTTGAAGCATTTAAACATGTGCGTCAGAGTCAAGCTTACATTTGTCCAAAGTTGGAGACATATGCATATCTTCTTGTAGCATTTGATTGCTTTCAAATCCAGATTTAAAACGTGTGTATGTGTGTGCGCAGCAATGACTGTGGAAACTCGTCAGTGGTGTCAGTGGTCCCTGAGGTCTCCGTCAGCGCCTGTGTGGAGGACTGTGGGACGTACGGTGAATGTAGACTGCTGAGGTCGTACAGCTACCTGTACGCTGCCTGTGTCTGCAAAGCTGGTACGACTCTCTCTCTCACACACACACACGGTTTTAAATTCATTAAAACTAAAGCCTAAGGCATGTAAAACTCCTTGTACTTGTACTGAAGCTGAAATTCAATGAGTCAGCACTGTGTGAGCTGTTTTAATGAATTTAAAAACCCTTCCCTTACGGTCACTCATTTTCTTCAATGGTGTGGCTGTTTTCAGGGAGGAGTGGTTGGGGTTGCACCGATGATTCATCAGCTCAGTCATACCTGCGGCAGGTGACGGCGACTCTTCTACTCACACTCAGCAACCTCTCTTTCCTGCCTGCAATAGTGGTTGCTATCAGACGATGTTACATCACCGAGGCCTCCGTCTACCTCTTCACAATGTTCTTTTCAACGGTAACACACACACACACAAAAATGTAGAAATATAAGGTTTCAGGCAGATTTCGTCAACGTTGTTCATTTTCTGGAAGAGGGTTTCATTGTGAGCTTATGCAAACAATATGTTTTTTATGGTTAATCACCCTTTCACAGAAACTAGGTCATCTAAAAAAAAAAAAAACTTCACACGGGACTTTGAGGTCTGCAGCTGTTCCCCATGCTAAACATGTTGCTTTGGAACACATTGTAAAACTGTTTACTTATCTAAATAATTTCAAGTTAGAATTTGAATAAAAACGAATTACATTGTACTTTAATGAAAAGGACTCTGTACAGAACGCCCCGCCTCCCAAGGCCCGAACAAACCGTCAATACTTCTCCAGAGAGTTCAACGAAATTTAAGCATATGTTTGTCTTTTTTATAATATACCGTCTTATTTGGACTTCAAAGCAACATTCAGCTGACAGGTTCATAAAAGATATAAATTATTCATGTATGTGGAAGAGAAGAATAATGCCTGAATTGCTTTTAAAGAATACACATATCTGCAGATGAGTGAAGACAATTTTATCTTAGTTTTTTTTCTTAGACTGTGTCATGTAAACGTGGCACAACATTTTGTCTATTAAGACAATATTCACCATAAAGAAGACACAAACACTTGCTTGTATTTCAGTTTGCAGCGTTTTTACCCCAAGTACCTTGGAACCACCGCCCTCTATGCTAACGCTATCGCTTCTTATCATAAACAAACACCACATTCAGAAAGGAGAGGAGAAAAAAACAAGTGAGATTGGGGAATGTTAGATAAGGACAGTTTACAATTAGAACTTGTGAAATGGTACAGTAAATTTGCAAAGCATGTAGAGTAAAATGAAAACGGCCCTTAATGACAAATATAAATGTCAAAACTAAATCTATCAGATATCTATTTTGGATTTTCAATGAACCTTTCAATCCGTCTTTATTTAAACAGTGTCAAATCACAATGAACTTATTTCAAGACTCTTTTAACAAACACTGACAGGTTTAGATCTGCTGCTGTTTTATTGCTTCAATGTCAAGAAAAGGTTAGGACTCTGCTCTCACCTCAACCCACCATGATCAGAGGCCTTTGCAGCATTCAGCAAGTTACAGAAGTGAAAACAGTTTTCCTTTAACAGGCAGAAACCTTGAGCAGAACCAGACTCATGTTGGACAGACATCTGCTGTGACTGTGTTGAAATTCAAGAGTGAAAGAAATGGACACCCCAGATTACTTTTTCTCCATAATGTTTTACTTTTCTACATTCCTGTTTTGTTGTGTATTTCTGGAAAAAGCAGGTTTTAGTTACACATGTGCAGAACTGGTCACTAAAATAAGTTGTACTTTAATCCCTGCAGAAGGAAATGATATTTAATCTCATTGCTGGAATTACTCAGAGTATAAACTTCAGAGACATTGCTTCGAAGAATACATGATGACAGTGCAGCAATTACATTTAATGATGCCTTCACACATAAACTGTGTTCACATGTTGACATAATTCACTACCTTTTGACTCATCTTGTTTAACCAGTTATTCAGAATCTGAAAGATCAAAGGCATAAATGAATGTTTACTGCAGTGAACTGAGGGCATCTTCACTAAAGGGAAAAGAGTTTAACCTCAGGATGGGGGAAGTGGGACACACCAGATACGTATTTCTGTCTGTTTAAGGACAGCTTTTTAGTCACAGCTATTTTCTTTTCTAGTTCCCCTGACTTTTGCCTCTGGTTTTACACAGTGACTCACCCGAGCAGTTAACAGCATCCAGATTGTGCTGATGTTTGTCTTGTCATTTTGTAGTTCTACCATGCATGTGACCAGCCAGGTGTAGCCGTGATGTGTATAATGGACTACGATGCCCTGCAATACTGTGACTTCCTGGGGTCTATCTGCTCCATCTGGGTCACCATCTTGTGCATGGCACGCATCAGAGACATATTCAAATATGTGAGGCACTTTTTTTCTGTCATAATACTTTAACTCATCTCCACTATCCTTGTTCAGAGATTAATTTCATGTTGTCGTCTCACAGACTTTGTTCATGCTCGGGGCTCTGCTGATTGCCATGTCGATGCAGCTGGACCGTAAAGGTCTGTGGAACCTGCTGGGCCCTGTTCTCTGTGCCATCCTGATCATGATCTCTACCTGGGTAAGAAATGCCAAACTGCAGTGATACTTCTTCTGTGCTCAGGCTTCTTTTAGCAGAAATATAAAAGCAGGTACTCGATATCTGAACTTGGCACAAAAAACAGGACTGTACCACACTACGTTATAACCCCACTTCAGTAATGATGAAATTTATTTTAACTTCACTATGTAATGACACCACATTTTATAATAATCAGATACATTTTGTAATAAAATTCCTGAATGCACAATGCAAGAAACTTTGCATCATTTTGTAATAAGTTATTACGTTTTGCATCATAATGCACCAAATTCTTACACTTTCTTGATTTAAAAAAAGAGCAACACCCACTGTCTGTAATCACTGATGCAATTTGTAAGAAATTATGACAAAAAGTGTCAAAGTTTGTTGCATAATGCGTTCAATAAATGTATTACAAAATGTGATGTTATTGCATAATAAAGTAAGAATTTATTACTTTATTACTTAATGCGTTACGACAGAGACACTTGTGTGTGGTAAGTTTTTTTTTTTTTTTTGTGGTAACAATGCTTCTCTTCATTAAATCCACTGTAAAGTCTGTTTATTTCTCTGTCCAAAGTCTGCTTAAACGGCACCTCATTTGTAAGGAACAAATATTTGTCGAATGAGCAGAAGAGCTGTAAATGTGGGTTGTGCCCATCAGACATTTTCCAAATCTTCTGTGCAATGCCAAACAGCTTACTCTGCCACTGACCCTTGTTTGATGTTGTTTTATGGATTAGATAATTGAACAAGTCACAGTGGCAATTTGGCAATTTATCCATTTTAAAAAATAGGAGCCTGAGTCGCAGAAACTCAAAACAACAGTTAATATCAACAACAGAATAAGCTGTTTGGCATCAACAGAAGATTTGGCAAATTTTTCATGGTTGTAACCCACATTCCCAGATCTGCTACTGATCCCACAAAAGCACAGTCACAAATGTGGCTCCATTTAAAAAGAGAAATAAACTTTATAGTGGTCCAAGATTTATAACCATGAGGTATTCTTGCAACAAAGGAATCATCCAACAAACACCACTTCCCGTTTTTTTAAGTTAATTTTTATGCTGGTATCACACAGACTCTACATCCTGATATTGTTGTTTGCAGGTGTACCGAGGTGTTCGCCGGCGCCATTGTTACCCTCCTTCATGGCAGCGCTGGGTTTTCTACCTGATCCCCGGAGCGCTCTGCGCCCTGGTCGGAGTCTGTCTGTACATTTTTGCAGAGACAGAGGACAACTACTTTTACACACACTCGCTGTGGCACATCCTGGTGGCCAGCTGTGTGGTGTTCCTGCTGCCACCAAAGGAGAGGGACAGAGAGGCGTTAGGGTGGAGCAGAGGCTGGAGCTGGACGTGGAGCTGGAGACCCCGGGTCTGTGGGTACACGCTGTGTGAGAGCACCAAGGATGAACTCTACACCGTCACTTAGGGGACCCGAGGAAAGAAAGTGACCAGATATTGATTGTTCAAATTATGAAAGACATTTATTTAAGTTAAAACACATGCAAAGGGTGTCTGCTAGGGTTTAAAGGGTCTTACAATATCTTTCACACACTACTATCCTACCTGCACCAGTCAGCCATAACATTATGCCCACTGACAGCAGAAAGGGCTTTTATGATTATTTATTTACTTTTCAGTGATTGGGATATATCAGGCAGCAGGCCAACTTTTGGTGAAGGCGTCACTAGAGACTGACCTACCAAAAGTAGACGAAGTAATATGAAAACAAATAACCATTGATGTAACTCTCTTCTGCCTCTTAGGGGGTCTTACTCTTACGAGAGCCAGTGTCTTTTCGGGCGAGTGGTTGTAATCTCATGGCTGATCGGTGTTTGTTCTCATGGGTCTGTTTTTTCTTTGAAGCTCTGAGTTAAAGAATCATGAAAGCTGATTAATTCACTCTAATAAATACACTAAAGACATTCTGAATTACACTAAATTCACACAGCCATCCAATTCAACCCAAATCAAACCTGCTGAAACCTCTCAGGTGGTCCATTGCACCAGCTTTGGAAAAAAAAAAAACACCTGACCTTTGACCTCATGACCAAGAGTTTGTACATATCTGGGTATGTACATAGTTTACACAGCTAGTAAATACATACAAAATATTTATAGGGGATTATAAGCACTTTGTGGGATCTTTATATACAGCCTATTTCTGATGGGGTTTACTATATGAACAGTTAACTTAAACACTCCTCATAGTTTTTAACACAGGCCTGGAAAAAGAAATGATTGATTGATTTGACCATGGTTTTTTTCGACAGAACAGCTAAATCTCAAGTTTTATTCTGGATTTTTAAATTTTGTAATGTGGCCTTCATCATCATCATCAGCAGCAGCAGAGGAACTCTTCAATGTAAGAACATGATATGAATTTATGTTATAAAACAGGAAAAGTTTCTCCATGCGCATCCTTGTTAACTCCAGATTTAGAGATACTTTTTTAGTTTGGGCCAGGTTTTGTTTATTGGCTTTGAAGCAGTTTATATGAGAAGTTGTCAAGCTAAACTGTAACTCTTGGCATACAGGGTGCTCTCTCCTGCAGATCTTAATTGTTATGCACAGGAAAAAGGACTGTGTTTTTTTATTTTCTGGTTTATTCAAATCTATCATGTTATGTTTTTCCTTTTTAATTCTCACAAGTTCTCTTTTTCGTTTTGTTTTGTACCAGAATTTATCCTTAAGCACTTTTCTGATCAGACACAGAATCAATGCATTGTGTAAATAACCCACATATGTGTGTGAAAGGGCACTTTATGAATGTATATTACTCAGATTGCTGTGTCCAGTGCCTCATCCTGCCTGTATGTAATGTATGTGTATGATTTCTTTTTGTCTCGCACCAGAAGAGCTGCTGAACACTCCTGATCTTTATTTATAATGAGATATATATTTTGTGTGTTGTCTATTTTTACTTGTTCAGTACTGTGATGATTTTTTGTTTTGCTTTGTGATTTTTGCACAGGTTTCACATAACCTTATTTGGATGTTCAAATTGTTGCTCTTGTCCAAGAGTTAAAACAACGTTTTGTTATATCTACAACACCAGGTAGATCTCAACACTTAAGGATGGACAAATGTAATATCCAATTTAAAATGTGATTTGAAGTCCCCATGAAGGACAGCTTCTTTTTAATCTCTAAAAAAAAACTCCAACAGCATTTAGTCGACCAAAAATAAATCTGTTGTATAAAGATGAATGTCTCCTACTTCCTTTTTTGTGCTTTTCATACAACGTGATAATGTTATTTGTTCCTCAGATGCTCTCACACATAAATGGACTCAGCAGGACCAATACAGGAAAGAGGATTATGATAATCCTTGGAAATATAGAAAGTGCTCACACTGAAGGAATACACATTAAACGGTGTGTGTGTGTGTGTGTGCATGTGGATATATTTGACTGTAGCTGACCTCCATTAGTGAATTTGATGATCACTCAGGTCCAGCTGACACAGATCAGCGCTACAATCACAGTATCAAGCCTGTGTGTGTGTGTGTTTCTATGGTAAGAAACAAAGCAGAAAACACTTACAACATCTGAATTTTACAATCCTTAAACTAGATTTGAAAAGCTGGGTCATTCTTTACCTGTGTGCAAAATTATTAAATTATAACAGCAATAAATAATCAAATACATTCAGTTGCGTATTTGGAAAAAATGCTTTGTCTTTTTCAAGATACTCACGGAAAATATCCCATAATTTTAAGAGAGCAAGATTTCTGATTCCAAGATAATGAGACCATTTTTAGGACCATAAGAAAAAGCTGATAGTGTTTTGAATGAT
Organism: Thalassoma bifasciatum; assembly: GCA_008086565.1. Classification (NCBI taxonomy): domain Eukaryota; kingdom Metazoa; phylum Chordata; class Actinopteri; order Labriformes; family Labridae; genus Thalassoma; species Thalassoma bifasciatum. The sequence continues at coordinate 504,813 of RPOG01000133.1, forward strand.
GACCTTGTAAGGCTTGTGCTACCTGTGGAAAAATTAACCTTGCTCATCCTGTATCTTCCTAAAGTATCACTCATTGTGCATATTTTTCTGTGGTTAACTTAAAATCTTGCTTAGGTTGACATGTTCACAAGTAAATAAACAATAACACTTTTATTGGCAGCCTTGTTAAGACCATGTCAGGATAGTCTTTTTACCAAGAACTTAATATTACCTTATTTTGGCTTTGCACACTCACTGCTTTGTGTTTTTTTTGTTTGTTTGTTTGTTTGTTTTTCCCTGGGGGTCCTTTCCTAGGCTTTTATTTTTGTTGTTGATAAGTCAAGGAGTTTTAACCTTTATTCCTTGCCTTATTTTACATCTATATTGTTGGTATGTTGATATGTTTGTATACATTGCAAGACTGAAAATGAAATAATCTAACAATAGGTGTAATGTTGTGAAGGATAGATGGACAAAATTTGTCCACGTCTTTTTGTAAGTGGGTCGCGCCATATTTCACAGACCTCTGCTCCTTAAATTAGGTAAAACCAGTAGAGGGAGCCAAACCAGAAGAACTGACTCAAGTCAAAAGGAAGGAAGAAATGACAGTAGTGTAATCTCAAGGGACTGGGGCAAAAAGAGGTAGACGTAACACACCAGTTAGGCAAAACATTATGAGCACTTTTCTTATAACACTTCTGTCCGAACCAGTTTTTAACGTTTCATCAATATGAGCCATGAACGACCATGCTCTGCACATTTCTGCAATTCCAACTTGTCCACTTTGAGAACAAAATGTTCACTTACTGCTCATATTCTCCCCTGTGACAGGTGATAAAGGGTGACACTGTTATTAGATAATATTCACATCAACTACTAGAGTTTAGACAAATTTATGCATCCAAAGTACGGCTCATTCAGAGAAAGAAAACTGACAAGACCTGAGGTGTTTTTTAAAGTAGAGGCTGATTTTCTGCTCCTGCAAGAAGCTGTTTTTCACCTTTGGTGTCCATTCAGTGATGAGAATTTACAGAACAAGATCCATCTGCCAGCTTTTAATCACATTATTTCATAAATGCTTTAATTTGCTATTTGACAGTGCCTTATCTTTTGTAGTTTAATAAATGAAAACAAAAGCCATAAAAAGGATTTGTGTTTAAATATAGACCTACTGACTACAAAGGGATAAGAATAGAAGGGATAAGAAAGCAATAAAAACCAGAGAAGAGATCCACACATGCTCTCATTTAACCACAGAGCTGAAAACACAACAAAGCAGTTGTGATACTTTATTGAGAACATGCTCCAGCAAAATTATCAGCAGCAACAATCACACTGTGAAACTCAGGCAAAAAACTGACAAAAGACAAAATACGCAGATATGCTGAGGGGAATTCATGACTACACACGTACATGGTCTAAAACTCTGTGGCATTAATATCTTCCCTTGGATTAAGTATTAGGAACAAAGAAGGTCCAATATAAAAGCTGTTCAGGGAAGACTTGGTGCTAGGAATGACAGGATAGACTTTATGGACTGGGCTGGGATGTGGATGAAGGATGATTATGCAGCAGGAAAGGCTGTAACCAAAGCTCTAAAAGCTTTTTTATTCTCTGCACGTGCTCTGAGAATAAACTGTGACACTGCTGAGGTTTGCATTAACACCTGTGCTCTAACGCTGAAAGTCTAGCTTTGGTAATGTTGCAGCAGTGAAAGAAAGCCTCTGACTTTTACAAAGGCAGTTTGACTTGAAGGGAAAGAGCAGAGCTCCCCGGGTGTTTTCTATGGGAACAAACAGAGACATTGAAGACTGGGGAGATGGAGTCTGACATTTCTTTTTTTTTTTGGGTCAGGTTTCAGGCATGAGAGCTGCCTCCTGGGTTGCTACCTGCTTGACCACCCCCCTTCGCCTGCCCATCCTCCTCCAAACCATGACTGGCAGCCTGAGCAGGGGAGGGGCTTGCATGGCGCTGGCGTCTCATGAAAGGAAATACACTGAGTGGAGGAAGAAAACAGGATTATTATACGGCAACAAATTAATGTATTAAATCATTAATGTGACATTTTACCTTTTCTTTGTCTCCTGGGGGACGATAGCTTTGGCGAGCATGCTCTTATAGAGGTCAGACTTCAGGTACCTCGGGTAGGAGTCCTGAATTTCAACACACACAACACAAAAACAATAATATGAAGAGGCATCAAACACCAAGCAAGATTTGTTTCCTCAAAATGATGAGGCAAAACTCAAGATCCCAAAAAACAGCTGAATTTAACTTATCTTCTTAAAAAAAGAGAGAACTTAATCACCACCTTTTAGGACTTCTTTGGATATCCAATTCAATATTATTCTTAACATACAAGGTGCTTTTTCTTCTATAGATGTTTGTTGTTTATTTTTTAACGTCTCCTGTACTGTTTCGTCACCTTTTACTTTTCCTTCTGAATTCTCACAAGTTCTCTCAGTCTCTTTCTTTTAAGAAAGAGTAGGATGCTTTTCCATTCAACTGCTTATTTTCATTCAGCTGGCTACTTTTAGTTTTGGTACATTAATGCAGAAAATGGTTTTACCTCTGAAATTTTTTTGTTAACATTCTGTCTGAATTATGTTATTTTTCCTTGTTTTCTTATACACATATGTGTCATCCCTCAGGGGTTTAAACTGGGCCCATTATTTGTTTAGTTTAGTTTTTCCACTATTATCCTATTATGCTGATGACACTGAATCATCTCTACACTTGTCTCTTGGATACATCAACCCTGTTTAATTATTCCAAACAAAACTACAGATTCACATTTTGAAATTCTTTGTAGCCCAGAGAAGACACAAGGACAGACGGCAATGTTTTTGTTGTGGGTAAGTGCTTAAAATTCTGGTGTGAAGTTTTTAGGCTGGTTATAGATGAATTTAACATTGGTGCCCCTGATAAGCTTCTTTGGGAAACATTCAACATTTCTGATTATATATACACACTTATTTAGATTCCTGCAGACTTTCACAAGGTGAAAAACTGCATGTTGTCAAAATATTTTTTACACAATTAAATGTTTTCTTTTGGCTTCCATTGATTGCTTAAATTTTCCTCTAAATTTTGCAGGAACTAGCAGATACATAAAACTTGACTTGTGTCTCAAATCACACAGATTGCAATGTTTTTCCACCATCATAAAGTGATGCAATATGAGTGAGAGCAGATCTGCTGTTGGCCAACTACTGCACAATAATAACACCATAATTCTTATCACTATCATCTCCTCAAAAGACATGAACCAAGGCCATTGGATAGCTGGAAGACTATAAAAATAGTTCTGAAATTTAAAAAAGCAAGATTGTTCAGAAAGAAATCTACAATCCTGTATGTTTAATTTGTGGTTTAAAGGATTCTGACCTTTTTCATGAGAAAGTAGATGTGCATTTGTGCATCGTCCATGACAAAACGATGAGGGCTTCTGATCCCCTCCAGAGTTTTATCCATCGTCTTGCTGTCGATGTTGACCCAACGAGCAGCACCTGGAGCCAGGAAGTTTCTGATTCACACATAAAAAGATTTGATTGATCACCTGATTATTAATACTGTTTATAAATATATACACGTTATATGAGTGGGTATGTGTTCATGTACTTGTAGATCTCCTCCACTTTCTCGATGATCCTGGAACTTTCTCCGTGTCGAACATCCTCACAGGCCTGCCAGAAACACAGGTTCTCCGCTAGCAGAGACAAAGAAACGAAACCATGATGATTATGATGATGATGCAGGAGAAAGTGACTCATGATTCAAGACTTTATATAGCTCAGCAGGCCCCTGGGAAAACCCTTACCTCCAGGCAATAAACAACATGTCTGTATGGAGGAATAAATATCCTAGAATTATGTTCTTTACCTTCTTCTACAGCACGTCTCAAAGATAAAAAAGTCTATTGCTGGCCGTTGCTGGTTGAGAAGGTTAATGGAAATGATATTCTATTCATTTATTCAATCTTTATTACCGCTGAACTCTTTCTCCAGGTAGGTCATGAACTCTCGTCTCCCCATGGGGTCACCGAGAAGTTCCATGAAGCTGAAGCTCCAGCGCTCCACTCGCAGACGTGTTGGTATGGGCACCCTGCAAAGAGACGTATATATTACAAACTGCTGTGATTACGTTGAGCTCAAACATGAACATACAAGAAAAGCTGAAACCAGCCAAACTAAATGATAAATGAGATTGTTATGAGTGATGTGTGCACATTTGTCTCACGATTCTGAATTCATTGTCCAGTGTGCCGTGTCATCAGAGATCCAGGGGTTGCTGGGAAGACATCCTTGCATAATGGGGTCATGGTTGAGGTACTGCTCACTGTACTTCACAAAACTGTACATCCACACACAAATGTAGAGGCATGCTCACGCATTAATACACACACACACACTCAGTATTATTGTATTAGAGCTGCAGATCATAACAGTAAATGGCCACTAATTCCAAGTTGCCTCAGGAAGCATCCATTAGTGGCTCTTAAAGTGGGAGCACTAAGCCTGAAGTGCACGTGTGTGCGTGCATGTTTGAAAGACGTAGAGTTGGATTCGGGCAGTATCAAGTCCATTAGCCCTTGTGTGCACGTTTGTGTGTGCATGAATGTCTGCACATGCATGTCATTGCTGTCACACATACCCTTCTAGGCAGATGGATGACTTGACACGGTTTCTTCCAAGGGCCCTATGACAGGTTTCAATCTATAAAAATATCCAGAAAGCAAAAAAAGATAAATATGAATGTAAGCTTTTGCATAAATCTGTAGTCTCACAGTGATAGTGTGTGATAGTATGTAGTGCTTACCTCACTTTTGTAGTAGTCACTGTTCTAATTCTGCCAAGAGAAAACGCATTAAGTATCATTTTAAAAATACCACTAACAATGACAGCATCTTACTTGTGCATTATGTGTACAGGTACATCTATTTTGAGATAATTTTTGGGGGGAAGACTACCTCCAATAGAACTCATATTTCTAAATAACACTGGTTTCTACTGGGCCAGCAGTTACATGAACAAAAAAAAGGTCATAACTGTAATTGTCAATGTGAAATATTTTGACACTTACTTTGATCGATCCCGGCAGCAACAACAGAAAGTGATAAAGCATTGAGAGAGAGCATGAATTCAGTACACTTCATCTCAGGGCATAAACATGCAATGATTTCACGAACCAGAGTCACTCTTGCGCTGAAGTTATTCGGCCTCTCCAGACCCATGTCCAACACATTAGGAGCTCCAGGCTGAAAACAATACAAACAAACACTCCATGAAAATGCAGTGTGTTTGTTTTTAAGGTTGTATTTGTTCATGTGTGAGTGGGTAGATTGTAGATGAGAGCCTGTGCGTGAGTAAGCACTTCTCTTTTCTTAAGCTTTCCACTCCACTGGTCTTTACTTTTATTCTCATGTTTCTTTCTTTTTCTCCACATACTTGTTCCTAATTCATCAGGGCAAGAAAAGATGGAGTCCTCCACCCAAACCCCACTCCTCCTCCTCCTTCCTCTTAACACTTCTATCTTTTATCTCCTCCCTCCCTTAGCTTCCATCTTCCTAATCCTTCTCTTTCTGTCTGAGTATCGAATGCACTGTTGAGGTATTTACAGCGGGCAACATACAGAAGGGAAATCTGATGATCTCTCTCTGTTTCCCCTCCTCTCTATTTCTCTCTCCCTCTCTCTGTTACCTTCCTATAAAGCTGCAGCTTTTACCAGATGGGTTGAATATTTCATGTAGGAGGCAGAAGGGACTCTGAGTGAACATTAGTGGGACATCTAAATTTTATAAATAGTGTTAAATATATTTCTGTTTGTTCTATAACTTAATACAGGATAGCATAGCATAGTATACATGGTAAAGTAAAGTACAGTGAAGTCTATTGTAGTATAGTAAAGTGCAGTAAAATAATGAGGATCTCATGAGTGTGTAGTTGTTTATAGAGTAGTACTGTATAGACATGTATAGTTCAGTTTGGTTTGGTCCAATATGATATGTTAGGTATGGTATGGTATGGTACAGTACAGCACAGCACAGAACAGTATAGTACAGTTTGGCATATTACAGTTTAGTACAGTACAGTATAAGTAATCTAGAAGCCTTATATAGAGCTTTCCTATATACTCATAGACTCTTGACATAATGAGTATAACAAAGTAGTAGTTACACGATATTGCATTATCAAGCTTTTTCCTTATCATGCTGCTGTTTTAAATACTTGACAGTGATTGGCTGAAACCTCCACATGTTCATTAACCCTCTGAATCCCAAGCAGTTCCTGGTAGTTCCTTGCCTCTGTCACATTTTTACTCATTGTGGTCTCATTTTTCTCCACAAAGAGAAGTTCTGCACCTCTATAGATTCAGGAAAACCAAGGCTATAAGCTGATGTAACTCAATGAAGTCTTTAAGTAGTAATATAAAAAGCTAAAGTTATCGAGCATTACAATAAAATCAAAAGAAAATTTGATTTTTCCCCGGTTTTATCATTTTGAAAAATAAAAAATTAAAGAATTGATGTATACAATCACTTTGTATTAGTGGTGGCATTACATTCAAATAAACTACAAATTAGATGTTAGGAGTTTTTTTTTTTTTTACTGTGTTCTCATTACCACTGCAATATTGAGTCCTACACCTCTGTGGGTTTGGGACAATCATGGCCAAAACCACATGTAATTCAACAATGTCTCCTGAGCAGTATAAAACTGTGACGCTGCAATATTTATTACATCATTATAACAAGCATTTCCTTCATAAACTATTAACAGTCCGTGCTGTTATAAATATTAACACAATTTTCAGTCTACATTGCAGAGGCATCATGCCAATTTGAAAATCGTTTGTGTCAATAATGAGACAAAGTGCTGAGCGGCTCTGAGCAGAAATTTTACAACTGCAAGACAATAGCATGGGAAGCAAAACTCAAGCGATTTTTACACAGGGTGTATGTTTCCCTGCTTTCAGGGCTTTCTAAAAGCAGGGAGAAGCATGGGGGGAGTGTTCAGAATTTAGCAAAAAGAAACAATTTATTTTCTGCAAATTTTCAAAGAAGTCATGACAATCAAAGCTATGTTACTGAAATTTAGAATGTATGTCACATTGCCAACATCACTTGTGATACATTCAGAAACTTTCAAATCTGACAAATACACCAGTTTTTTCAGTTTTTAGATTGGAATAATGGTTTGTAAACTCCATTTGTTTAAAATTAAGTGTTTTTTCTTCTCCTTCTTTTTGCTCTCGCCAGCGCTGTTTGGGATTCAGAGGATTAATCCTTTTGCATTAAAAACGAATTTGGACAATTTGATCACAACACATAGAATCAATCCATGGAAGGAGTTCTGGCGCGTTTCACTTCTGCCAGTAACCATTGTGGCAGGATCGTTAGTTTCTAGCTCAGGCTTCAGAGCCAGATGATACTGACAGTTACTGGGCACAGACGTGAGAGCAGCCTGAGGAGCTACTGGGCCTCAACTATCACTGACAGAGAAAAGTGGAGCAAGATCCTGTCCTGAATCTAGACAGCAGAGATGGTGAGTGCATCTCTGAGTAACTGATTGCCACGAAGGAACTTAAACCAAAGGCTGTAGCTACAGTAGAGCATTATCCCAAGTTTTGGCAGTTGCCACATATGTTTTAAATAGTGTCTGCAATAGCATAGCTGAATGGGGATCAAATGTTCCTGTTGTTCCTGTTCACTTTTGTTACCACAAGCTTCAACAGAAATGTCCAGTTTACTGTAAATTTATTCCATTTATTTATGTCTTTCATTAGCAGGTGGGTAATAAGCAGCATAAGACACTAGAGTATTATGTGTGTGTATTATGTGCAGTAACAGCAAACGTACCGGCGGTCTGTTGATGAGCCAGTAGGCCTGCTCCTGACATTCTAGCACAATGCGGTCCGCCTTCCTCCTCTGTTTGGATGCTCTAAACATAAATCACATCACACAGTAAGTTTCTATGTGTGTGTGTGTGTGTGTATGTGTGTGTGTGTGTGTGTGTGCACGAACACACCTGAGCTGCTCTCTTGCTTGCATCACCACAAAGTCCCAGGTGTGGTTGATCCTCTTGTGCAGCACACTGTATCTCTCCTAAAAATGGAGCAGGCAGAAGGGGAAGAACAAAGAGAACTTTAGGAAAGTATTAACATAAGCCTGCAGACTCACTTCTGTTTCATTTATATAGCGCACACATACACACTTTTTAATTGCAAAGACGGGCTCACACTTTGCTCACCTTCTCATATTCCATTAGTTCCCCTTGTTTCCTTATGTTCTTCTTCGCCAGGTAGATTGCTAATAGGAAAGAAGAAGATATTCAGAAGCAGAGAGAAAAATTAGGTCATGAGATTTTGCTGAAATGTATTCCACGTGCAAATAAAGTCAACCTAAATCTACTGATAATTGTTGAGTTGGTCACATTCAATTTTGTCACTTTTGGTAGAAAAAGAGTGTGAAACTTAAAAATAATACAATAGTTATTACATCAAGATTTTTTATGTCCTTTTATCTTTCAGTGTCCTCTGAATTTTCCTACCGTAGTCCAGCTCTGAGGCAGGCCAGCGGGTACTTGTCCAGAAATAAGGAGTCTGAGAAAAACAAGTGACAAATTTAGACATTTCTAAAAGGGACTGGTAGTGCAGCAGCAGCAGCTGATGATGAAAAAGTGGCAGATGGATGAGGGATTAGGAGGTGGGTTAATGGAGTGAGAGTAAAAAGGGAGATGGACAATGACAGAGAGAAAGTGATGCTTAAGCCCAAAGTGGTTTTGATCTAGGGGGACATATGAGGGTTTTTTGGGGGGGAGAAGCAGAGTGGACATACTAAAAGTGAGACGTAAAAGTTACCTGGAAGCGGTAAGGTGTTTCATCAGGCCTTAACACAAGAGATCTGGGCTCCTTGAGGGGATAGATGTACCCGTATTTCACCAGCATGCCACCAACATGAAGTGCCTCTGTAAAGAACACAGCAGAAGCTAAACACAAGCTGTCAATAGGACTGTTAATGTAGAGTCCATCTGTACTATTATTTTGACTAACTCAGCAAGAAACCTACAGTTACTTCACCGCAGGATATCAACAGTCTTCTCTTTCTCACTCTCTTTTTCTCCACCAGCTGAACTTTTTAACTCAGCTAGTTTTGACAGTTAGTTATTCATTTAAAAGCCTGGTTCTGCTTCAGACTTTTGCCTGTTGAAGGTAGAATCATGACACTGTTCTCATGTTATTGCTCTATTTCTTATCACTCATCTTTGTTACACTTGATTGTACATCTTCTTAAAAATCCCATAAAAAAATTATTATCTCTGGAAAGTAAGAACAACTCTAAGGACAACTGGATCATGTCATTAAAAATCAGCCTACATAAAGGTGTCAAGCACATTAAAGTGACTGTGAAGAAAATCTGTATGAAGTGGATTGAAGCGAGTTCTTAAGACTTAAGGATTTGCCCAAACTGTTGTGATGCAATGACTTGTGTATTTGTTTTGAAAGATGAAGGAAAACAAAATATGTTACTGGCGTGGCATCAATAAATCATATTGGGGATTTTTTAACTTGAGCGGAGTGCACAAAGTAGTACATTTATGGTTAATGACTGACCCGTCAAGGTAAGAGGAGGTAAATCATATAAAACTGGAAAGAGATTTCAAACCACTGAGTGAAAACAGACACAAGACACAAGCAACCACAAGCTGTAACAGGTTACAGGCTTTGGCAACATGAAAGGACCACTACTGTAAGAAACTCTTACTAGAAAATGCTGTTTTCATCTGGTGTCACATAAATTTTGTCAGATGACAGATAACTATTTTGCATTCATAAACAACAGCAGTAAATCATATAGTATCGGCGAAAGCAAGCAACATTTGAGGAATCAGCATGTGTCTTTTTGGTCACATCCTTATGAGAATACACAGTTTCGCCAAATTCTTGATTCCAGTCATATTTAAAATTGATGACTGCATCTTAGTTCATGGAACATAAATAAGCTATTGATTTCATTAGGAGCACTGCTCTCAAAGCTGAGGTGAAAAATAAATATAATGTGGCCACAGGCAATTAAATAAGTAAAAAATGCTCTGAACCAAAATGACTCATACATTTATTTTTGAAAAATCTGCACCCTGTCAGCAATCTCTCTCCAAACAACACTTTGTTCCAGGGATGAAATGCATTATCAATCTTCCATCCCTTCTCATTTGTTAAAGAGCCCTACTTTTATGAGTGACAGCTACCAAAAAAACCTGTGCAATGCATTTTAATCAGCTCCCACCACCCTCTCTTTCTCTCGCTCTCTATCCCTGGCTCTTTTAGTCACAGGCCACAGGGACCTGCATGTTATCTTTTTTTTCCAACTTCTAATTTAGGTCTGGTGCTGCCAAGTCTCCTGAGGTGAAGAGCACCACAGGGGCGCTAATCAAACCCAGATCATCAGGTGAGTTAATCAAACTGGGAACCTCTGGGGCTGTCCCCTGTTCTTGTTTACTGGAAACAGCAACCCCCATAATACACTCACAAACACATCACCACCATGTCAGCTGTAGAGAAAGCTTCATATCCTGGCAACACTCTCGTAATAACACAACAAACCAGCCACACTGAACCACAGACAGTGCTCTCTCCCTACATGAAATGTTTGCATCAATACATCTGCTTACCCTCCTCACAGATATTGTATTTCTGCATCAGCCAGTCGATGATATCCCGGCCTGAAGAAAAAAGTAGAGATAGTTGAGAAAGAGACAAGAAAAAAGGACAAACTTCTTCACTCTGCTCTGTGCAGCACACTGTCTTCTCCAAAATTCACTGCTGCATTATGCATGACCACTGGGACCCCAACACTGGCTGCAAAGTGCAAGTCCACACAGATGCTGATGCACACTGACATACAGGCGTGCGTGCACACACACACACAGACACACACACACACCTGTCATGGCGTGTGGTATGACAGTAATAAGCAGCCTCTGGTTTCTCATCTTCATGCCCATGTCAGGGTCCTGCATGGCCACAATCACTTTCTCCATCTGTCAGGGAGGCACAAACACACAGGCGCTCAGAAGTCAAACACAAACACATACACACATGTCTCACACACACACACACACACTGAAAACTCTAAAAATACACATCCTAGTTCGAAAATTTGGTCAGAGATGAATTATTTTGAACATTTAACATCTTTACATGGTGATTTTATATTAAATTGATGATGGGCTATTTTCAAGATTTTTACAGGCTCATTTTTACGGTAAAATAAGGAACAAAAATGAAATAAAGTAAATCAGAGTGATTCATCAAGTTTTACCTTTCGGAAGCACGCCATTTGTTCCCTGTTCCAGCCTCCTTTAGCCAGGGTGTTGATGGTCATCTTGCAGGCAGCTTGGGATCACTCGACGGGACGGCAGAAAGTGCAAGAGCGAAGTGGTGTCGGGAGCGCGCGGCGTTGAGTGCACCGCTGTTTCCTTTTTTCCTTCACGAGGCGGTTCAGTGAATCTTGGGCACGCGCATGAGGACAACATTACAGTACTAAAAAGTCAAATACAGCATCATTTTATGAAAAATATCACATGAATTCACAACAGTAAGATGCGAAATGAATTTAAAGATGTTTATAATTTAAATGGTATTTTTTGTTGTTTTTTATTTTTATTTATTTTATTTGTATTTATTTATTTATCTATTTATTTATTTATTTATTTTTTTTTTTTTGGGGGGGGGGGGGGCGTCAGTTGTGACATGATACAATGTTGATTAACAGTTTACACATTATTAAAACGTTTGTATAATATCCTATCCATAGCTTCAACGACACATTACTGTAAAAGAGGCTTCCTAGGATAAGGTTGCCCAAAGTGCAAAACAAAGAACACTGCAAAAATATATAAACAAATACATTGATATATAAAATAATGCAAAATAAAAAATAAAGGACAGCACAAAGGGGGGGGGGCTTCTGTGATTTTTACATATTTTTTTGACACCACTGTACATATCTAAGCATTCATAGTGATGTATATTTTTGGCACTTTAATTGTATTCTTAGATATGTACATGAGCAAAAGGGGCATCTGAAAGATTAACTAAACATGCCTGGGTTTTCCATCATATTCAGAGTTTTTTTTTGTTTTGTTTTGTTTTTTTTTGTTTTGTTTTTTTTTTTGTTTGGACTCTTTTGTCTTCCTTTATTTTAAACGAGACCATATAATTGTCTTTTCCTCTCTGAAATGTTGTATCATTGGCAATTTCAGAGTCCAGTCATGATTAAAATATTCCAATATTTTTAATTGTGTGTGTGTGTGTGTGTGTGTGTGTGTGTGTGTGTGTGTGTGTGTGTGTGTGTTTTCCTTTGTTTTATTAGTCCTTTGTTCACTTTGTTTTGCTGTCCAGAGCTGATGTAATTCTGCTTTAAATATCTAGGATAAAAATCCCAAAAATCTACCATGATATTACTTCTCAGTTTAAAAACTTGATTTTTTTTTTTTTTTTTTTTTTTTTACAAATATCTGTTGGGATCAAAGGATTGTTTGAATGCCAAAATCAACATAATGACAATCTTACTGAAAAAGGCTCAGCTAAATTAAAACCAAATTGTAAGCCTAACCAAAAGTTATTTAACAATTTTCCTTAATGTACATAGAGTTTAAGAATGAAAACGGTCTTTCGTGTGACCCAAGTTACTTGAGCAACAAGACACTACTGTCTCATTGAGTTTAACCTTTCATGTGCCATGAACTAGTCTTTGTTGACACACCGCACTGATTCAAGGGAAGGCGATTGTTGCTATTTTGTCCTGCGCAGGCCACCTTAGGAACCGGAAGTGATTCCGCGTCGTTTTGGGATCTTTCTCTCGTCTGATAATTCCTGAATTTATCTTATATACGAAGAGTTTTCGAAAGGGGTAAGAGCTTGACCAAGAACACGTTTTGTTCATATACTAACTGTGATGATCATACAAGCACACGGTGTAAATAAGGTGAAAGAAAACAGTGGTTGAGCTAAGCTTGTGCCGCTAACAGTCGCAGGATGGAGGAGACCGACAGGTTACTGATGATCCACTTCACAAGTGTTCAGTCTGTCATCTCTTAACTTTAAAGACTTATGTTTAGAATCATAACCTTCTAACTGTGTTGCTTTAATGTGTGCTGTATTCTTTTTTATGTCAGCACATGTACAATAACACATGCGGGGGTCGGTGCATTTTTTGTCATAGATCTGTTCAATTATTTTTCCAGTTTCTGCAGATATCCAGGTTCTCTTCACTGTGTTAAAACACAGTGTTATTTTGAGGTTTCCAGAAGTATTTTTTTGTGAGACTAAAGCTGCATTATCAACTTGTTGCACAAAATAAATATTATAAATCAACTTACATTTATCATTCAAAACTTGAATTTTTTTCATCCATTTCTTATGCCTTACTTTTACCTTTTAAGAACTTCATTTATTCACCACTGTGGAGATGTTAAAAATGTGAATGGTATGCTGAGCTTATGATGTTGCTTGAGCTCTTTTTAGACCGAGTCAGATCTCCTGTCCTTCTTCAGCATCTTGTGTATTGATTTGTCTTATGTTTTCTAATGTCTTGGTTTACCTTGATGTCATTTTTTCTAAATTATTCTGTAAGTTTTTTGTGATTTTTTTTATGAGTGAGTGTTATTTTTTAACTGAAAGTGATTTGCTTTATGTATTCATCACTATTAGGTAGTGATGGGCGACATTCGTCAGTCATTGCTGCCTCGGGATGTGCTGAGTGCAGCCAAAGAGCTGCTGTATCACTTGGATATCTACATCTGTAACCTGGTGCAGTCAGGAAGGCAGCCTCCTCAGGTTGACTCCAAAACCCTTGAGCTGGTCGAGGAATTCATCCTCCATGCACCTAAAGACAGGAATGCCCCAGCCAGAGTAAGAACTGCCCATAGATTAACACTAAATACTCTTTTCAACGTGGGCATTAAATTAATTTTCTGTGCTCTAACAGAGGATGAGCGCTCTCCAGGAGCTCCAGCTGTTGGAGATCATGTGCAGCTGTTTCCAGGAGCAGAGCCGTGATGCTGTCCGTCAGTTGATGTTCTCCGCCCTTTTCAGTCTCCAAGGAAACCAAGCAGATGAAAGTCGCATGGCATTGTTAGGCAAGCTGGTTTCCATGGCGATTGCTGTGGGTAGGGTACCTATTATGGAGTGTGCTGCTTCCTGGTTGCAGGTAAGTGTTGTTACACTTAGATTAACTTCAAGGGTGTATCCTTCACCTGTTTGGTTTCTTTTTGTGAGATATATGTCAGCTGTTTGGTCTCACCTCTTTGTTTGCGGTAACATGTTTTTGTGTACTCCTGATGTACTCAAATTATTCTTCTAATTGTGTTTGTGTTTTGCAGAGAACCCACAGAGTGTACTGCGTGCGCCTGGCACAGGTGCTGGTAGATGATTATTGTAGTATGGTACCAGGCTCAGTGCCCACCCTGCAAAACATCCACAGTGCCAGCCCACGCTTTTGCTGCCAGTTCATTACAGCTGTCACCACTCTCTATGATCTCACCTCAGGTAAATTCAGAAAAAATTTCACAAGTGAGGCTACCCCTTTTATGGGACTTTACTTCTGCAGAGAAAGAAAACATTTTACACTAGGAAGGTGTTGTATCAATATGCTGTTTTATTGTCTAACTCTTATATTGTTTTTTGTGTGTTTTTAGAAGAGCTCACCCCTCCCTTAGAACTCCTACAGATGATTGTTTCCTGGATTCAGGATGACCCCCGGCTTGTCCTCATTACCTTCTTGAACACGCCCCTTTCTGGGAGCCAACCAATCAGCTCATTGGATCTCACACCTTTAGGTGGGTTAGTACGCTGGTGTGTCAAAGCACCACTTGCCTACAGGGGAGAAAAGAAGCAGGCTTTAGCTAATGGTACCACAGAGAGTGAACCAGAGGTGGGACCTCTTTTCTCCGGTCTCCATCTCAGTGTCCTACAGGTGAGTTAAAGTACATTTTCACTCTAATTTTGTAAGCAGGATTCCGAACACTTCCAGGCGGACAACATTCAAGCTGTGTGTTTCGCTACTGTGACTTTTAGGTTTTCATGCTTTTGCCGAACATACTGAATGAGAAGGGGCTATTCGGCCGCCTGGGGTTGCTTCAGGTGGAGTCTCTGGCTGCACTGACCTCTGACCTGTCCCGGTTGTTGGACCAGGCTGACAAACACACACACACCTCACCTGCAGATTCACATGCAATGTCTCAGCTGACCCTTGACCGGCTGGCACAAGCCCTGCAGGTAGCAATGGCCAATGGAGCTCTGCTCTGCTCAAGAGGTAAGATTCTGGATGGAGGGAGACAGATCCAAAAGTTCAAAGTGTTACAAAGTCGAAGACTGAATGCAGGAAGGTAACAAAGGGGTTTATTCAAGGACAAATTCTGACCTGTTGATAGTTCTACTCACTGCCCATTGAATCTGGATATTTATGTGGAATTACCCTAAAAGATAATCCATGTGAAGAACTTATTTATCTACTGGAAAGTTTTTCTGAGCTGTCTACTCAAGATATTGCATTTCAAAAAGCCAAAAAGCATATTTCTTTTATGTTGGAGTTGGTAGTGCCTTAAAGTGTCCAGTCAGTTTTTCAATAACTCATTGACCAATATGTAGATTTGTTAAGACTTGCCAGTTTTATCTGTGCAGTCTGAGATAGAGGGGGAAAGACAAGATAACAGGGATGAGTGCATCAATATGATGTTATCAAAAAGTACTTGTTTGGTATTAAGTACTTTTGCAGCATCAATGCTGAATGAGCTTTCCTGGAAAATGCCTATAACTACTTCTTGCCATTTTTGTCGTTTTCTGTTGTTACTATTGACTTCAAAGATTTAACTGCTTTGTTTCCCATTATTCACTTTTGCAAAAAATTTCCGAAGTCGACCTCTAATCCTATAGAATAGAAGGCCATATAATGCATTCTAAGAGGACTTTTTATTGAAGATTGAACATGAGGGACTAAATTGAATTCAGGGGAAACATGTTGAAAGTTCCACAGTTGCTAACAGCATCTGTAACATGTTGCAACACCTTCAGTTTTGCAGTTTTGAAGGGGCTGTCCACACACACACACACACACACATATACATCAATCATTCAAGGAGCTGTTCATCAGCGACTCACAGATACCAGAAATAATAAGCATGGGCTGTCAATGTGACTGAGTCTTACCATTTCAAACATTATTCTGTATATTTTTATTTTTGTATTATTACCCCCAAAAGAAAAAAAAGAGATACATAATTATACTATTTTGGCTAGGATTTTGCAGCCTACCAGGGGTGCACAGGTTGGGAATTAGTGAAAAAATATACTTTTATTATGTAACTTATAACAATAGAAGAGTGATGGGAGACATTTTTTGTCTTTTGATAATCAGATTCCATCTTGATTTGACATCAAAATAAGCTGATTCATGTCCTCTTTCTGTCTCGCAATTTGCTTTTACTTGTGCATCTGGAAAAAAAGATAATGTCTTGAAATTTTATGGACAATGTTTCAGAATTTTCATTTAATGATTAGAAAGTTGGTATGGTCATTCATAGGATTTGAAGTTGTTGATCACATGCTGGGGTGACGTATGAATGCTCATTTCACCCTCCCTTGTCTTCTATCTACAGAGGACCTCCGAGCGATTTGTTCCAGACTCCCACACAACAAGTAAGAATTGTTCTATGCAATCTTTCCTTTTCACTGATTCTACAGGATTAACCAGTTTTAGCTGTTTTGAAGATAACAAACATATTTTAATTCAGTTATTTAAGGTTTTTTACACATACTTTTAAAATATTGTGAAATCTAAAAACATTATAAGCACTGTTGCACTATTGCCAGTTTAGGACCATTCACAGGGTTAAAATTAGAGTCAGAGTATACCCAACAATAGAGTGAGATTGATGGCAAACCTAGATATTGTTGTATTATTGTAAAAGATAAACTGTTCATAAAAACGAATCTGGAGCATTTTTTAAATGTTTTACTTTGAAGAGAACTAATCCAAATTTACCTCCAGGGAAGTTTCCGAGGTGCTGTAAAATACAACTCAACTGTATGGTTATATGTAGAGTTCTGTTCCATTCAAACATTTCTTGTAATGTTTCTTTTTGTCTCTTCTATGTTGTAACCTCTCCAGTTTGCTCCAGCTGGTGTTGTCTGGCCCAGTGATGTACTACAACAACATTCACACTCCTCCTTTGGCCTTCAGCCCACACGCTGCTCACTCTCCTATGGCCTCACATCCCACACACTCACCTCACCCTGCACACCCCACACACCCCGCACACCCTGCACATCCTGCACACCCTACTCATCCTGCACACCCTACACACCCTACACATCCTGCACATGCACCTCTGCCCCCCCACCCCTCCTCTCATACCCAGTACCCTGCTCAGCCGTTTCTGGCAGGAATGCAGTTCCCCTTCAGGCCCAGCCACTAGAACTGAGTCTGAACAGATCTGTTTGCAGCAGTAGAGCTGTGTGCGTATGTATGTGTGTATGTTCATGAGTGATTCTATTATTAAGGGTACATTTCACGTTCATGGGATAAACTTATCAATTTTACAAAATGTTGGTTTCAAGTAATGACTAATTTTACATTGGCTCATTTTGGTGATATTTCACTTTCATTTAACACAGAAAGTTGATACCTTCCATAATTTATTTAGAAAAAAATGCAAATTGTGTATTTGAATTTGCAGTTTTGGTGCTGTCCGATTTCTAAAATGTCAAGTTTGCCCTTCAAAATTATTACTAGAATACCTGTTTTTTTTCTATTATTTTCAGCATTATTTGTTCAAAGTAATTATTAAAATAAGACAAAGCTGTTAAACAAACTATTTAAATATTTAATATCCATATTCACTTTGTTTGTGTCTGAGAAATCCGTGTCAACTGTGTTACCCAAATGAAAAAAAAAACATAAATCAGCAACAGTTTGCTTTAAAGTCACATGACTCAAACCATATAAGGTCACAGCCTTTTTGGTGGAAACTTTGGAGAAAGTTCGATATTTTTAACTCCTCCTCATCGATAATTCATCCAAATAGTTGTCTGTAAGTGGTGTGATTTAGTGGTTCGTCAACTGTGTTATTGACATTAACTTGCTTAATTACTGTTGATGTTAAAATGACCAAAATATAAAGAACATACACAGAAATATGAGCTGATGGAGGTCAGGTGGTGACATATACAAGGTATATGATCAGCACAAAGGACAAAAATGGAGAAAATGTCAACCCTGTTACCTGTCAACTGTGTTACTGTGTGTTTTTGTGCCACAATTCTCTTAAATGTTGAGTTAACTGTGATTTAAATGATAAAGGACATTTCTAGACAGCTGTAACTCAACGGTGTTGAGTTACTCTGAATTCAGTGTAAGATGAATTTATATTGAAAAATAGTCACAACTTTTGTCGGTAACAGTTGACAAACTAATGAACAGTTTAATTTTTTGCAATTTAAATATTTAAGAATTCGTTATATATTAAGCATGCTTTTTGATGAATTTAGTACATTCCAGGCATATACTTTTCAAACACATGGAATATTAATCGAAAATTGCGCATGATTTTTTAAGTTTTTGGCACACCTGAAATGTACCCTTAATTATAGAATCACTTTCATGTGTGTTTATACATGAATTTTAGTTGTCAGTTTGTTGGCATGTTTGGTTAACTGTTTGTGTGTGTGTCTATGCGTGATGCTTTAAATGTTAATAAGCAGATTTGCCATTGCTCAAAGTTCAGTGAGGCTAACATGTCTGTCTAATAAATATTTTTTTACCTCACTCCTGATGTTGTTCTTTAAACTGACCACTGGTGGTCAGTGTTGTTCCATCAGCTTTGGATAGACAACATAAACTCACAAGTTCCAGACAAATGAGAGCTGAAAGACTTTATTCAGATAAACATGATATTATTGAAACAAAACCGTCAAAGGCTGACTTTTAGGTCATGTTAATTTGAACATTGAGAACAGCTACTTTTTTATGTAGCCACATGCGGTTCGAAAGTGAAAGGACTTCAGATGGAAATTCTAGCATTGTGTTTTATTATTCAACATAATCAGGTGACAATCCCCAACAAGAGCGGAGTTCAAAAACTACACTTTTTGAACTTGTCTCCAAATATTCAACATATAAGAAAGATGCACATGATATTGGATATCTGCATACATCACTCATGAAATAAAGGTTCAGTGTCTTGGCATGATAGGAGAGGATGTGACAATGATCAAAGCAGGTAATTGCAGCTATTGAGCAAAGCAAAATTTCCTGGAAGAGCAACTTCTGAAGAATTTGCAAGAATAAATTTTCAGATATTTTTCTATATCGGATGTGCCCTTACAAAAAAAAAAAAACAAACAAACTTGGATTGTGCTTCATTTGTTATGCCTTCATAAAATGTCCTCATAAGTATGCACAATTCTGGATTAAAGATTTATGTGAAATACATACACCGCCCATCTGACAAGACTACATTGGTGATTTTCCCTTGTTAATTGTGTCAGCAGTGACTTTCTTTTTTAGCTTTCACACAATTCATTTTTGGAGGAAAACATCTGGGGTGTTCATCACAAACTGAGTGTCCAATAAAACTATAAATAATTAATAGCAATTATATTTTTCACTGAAGCTCTAGGCTCCATGTCATTAAAAAAGGTAAACATGGAAAGAGATTCCCGTAAATGAAAATTTAGTACAAACGCACACAACACAAAACTGACTCTGGGAAACTTGACACAGTACAAAGCAGTGACAGGACATATGACAGGTGTTTGACGTATGTGAGTTTACTACAAATCCCTATCTGTTTCCTCATGAAGATCAGATCAGTGACCTCTGTGTGCTGATTTATTGTATAGTACAGATCACTGTGAGGGGAAAATCTGAACAAAACAAAAAAAGGCTAAAATAGTGATGTGTTCCCACTGCTGTCATTTTAAAAAGAGGTAACATCTGACCCAAATAGAAAGATATTTGGATAGGAATTATGTGTACGTACAAGTGTAAGATAGAGCATGAAATAACATGAAGAGCACAAAGATCACCTCTGTCCTAAACCACCAGGGGTTCTTACATAATCAAAGATGTCAGAGTTTTTTGGAGCCAAACCCTGTGTGCATGCACTTGACCCTGCTGTTCATCAGATATCATATCATCTTCCTCCAGCTCCCCTAAAGACACGTTCACCCCTCCCAAAAACCCCTGCTGGCCCCGACGCTTGATGAGAATTGCATCATCCATTGTTGTCTCTTTGCACGCAGACTTAATACTCAGATGTAGTTAAAAACTATTCATAACAAGCATCACTGAGGTTTTAGTGACATTCCAGTCAACATACACGTCATGTTTTCAACCTGACTTCCTCCTGAGCTACCGTCATACATGCTTTGCAGCATGCTGAGAAGGAAATAAACTCACTGAAATGCCTCTTTGGGTGACTGAACGGTGCTTCTGTAATAGTCAGGCATAAGTTCCTTGTCTATTTTAAATGTGAATGTCACAAAGTGGTGCTGGGATTTAACACAAACACAACACATACACATACACATACTCATACAAATACACATGCAAATACGCACACAAATACACATACACATACAAGACATTAATACGACAAGTCTCCACTTTAGACAACCAGCTGTGCCTCACATTGTCTCTAACAATTCTCATGTTGATGGCAAAGATAAGCTGTCTTACAGTAGAATCTGCTGTACAATGATAATGAGAACTCTATATTGTAGAGTCTGCAGCCTTCACCCTGCAGGGCTAAGGGGTGGGACAGCGATAAGGATATGTTTCTGGGGAAGACATAACCTAGAAGGCAGAGTAGAGCTGTTGCACTTGCAGGAGGCAGCAAAAGATAATATTCAAGTGAAAAGGCGGGATCAAAAACATTCATATAAAGTGAGAAGCTGTTCGTAGCTGTTAAGTTTTTTTAAATCTTCCAACCTAGTTCCTACTCTTTAATCCACAATTGGACATGAACCCCTGATCCTGTCACTTTCCATCTCTCTACAGGTGGCTGCTTCACTGCTGCCTGTTGGGTATTTATTTGAGGGCAAACAGTACCAGAGTTGAACCAGTTCACACCTACAGTGAGCTAACTCAAAGATAAGTTGACACAGATTCAAAAGAAGTCATTTGTGTTCCTCATACGTGATGTCAAAACATTGAACCAGTTTGAATTTCTTAAAGTAATGGTCCAAAAGTAAAATGGTTTATAGGCATTACTTTTTAAAGCTGTACCTAAAGTTGTTTTTTAGCTGTGTGGCCAACGCTACAAACCATAACCCCCTTTACATTGATATTTCCTTAACTAATACTCTACTGATGAGTGAAAGACAGTCATTAAATTCAAAGTTAAGGAAATGCCGATCAAACCGAAACATACAAAGCTTTGTAAACTCAGAAACACATATATCATCGAATAGTGTAGGCTTAGTATTCAGCTAATTCTCACTTTTATTAATTTCCTATAGCTAATGACTTGAGAGAACAAAGTAAGAAAAGGGAAGAGAAGGGAGGATTTTCACAACCCTCATCCCTTCTACACTTGGATTTGTGGAACTGTCATACAGGTGTCCACGGTTTCATCTTGTAACATACAAGCAACAATACTATTGACACAAGTATTAAAAAAAACTGGCCCCAGAACTGACCCTTGTGGAACACCTTTGTTACCAGACCAAATCATGACTAGGTGATTCTTTATTCACTCAGATTTGTCTGAATCCATTTGTTGTTTGCATAGTCCAATGTTACTCAGGGTATGGAGAACAAGAGAGTATTCAGCTGTATCCTAAATCAGCAAACATAGCGGCAACTGTTGCCATAGCTCTAAACACATCTATAACTTTGAAAGCAACACTTTCAACCTAGACTATCTGAAAGCTTTTATGAATTAACAATCCCTTTGAATGGAAAACCCTTAAAATAACACATTCTCACATCTTGACCACCTGGGTAGTCCTGACCTGATTTAATCCAAATTTGTAAAAATTTAAGCCTGAACAAACACAAGTGTTTGATGTAACAGCACTCTGTCTCTGCATAGTTCAGTGTAATTATGCAAAAACTGCTGATTTTCTCTTGCTGCCCACAGAAACCTGTTTGTGTTGGTTCACTTCCCTTCCTGCAGGTGTGCCCTGTGGTTGTGTGGGACTGTCTGTTACTGCAGCTGAAGTCATGATTTCTTGCAGTGACCTTTGAGAGATTTTTTTAAGCTGCAGTGCATAGAAAGAGGAAAATAGAGAAGAGACATTTTAACGTATCACTTCCTCTCTCTGTTGTGATTCTGCGTCGATGTAATGCAGGTGTTTTGGGTTTAATCTACCTTCACTTCCTTTTCTATCAACAAAGCATCATAAATAAGTATAAGGTTTTATTTCAAAAGAGCTGGGTACCTGGCAACTAATATGAAAAACACTTTCACTTTGAGGCAGAAGAAGAAGACAAATCTCTACAATCTGTGTCTTGGGAGTAATTGTGTCAGCAGTATCCTGTGAATCAGTGTGTACAGTGAAAGGTATCATTAACTAGTGTTTGGTTGGCTCATAAGACACAGGACTTAATCCAGAGCAGATTATACACTGAGCTGTGGATGATGTGAGACAGTGCTCATTGGCTTTTTTCAGAGTTAAAACCCACACCACTGAGTTTACATCCTGAAAGCCTGATCTTATAGCTGAGTTTGTGTTGGTAACTTAATGTTTTGTTGGACACGAAACAGTGTTTTAATAGGATTGAGTTGTATTATGGGAAAGAGGGGACAGTTCTTTCTCATACAGGCCTAAATTCATCCAGGAGAGTCTTTGGCAGCTGTGCTGTCATAGTGTGAAAGCTACGCTAACATAAAAATGATACTAAGTACAGTTTAATTGTAGCCTTTTGCTGTGAAGGTTTGAAGAACATTTATTATGTTATTTATTATGGAATTAAAAGTATGCTAACACACTAGAAGTGACCACATGATAACAGTCAATATCCTTCTCAGACTGAAAACCGAAGATCTAACTTGATCAAACAGCAACATGAAAATCTTTAAATGTGTCTTGCCAGCCAATTTGATGGTTGAGTTCACATTTATTTAATACGTTTTGTTTAAGTTTAAGCCTTGACTTTAACCATCAGATATGACTCACACCAATCTTACCATTTTCATCTGCAATCACAAGGTGCTTGGACAGCACTTTCATACAGAATTTAATGTATCCATGAATAGCTGTATCAAATCAAATTGTGATTAAAAAAGACAAAAATAAAATGTACTCTCAAGTATGCCCAACTTTATGATTAAATAAAATCAATGGTAAGTATTTGTAGGATTTTAACTTCTATTAACTCCGTTATTATGACGTTACACAACTTACATTACAACTGAAGTGGTACCGATACAAACTCAATAGACCGCTTCAATTGAAAGGAAATCAAAAATAAATGAAATAGAGCTAAGGAAAAGGTTAGGAACTCAGTAAGTTAAGATTATGCAGTGTATTTAGAAAGACATTCAATGGCTTACACTAACAGACTAACACTGCATTATGAAACAGGATGCGATGAAGGAAAATGATTTGATCTCTTAAACATACCAGTTCTGGCATTTTGCCAAATCATAATAATACTTTGTTGGCTTGTACAGAAATCATTTGCCTTTGCACTTAGTGATGCCAGTGAGAAAACAGGACATTTACACAAGGTACAAGGAAGTTGCGTGGGCTGTTTCTTGATTATTTCAGCCAACGTGGTTTCTTCTTGCAGCTTCTTCAGTCTGCGTTTCAAGTGTCTCTGCAAGTTTCAAAGGTTCCAGAGAAATCCAAGAGCCCTTTTTGATTATTGGTATTTTTTCAAAGAAAACATTTCCTCCAGTGTTGAGGCACAGTTGGACTATTATGATAGTGAGGCGAGTGTCTGCTATGGATAGTGAGGGGACCGGTGCTGTGCTGAGAGTTCACAGTTGAACGCAATAACAAAAGTAAGGGCAGTGTTACCTGTTGCTTAACAACAGTCAAGGCAGCAGAGTGTCAGGTAATGATTTCACAGAAAAAGGAGACGTGTGAACTCACTGTCAGTCCCTTCAGCGCACTTACATTCTTGGCCTGTGATGCACAGAAACTACAACAACCTCTTTCCGTAAATAATGTAGCTGAACTTTCCAAACTTTAAATCTTCAGCAGTGAGGGCACTCTTTCTATGAGGACAGAAATAATTCTCATCATGTCCACTGTATTGTTCAACAGGAGATATACAGCCCAATTAAATGGTGACTGTGGAACTGAAGGGTTTTTTTTTGGCACCTATTTCATGTCACTTGAGATTCCTGAAATCTGGGAAATGATTCTGTGGGAAATTATTAAAACCTGAGCTCAGACCACCCAATGACTGCCATGCTCTAAATACCAGTTAGCAGCTCTGCAGCAGGCACAAACATGTTATTAGTGAGAACATAAAAAGAGCAATTACAGGGACCCACACACAACATGACAAAGCTGTTTTTGTGCAAAATCAATAATTAAAAGTGAAGGTAAACAGGATTGTGAAACATTTGATCAAAAAAGGGCCCATGTTTACAGAGATTTACAAATCATTTACCTCCAGTGGCGACTGAATTGTCATACCCACACAAATGTCCAATCAAAAGGCTGTTCATGTGTAACGATGTCTGTATGAAAATAACACTGGGCAGCATGATATCAGAATTATCAATACACTCGTTTTTCATAAGTAAAGGTTAAAGTCTGAATTAATTATTTATCAGTGCTGTCTTCAGTTTCAGGGAGAGTTTCAGAACATTAGGCCCAAAGCTGCAGTCCTGCAATACTGAAATACTTCTGAATGAGCAAGAGAGAATCAAAAATAGTTCCAGACATTTGGAAAAAATATGTGAGTCTGACTTAGTCAGCAGACTGAAGACCAAACTAAATAGGTCCACTCCTTTTCCAAGAGCTGATATTTTCGCAGCTGCAGCATAAAAAAGCAGCACTTGGTGAACTGTGTAGTCTACAGTGTTAACTGTTCTGTGTAAACTGGTATTGTTAGTTCAAGGTGAGCAGCAGAAGGAAGTCGCCAGTTTGTCTGCAACACATTCAAGGTTATTTAGGGTTATCCATGACGAATTTGTTTTGATTAAAATATGAGACCCATCTTACAGGCGCTTTTGTTCAAATTATTATTATTATTATTTCATTATTTAGAGGGAGTACCAAAGGATAAGTGAAAAAAAGTAAACCAAACAGACATTTTTCAAATGGACTTCTGAGTCTGGCAATGAAGGTGATGATGATGATGATGATGATGATGATGATGATGATGATGATGATGATGATGATGATGATGATGGTGATGGAGCCACATGCAGCTTTTTACAACCAGTGTGGCTCTTGTAAGTCCTGGGATAAGTGATGTAGCATGAAGCTAAACTGATGAAAACAGCAGCAGAAACGCAAGTATAAAAAGGAAGGAAGAACATTTAAAGTACAGTGAAAACTAGTTTTTCTTCACACGCAGCAGTTCAGCTAAGAGCATCTGTCTGCTCTTTGACTTCTTCATTTTACAGTTTGAAAGGTTTAATCTGCAGTGTCATTACGAAACAAAACACCCAAGGTTCAGTCCTGCTCAGGTAAATTTCTTCCGCAGAAATAATACTGAAAGAGCAACAAGGGCATCAGACCTTAACTGTCATTACTTTAATAATAGTTGTAGTTGCATGATAATAATAAGTTACAGTAAACTGCGCAAGATATTATACTTTTCATTCTGTGTAAACACACCTTAATATCAATGCTCACAAAAAATCATTGTTTTCAGGGAACAATGGATGTTTTTAGGTACAGACCCTGGTAAAACTATTCTTTGTCAGTGTGGCTACCTAATAGCTCAAGGTTGAGAGCAATTGCTGTTTCCAACTTGGCTAACAAATTAGGGCCAAACGTCCCGATCATAAAATTATGTCCTGCGGGGTGGGCTTTATAAAATTTCTCAAAATGTATATTTGCCAGTGAGTGTGTGATAAGATGGTATGTAAGCATGTGGTAAGACATTATGGATTATGGGAACCCATTTCAGCCAGTTCATAAAATAAAATAAAATAAAAAAAATCAAAAACTTTCTGACAATTTGTTTTGGACCACATAAAGCCAAAATTTGAGATACAAATTCGAAACTCTGAGATTGAAGTGGAAATTTTGTGATTAAAAGTCTAAATGATGAGAGAAAAGTCAAAAAAGTGAGATACAAATTCAAAATTAAATAAAAAGTCAAAATTCAGAAAAAGTCAACATTTTAGCTTTTTGTTTCATGAATTTGACTTTTCAATCTCAAAATTTTGACTTTTTAAATTTTTTTTTTTAAAGAAACTGCAACTAAGCCAGTTCTTTGTTTTATACTTACACAGGGGGACAGGGACTTCTTTGCATTATTTACATACACAATACAATTTTTTTTTACCTCGAACAGACAAGGTTTGTCTTCAATAAATGTATGGCTAATAAAGCTATTTTGTCATCTTTGAGTATCACTTTTTCAGGATTTCAAAGAGGCTGGGTTGGGGGGGGGGTCTCTTTTGGGGTTTTAAGAGTGGTCCCATAACCAGTTGTATGTCTAGTTGTTTTCATTTGGATAATTATTGACAACAGACAGAGGGAATGTAAGCAGAGGAGAAGGCTTCTGAGTATTATGCTGAACACAAAGTAGCTCATTAAAAGCTGTGCTCTCTCCTAACACGTGTATGAACAGACAGGAACTAGACTCTGATACAGTTTCTGGTCTTTGCCCTATAAATTTGGCGCTCAACAAGACTTGGGCGGAAGTGACGTTCTTTACGTCATGCCTCAACGTGCCTCGTCTCCATTGATAAGTGAGGTTCAGCGTGCGTCAAGGGCACCGGCTGAAGCAGATAGGAAGCCGAGAGAAACCCGGAGGAGAGAAACCTCGTGTCAGGAGCTGTCAGAGAAAGAGTCAGGCGGTTTGCGGTCCTCCTTAAAGAAGGTAAGAAAAACTGTGTGGACCCACTGCGATAGCTTAAACCATTCACACATGGCTGTGTTAGGGGCGAGGTATTAAAACAGTTTTCACTCTGAATAAAGAACATCCATCTACAGCTGTTAAAAGACATAATTCGGCTTTGGTTATCAAAAAATATGTCACTGAATGCTTCGTCAATGATACTCATTATTTCATTTTTCTCCTTTAGTCAACTTTTTAAATTAACTCCTTGTGTTAAAAGCAATGTTAACGTGTCCTAGCTGGCCTAACAAAGCATACAGCAGCACAGGCCTGAACTCCACTTGTCATTTGAGAACAGACTCCTTATTAAACTGAAGGTTGTAATCGGTTTTCATGATTTTAGCTGTCACGTTGCCAATGCAACAAGGACGCCATAATGAGCAAAGCCTGTAGTCACGTATAGGCGAGTCCCCTGGTGTGTGTAAGAAAGTGTGCTCCATGCTGATATCAAACACAGCTAGCTTCCTGAAATGACCCTTCCTGCTCAGGGGGAACCGTGTCAGTAGGTAGGTAGACATTACACTGTCCCTGCCCCTGACCTTGACAGGCGGCAAGACACCTCTGCAAAGATAAGCTATCTGTACTACAACAATATTTACAGCTGTAACACCAAGTCTAGACTGCTTTTAGATAAACCCGAGCTCCATTTATTCACACAATATTATTACACATTATTAAACATTACACTTATGTGACATGTGAGTCTTTATGTTAACATATGGTAAGACAAATACTACATTTAGCCATTTAGCACTGGTGTGAATACCTGAGGAAATTAAGTGTCAAGACAAGACTCAAACATGCAACACATAGTTTGGACATGCAGCAGGTGAATTTGACAAGCCTAACTGTTGGCACAAACCTCTTTTCCCACAGTGAAGAGCAATTTAGTTATTGTCTTTAATTACAATTAAAGCCACACGGGGTAAATGAGTCTTAACATGTCATGGAGAACAGCATTATTTATAAGAGACATGTGTTGTAGGTGCTGCAGAGGTTATTATTCTTTTTTTTTTTTTTAACATTTACTGCTTGAAATTTGATTTGCAGCCATGACTGAGACATGCACATGCCATAGTGCCCCCTAGTGGGATACCTGTGTAGGCAACATGTGAGACTCTGCAAAAAGTAATTAGAACCTGCATCATATCAAACGCAAAAAAACAAACAAACATCAGTCTTAAAAGGAAAAAGAGATCACTTTTTGTCAGCTGCATGAAGTCCCAGTAGTTGCCAGTGTTGCTGGTCATGTCAACAGTTCAGAGTGTGCGGACGTATTAAGATTACTTGTGCAAGCCTAATAAATGGGATTTGCCTACATCACTGTTCTGCTTGGTTTTCCCATGCAGAGCTTGTTCACAATGTGACTCTCACATGATAAGTCACCACACAATGACTTCTTTGCACCCTTGACCTCTCTCCCCCTCTTTTCTCCTCTCCTCTCTTGCTCCCTGGACATTTTTTCTCACCCTCTTTTTTTTTTTGGTCCCCCACAGTATTGTTCCCAAAACCTACCCCTGCGTGACATCTACCTCTGTGTTCTTTTTAATCTAGTTCAAAGCTACACTGAGAGAGTCATCTCACCAAACTTTAATACAGGGATGTGGTTGTGGTTTTTTGACATCTTGTTGTAATGCGTTTTTATTCCCAGAAATGCTCGTTTATTAAAATCTGTCTTAGGGAAGAACATGTAAGATAAGAAATGAGTCACACTTGCAGGTATACGTGGCATCCTTATAAACTGTGTACTTAACTGTCAGTTTGTCAGGTGTATTTGCAGTTAAAACGGTCACAGTGGATGTGCAAATACACTGAGTGATGCACAACTGAGACAATGTGAGATAAGATATTAAAGGCTGTGTATCCTTTGATAGAAATCTTACACTCTAGTGTTGAAACCTTTTCAAGTTGTTTGGGCATCTTGTAATATGAAATATAATATAATTTAATATAAACATTAATGTTTACATCAAGGAAAAAAACCTAGCTTTTCTTAAGTGCTTTATATTTCCTGGTTTGTGGTGCATCCTTCCTCGCAAAGATTGAGCTTCTAGTTAAACTGGATCTCCTGAGACTTTTGGCATTGGTTTTGTAGTTTCCTGAAGTCTCTGATCTCTAACAGTTCTCGTTAACTTGCGGTTGATGTCAGTTTCTTGGAATCACGGTTGATTGAAATTGCAACCAAAAAAGATTAATATGAGCTGTTATGAAAGATTAATACTCATGTGTGAACTGCAGTAGTGCTACAAAGCTAGTTGGCAGAGTTTTCTTGTTTCTTGCACAAACGTGTAGTGAAGCACTCAGAGAACTTGCACTACCTGCTTTTTAAAACCACAAAGACGGTATATTTATTATTTGCAGTAATAAATGTTAGACTAGATTTGACTACATAATCTAATTTTTTTTTTAAAGATTAACACCTTTTAAACATATAAGCATTGACTTTGCTTAGTTAATTCTGATAAAGTGATTGCACTGAAGGAGGTTGAGTTTTCCACATTCTTTAGCTTCTGTTGTAATATCCAAACAGTCTTGCCACACCTTCAATAACCTGATGAAGCAATCACTTTTTCTCTTTGAGAGGTTTAAGTTAACTGGCTCTAGAAAGTTATGAAGGAGCAGCTTTTGAAACATGTCTAAGCGTTAACCTGAAAATCAGAAAGGAGGTTACTGTCCAAACCCCTGACAGTGATATTTCATCCGTCTTCAAGGTGCCCTTGTGGTTGACCTTAAATTGTACCTGATTTAAAACTACATATTGTCACTTGTGTGTCCATGGCAATTTAAAATCATTTTCTGTCCTTTTATGCTTTGGCTCTAATTAGAGTACCAAAGAAAAAAGCATAAAAGGTGAAGTGAGAATATTCATCTGTTCCACATCTCCTTTTTTGTTAAACCAGAGCAGCCATCCTGGCTTACTCTCATTCAGCCAGTTTAACCGACCATGAACGTGAGACTCTCTGAAAGGTGTGACTCAACTTTGCCCACGCTATCTCTCACTCACACGTGTTTGAAAGGCCTTCAGAGATATAGTGGTTGTGTGTGTTAGTCACAGTGAGAGGCTGCACCAGCAAATGCCCCCCCCCAAGGGCGTGAAGGACATGGTGCCACATTTGAGCCAAACTCTTTCTGTTTCATATTGCTCATATCCATAGGTCTTTCAACTGAAAGAGTAGCTAATCTGATTAAAGTATTAAGGCCTGGCTTGGTATTTTTGGTATGTAAGATTATGGACATAGCTCTGCCACCTTACAGAGCAATTAGCTTCACAAAGCAGCTTAGCTTGTTCTGATAGCAATTTAAAGTCTGTGTTTGTTAATTGTCTTCAGGTCGTGTCACAGAGTGAGCTAAGAATAGGAATGAATAATTTTATGGTATAACTTGTGACATGTTGTTTTGATATACTGAGTTCATTTAGGGTTCTTTAAGGCCACAGCATGTTCTAAAGTTAGCTGTACCATGCATTGCCAACATGCTTTATGATGTGTGTAATTGTGTGACCCTCCACTGACATGTCTGCACGCTCTCTCACATTATTAAAACACCATGAGTTCAAGGATAGGTTTTTATCTCTCCTGTCTTGGAAGTATGCTGTCAGAGTTTAGGGAGGCCATGCGTTGGCTCTGAAAATGAGGGCAGACAGGCCTGCCAGCCCAATCGTTAGTGTCCCTTTGGCTTGCTCCCAAAACCAGCTCTCCTCACGCAATGTTCAGTTCAGGGTCTCTCCACAGTGGAGCTTGTAAAACATCTTTTCATTCATTATAAGCTGATCATAATAAAACCAGACAAGCTCAGTCTCTTTTCATCTCTGCTTCTCGTATTTTCTGTCTCTTCTTGCTAGATATTTTCTCATTGGTTTGTTCAGACTGAGGAGGTAGTCCTGGATAAATGTATAATATTTGACCATACATGAGTAGGAGGTCTGTGATTCAGCCATTTATTAACAACCCATTGTTTTCAGTGTTTTATTCAGTCCAAAGTTCATCCTGTGTGGATAAGGTTTAACTCCTAAGGCTGCATACTCTTCACACATAAGTTGTAGATAAGATGAGGCTTGTTTTGGTGCATTTTGTCAGTTTGTTCCTCTTTAAAGGTCAGATGGAATGAAAAAGGTTTCCTCTTGCACGCAGAGGACAAGGACTGACTGAAGTTTTGTTCATTTTCTGGCTCTTTAAACAAAATTCTTGAGTAATTTGCTGTAGTGTTTTCTACGGGTGCATTGTTGTTCAATATTTCCTTGTTGGAATATTGTGCAACTCTGTACTCGGACTGTTTGGATCCTTTTGTTTGAGCCATTTTTAAACAAAGACAAAACACCTGCCCACCTTTGTGCTTTTGTTGTGAACGAGGAAGTGATAACAGGGTTATTTGTGAAGCAAGATATTCCATTTTGTAATGACCCAAAGGGGAAATGTTACTCCACTGTCACGCTATTGTTTTTTCCCACCAGATACTCCCCTTTAAGCCCCAAGAGGATTTCCTCCTTGGGTCTGTTACAAAAAGGTATTTGCTCAACAGTAGCTGCAGTAATGAAATATCATTACTATCATTGCTATTTTTATCTGCCTCCTCAGCCCAGGCTTTGGATGATGCTGAATAATGTCAATTACCATTCATAGGCCTGACTGGTTAATTTGACTATCTCTAATATGATCACATAAGGGAAGTGTTAAAAGATGCAGTTCTTGGAAATTCTGCTCAGGGCCAGATACCAAAAACGTGCCAAGCCAAAATAGTTGGTTGCAAAGAAAAAAAAAAAAAACCCTTTTGCATCCACATTTCAACCAAGCTAAATTGAGTCTAACATTTTCAACATGGCGCCCGCAGACGATAAACTTCAAAACTCTATTCCAGAAACAAATGGATGTTTTGTGCTGAAGTTGTTGTGACCTTTGACCACTGCACTCACATTCTCCATTCACATTATCCTTTAATGACGAACACACTATAGTTGCTCACCTTCGGTGTTAGATTAGGCTGTTGAGGTTTATGTTGTTGATTGGATTCACAGAATCCATCCCATTGTTACCCTGAGGTTGACCTCTGCCAGCGGTGGAGGACGATGCAGCATGCAAGTCTCAAATATCAGTTAATCAACAGAAAACTCCCTGAGTGGTTAGAAATGAAATACTGTAACAGTGTCTTACTGGTGTATTGATGTTATTTAAGATAGAACGATGAGTCTGCTGGATGAGGACAGTTCAGAAGAGCTTGCTGAATGGAAGCAAACTAACTATGACTGTTTGATTAAAAACCCATTTGGACCACAGATGAGAGATCTATCTAACCTTTGAGTGAAAAACTTAGCAGAGCAGAGTCTTCTGAGGACAGTCTCACACCTGCCTCTTCTTACTTACCTTATTACATTACACCATCTAAGAAAATATACACAGGACTTGCATTACACGTCTTGTCTCAGTGTAAAATTGAAACCTGCTTTGTTTGGCTTGTCTTCTGATACAAAGCTTGTGGGTAGCCAGTTATTCTGTTATTGTATTCTTTCTGGCGATGGAGTTCACATGGAGGCGTGGAGTCTGTGTCGACCTGTACTGGACACTGGGCTTTTGTGCTGGGAAACAGTGCAGCCTTTCTAGTTATCAGCAAAAGAAACCCCATGGATGTTTGGACAAGGGTGGGAAGTGCTCTTTAGACACTCCATTATTCTCATGAAACAGTAATGTACAGTATACACAATTAAGATACTTTTAAAAAGTCTTGTGTCCTGAGTAAAGAAGTGCAATGGGTTTGAAAAGTGTCCGTCTCTGTGTGGAACCTGGTCTAAAGGGAATAACAGTTCATACCAGAGATGAATTATGGGTCGAAGTTATCTTAAAAATATTACTGACTTAAATCATCCTTAAATTCTTGTTTTTACTTAGACCTTCTCTGTTTGTCTCCTTTTTTAGACTCCTGCAAAGCAGCAATGGATCAAGCAAGGTCAACGATTTCCAAAATTGTGAGTATTGTACCTATTATTAACCCAGCCCAAATCCTAAAATAGCAACCTCTGCTTTCAGAACTGAGTGTTGTTGAAGCTGTCATTGATTCATAATGATTGTTTTTCTTCTTCTCAAATACTCATTACTTTATAACTCATCACCACCACACTGAGATCACTCAAATCATGTTCAACACAAACTACAAATATTTTCCACCCCCTGTGTCAGAGCTTATATTTAGCAGGATTTGTCTTAAGAACCGCTGTGTAAGTTAGGGTTAGGACACCTATCTATTATTCAAGCAATAATTTATTTTTCTCTGTCCCTGATGTATGATGAAATTTAATTGCAGACACCAACCTTTTCACCAGCTTGGATCATCACAACATCAATATTTACAGACATATTATGGTGCAAACATACATGATACAAAGCGGGCGCTTGTTTTTTCAGAAGTGATGCAAAATTAGATGTTGATGAGAGATGAAATGAAATGCTATTGTATAAAAGCCTGTACAATTTTAATGTCTCTTTTAATTTTTAAATCTAACATTCATTCCTCAAACTAACAGCCAATTATATAAACAAAAATAACCTAAGACTTATTAGAGTAAAGTATGTGGATAAGATAAAAAACAATGATTGAATTAAACATACAGTCATTGCTGGCAGACAGCTGTATCACACACCAAGAGAACCACTCAAACTCACTGTGGTTTCATGTAACCAGCTGCAGAAACCATTTTCAGAGCTGAGTTTTATTTTCACACATGCATTATTACTGGCATAAAAACATGTGCGCTAATTTGTGTAAAGAATATCTGTGAAATAGAAATACAAGAGTTGTTGGAGACTTAGTGTGAGGTGAAACAGATATTGAACTAAATAACTAATAACAACTGATGACAGCGAAAGAAAACGTTTCTTGCAGTCTCGCAACCTTCAAGTTGGACTTTCATTACAGATAAAATTTGTAAAATCTAACTGTTGAAATGAGTGAAACTATGTGCTATGGGAATAGCTAGCTCTGAGGTAAAACTAATGAGTGAAGCACAATAATGAAATCACTGATGATGAGTTATTGTTAGATGAACACTATCAAACTGATTTAGGACGGCTTTTTGACATCCTGAAAAAGTCAAAGTCCCTTTAAACACATTAGTGTTGAAATTACATCCTTCATTTTGGAGATGTTTCCATACTCAAAAACAATCAAATATTGTCCTGATAATTAACTTCTTTCTCACCTTTATCACTCAATTATTACAGTTTAACGGGGAGCCGCACTCCTACACCCGTTTCAACTTGACCCGAAACATGGAGGGCGACAACAGCCAGGTGGAGATGAAGCTGTCGTCTGAGATGGATGAGGAGACCGGGGGAAACGGCGTGGGAGAACACCTCAATCACAACTCTAACTGCAAACCCACTGTGGCACACAAGCTCGGACGCACCCCCAAGAACCTCTGCTTCTTGGCTGCTGCCACCCTCCTCATCTTCATCATCGGTGAGATGGTGTTACTCTGTTATAAATGAAGTTATACTAATTTTTTAACACTCCAATGATGAAAGTTGTGGTAATGCGTGGAGCACCTCAGGGGTCAATCACAGGGCCCCACTTTTAGGATACATGTTGCGTGTTTTTCTACCTGTTGATGACACTCAGTTACAACCCAAAACTAAATATGAGTTTATTATGACTCTTGAGCAAACAGGTGAGAAATTTGGTGTCACCCTGTCAAGGCAGAAATCTACTTTTTTTTTACATCTGGAAACAAAAGTTTAAGTGTTTGTGTGTCCTCAATGAGCAATAAAAGTAACTAAACTAGCTTAAATAGCGAGAATTTAGGCTTTGTCCCTCTCGTGGTGCAATAAAGCTATTGTCTAACTGAATGCTGTATAGACTCAAAGCCCCTGTGTGGAGTGATCAGCTACTAAATTGGATACTGATGCCTTTTCTTATGCTACAAAAACACACAAAAATACTTAAGTGATAAGTTTGACTGTCAAAAGAGAGAAAATGAGGTGTTTTTTAATTTTATTTGATCAAGCACTGAGCTGAAACAAGATTAATAAAGAAATCTTTTCACACTGTCAGATGTGACTCAAGAAGCAACAAACTTTGATGCAACTTTTGCTATTTGTGGCTTTTGCGGAGTCTCCTGGTTGTTCATCATTTGCAAACACTTTTTATTCCAGGATACTTGATTGGTTACCTGATTCATCAGAAGAAGGACGCTGTTGCCCCCGCCTGTCAATCTTATTCTACTATGGAGAAAGAATACGCTCCTCCCCCTGAGACAGGTGCTGCCCCCCTCATGGACTGGGATGATGTCAAAACCCTCCTTGCACAGAAAGTTTCTGCAGCCAAATTTGAGACTGTTTTCAAGTAAGTATTGACCTGATGCACTGCTCTACAAGTATGACGTAAACGAAAAAGGCTTTTTGTGTTTGAAAACAACATGTGAGTCATTGTTTTCTTTTCTTTTCTCCACATTTCCTTTTCCCTCTTCTTCTTTCTCTGCTCACAGGGAGTTTTCTAGTTCTGACCACCGGGCCGGTAGTCAAGGGGACGAGGATTTGGGAACCAAGATACACTCTAAGTTCAATGAGTACAAGATGAAAGTTTGGACTGATGAGCACTTTGTGAAGGTTCAGGATCCCCCCACCAAAGCCAACAGCTACAGCTTTAAGAACAAGACTGAGAAGCTTGATGGATTTCTGTCCTACAGTGAAGCTAAAACAGCAACGGTAACATAAAAGTCTTGCTAACAGGGATGTAACGGTACAAATAGAGCCTTCATATGTTACTTTCACCGTTGGTTTATGCCAGCAAGAGCCTTATGCAAAGACATCGCCCTCTGCTGTGTAAAAAAATGCATTGCGGTTCCCTTTTCATCTCATTGACTCAACGTTTGTCATGTTTGCAGATTTCCAAGAGGCACCGTTACATCCCTGCTTGTAAAGTTTAAGGACTTCTTAGATATTGAGTGAAGGTCATTGCAGTAATCTATATTTTATTTATTTTTGCCCAGGGAGCCATCTTGTACGCATATTACGGGCAGGAAAATGACTTCAGGGTGCTACGGGAGCGGGGTATCAACATAAATGGCAGGGTGGTGCTGGTCAGGTCAGGCCGAATCAGCTTGGCAGAGAAGGTGGGTGCTTTAGGAAAAACTGTCTGACTTGACCTGTCAACTCCACCTACTGTATTGACCCCCTTTAGGATCCACCAGTATCCTCTTTTTTTTCTCTGTGCTAGTGACAATGTATCTTCATATTTCTCCATACTTACAGGTTGCCAATGCTGCTAAATTGAACGCCTCTGCTGTGCTGATCTTCCCAGACCCTGAAGTTTTCTCCAGGGCAGAGCCCACCCCTTTGTTTGGACATGTAAGTGAGCATGGTCAGGAGTGTGAGAGGATGAAACCCCATCAGATGTTTTGTCTCAGGGCTCCATGATTTCATTATGTGGTGATAACTTGAAGAGAAACATTTTAATTGTTTCTCCCTCGTCCCCTCCCCCACAGGTCCACCTGGGCTCAGGAGATCCCTACACCCCAGGATTCCCTTCCTTCAACCACACACAGTTTCCTCCTATCCAGTCTTCAGGACTTCCAAAGATTGTCGCTCAGACCATCTCAGCTAATCAGGCCAACAGCATTTTAGAGTAAGATTTAAGAATACATTGGACTGACTGAAATCATGAAGAGACCTAATCGGAGGTTATTATAAAGAACACAAATGTTCCTCTGCAGCTATTTAAACTCCCTGATGGTTTTTTTGTCTCCTCACAGAGTCCTTGGGGGGCAGAATCTGCCAGAAGGATGGCAGACTGTCTCCTCCCACAAATTGGGAGGAGACAGTGATATGATCACTGTGGAGGTCAACAACCCTCTCACTGAGAAGAAGATCTTCAATGTGTTTGGGGTCATCAAAGGTTTTGTGGATCCAGGTACAGTGAGAATTTTAACCGGTTAATGAGGACAAGATACAAGAGATAATTAGGAATAAGTACAGATGAACAGTTTCTGTAGAGAATAGATTAGAAATGGTTAGGTCCATCAACATCAATTTCTTTATGATTAACTATTCCCTTACCGATTCTTTACATTACACTCACATGGCGTGATTTCTACTTAATTTTATCTGTTAACATCCAAAGATATCCAGATCCAGTGACAAATTCATGTTTATTTACTTGTAAACTGGATAAAGTATTGTTGACAGAAAACCTGGACACAGAAATCAATAAAATCTTATCAATAGCCATCCCTAGAGATAATGGTCCATTCACCCTCTTTCTTTTCTTTTTTTCTAGATCGGTATGTGGTAATAGGCGCTCAGAGGGATGCATGGGGTCCTGGTTTTGCTACATCAACTGTTGGCACCAGCGTCCTCATGGAGCTGGCACGTTCCATCTCAGAAATGATGACGAATGGTGAGTTTAAGCAGCACAACTTTTTGAAGACAACAGATCCAGTTTTGATAGTTGCCACTTTGAAAATAAGATGAGGGACACTTATACCAGTTAGAGCAGTTTGAATCAAGCATTTCAAAAATCAACATTAACATTATGACTGCTGATAAAATAAGGACAAGTATTAATAGTTAAAGCAGCTGGAGTGTATCTGAAACAGTTGACCTCCCTACACCCCTCTGTGATCTCTGCCCAGCCTCAGCATCATGGGAAGCAGAGCTTTCAGCCGCACTTTCACTACCCCCATTCAGATTGAGACTCAAAACCCATCTGTTCCAAGCTGCATTCTCCTTGTAATCTCACTCACCCATTCTATTGGAGTTGGTGTTACTTTTGCTCGTTGTTTTTGTTCATTTCATTGTGTTATTTCATGTATTGAGTTTTAAGCACCCTTTTAAGTGTCCTACAGTTCTGAGAAAGGTGCTTTTAGACAAAATGTGTGATTATTATTATAATTATTTAGTTATAAGACAAAGAGCTCAAGGAGTCTCAGGAACATTTCTGGTAACTTAAATTGATTGTAACTCTAAGGTGAGATGAAGATTTAAAGTGACCAATAGAAGAAAGAGAGGGAGAGACAGTCTGAAGCCATGACAGCAAAACTAAGAACGAGTCCAAGTCTGAGCCGGCCCCAAACTATTGTCAAAGAAGCCTTCTCTTTAAACATACTGCATCTTTGATCCAGACTAAAAAATATCAAACCAAAAACAAAAAAAACAAATCCTTCATACTAAAATGCTTTTTTTTATCGATGGTCATTATTTTCCTCTTCACAGATGGATTCAAACCAAGGAGGAGTATTGTGTTTGCGAGCTGGAGTGCTGGGGAGTATGGGAGTGTTGGTGCCACAGAGTGGCTGGAGGTGAGAAATGCAGCTCATTGTGTAAATAAGTTGAGCTTCATCATATTCTTAACAGTTGCTGTTGTTATAACTCTTGATTTGCTTTTGTTCATCCAGGGTTATCTGTCTTCTCTGAGCATGAAAGCTTTCGCCTACATCAACCTGGACGCTGTTGTGAGAGGTACTGACTTGAGGCATTTTTTATACCATTAAATCATTAAAAATTAAGACTTTCTTTTGAGAGGCATGACATTTTGGGTGACGTAGGATAACTCAAGATGTCTTCTTTTCCAGGTCAGGGTGGATTTAAAGTATCGGCCAGTCCCTTGTTGCACAGCCTGATCCAGAGTACCATGAAAGAGGTACAGTTAGCGCTGCGGCGGATTTTCAGCCAATCATCTTGCACACTCTGATGTGTGTTGATATGCTCTGGTTGAAAGTGCTAAGTGGTCATTTTTGCTCTGCGTTTCTCCCCCTCCACAGGTGACCTACCTAAACAGCAGAGCTACTCTCCTCTCTCAGTTTGGAAACACCAACTGGGAAACAAGTGTGTAAGTCTCACCAGACCAAATGTTGTTTATTCTTTTCTCCAGCATTAAGAGGAAGAGTTGTTAAAGCTACAACCTGTGTTTTTTTTATTTTTTTTTTTAGGTTGGAGCCTATGAAGATGGATGATGCTGCGTATCCATTCCTCGCCTTTTCTGGCATCCCCTCAGTCTCTTTTAGATTCACCTCAGATAGATCAGTAGGTCATTCTGATGCAGTTAAAATTCAACTAACCAAGTAGACTAAGCACTCATTAATGGACACTAAAGTTTGTTTTGACTTTGTGCTTTTCCTTCCTCAGTACTACCCGTATTTTGGTACACTTCTGGATACTCGTGACAAACTGAGTGTTGCCACAGGTAACCAGGTTTCTGAGATGGCTGTGTCAGCAAGCCAGTTTGCTGGTCACATGTTGCTGAGGCTGGTCCATGATCATCTGCTGCGGTTCGACTTGAAGAAGTACAACAAGATCATCCAGAGTCACGTGGCTCAGATCAACACAAGGGTCTATAATATTAAAAGGGTGTGTATCCAGCTCATTAATTTGATTCTTTCACTTGATTCTGTCCTCATTTTTTTGTCTTATTGCAGCTTTAATACAATCCTCCATACACCTTGAGAAGACATAAATCCATTCAGGTGTTACTGCGGGCAAACTGCACATTACAGAAATTCACTTTTGTGTTTGTGTTTCCAGATGCAGAGCCAGAACCTGCCTAAGAGCCTGACAGTGAAATGGTTGATGTTAGCCTCCGGATCGTACAGCCGTGCAGCAAACAGCCTGTTGATAGACATCCAGAACAGCAATCTGGACGACGTTGAGATGTGCCGCATCATCAATGATCGCATGATGACGGTAAGATGACTACAGTTTAACATGTGTGTTGTCAAACAAGCTTAGTAAAGGAGACACACCTTTAAAAAATCCCAAAACCTTATGAATGTGTTTCTGTGGACAGTTTGGGTTGTTACATACCAAACATGGTGGGAAACAGCACTATCAATCTTCACCATGGGTACAAAGACAAATGCTTAAGTTATAGTACTCAACCCAACAACATGGATAAGGAGTCTCATCCTATCAGTTGTTTTGTGCTTTTTTATCATCTTAAACATAACATTGAAGGTTGTTTATAGTGTTCCGATCAAATTGCAGAAGCCTTGTCCTGACTATGAGTTTTCAAGCATTAAACTCAAAAACTCAACTGATAAAATATGTCACTAATTTCTAAGTTTTTAATATTCCTCTTAATTGAAGTTTCCAAAGATAAAGCTGTCTGCAGCAGCTCTAGCTGTAGGTCAGGGGTGTCTAAACTCTTTTCAAAGAGGGCCACGTTTGATTTTGGGAAAATGATGAAATGAAATATATATTTACTCGTCAGCTGTAAAAATTATTGATTTTCTGCAGAATGTTCAGAATTTACTTTTTCAAGACTTCAGATCATGAGTTTTAGTCGACATGCTTGCATAGACAGGCAGTGAAATGCGATAACTCCACCCTCGGAAGTCAGTGCAGTTTGCAGATTGTGTGTTTTAGTCTATTGTGATTTGGAAACGATCTCCTTCTTAATCATCAGAGTAAAGCAAGACAGGAGTTCACTCACCCTTTAGAACAACCAAAGTCCATCGCTCCTCTTAACAGAGTCTGATCTTTCTCCTCTTGTTCCTGTAGGTGGAAAAGAACTTCCTGTCCCCCTTTGAGTCCCCCAGAGAGCGCCCTTTCCGTCACATCCTGCTGGGTTCTGGTCCTCACACTCTCAAGGGTCTGTCCAACCATTTGGATGCCCTCAAGGCGGACAACGCTGATGCAGACTCCGATGAGTTCCGCAACCAGTTCGCCCTGGCCACCTGGACTATTCAGGGCTGCGCCAACGCACTAGCTGGGGACATTTGGTCTTTGAATAATGAAATCTAAGAAGTGATTTCTCACTCATCATGTTTTTTGCTCAGTTTGGCCTTTTTACAGCATGAAAACCAGTGAGCTGTGATAAATCACCAACAAATTTAAAGGCATTGATTTGAAATTTAACTCAAGATTATTGGGTAAATGATAAAAATGGAACCTTTTCTTAATGTTACAAACATCACAGCCAATATGTCTGTTTCAGCATTTCAGCTGCCCAAGCTCCCTTCTTTCTAAAATTACCTCAAAGCTAAACAATTATTACATAAAATATTCTTTTTTAGCCTTAACTGACAGTATACTATAGTAGGTCATCATCATCCCCCCATTATTAACATATGACTTATTTAAAGGTGGCATTTTAAATACTTTGGTGCTAGTAACATCTACCTGAAATAGCCTCTAATATGGCGGTATTACTTTGAACTGGCATTACAGTATGAATGAGTTGAATGTAGCGAAAGATCTTTTTCAGCACAGTATCATCCAGTCCTAATCTCAGGAAAGGC
This sequence comes from Thalassoma bifasciatum, assembly GCA_008086565.1. Lineage (NCBI taxonomy): Eukaryota > Metazoa > Chordata > Actinopteri > Labriformes > Labridae > Thalassoma > Thalassoma bifasciatum. The sequence continues at coordinate 546,053 of RPOG01000133.1, forward strand.
TGTTTACCAGTTTAGAGATAAAATAATCTCAACATGACAGTAGGATATGATAAGCTAACATATGTTTACCACAGCTCTGACAGATCTAAACTGCTAGTATTTCCTCTGCTGCTGGAGCCTCACGTTCAAACATGAGCCTGTTTGTGTTGGTAGCTATAAAGTCATACTGTGCTGAAATCTGCTCCTCGACTCATCGTCAGAGATCCAGGAGTAAAATAAAAACTGAAGGGTCTGAAGATAGTGTTTCCAGAACACACTTGGAAATAGATTTGGGACAATCAGCTGTCGGAACCATGTTGTGCTTCCCAGTTACATGCAATAATGAGAAAACTATCTACACTTGATGATAACCTGAATTGTCCACCTCCTGACTTGAACCTCACAAGCCTTTAAAAACCAAGAGAGAAAGTCTACAATCGCGTGGCACTGAAACAAAACCGTACGTCTATTTATTGTGTTATTTATTTATCAGTGACAGGGTTCACTATAAATAGTTTTTTTATTGCCTTTTATACAAAAAAGACAAAAAACGAAGTATAATTATCGGGAGCAGTGCCTTCCATAATTATGACAGTTATACTGTCGAAATGACAAAAGCAGCATCTGCTAACAGAAGTGTACATGTCGACTGACGGCCAGTGCTGGACATAGAGCACATCATCTTCAGACTGACACTGGATTGGCGAGGGCTAACTGAAAACCTCTCCGTGTCAGTGCTGGTCCTTGGTACATGAACATTTCTCATCCCAGCATTATCGGAAGCAGTGTCTTCCATAATGTAATAAAGAAGAAGGTAGTTTTTTTCTACCAGTATGTGTCTGTATCGGAGGCAGTGCCCTCCATATTTCACTGTAGGGGTGGATGTTTTTATTATCGGGAACAGTGTTTCCCATAATGTTTGTATATACCGTTCATTGCGTCACGCAACACATTGTCTGCAACTTTAGGAGCCTTCTCTGCTGTTTCCTCCCATTAGCTTCCACAGATGGTGCCAAGTTTTAAGACTTGCTCTTATTAAAGCTGCTATCATCTATCTGCTGGTCTGCCTCACTTCAAACACTTCTCAGTGCATCATCTTTTCTTTGGACGTGTCATGAGACAGATATGGAAGGACTTTGCTCTAAAGAAATGTTTCAAAGATGTTAGGGACCACTGTGGTCACAGCCATGTGCTCCAGTTTTAGCACTCTGCTAAAAGGGTTTGGTTACATTGATTTATTTACTGTGTGAAAGTAAATCTGCTTTATGTTGTGATGTATTGATTTAAAGATTTCCTTGTGCCTTTTTGTGTTATGACTGCAGTTTAGACTTTGATGTCTGCGTTCAGAAGAAAACTTAAAATCTGATCTGGGGATTTTTACATGGCTTGTTTTATTTAGTTTCAAAATCAGCTTCTTTCGTTTTTGACTGTTTTCTGCTAGAATGAGAAGTTACTGGTTTTAAAGCCTAACATAAGACAATATTTTAGGTACAAATACCAGTGACAGAATAAAAGATTGTAAAAAATAGAATCATTGTAAATGGGATGTAAAATTTACAAAGTCAATGTGATAATTGTTATTAGCTTATTTGCTAAATTTGGCGTTACAGTGTTTCCAGTTGACTTTATCACGAGGACCAGCTGATGTTAGGTGTCCATCAGAAAAAATGAATGTAATTGCTTTACATTAGTATCCTCGTGATAACAGAACAATTAATTTTCATAGTCTGAGTGGTTAAGTTGCACTCTGGGGCTACAAAAAGTTTGTTTTTGTAATACTGGAAACATGTCAATTGGAAACAAGTTGTCTGTAAAGTGATAAAAAAGATTTTCTTCTTTTTTTTCTGCTTTTCATTGTCTCTATTTAGGATGATCACTGCAGCCCCAGAGACTCTGTTTTGAATGAAGTTTCATGAGCTGTTTGAGGGTTTATGTTTTTCCCAAACTGTCAAAACATGAACTTAGGTTGTGTCACCGTGCTTTTTTTCCCAAACTGTATACAAGCTTGCATAGCTTTACTCTTTTGTTGCAGAAATAAACAATCACGCCACAAAAGTTGAGTCCATGTATTGTTACTGATCAAACCAAAGAGATCATAGCACAGTACGAAGTTTTTACACTAACTACCAGTGAGCTATAAAAAAGGTTTGTAAGATGCTGTTCTTCTGAATGGTTTCAGTGGATAAATGAACACATGAATGAAGCGATGATGATGAGATACTGGAATATAAAGGCCAGTATGACCCTGAGATCTGTGCAGCCAAAAGTTCAGAGTAAATACACTGAAGCAGCATTTTGATGTTTTTCTTTGCACAAATGGAACAAGCTTCCAACAGAACTGAAGTCAGCTCCAGGTGTAAACATTTTCAAATCCAGACTCATAACACTTTTTTAAAACACTTCTATTCGCAAACGCGTATGATTTAAGCACTTTGAATCAAAATCATTTGCGTAGTTCATTAATCTTCTTCCACTTATTCTGTCTTGAGTTGTGTTCGCTGGTGTAAAAGTGTATGTCAGACATAATCCAAATGGAAATGCAAATCTGTGTTTTCGACATGCCTCCTTAGGCTGCTGCCTGATCACGCTGTCTTAGGGCGAGAAGCAGGGTACAGCCTGGACTGGTCCCAGGTTAATCACAGGCCCAACACCCAGAGACAGATAACTATTCATTCCTACAGGCAATGAAGAATCACCAATTAACCTGATGAGCAAATTTTCAAGCCCGAGTACCCAAAGAGAACCCACACATGCACAAGGAGAACATGCAAACTCCACAAAGGCTCACTTTGTCCAAACCAGGAGATCTGACCTGGTGACCTCTTTGCTATGAAGCAACAGCACTAACCACTGTACCACTGTGCACACCCATTTGCATTGTATGTTTTCCCTAATAACTTGGCAAACTAATCATTAATCTATACTGCACTTATAATTTGTGCTGTATTTCTGTATAAATACATTTACCTTTCTATTTATTTTGCTGATACGGTTTTACTTTTGTAAGCTGTTTCTGCCTACTCGGTCCTCTCTTGAGGAACATGAATGAAAGGCTGTAGTGTTAACACAAGCTTTTTATCTGTTATGAATTAATCTGTAAGTAATCTAATCTTGCATTTTCATGACAGAAACCATGTTAATTTAATTGATTATCCATATAAACCTTTATGACTAACACATCCAGATGTAAAAAAAAAAAGAAAAAAAGGATACAGTATGGTTGTTTTATGTCTTATGCTGCGTCTGAGGGACACATTTAATATTCTCTGTCTTTCACAAATACATATTCTCTCTGTAAAGACCAAATGATAAAAGACTCAGAGCACATCAGAGTATTGCGCTTGTTATGACAATCCTCGACCAGTTGATGGAGACAAACTAAACCATTTGATTTTATTCCTTTTTCAACCTGTTCATATATGTCACTCACTGAGTCTGTAGTATCACTAAGTTAAGGTTTTGATTTAAATGGAACCAGGACCTCAAACTAATACTTCTGAATAATTCAACAACTTATTTTCCACATTTAGATAGAGACACGTAGCTACCTTAAAATGTTGTATCGAATCAGGATAAATGTTTCCCTTTTTCGTTGGTGAAATTGTAATTTCAATTTGAAGCTTAATGCGTCATGACTGTGAAGTGACCGAAGCACAGAAAACATCTATTACTGCTGCAATCAGCGGAGGAAAAGCTTAAATCTGTGACATGTTTCTTTAAGAGTGGGCAGACAGCATGAATGTACAACAGAGACTATTGAAAAAGAAGAAGAGCTCTCACTTCGTCAGGAATTTCTGCTGCAGAGAATAATTCCACAAAATAAGGACAACTAACATTGGATTTTTGGCTAAAATCCGATATATATTAATATTTTACCATTCATTTCGCTGACAACAATACACATTTTTGCAGCACACCTATTACATAGATGATCAACTCTCTTCTGAATTGGACTTTAAACTTTTTTTTTTTTTTTTTTTTTTGTGTGTGAAAAACAATTAATATACTGAGTTACTTAATGCTCTCTCTGAGTCATCCACAACAATACCCACAACCAGGGCCAATTTGGCCAATCTCACAAATAACAGAGTGAGAAACAACCTCTGTCCCCAGGGAACAAGTTCATATTACACCTTCTTTTTGCCGGGAACATGGTGCTGAGGTCAGTGTCAGTGGTATTGGTAGATGTCAATGAATTGACTGATAGTCCATTATTACACCGATATAAGCCAATACTGAGAATGTGTTGGTAATACTGCGCATCACTTAAACATATGTTTTCACACATGTAGCAAGGTTTCAAACCTGACTGAGTCAATTTTTCTTTTCTTCTGTTTTCGATACATGCCTTGTATGACCATAGATTGCATTACATTATCATTACATTATTTGTGATATGACAGTTAAAACCCATGTCTGGAGAACTAAGCTGACACTGTTATTATGAAGCATCATGCACTTCATGAAATGTTTGTTGCGTGACAAAATGTGTTTTTTTTCTTTTTTAAGTATCTATCAGGAAAACACTTATTTCTATTATTTCTATTAAATATCTCCTTTTTTTAGCTGTGTATTGTTCCATCATCAGAGAGAGCATACTGGTCAAGAAAAAGGTTATTGGGAAAACACAGTAGCGTTGTTGAAGTGGATGACCCACTAACTTCCTAACTGAGGCCAGTTGGATTTTCTCATGCGTAGTGATCCATTGTTGGTTGAATAAAGGATCTTTGTGTGGTACAAAGACAGCACAGAAGTGACGCCAGCAGCCTGTGAGTGGATCAAACCTCTGTGCAGCTGAAAGTCTGTCCACGGACAGAGCTGGTGTGCGTGTTAACCATTGAACACAGACTTGTGCAAACTTTACTCAGCGTTGGCCTCTTTCACTTCATGTCTGAGACCATTCACAGCGTCTCTCAGTTCAGGACGTGGGAATTTGTTGCCGGTTTGTTGGAGTGAGAGCTGAAACACACCGGAACAGGAGGTGACAGCAGGTGACAGCAGGTGCCAGGAGCTCAGATTGACAGGTAAGTGAAGTCTCTGGAAAGAGCCAGCACACATGCTTTTGTTTATCATTTCCGTTTGGAGGCGTTCACTTAGCAATGTTAAAGAAAACTGCCTAATGAACCTGCGGTGCAAACACCTGTTGCTGTGGTTTTGTAGTCTGCTCTATCAGGCAGGTGCAGAGTGTGTTTGGGGTGTTATGGTGAAATGTGTGTGGGTACATATTTGGCGCTCATTGGAACAAAGAAATTACTTGGAATTTCACAGTAAAAATGCAGGCAAAATAAAGCTGACATTTAAGCTCAAAACCAACCATATAATACTTGAACTATACTTATAATTTCCTTTATTTTGATTTTAACAGTGAAATATGTAAAAGCTATGGAAAAGAAACAGCTCAGGTGTGTTAAATTTAGTTAATTAGCGTGCAATTCTCTTAAGATGTTTTAGATACAATAAGCCACGTTTTAAATTAGGGAAGAAAAGACTTCTGCATGTCCAAATTGTGAAAAAGAAATATTTAAAATTCATCTTCAATATTTTTTTTTTATCATTAAAAAGTTTGTCCAATCAAATTACTCCTAGTAAACTATTCAGGTAACCAATTAAGATTCATGTTTATTTTCTCTTCCGTTTTAAATGAGGGAAGAAAAGACTTCTACATGTCCAAATTTTGAAAAGAAATATTTAAAATTCATCTTAAATTTTTTTTTTTTAATCATTAAAAAGTTTGTCCAATCAAATTACTCCTAATAAACTATTCAGATGACCAATTAAGATTCATGTTTATTTTCTCTTTCACCAAAAAAAAAAAAAAAAGAAAGACAATGATGTACAGTAGTGCGGTGTGATAACTACAAATTTTGGTATAAATCCAATACCGTGTATATATCAGGCCAGCATTGACAATATCAATACTATTACTGATACTTTTTGCATCACAAGCACATTGTCAAAATCAATAAAGAATAACTCACGAACACTAAAACTAATATTTCTATTCATAAAACAGTTATTCACCATCTAAATAATATGGTGAGGTTGTGTACTTCACTTTTCTTTAGTCTCACGTCAAGTAAAAACAATTTATGCATTGGACTAATAGGGCAGGGCATGGAGTACATTAAGATATCCAGTGTGATTCTGATTATCATTCCGACATAAATCTGATGAAGTATGCTGAATCATGATTAAACCCCTTTTTACAACGGGTTGAAGCGGGGGTGGTTAGCGTCCTAACACCTGAAATACATTTAATGTATCCCTCTTACTACATATTGATCTTTTAACTTAATTATTTACTTATCTCAGATTTCTCACTTGATTTATGACTTGTTGTCACTTAAAGTAAAGAAAGGATCTAAAGGAGTATCACCCAGAGATCTTTCCTGTGTAGAGTCTCACCTTGTTTGACCTGTCCTGGGGAGGACACTGTGGAAAATCATTAGAACTGACTGATAAATTGATTTAATGCAAACAGAATGATCATTTTCTTTGTTCCTTACAAATTGGAACATTTTATTGATTGATAAAAACTGGACATAGACTGACAACTCAGCATGTTTCTCATTAACTGTACTGCTAGATTGTATGAGGCACTTACCTGTTTGCAGTCAGCTGTCACCACGCATGTCACCATAGGGATAATGGCACTTGAGTGTTACATAACCTTGTTTTCTTATGGTACAGGTAAGTTACATCTGTTGTTACTGAAAGTGGCAGTTCCAGGTGTTTATTGCGATGTGCACAGTAAAGAAACATGTTTCCCTGCACAATGGGATTCATACTTTGCTTTCCACAAAATAATGCTGACTGTGAAATATTAAAAAAAGACAAAGAAACATAATATTTATACAAATATAAAAAATTAGGAGTGGAAAGTGGTCAGTGAAGTGTAAAAAATTACTTGAACTACTTCACAAGTCTTTTAATGGAAATTTTTATCTTTTGGCCTTTTTTTTAGAATATCATCATTTGTTTCGCAACAAAGCATAGCCTACACTTGACTGTAGACCAAAGACTGTATACCATAGTGTCTGTGATATCACTCAAATGTTTGTTATACAGAATTTTGAAGCCTGTTGTTGGTGGAAATGTTGAACTCACACTGGTTGGATTTGGTAAAGAGCTGGGACTTATCTTGACCGGTCAGTCAAGTCAGTTATCCCCTCCCTCTGCTGTTAGAAGAATATTTTATGTGGTGAACTCACTCTTCATTTTATGGTTTTATGCTTCCAGGATGCTTGTGGCAGATTTCAGTTTTATGTACTGATTCTGTCAATAAAGTTTTCTTATCTTATCCTTAAATAAATTGTAAAATCTGACAATATTGTTTTTACTTACATTCCAGACATTTCCGTTCCATCTGAAACTACAATTTACTGTCGTAATAAGAAAAACTTGGAAAAAGCAGAGTATAAAATCAATGTCATCACAGACTGACGATGACAGAGCAGTTAGTTCATGTTTACAACCCACAGATGAATCCACCTCAAATGATCTGTAGATTTAGAGAGCGTGACATTTCTCCAGTTTACTTGAACCAAAAATAGAATTTAAAACTTACCTCTTGTAAAGCCCCGACACCTTCATTTTTTTTTATCAAAGAAATCTCGTCACTGTGGATGAATTAAACACCTGCTGGGAAAATATGTGTTTGAAACGTGCAGCTTAGCTTAATAGAAGCTGTTCATGTTCCCACTTGCTCTCCCTCTCTATCTCTGTTTTAGAAACGCCCGGTGTCATGATATCTACACTGGTCTGAAGGTAGCAGAATAATTTTTTCATGTCCTCCTTTAAACACCCTCATGTCCTCCCCGAATCAGCCTCACAGCTCACAAAAAAGCCAAAACAAGAAGGAGGGCAGTCGGTCAATTTCAAAACTTTATCTTTGTTGTATCTGCGAAGCAAATCCACACTACCCTCCTTATCTTTCCCCCAGCCCTTACACACACTGCTACAAACCTGTCCCACCACACACACACACACACACACACACACACACACACACACACACACACACACACACACACATACATCACTAGCCTGCTGTAATAGCTGTCATTATCTGTAGATCTGTGAGTAATGCTCACAGTTTTATGTCTGCTATTATGTAAGCCATTTGCTCATAACTGTGGTTTATTGGTATAATTAACCTTAATGGATGCCAGTGTTAAACTATAAGTTCAAAATGACCCACTGTCATTACACAGGGTAAAGTCCGGGTCACTGTGGTGCAGCTGAGGGCCATGGAAATCAGGCCATTGTTGATGAATTCCTCATGCAACTCAAAAATTCAAAAATAGGAACATTTTGTATCGAGCTATACTATAAAGCTCAATACAAAATTTGGTATCAAGCTTTATAGCTCATGTTGCCTCAAATGATGAAGTGGAAATGTTCCCAGTTTGAATCTCTTTATTGAAGATGGTGCCCTGTGTTGTACTACTCACTTGACCTTGAACACTGTCAAGAAACACTGACAGTTTTAATGCAGTTTTTTCACAAAAATCGAAAAACAAGACTACACAGAAAAGTGTAGACAAAATAAATGCACATTTCTCCTCTTCCTGTCTAATGTGCAGCAGCCTGCTCTGAGTCTGTGGCCTGACTGAGTTGCAGCTCCAGCTCTGATCTTATTACTTGCAGGATTAGTCCCTAAGGTTGTGGGACGAGGCTGACAGTCATATGACAGAAATGCAGTTAAACACATTTGCTGACACTAAGTCAGTCATGCTCTGCTCACTACACTCTGATTTAGGGACGAACAGCAAAGCCCTGGTTGTGTGACTGAAACTGTCACAGCACAGGCACATTTCATGTTTGATTTTCGACTTTTGTCGATTTTTCACTCTAAATCGCATATGAATATGTTTTCTAAGTTAGGACTTTTATTTCATGTGATGTGAAGTCTACTCTGCTCTCATAAGTTTGATTTGAGTCAAATATTTTGTGGACATGAAGTTTTTGTTTTTACTGTGAAACACAATTTTCATATTTTATCATAAATTTGGAATTTTTTCAAAGCTGTTTATTGGCTCATGTCAGTAAGGGATTTTTTGCAGCAACAGAAATAATTTTATCTTCAGCAGGCCTAGTTTTAATTTTATTGTTGAAATATTTTATTCTCCACACCAAAATCTTGTTTTGAGTAGTAGAACAGTAGGCTGAACTGTTCGATAGAGTGCTGAATTGGCGTTTTTGTTATTTTTTTTCTAAGTGTTAAAAAGTTAAGAAATCTCTATGGAGCTACACCTTCTCCTCCTCCTCCTCTGTCACTTTAAAGCCAAGTGTTGGAGGCAAAGCTGCTTCCTCTTCAGGACGTTGCACAGTGTTATGGTTTTAATTCCTCAAATGAGTTTTTGACTGTAACACCCCACACATCCAGACACTCCTCTGAAAACATTAGTATGAAATCTGTTATTGCCGCACTATTCAAAGAATATGATTAAATGTGAATGGACATGTAGGATGGACTGGAAGAAAACTATCAGCTAGTGCTGGCTTGTTGCCCAGGAAGCACTTAGCAATAGTGTCAAATCTGGGGAGTGCCGACTCCCAACTTGGATGCTTGCTCTGTGGGAGGATTGCACCACCTTCCTGCTGGGGTAGAAATGTTTGAAAACACTGGATGACTCAGAGCATTCAGAGTTGTTTTTACTGCTTAAACTGATCTATACTGTCAGTCAAAGTCCATCATTCACATCAACAGTGAGGGATGAGATGTTCAGGCACAGGAAATTTCTCAACTCTGCTTCTGATCATTTTAATTAGGAACAGTAATGGAGCATATTACAAAGACTCAAAGCTGAACAGCTCATTTGGGACCATGTACCAACACATCAGTATATTAATAAGGAAAGGAAACATGCTGTAACAGATTTATCAACAAGTTAATCCATACACAGCTGTTCTCCTGTGCTGAGAACCTTAAAAAACAACCTTTACCTGGACCGCATGATGTTAAGTTTTTATAACCAAAGTTGATGCATTTTCATTATGTTCATTCTTTGTTTTCCTCATTGACTCATTGGTGTTTGTGAGCATTATATGTTGATCACTCCACAGCTAAAAACATCAACCTATCTGATAACCAGAGTGAGAGGCGTTGTCAGTGAGTGAAGGGTTTAGGCGCCGTGGGAAGATGCTGGACCAACGGGGAGAGCATGTGTAAGCACGGGGAGAACATGCCAGGAACCCTCTAACTGTGCGGTGACGTACTCACCTACTGCACTGGCTAAAAACAGTCCTAATGAAATGTGACGTTAATCCCTATTTGAGTAATGTTTGTTTAAAATTCGAAGCTGTCTAATGACATGAATCTGTTTTTTTTGTTTAGCTCTATTTAAAGTGAAGTTGTACATTCATAATGGGCTTGTGAAAAATGACTTTAACAGACAAGGTGAGGCTGTTTGGAGTGTGGGATGTAGTTCTTCATTTTGGTAGCTTTGCTTACGGCAAGGAAAAAAGAGGGGACACTTCAATCTTTGACTGTAATGATGGATTCAAAGCCTCATTAAATTGAGAGTCAGATCTTACAGTGTTATCGTAGCTCCACATTTACTTCACTTTTACAGTAGGAGCCTCTTTAATACCCTAGATCAGGCACCTGCCTCTGATTTGACCTATTTTGTGATGTTCAAGCAAAAATATGAATACTAAATGACCACCCTTTTGGATATAAGTGTAATCATGGTGTTACATTTGGATTGATTCCTGCCACTTCACTTGCTTGCAATGTTTGTTTCTCCTAGAAGGAGGACTGGCTCGCCTGCCTTCTTTGTTGGTGTGAGCAGATTGTGTTTCACTCCTCTCACCTGTGAATAGTGCGTTGTCTTCTTCGCTACAGCTTTCACATTGTTCTCAGGAGAAAATACAGCTGGCCTCAAAATACCTCACGGGAATAATATCTTTTCACATCCATAGAAACGTCATTGAAACACAATGATTTGTATGTTACCACCTTAATTTACAAATGTTGACATACATTTCAGTTCATTATTAAGTTGGAGTCACATTCCCTTATACAGTATATAGTTTCAGGGTTTGGGGTTACAGAGGAACTGAGGATACAATATGATATGCAAAAACCAGGTGTGTCATAATGGTATTACAACAGTCAGAGCAGAAAGAAAATGCCTCATTGGTATAGTCTTGGGTTTGGCTTGCATACAATTTATTTTTTGTTTGATGGACAAATGTGGACTACAGTCTAAGACAAAGAGCTTTGTCAGGGTTGAAGTGGTCCTCTTTAAGATGACGTAATTCAAGCAGTTTTCTTTGGGTGTGATGTTGACTTCATCCATCAGTGGGGGCAGGCAGCATGAATGAAAGACTTTTCTGTTGACACCAGAGTGCATGAATCAGCAGTGACTGTGCTGTGGAAACTACAGGAGAGACAGGCTTTCTGTTCGGCCTTGCATGGCCTGTTTAATCATTAGCTTATTCAAAAAACACACATAAGGCTAGGGCTGAAAAATATGGACAAAATTTCCTATCTTGATATTTATGCCAGATATCTTTATACTGATACCATATAATATGACTTTGGGTTCAGTCAAAACTCACCATTTCTAAGAAAAATAGAAGCATCTTAATACAACAGGGTGTGGAAAGTGCGGTTTGTCAATTAGAGCTCTTTGTCAACATTTACACCAATAATCAGGTGACATCCTGTGCTTTACATGCAGGGTGAGCGGGGTAAATCTAGGTCATAGATATCTTTGATGTTGTTGATTTTGCAATAGTAATACCTTGGATGTTCACATCTAGATACCAACACAATAACAATGTATCTTTCAGCCCTACACAGGGCTAGCAGACAGAGTAGACAGAATGAAGAGCTTTATGTGAACATAGAAACTCATGCATGAATCAACAACCAACAGCCTGCAGGGATTTGATGTTTTTTTTCCGTAATGAGAAAAAAATCCATGTCCCATCTGACGTTTCAATAGGTCAAGATCACTGTAGTTTTGGTTCTAACCATTGTAGCCTAAATATGGTAGACTTCCGGCTTTGGGGACTGCTGTAATAACAGGGGTACAGGGTTGGTACTGCTTTGCAATTCCATGCAGCTGTTGTGCTGCAGAACGTTAAAAAGCAATTTGAACCTATAACATTTCTATCATCACTTTTTTTACATTGTAATGCTCAAGTAACACCGTTCCTGTTTCTAATGAGCAATGTGTGACATATCATTCAAACATTGACAATCAAATAGAAATTTTCACAACTTAAGTGGACAGAGGATAATAAAACATCACAGTTTCAGAGTTACGATTGTCAGGCTTGTGCTCTGATTATTGCAGGGAGCTAGCATGCGTTCTCAGTTGACATTCAGCATGAAGATTGTCTAATGTTCCCATACCTGTGTCATGTACTGCTACTCAAAATCAGCTTGTAGATTGAGCTGTTGATGGGTTTTGTCCAATGGACGCTGTGGCAAGTCATGTCAGGTGTATGAGTTGGGCCCTGAAGACAAAATAAGTTTTGGCTTGTTGATAAATAATACATTTTAAGTACTGGTTCTGAGGCAATTTTCAAACAGCTCCTCATCACTGTCATCAGGTTGTTACTGAAAGATTTTTTTCAGTTGTATGTCTGACCAGGTAGGCTCCAGATAATAGTCTGACATAGACTTTCCATGAGCAAAGTCACACAGAGTCAAGTGTTTAAACAAAGAGGGCTGCTGGGTCCTGTGCAAGAACATATTATAAAAACTAGCTGTGAAGACTGGAAACTAGACTGTTATAAAACTGTTAGTTTTGAAGAAATTAAAGTCTCTTAAATAAGTTACTCAACAAATCCAATGGAGAACTTTGACTGATCACTCTCCATATCAGCAACTGATGTGACTCTCAGGCTGACTGCCTCTCACAAACACTGTCTTCTTTAACACAATTCTGAATTGAATGAGACATCAGTGAATTAACAGTACTGTAACAGTAACTTTTTCACGTGAAAATAATGGCTTAACACTGAATCAAATTTGTTTTTCACTCTGGCTTCCTCAGTAATTTCTGTCACAATCTGCCACTGGGCCTGACTTACAACGTGGAAGCTATGAAGGAGCTTTTAGCACAAGTACACTTGCAAAAAAAAACAAAACAAAAAAAAAACGGTAGAACTATTGTCACAGTGGATACATCTATGTCTAAGCAGTCGAGCAAATACTTCAAGAATAACAATAGATGTGGGGTAGACAATAGCAAATAACTGTTGAACACACCAAAGAACTACAACATAAAATAGTGGGTTTCAAACTTCATTGTTAACAGTGGAGATTTGGGGGTACATTGTTCAAGATGACTCAGTAAGAAGGAAACATAATATGCCTGAATAGAAAGAGAGGATATTTCTTTTACTGAGGGGCACAAAGTCAGATGTAAACATGGGATTGAGCAGTTTAAACAAGTGACTCAACATCTTTGAGGGTAATGAAATTCAAAACGCCTGTTTATTTACAAACATCAGCCTGAAATCAAAAAAAAAAAAAAAAGACAGGGGAAAAGGGGTGTTGCTTAATGTGAGCCACATGTTTGACTGAAACCACATTGAGTAGCTCCCTGAATTGCACGCTGCTGTAAGGGCCACTCAGTATTAAGTGGCCTCTGTGCTTTGTGCACTGTGTTTGTGCAGTTTATTTCTGGCCTTTCTTACGCTCTCTAGGGACTGGGTGGTGTTTGTCTGTCTTCATGTGCCAGGGTGGGGGCTGGGGCTATAAACTACCTTCTCCCAGCTCTGCCCTCTGTCAGAGTTGTGTAACAGAAACGTAAAAAGTGTCAGGGGTATGTGCTGTGTCCCTGTGGCATGTTACAGGACGCTGTCAATAAAAAAAAAAAACACAGCTTCCTGTTTCAGCCATTAATGCATGAATAGTGCACGTGTCAATAAATGTGTGACATCCCACAGGCTGTTTGTCACTTAAAAGCCACCACTTTGTTGAATGTGGGGATTTGTTTATCGTTCACAACGATAGGCCTCTTTGATTGGCGTCCTGCGTGCTGGTGTTACACCACGCACAGTCACATACATACTCTTTTTTTTCCTTCCAGACAAAGGAGATGTTTGTGGTGGGTATGCATGGAGGAAGAATAGCTTGGTGTTCCTGCTTGTTGTGAGCTTCTCCTCTGACACTGTAGGCCGCAGTCAGCGACTTTACAAGGTGGTGGGTGGACTGTGTCCTCGACTGTCCGTGTGAATTGCATTGATTCATTCATGCTGCCCTCTCCTGTGCAGGGCCCCTCAGGCATTCCTAGCACAGCCCCCAGACCTGATTTGGAGCCACGTCAAGTCAATTCACATCCAGCAGTGGAAGCTGTTTCCGGTTGTTGCCTACATGTAGGAAATTGATTCAACAAGATATGCTTATATGGAGCCCCATGTTCTATGAATTGAGGTAATTGGGATTTATACTGAATAGCCAAGTAGCACATGTAGATAAACCAAATATCACATTTATTCTGGCAGAATGTTTCACTTTTGGTTTTGCAGAATTATCATTGCATGATTACTCATCTCTTTTCAGGTGTGGCTGACAATCTGTTTGGTCATGTGTGTGAGAGTGGGTGGATGGTTGTTGCTCAAAGTCTGGCTTCCTCTTTGGGCACACTGTAGCTGTTGGCTAAAGGCCCATCTCATCCCAGCCTGGAGTTAGGTTGACTGAATATGAGGTTGAGTCAGCATTTACAACATAGTGTCCACTGGTGACGGTCTGAGGGTATGTCCGAGTAATACACAGCCTTCGTCACCAAAACTAAAACAAAATTGACACAAATTTATTGATTTTAAAGGGACTGTGAAGACTTTCCAAGTTATCTTTTAAAAAAAACTAATATCTAGATGCATGCCTGATTATTGTCCCAATTTAAAACAAGGTTATCAGTGCTAAAATTGGTCATATTTAAATGCTAATTCCTTGCTAATTTCTAGACCGGATTGATTTATGGCACGCTGAAGTCTATGAACAATGCTATGCTGGCTGACAAAGTTTAGCGGTGAGGAGACTGTTCTGTGCTTTCTTTAGCTGGAAACAATTTCTGTGATTTATTTAGTAATGATCGTGGAAACAGGAGCTGGACTGTCTGACAGAAAACTGACAGTGAGGCAGAATAAAGCTAAACAGGAGAGTGATAGAGCATGGGCTAAAGGCTAATACAGGAGCTAAAAGTTCAAACACACCAGTTAAAGACTAAAACAGGGGTTAAGCATTATGTGATAATATTCATTCCAACCCACATGCAGCAGTTATACTGCAGTGATCTATTCAGACCTGAGAGTCTATCAACAAAATAAAGAACCAGGTTAGGTTTGCTCTGCTTGGTAGATGAGCACTAGCAAGTCATGACAAGAAATCTTTAATGTTACATGATACTGTCTCAGAGTACTGGGCTGTGAGTAGCGCTAAATGTAGCCGGCTACTAAATTATGGTTGGACTCACAAAGTTTGTTTTCACATTTCAAACAATAGGGCTAAGGAACTGTTGATGAATACATTACCTTGTTGCGTTGTATCAGGAAAAAAACGATGTCTTGAACAAAGAAAAGTAGTGTTAAAAAGAAGATCCGATCTCTATTCCATTTCAAAAGCAAATGCATGTGTCATTTCATCACAACAGTTTGCGTGTTTCCTCCAACTGAAAGGAGCTACTGCAATCCACTTCATACGGATTCTCCTCATAGCAACTTTAAAGATGGGAAATTAATTTAATAAAATTGAGCCCCCATCCCTCCCTTCTTGCAGTGGTCAGTAACATTTCTGTGGTGGTAGAGTCATCTTCCCAGCTACCCTGCTGGACGAAATAGCAAATAATAGCAAAACTGAAAATTTACAATGTAGGTAACAGACAAGGTGGACCAGAAATCTGAGCAAGTGTTAATACCTTAATTTTAGTAATATGGCCTTATTTGACTTAATATGAGCTATATTTGCCTTATATGGGTCTCATTTCAAGTTATCAAAACATTAAAAGATGCTGGAATTGCTTTAAAAAAATCGAATAAGGTAAAAAAGTATCTCAATTTTCTTGAAATGAAAATGCTCAATAGAAGTAAACAATGTTTATTGTCAGTGTGTCTTTTTTTGTGTCTGGTAGGAACTGTCCAGTACAGTCGAGTCATTTCCAGATGAAACTCAGTAAACCTCTCCAGGGTCCTGGCCCTGACTCATCCTCTCATCACTGTATTAGGTCTCTCTGTGGGTGAACAAAGAGCATGGGTGCTCAGTTTCAGCGCCTCAGAGAAAGTGAGACACAGGAGAGTCAGATAGATAACCCTTACATGCACTGTCTCTGTGAAAGGAAAAAATAAGGACATGTAGACCATATCAGATAACAGAGTGACATTTTTCTCTGTCTTTTGTTGTTCTTTTAGGCAACTCCTGAAACATACTCCTTGGATTGTGTTGACCAATGGATGAGGATGAAATCATGTGAAGGTGTTCCAGTTTTGCAGTCAGGTGGACTTTCAGCTGGGCAGAACCTCACCTCAATAGACTGGGGGCCATGTCTGTACGCGTTTGACTCCCTGACATCGGTGTGAGAGGAATATCTACGGCGTCGGAGCAAACGCTGGACACAAACAGGCGAGAGAACCAGGTTCCTGTGGCTCAATATATTAAAGGTAAGAAAATTATTATCTGCCAAGCCCTCTGTTTGCTTTTCTGTCTCGGTGTGCAAACTATGTAGACATGAGATCATGCCAAGTGTGAGTGTGCTCGCCTCAGTGTGGGGTGGTTTACACACCAGCTCACTCCATGTCTGAATGGGAACTATTCACCTCTGAAATGCTGGAGAGCAAATACCCAGGATGATGTCATCTTAAGCTAACGCTGTTGATTTTTCTAGTGTGTGTGTGTGTTTGAGTGACTTGAAGCTTTGTGAAGAGATAAGAAGTAAAAGGGGGAAGAGCTTCTTGGCAGCACTCAAACTTTTATGGTCTCTTTGTGGATGAACTCTTAACTCATCTCAGATTTATTTATTTTCTGTTTCTGGAAATAGTTGCTGGATAACAGCTCTTCACTCATGAGGCAGAGAAAGAGGAAGTGAGAGCCGACTTGTTGAATTAATAGAAACCCCTCTGTTCAAGAAACAGGTGTTTGAGAGTTTCAGCACATACAAATTATATTTTAGTTTGTGTTTGACAGCTCGCAGGAAGGGAAGTTAGAGTCATGGACCCTTTGCTTGTGAATTTGGGCATCAAGCCAACATACCCTTATGTGAATGATAAACTCTTTGTAAAACAGCACAGTAGCACCACACTCAATGATTAGATTCTGAGGACAGATCAGCAGTTTTTGTGCATAGTCTTGGATTCTCTCACATACAGTGTTAAGAAAGGATTGGTAGTTCAGGTAGTTTCTGTCTGAAGGGACACAAAATATATAGCTATGTAACTTCAGTGTAATAGCTAAACTTGATGACTGGTTGTTTTACCCACAGTAATTATTTGGACATGAAACAATATTTGATTAAGAGGTTTTGGTGCCCCTGCTTACTTTTTCACTCTAAGATGTGTGTTTAGTGAATCTCCCTGCATACCTTTCCTGTTTTCTTTAACCTGTGTTTTTATATCTTTTACTCTCACAAAAGTCCCTACATGGACTGGTGTAGCGAGTTTACATCATGATGAACTCTGACTGTGTTATAGTTTCTGTCAAAACCACTCAGAAATGGTAAATGAGAGCTAAAGGAAAGAAAAATGTGAGAAACATAAACACTGAAGTGTTGCCTGTAGTTCGTTGAATGTGTTTAAAAGAGGAAGGGCTCACAGAGAAGAGATTACAGCTTTGATAGAATGAAAACAAGTTATCTGAGGTAAATTTATTGTTCCTTCTTTCTGATGATATCTGCCCACGATGAAGTTCCAAGAAATCAAGACAACTGCAGAAACATTTAAGAGAAATTGATGTTTCACCAGCTGTTGTTGCCTGAAGGTAAATGTAGGTTTAGTTCCGGTATTTGTCAAAGTTACTGAAAGGGACTTGGGAAAGAGTTTGTCCTCCATGATAGCTCCTAATGCTCCAAGTGCAAATACTCAATGTAAAACTGGTTTATGGTCCTCACTGCTCATGTGTCAGTGTGAAGAAAGGTGAATAGAGACAGAAAGTACGAGGATGGAGAGAAAGGGGCTAAAAGAGAGTTGAGGAACGGAAGCAAAGCTCTCAAAATAGCAGCAGGGAGCAGTGAGTGTGCTTTTTGTGGAGAGTGTCTCTGAATGCTTGGAGGGCCGTGGGGGCCCAGACTGACAGAGGAGAAGTCAGAGGAAAGAGAGCCTCTAGGAGTCAAAGTGTGTGAGTGTGGGTGTGTGTGTGTCTGTGTTGTGTGTGTGTGTGTGTGTGTATGTGAGAGAGAGAGAGAGAGAGGAGAGAGTGTTATTTTAACCCTGAACTTACATCCGGCTGTCACTCCATACCCCCCTGCTGCTCAGGTCTGCTGACACCTGGCTCACTCTACCTGTAGATCAGCTGTCACACTACGCTGTTGTTTTCACTCCTCCATCAGCTTTCCTCGGCTCTCACCTTTACCTATTTTTTTTCTCTGATAATCCTCTCTCCCATTTCTCTCTCTCTCTTTTCTGTGCCTCCACACAGATCCTCAGATATCTCATTACAAACCCCCCTGAGGGCTGGCATGCTGTCTGCTGCTTCCGGCTGTATTGTATGTTGGCCGTGTTGTTAACGCCTCAGGTTTCCTGATTAAGTGACCCTGTAATAGATCACTGAGTGATACTGGCAACTCACAGCTACAGTCCACAAAACTGAAAGTTCTCAGAGTTTTGACCTCAAGCTCTACTTTTGCACCCAATGGAAGCACTTCAGAAGAATAAGGAATAGGGCAATCATTTGTAAATTAGACTGAATTTCACTACGGCCTGCTGCAGTGCTCTAATCCTAAAAATGGTGCAATATTTCTTCAACCTCAAATGTGTCACAATACAAGATTTATTTTTTGCAGTGGATATTTTATGCTCTATGCTCGTGTGACTCAGTCCTGCTCAACCAAAGAGACAAAGTGTTGAAAACAAAGTTTGCAACTTGCAAGCACAACAATGTAAGTGGTTAAAATTGGCAAAAACTGCAGAAAGTAGCAATAAAAGTAATCTTAAGGTGGCCAAAATGGTCAGAAAGCTGCAAAAATGGGTGAAAATTGGAATAGAACTCTGACAATGGTCAGAAAGTTGCAGAACTTTTCAGGGGTATTCCTGATTAGAAATATCCTTGATTTTGATCTTCCGTCATGTTCTAATTATCTGACACATTGAATGCTACATTTTCATGATCTGTAAGCCACAATTATCCATGTTTCAAAAAATAAAGGCTTGAAATAATTTACTTCTTGAAATGAGTGACCAAAGTTATTTAAGTTGTTCACGATATTCCCATTTTTGTCTGTGTTTGGAGAAGAATTGTACATGCAAACAATTTTGTGGATTTTCTCTTTTTTTGTTGCGTTTACAAAGTTCTACTTTTTCCCTCCCTTTCCTTTTCAAAATGAGAATAACAAAAAATATATCATCTGGTATAGCAATTTATTTCACAAACACATAAGTTGAATCACAATAAATCACATTTGCAAAAGGGAAAAATGATTGCAATTTTATTATTTTTGTAAATTGCTCAACCCTAATAAGGAGCATTTACTCAGGTTGAAATCACCTCTTTAACCTTTTCACATTGACAGCATTTAAAGTCTCACAGCAGTCCTCATTTCTCTCAATGAAGAAGATTTAGAAGAGATGCTTTCTTATCCAGCTTAGTGCTTATGTTTTAACTTCTGGATAGAGGCCCATGCTCTCATTCACACTGTTTTGCTGCTGTCAGGTGAGGCTCAAGTCAGCTATTAGCTGAGGTTTATTTGGGGTTGAGTAGAATTACATTAAAAAAAACAGCTCATGTGCAAAACATTTTGAGTTATAGCTCATGTATGCTCTCACATATTCATGTAATAGTCATTGCTTCATATCAGTATTTAAAATCTGTTGGAGTACCTGATGAAAGCATCATGCCAAAATACATAAATTGTGTTTTAAAGTCAATGTGACCCTGCTGCAAGAGGTGGTGCTCCTTCCTACACCCTAACCCAACTTAGAAAGGATTCCTCCTCAGTTTATTTTATTTTCAAGGGAAATGCTTAATTTCATTCATAGATAATAAGAAATCTTTAGGTTCAGGTTCAATCATTGAAAATTGTCTTTTTCCTCAAGTGTTGAATCCTTCAAGTGTTTTAATCTTGATGATTAGCTGTAGTTTTTGTGCCTTACATTAGCTCTTACTCCTTTTTTTCTTCTCTGTTTTTCTCTCACACACTCAGAGGAGCAGGGTACAGTGTGTTGTTGTCTTTCTTATCTATTATTGCTTTACTTAATCACTCACCTCTTGTGGGTGGAAGATACCGGAAGAGCAGCTTACATATTGACCAGGCACACTCACACACACACACACACACACACACACACACACACACACACACACACACACACACTTGCACGCACAAAACCACAATCTAACACCCACGCACACACACATACCTGCACACTACTCTGGGCAGTGATGATGCAACCTCTCTCTCTTTCTGTCAGGTCTGTGAAGACACATATTACCGCCCACACACACGCACACACACACACGGACACACACTCACACGCACACACACACACACACACACACACACACACACACACACACACACTCACACACATAGTTGTAGCTGCTTAAAAAGTATCATAACTTATCCATGTGAAAGCATTACAAGTGTGTCGCAATTTTTCACACTGTCCCCAGTGATATTTGTCATATGAACAGAAAAGAAAATTGTTCCACTTCAGCATCATAAAACATCTGGACACAATTTCAAATGACCCAAAGTTATTTGCATGATTTATAAAGGCGGCGATAAACTGGTAAGGACTTCTGAGGATTATTTTAAAAAATGTATTGTATAATACTGTCCAAGCACCATATGTCAGGCTGTCAGAGGTCACAGTTAGCATGTGGATATAAATCATTAAGCTGACATTTGACTTTTTCCTCAGTCAGCTCAAAGGATAAACAGACCACTTGTGTTCACAAACATCCGTCTGAGGGAGGGACGCCTCCTTACTCCAAAAATAGAGGAGATTATGTCCAGAAAGCTGCTGACAGACATTAGAGAGAATTATTAACATATTACCTAACATCATCATCAGAGCAGCAGTTCCTTCATCCCTGAAGGAAAAGTTTAAATTCATTCTTTTTTTTTCACTTTCACTTTTTTCTCTTAAAAATGCTGAAAACACTGATAATTTCAGTGGGTTTACAATGATTTTATATTTGCTGTGATAACAACATCAAATATGAACACAAACCCATGTTTTATAATCATCCCTCTCCATACTTACATCTTCATCATTTCATCTCTCCAAATTTCAACACTGACTTTTAATGTAGACCAAGTTAGTACTCCTGTAAACTCTGTTTGACAGAAACACTCCTGCTTTAATTAGACTAATGTAAAATCTCCTTAAAGCAAATATACTTGAATAATGCACTTGTGGAAAATCAAGACTCATATGAACAAATTTCATTGTGCTTTTAGTTTTTCCTCTCACTGCCTCATGTTGCCCCCTTGTGGTCAGCTGGACAAAAGACACAGATCATTTTGAAACAGATCAGTAGAATGTCATTTGTTCATTTAGTTGAATTATTATGTATGGGGAATACATTCAAGTTTGATATCAAAATGCTATGAATTTCTACATCCAAGAATCATTTCTAAATCAATAACGTACTATTTTTAATGAACAGATAAGAAACTAGAATACCTGGGAGGTGCAAGTGTCTGTCAGGATTTTAGCTCTCCATGAAACAGATGTCAGACAAGCGAGTTTCTCACATTCAGGAAATTCAAGCGAGTATTCATGTCTTATTTTTAGTAAAACATTGTCTTTTTGGACTTATTGTGAGCCACATTCAGCTGATGATTCAAGAATAATTCTTCAAGACAAAAAAAAAAAAAATGAGGCATGAATTGGGGGTGGGCAATTTATTGCAAATTAGACAAAATAGCGACATGGCTTGCTGCAATTTTCTAATCGCAAGCAGTGCAATATTTCTTCAGCCTCAAAAGTATCAGAATACAAGATAAAATTTTCTGCAGTAGATGTAGTATGGTCCATTAAACCAGGGGTTCCCAAAGTTTTCTGAATGTGACCCCAAAATAGCAGCATTAGAGACTGGCGACCCCCTGCTGTGGTGCAGCATTAATGGGCCAATCCAAAAAAAGGACAAGAACAAGCAAAAAACCCAGAGGATACTTAATTTAACTGACCAGTAGAAAAAATTACCGACTAATGTGCACTTTACTGTGTTCACTGCATCAAACTTCAACAAAGAAATGTGAAAAACAGATAAAACATTTTCTGTGTGCATTTTATATTATCTTTGACCCTATTTTTGCTTTTATTCTTACAATAATGGATAAAATTGTTTATAGTTTTTTATTTTGGGGCACATTCCACGACCCCCTATCAATGTCTCGCGACCCCCAATAGGGTCCCGACCCCCACTTTGGGAACCACTGCATTAAACTATATTGATGAAAACTACTATTGTAAGAGCAACATTTTAAATGGTGAAAAGTGGCAAAAACAGGCATAAAAGAAGCCATAAAGGTAAAGGTGTCAAAAAGGGTTGAAAAGCAGCAAAAAAAAGGGTGAAAAGAGGCAAAAAATTTGGCGGAAACTTGGAAAATGGTGAGAAGATAATGAAACTTTTCTGAGGCCTGACATTTCAGTTTGAAATAACTTTTAACATTTGTTCTGTTGTAATATTCTAGTTTTCTGAATTTGGAGTTTTCATGGCCTGTAAGCCATAATTGTCAACATTTCAAGAAATAAAGGCTTGGAATAATTAACTTTTTTAATAATGAGAATATATGATATATGTGAAATGAGTGACTAAATTATTTTTCTTTTTCATGACATTCTAAGTTTTTGAGAAGCACATGTACATGCAAATGTTGTTTATTTTTTAAGTTTTTTACAGAAATCCTACCTTTCCTCCTTTTTTCTGTTTCATAATGAGAACAATACGAACAAATCACCCCCACCCAATATAGAAATTGATATAAACAACAAATAGGACAGGAAACCTAAAACAATTGCACAATAAATTGCACTAAAAATATTTTTCCAAATTATTCAGCTCTAGCCTGAATTGATTTGTAAGAGGTAAGAACGAGCAATGGGGTGAGAAAAATGTAGAACAATAACGTGTTAATCAAAAAAAAAAAAAATCCTTAATGAGCTAAGTTTTTCAGTGCAGCTCATGGGAGGCACCTACATCAATACACAATTAAAGTTACCCAGAGGCCCTTTATTAAAGTCAAAATTTTGGGGGTTAGCATATAATGAAAAAGGAGAGAAAAAAAACATTTAGGAAGGTTAGCAGGGCATGAGAGACAAGTGTAATTTTGTTGAAAGACTAAATCAATTAATCTACTTTAAAACACCACAAATAGGTAGATAAGTGAGGTTTGATCAACATGTGCAGTTAAGTAGCCCCTGTTTTCAGGATATGAATAAATGTTTTTTGGGTGTATGTGACTTCCTGTGTACAATAATAGAGAAGAGAAAGAACCAGACATGCATAATATTTGACCAGTCTGTTTGCATTTATAACTACAGAGCACTGAGTGGACAACCTGTCTCTGTGATCTGTGTTGATGCAAGGACAGCAGGGCTGGCATGTGAGCTGAGGGTGTGAATGAAGCAGTGTGGTCAGTAACACCTCAATGTCAGCGCACACACACACACACTGACACTAACAAAGCTCCTGGCATGGTATGTGAGCGTGCTCCCAGATGGCAGGGGAACACAGAGCTTTAGCCTCTGATGGTTTGAATACCTTCTCGCCTGTGACCTTGGCACAGACGCACACACAGATTAAGAGAAACAGTGGGACCCTCATCCCGTCCTCCTGTCCCCCTAATCCTGTCCTCTGTTACCCAACGCAGCCCAGTGATGCCCCGCAGGTTTTAGATCACCCTCTTAAATGCCACCTGTTTTTCAAGGAGGGTAGAGGAACTCTCTCACTCTCTCACTCTCTTACTAAAACACACACACACACACACACACACACACACACACACACACACTGAGAAAGACAGCCAGAGAGTGAAGGATTATAAAGCATGGTGGTCTATCTCTCTGTCTGTCTGTGACATTCAGACACACACATATTCATCGCTCTCACACACACATCTCTGTCCACAGTGGATTTGTTCAGCGTGCCTGTGCACCTCTGTTTCGGCAGAAGTGGAAATCTTTCTGGGAAAGCAGCAATGAGGGAGGATTTGTGGAGGATAATGTTCCTCCTGATGGATCAGTGTGAAATATTGTCTTCTTCGGTAAATAGACGCCATTAAAAGGTTTGACCTGGAGCCAAACTGAGATTGATCCTGACTGAGCCCTCTGTGCCTGAGAAGATCTCAGCCTCTTCATTATGGGTTACAGATTTGGACTCACTGCTTAGATTTAGGGCCAGCTAAAGAGAACTCTTTTCAATGATTTTTTATCACTGTATAAAAACAGTTGACTCTCATATCATCATCTGTCATGTTCAGTTACGTTTAATTCCTTCACCATCTTTATTCTTCCTACTGTTAGCCTGGGTTACAAGTTGTCCACAAAGCCCTTGTCTTAATGAAAATGTGGGGAAAAAACAGGAGAGTCATTGTGGTGACACTGCACTTAAGCTAAGTGTTCAGATAAGTGATCAAAAGCAGCTGTATTCAAAAGAGAGGTAGAAATACTGAGTGAGATAATGAAGTGTGAATTTACAATCCACACCTCGACCATAGCTCCATCAGCATCCTGTGTGGCTAATGACACTTTCATTGTGTCAACGCTTTTATGCAGCTCTTAACTCAGCAGTCATCACTGTCTCCGCCTTCATGTCTCTTTGTACTGTATGTCACAGAGCACTGAATCACCTGGTAGCATGTCCACCCTCACTGAGGTGAAGTCATCGCCATAGTTGCAGACCTGATCTCTGACCAGAAGTTGTGGGTGGTGCTGCTACAGTGACCTACAAGAAGAAATATTTCTCATACATGGGTGCTTAAGAGTGTTAGTGATCACAGACAACGGGTCTGTAATTCATGTTGGCCTTGGGTTAGCTAAGTCTTACATATTTTTAAAAATGAGTTCTTTGTTTTGACAGTTTTTCTTCAGAGGTGTAGAACTGGATCTGATGCTCTTGTTTCTGTTATAATTTAAAACAAATCAAATTTGTCACATTTCTTTTCAAAAACAGATATAGGGCGTCTCCTGTGGATGTGGAGGAGTGCTAATAAACTGCTATTGTCTGTTTTTTTGTACAGAAAATCTGCATACAAAGTGAGGGAGTGGAGTTTGAAAAATGTGCACATTTATTGAACTGGGATCAAAAATGCATAACTTATTACAGGAAGTGTGGGATGCAGAGCTCAGCCACACAGAGTCATAATATCTCGTCTGCCTCTGCTGCATCGGTTACGGGCTGCAAAAAAAATCCCCTATCACTTGATCAAGAAATTAATCTCCCAAGCACCAATGATTCATAAGATTTGTGAGACAGTGTTTGTTGCCAACAGATTCCGGATGAGATATATTTTTTTCAAATTGTATCCCATTTATTCTAAGACAGGCAGCAGTAAATATTTATGCTTGACGAGCTGGAATCAGAAAACCTTGTTTGTTTTGCCAAAACGCATCACTTACTCTTTAACTTATTATTAGATATCAAGAAAAAATGTGATTAATCTTGAATAATCACAATTATTGTTAATTTTTTGGGACTTGAAAATTTAGGATCAAAATTCATTGCCAAAATCTTTTAATAACAAACTTATTTAGGGATGTTTTTTTGTTGGCCCGTTCATCTGATGTAAGTTTTGCTATTGGAGGTTTTGCGACTAAAAAGTCCTTTTTGTTTGATAAATATGCCAAAGTAGAATTAAATGACTCCCGGTCATGCATATATTTTATTGAGAGATTTCTTGGCTGTCCGGCATTTTACATTATGAAATAATTCATTAATTTCCCAATTGAAAAAAAGATGTCTGTACCTAAGTTACAACCAATCAATAAGTTATGTAAATGTATTTTTTCCCATTCTTACCTTTAATTTGGTATTTTCATCAGGGCTGCACTTTGTGTCAAGTTTTACTTTTCCTCAAACATTTGTATTTATAATAACCAAATGTCTTCATTAATTGCAAGATTGGTCAATACTTGATATTTTTTAAAATTAAAAAATTAACAGCAGTTAAGAACCAATGCCCCCCCCATCTCCATGACATGTGAGTGAGCACCTCCATTTGTTTTTGTTATAACTCTTCACGTGATTTATGAAATGACTTACGGATGAACCATTATTGTTAAAAAGTTAAAAAGAAGATAATGTTCCTCCATAACCTCATGTACAGTACACTCTGACTTCTCTCTGTACCTGATGACATTTCCATCCTTTGTGTCTCACATCAAAAGTAGACATCAGGGACTTCACGCTGCCTCTGCTGGAAAGCTTACTGCTGCCCACAGAGCCTGCGGTCTGCCCACCAACAGTCGTAAAGAGACAGGAGGGACCCCGGGGTCCCGCTTCTTTTAGTCTTTGAGGACTCTGAGCGATCTCTCTGGGGGAGGCTTTAAATGATGTTTGGCCTCTAGCACGGGACCGTTACACCCACAGCCTGTCTGCTCTGTGTCTCCCTGCTCTTCATCACGCGCTCAGAGAAGGCGTTTACGTGTTTAACAGGCTCGACTTTACCTTCGCCCTGACTCAAGATGACTGACAACTGAAGCTGGGGTCAGGGGTCACGGCTCCAGTATTTAGTTATTAAAGGAGATTCTCAGCTTTTTAAAGGAGAGTGTGTTAAAGATGGTTCATAATGAGGCAGAGAGGTCAGAGGTATTAAAGTTGTTGTTTTCAACAATGTTTGGAGCCAAGTTCGATACATTTCTCTTCTCCTGAAGAACAAACATCAAAAATAGGAATAAATTGCAGCTACTAAAATATGAAAAGTTTTCCTGGTATCATTTAGAAAAAGGACTGGGTGGGCAAAAGCTCAATTTAAACAAGCATTTAAAATTTACAAATTTTTTCATGGTGTTGTTTTGGAAGATGAGCTCATTTTTAATAAGTAATGGCAGAAGAAGAAAAAAATAAACAACTTAAACATAGTGTTGTGGTATACATGTTCACATTTTCTGACATAGAATGATAGATTTAGACTTCTCTGAAAAAATTGATCCTTTAATTATTTTCAAGAAAATACAGAACTCATCACTTCCATTTTTACTTTTGGTTGCTGTTGAAAATTACGATATTTCTAGCAATAACTTTGGATTGGTCATTTTTTTTTCTGAAATCAAAGGCTGAAATATGTCACTAATAAAACTATGTTCTAATATATATTATCCTTCACTTGGAAATAGTTTTGTTTCACTACCATGCCGTCCTCATATTTTAAACTTTTTCTTCATAATTGAAGGGGAAATGAAATAGGTTTGAATAGGAAGAATAGGTCTTTTATGAAGCCATTTTGTAATAAAAAACTTGAAATGATTATTTCTATAGGATCCAACCTGTCCCTTCCGCCTCAGCATGGAGCTGAACAATCTGTAAAACGGATCATGTTAACTCCATCAGAGGGAGGCAGTGGGCAGCAGCAGTGACCCCACATGACTCCACAGCTCGGCCCGCTCCATTTATCACAGCCTCATTTGGCCGGGGGAAGTCTCTAGTCTGTGTCTCTGTCTCCTCCTAACATGGCTCTCTGGATATCTGAAATGCATCTTTGTCAGAGCACAGATAAACTGAGTGAACATGGGAGTTTGTATTTTCACAGATGTCATCTTTTGAGCAAAAACAATAAAGGAAACAGTCAAAATACAGCACAAAATATTGAACCTGGACAAACAGAGGGTCAAGGGGTCTTTAGGTAAACAATGTCAAATTAGTCTGTTAAATGTTGCTAACATTAGCAGAGCTAGCAGCACCAGCCTCCAGTCCTCTGTGCAGGTTAATGTCCTGACGTCTGTGCTGGTTATAAATTGTTTGATAATCTGACCTGTGGTTAGTGCTATTAGCTTAACACAAAGAGGTTCCTAGTTTGAGTCCCTTTCCTTAGAGTCTGCTGCACTAGAAAAACATGCACATTGGGTGGATTTGTCACATTAAATTTCCTTCATGTGCAAATGTATGAGTGAATGGTTGTTTGTTTCCACATTTTAGCCTTGTGCTGAGCTGGGACCCTCTTTAGTGAGTGCCCTGTGACCCCTACAGCTAGAAAAGTGGTACAGATACTGGATCAATGGATTGATTAACCAGTAATTCAAGTTCAGAGAATCAAAGGTGACCGTGTTTGACGACGTATTGAATGTGCACAGCGCTGGTATTTGACCCTCAAACTTCCCAACATGAGTCTGGAGTTTTTACAGGTGTTTGCAGATGTTTCTGAAAAGTTTCTATTAGTTTGAATGAAACATGCATTTGAGAATTGCCTTACAGTTCTTTTTTACTATCATATGATAAGTAAGTCCTTTTTTGCTGCTAACTTCTGAAGTTTCTGAAGGATGGATAGAAGGATTTTTGTGAAGATATTTGTGTTCAAAAGACAGTTTAGAGCAAAACAATGAGGAATTTTTCTGCCAGCCAGATTTCAATCTTAGAAGTTTGCACTCAGATATCTGACATCAGGATGAAACATTTACTGTGCAGGTGCAGAATAAATGTCACAAAAATTCAAAGTTTTAAATGAATTGTTTAAAAAGATATTTACCATGAATTGTGCAATACATAAAGTGTCACAAAGCCACAGGAGAAAGGCTTTGTAAGCTGTTGATTTGGGCCTCATGACAACACAACAGTTCACCCCTGGAAACTGTAAAAGAGCAATAAGTGAAAAATAAGCTCTTTGGTGATTTAATGAAAGACGATGTCAGCTCACGACTGTTTTTTTTTCTTTAAACCACTATGCAGATGCAGGCCCCTGTGTTGCTCTGTATTGAATTTGTTTGTATGCGTATGCTGAGTGTTTCTTCATGTTGTGCAGAAACATTTGCCAGCTGATGTGTGCACACTGCTTTTGTTTGGAGGTGTGTGTGTGTGTGTTGACTGTGCAACATCGCGTGACACTTTCATGTGTGACAGCTGGCCTCCAGAGGAGCTGAGGCAACAACAGAGCAGAATGAGAGCAAAAAGTGAATGTTGCTCAGCCGGCTGCGAATAACAGGCCTGAGGACATCAACAGGACCAGAACAGAGCCAGAAGAGAGAGAGAGAGAGAGAGATAGAGAGAAGGCAGAGGAAAAGAGAGATGGTGAGAGGATGGGTGGAGATGAGGGGAGAGGAAAAAAGGAAAAAGGTTTAGGATAGAAAAAATGAGGATTTTAAGGATAGTCAAGTAGAAAGGAAAGCAAACAAACTCTGTGGTGCAGTCATTTTTGTCACAATGTCATGAGGAAAAATGAGTACACACACACACGCACACACACACACACACGCACACACACACACACACACAAAAACTGTCCTTTTATTCTATTTTCCCCTCCATCCAGATGTCCACTCAGCAAAGATCCAGATGGCCTGGATAGTGAAGAGGTGTTTTTGCATTATACACACACACACACACACACACACACACACACACACACACACACATGCAGGCAATGCAGCATGGCCGTGTTTTTCTCTTCTCTTGGGGAGGATTAGCTCTCCTCATTAGGACTCCCCCGCCTCTCCCTATCCTCCTCCTCCCTCCCTCCCTCCTCCACTCAGCCTGCCTCGCTCTCATTGGTTGCTTCTCTCAGGACCACCGCTGACTGGATCGCTGTAACAACAGGACACAGAAGAGCAGGGAGGAGGTGGGGAGGCGTTGATGTTGCCACGGCGATAGAGGCGACCACTCATCAAATGATTGAGCTGGGGTTGAAAAAACAAATCAAGTGGAGGGTGCTGAAACCGGGTTAGGGGGTGAGGACTGAGGGGAGGAGAGGAGGAGAAAAAGAAAAACAACAACAGGGGAGGATAAGGCATTGAGCGATTAAAAGAAGAATCAACTCCAAACGAAGGTGTGTTGAAAAATTCTCCTAGGTTTGAGATGGGATCATTAGAGCTGACAGTTTGATCGGACAGCAGCTTGACATCTTCTCTGGAGGAGAAAAGAGGAGCAGAAAAGCAGGATGGAGGAAAGTAGGTGAAAATGAAAAAAGGAACAAGGCTTGTGTGATCTCTCTTCTTGGATGCCGTGATGTTTCACTCCTGTGGATGATGAGCGAGAGGAGGTGAGCTGGCTGGAGTGATGCCTCAGGCACAGGAATAGAGAGGGAGAGAGAGAGAC
Organism: Thalassoma bifasciatum; assembly: GCA_008086565.1. Taxonomy (NCBI): domain Eukaryota; kingdom Metazoa; phylum Chordata; class Actinopteri; order Labriformes; family Labridae; genus Thalassoma; species Thalassoma bifasciatum. Next base: position 576,396 of record RPOG01000133.1, read on the forward strand.
AGAGAGAGAGAGAGGCTGTGTTGGATGTGAAGAGCATGCGTCAGCACTAAAGCAGCCAAAGAGAGAGAGAGAGACAGTGACAGCAGAGATGAGCAAAGCGATGGCTGAGGTGGAGTGAGACAGAGATTGAGGGTGGAAGTGATTACCGTGTTGGAGACCGGACGACAGAAATAGAGGCTGCTTGATTTGTCACCTCCAGAGCCACACCTCAGCTGCACCATCCATCCTCACCGCAGCGGCAGCTTCTACACACAGGACTAAACCAATCTTTGAAATTAATTTTCAGGGAGCTGCCTCACACTTAAGCTGCTGTACGGAAATTAAACCCTCGTATTGTGTGAAAAGAACAAACTGCACGTTGGACTGTCTCCTATTTCTACTCCTGTGGAAGAATAACGCGTGCGTGCTGAGTGAGAAGACAAACAGGATGAATTAATGCCTGCAGCTGGACGGAGGAATGCTTCACTAAATCCTACTTCCATAAAGATAAGCTCCGGTGTTTTTTACAGACTGGTCAGTCAATGAAAGCAGCTTTGTTATTACTGGTTGAAATGTTTAAGGACAGCTGACTGGATGAGGAGGACAATGAAAGGTGGGGGTACTGGAGCATCTTTGGTTGAATGACTCTAAACACTGCTCAGAGACAGTCTGTGTCTGATATGATGCAGTAATATGCAGAAATACTCTGTTCTCCTGATGACAGCAGAAAGATCCGCACTGGCTGACTGACTGACTGACCGACTGACCAACTGACAGACTGAGCGAGCGAGTGAGTGGGCTGCTGAAGCCGTGGCTATCTGAGGACTCCGAGGACACGTAGCCGCAGGCAGAAACCGGTGGAGTAAATGAGCTCGATCATCATGGGGGAGACGGCAGAATATCAGCGGCTGCAGGAGACGTCGGAGCCCGATTACCAACGCCTGCCCAGCGATGAAGAAGAGGTACAGCCACAGTTTGCTTTGATCACAGTCTTGATTGACCCTCACAGCTGTAGACAAACACGAGTGACATGTGGAGGACATGCAAACAGTGAGCAGCGGTTTCAGCAGGTGTTCTGGAGGGGAGAAATAAAGTGTGAGAGGGAAGTGACTCAGATCTCTGTGGTTTAATTGGGGAAATAGTTGGAAAGAATATTAAAACCTTGATAAAATGAAAAGGTTTTCATATCCTCTTGTAAGACTCTGATTCTGTAGCTCTGCAGCTGATGAAGGAGCATCTCTCAGCTAAAAAGTAAAAGGATATAAAAGCTGAAGTTTCAAATTGGACATTGACATCAGTCCAGATGAGAGTCAAACAGGCCTGAGCACATTTGAGTTATGGTCTTCTGTTGCGTAGAAGCTGCTCTTTTGCACTCATGTGTCACCATCATCCTCCTCACACACTGCACACCCATGCACACCTCACTCAGCACTTCTCACCCACACACGAGGCCGGCCTGTGTCTGTGTGTGTGTGTGTTAATTTGATGAAATCAGCTCCATGAGCTCATTGATGAAGTGCTGCTGAATGAGATAGATGTCAGGCATTGAAGTTGTAGAAGGGATGACATATTTTACCCTCCCACTGATTCCAGAAACCTCTGCGTCCTTTCACCTTTTTCACTTTTCTGATTTAGTCACATATAAACATAAAGCAAACCTTAATGGCGCATTCATGAGGAAAAGATTTCCCCAAACTATGTTAAAGCCATGGAAAACTACAAAATATAAATATAAATTTAAGTGTCTGCCTCTATCTATTATTGATATTGATGAGTAACAATAAAAATGTATCTTTTTTTTTGGTTTAAAACAGTTTTACTAACAGGCTTTATAGCTGCTCCTCTGTGAGCAAATTAAATCACAGTATGATATAGTTCAAAAAGTCTACAGTATAGACTCTCTATTGTTTTTCTTTTTTGTACATTTTTTTTTGGAGCGCCTGATAAGCCAAAACGGCACCCATTCAACAATACTTCTATGTTGTTGAATCAACAGTAATGGCTGCCAGTATTTTGATTTGATTGGTCGGGGATGTTTCTGAGTCGGACAACAGCTGTGTCTTATAACAGCATGATTTCTCAGCTGCTGACACCCAGATCACCCCACTGATACTCGTCCTTTATCATGAATTATTGAGAGCTCTGCATAAACTGTCTGTGATTGTTAGAGCAAATCAAAATAATACGACAATTTAATCCGTGAGGATGACCAGGGCAAACCAGTAAGCACTGGTTTTAGCCAAACTAAAGTCTTTTCAATTTATTTTATCCTGTGGTATACAAATATTCCTTCCCACTCATTGGAAATATCAGTCTTCCCATCTCCGTAGTCAGTGATTGTCTGAATGTGGACCAGCGTGTACCCATGATTTCTTTACTCTTCTTTTTTAAGCTTTATAGAGCTTAACAAGTTTTTTAGACCACTTATTGTAAAATTAGAAAGCCACTCAGCATTATGGAGTGCTGTAACTCTGACTCTTTGTTTTCAGAAATTTTCTTTTGTTTCTCAATTTTTAACAAGTGTGAGGAATTTAAAAATTATTTATGTCCCTGAAAAAGATAAGCAAAATAAAAAATGAATGAAAGGAAAATACACATCCTGGTGGATTAACTATTACAGAATCATTAAAAAGTGATTTGGTAGTCAACTATACACTGTTTATTTAGGGCAGGGGCGGCCATCACTTTACACTGGGTGATGGTTTGAAAAATGTGATAATTACTGTACATATTTTCTCAAAGCTACTTCATTTAATTGCACACATTTCTCAATAATGATTTCTCTTGGGAAAGATAAACAGCTTTGGAAACATGAAGAACATTTTCTTTCCATTATTAACAGTTTTGTATTTGAGTGAAATTAAAAACAGTTGTTTTATTTTGTACAACAAAGCAAAACTGAAATAAAAGATACTGCTTTCTTGTAGAATCAAAAGTTCAGATTTGTGTGCATATCACTCTTCGCTGTCAACCTTTCCAGCTCGATCCACTGTCTTGCCAAATAAGGGTACAAGAAATCAAAATGGGAGTAAAGTCCTTTTTTGACTGTCTGATTTAATCCTGTATTGATCTGGGGTCAAAATTATAATTTGATCAAAACTTTCCTACAATTTCCATTTGGATGACATGATGTGTCTCTTGGCACAAAAAAACGGCAGCCTGTCTTTATTCAGTGGCTTGTCAGGTCATCTTTAAATCAGTACCTTATTAAGTAGAGCGAGGTGTTCCTGTGCTAAAATTAAACTCTAACTGCATCATTGCTTCAATTTATGTAGAGATGATCGTTTAAGACAAAATGTAGTCTCTTAATTTTTTGCTGTGTATGAGGAGTGATAACATTTTGATCAAGGTTAATAATGCAAAAATAGTTGCAAAAATAACTCACTATAAGCTTTTACTCTCACATCTTAAAACTGTTTAAAACATAGAGTTTAAATTCTCAATCATTTGCAGCATATTGCATATGTTCAGGGTCTGCATAAGAAACAAATTATCTGAGTAATTAACCCAAAACAGAAACAACCTTGAGATGCAGACTAAAGGATAGCTCTTGTGTTTTTAAACCTGGACCTTATTTATCATTAGTATTAACTGTCGATATTATTATGATGGCTGGTAATTGGTCTAAAGACTTGGGTGAAAAGCTCAGAAAACATCCAAGGTTGTGGATGTCGTCTCTTTTTCTTCAGGACCATGGAAGGAGTTCCCGCTGCTCCTGAACACAAAGAGGATAAAAGAGAGCGATGAAGAACTCTGCAACAGTTTGAGTATTAAGAGTGTTGACTGTTTGCTGTGTTCGGGGTCTGTGTGTCTGTTCAGCAGCCATAAGCCAGTGCACACTGCAGCTGTTCTGAAGGCTGGAGGCTGAATCAGATCACTCTTTCTACAGCTGCATGTTATGTTAGTGGAGAAAACAGTCTGTATCCTAGTTTAACACACACTCCTTCTCCATGAGAAACACACAGACATTGTTAAATCGTTGCATCATTTTTCCTCCTAATATAAATGTGTTGCTGTATGAAAAGGGATTATCAATATGCTTTAATTGTTTTACCCATTGTTTACTGTCAGCCAGAGGTCAACGTGACACTTAACCAACATTTTTCCACGACAACCTCCTTTCCCCTCTTAACCAGCTTTAGGGGATCAGAGGAGCAGTGGCTTAGGTCGGGTGTTTTTACAGGGTGGAGGTTACGTTAGCGAGCACTGGTGGGGGTTGTTTGGGTCGTCTGGCAGTATGCATATTAGGCCAAGCAGCCAAAAGAGGACACATATGTTCAGTCTTTTTTTGGCAGTCTGAATGCACCCTAAATTTTTTATGTTCTCCATAGAAAGGTTTGTTAATATTGCTCAAACAACTCCTCTCCTCTGGTGAATCTGTTCTGATGGGCATGCTGTGGATAGTGAGATTTAAGAAGAAGTCTAAAGCCTTATGTTGGTGCAGGGTCTTTCTTTGAGATCTGGAGTGACGCATCTCCATCAGAGGCATTATCATTTTGCTTTGGTGTATATTTTTATTGCAGTGTTGTAACAGGGATTAATACTGTTTGCTTGGCTACTCCTCCATTTTTTCCTCCTACTTCTTGGCGCCAAAAACCAAACCACAGACTTGTGCTTTGTCACTGAATGATTCTGACTTCTTAAAGAAATGCTCTGGCAGCATGCCCCCTTGCTGTGTGTTCACTTAGCTGTCATCTGAGCACTTTACGTCAGTGTGCATCCAGCCGATGTGGTTGCACGCCTTTGTGCTCTTACATCTGTGTCATTACATAGTTAGCGTCATATTTCAGCATCATGCTCAATGTGAGTGTGTATGTGTGGGAGTGTAGGAGTGTGTCTTGCTGTAGTCGGACCTCACACAGCACTTTGTTCTTCATAATCGCATTAGCCGGCAAGCTACTAATTTGATGCCATTCACAATAATGTAATCTACACGATCAGACATTTAACTTGGGCTTTACAGTGTTAGCATCCTTTCATGTGTTATTTGATCAGCCACTGACTCATACCACTGTGTGTGTGTGTGTGTGTATTTCTGTGTGTAAAGGCAGACGAGAGGATGAGATTAATAGGCTAGACAGGAGCAGCTGCACAGCCTTACAGAAACTGGCGTTATAATCTTGACAGCAACCTTTTATTTGTTTTTCTCATGTTTTGATATTTGCTAATAATTTAGCTGTTAAAAATAGCATTTGAAGAGGTTAAGCACCAAGAGGACCAGAGTAATGCTGTCTGTACGCACTCTAAATACAGTTGTGCCTAAAAGTTTACACCCCCTCCAGCAGAATTTTCTGATTTTTTGGCCTTTTCTCAGAAAATATGAATGATAACACAAAAACCTTTCTGTCACTCATGGTTAGAGGTTGGATGAAGACGTTTATTAACAAACAGATGTGTTTACTCTTTTTAAATCATAATGAAAACAGAAACTTCAAAAATGACCCTGTTCATTTATTTATACACACACACTGATTACAAGCAAATAGATCACAGGTGAGGATGGTTACCTTTAGTAGACATTCAAACACATTTGTGTTCACTTTTGTGCTTTTATCAGGCCAAAACCACCAGAGTTGTATAAACTTTTTAACAGGGTCATTTTTTAAGTTTCTGTATTCTTCACACTGAGATTAGATTTGTCAATGCTGAACCCAACCACATAAAAAACAGTATTTTCTTATGATTCTCAACTCAGCTTTATTTAACAATGTTGGGTCTGATGATTCTTTTAAAAAATGACAGGCTGTTGATGATCTTTGGGCTTCTGAACCACCTATTTCTCTAGAGCTTGACAGGATCATTTTAGATTTGCATCAGGGAAACTAACTTTCACTTTTATCATTATATTTTATGTAATTTGTGTTAATGAGACACCTGGACAGTAGCAGAAAGATACTTCAATTCAGTGATGTACTGTAGGTGGTGACACATGAAAAGGAACCCATCCTGTATACCAAGACCCACTGCTTGCTCACTACTACGAGGTGCTTTGCAGACGTCTGTACCGTCAGTTTACCAACATAATGAAACAATATTTCCAGGCACTGTTCAGCTCATATCTTTTGCCAGATATTACACCAGAGCTGATTTTTATTCTGTTTTACATTTATATGACCTAAGCATGATGGGTTAGAAGCTTGCAACTGCTTCGTCACCTTTCCTAATGCATTGTGGGACCCTGTAACAGGGTTTCACAGTGTCACTGATAAGGGTCAGGGAATACCTTCAAAAACTGAAAATCACACATTTTATCCATTATTTATAAAACATCAACAAAAATGGTGTTACTTTTTATGTAATACCATAAAACAGAAAATAATCAACTTTTTATATTACCAACAGAAACAGATATTAAACTGTACCAGTGGAGGCAGGTAAATTCAGGAAACACAACAATATGTTCTCATAGGTAGTCTGATGTTCTACCTGTCATCTAAGTGAAGCATCTTTGGCCTTTTTTTTTTGTTTCTATCAGATTTTGGATTTGCAAATTAGTGTTTCCCCTCAGCAGAGGATTGCCAATCACTGGCAATGCTATTGTGAGGGGTGGCTGGCTGCAAAGTTTGGCAACTCCAGCCCCAGTTATTACCATTACTATCAATGATAACTTTCTCTTTCTCAGTTATCATGATTTGACCTATATCTGAGAGCACTCCTCCTTTGAACCCTCCATCACATGTCTGGTGCTACCTAGTGGTACCAAAGTGTTATTGCAGTTCAACCTACTGACCATTAATCGTATTGCTTTAATCTGCTTAGTCAGGGGGCAGCTGACAGCACTGTGACACATTCCTGCCTCTGATTTTAACCCACCAAACAGCAGAGTGACTTTGATATATGAAGCTACACACTGTTAATGAACATGACACATTCAGCTCCCTGCTGTCCAGTGGAGCTACATTTCTCTTTTCTTTTCCTACTCGTGCTTGGTGGTTTAAGAGAGATGCTGTGTTCTCTTTGACTTTTCATTATTTTCAGGGGAAAAGCTTGATGTACTGCTGTCCATTCAAGTAGAAACAGAGCTTTGTCTCCCAGCTGCTGGTTTAAAGGAATGAGGCCTATTTGATTTCATGGTTTTATGGTCGTGTGAGTTACGCAACTGTTCCTACACTAAAGCAAACAATATGTTCCTTATGTCAAAGCGTTAAATCTGACTTCACTCTGACACATTCCGTCTTGAAACACATTGGCCAAGTTGTAGGGAGTTTTGAGCAGAGATCAGGAGGACTGCTGGATGTTTTGAAGGAACCAATGCCAATGAAGGAACTCACTTCGATGAGTGGGGCTGCCAGACGCGGTGTGAGAAAGCTATATGTGTGTGTGTTTGTGTGGTTGCAAAGGAAATAGAAGGTGATGGCGAAGAGTCTTTTTTTCCCCTCATGTTCTGTCACATCCTGCATGCCTGATGAGTAAACACCAGACTCATGACGTCAGCTCTGCGTCTGAGAATACAAGGCAGGACTTTTAACTGTTCAGAAAGTTCCTACACTGCAAAAACAGAAATCTAAGCAAGTCATTATGTCTTATTTGTAGTAAAAATTGTCTTATTGTTCTTAATTTGAGCCACATTCACCAGACCAGGTCATAAAAATGTCTTATTTCAAGTGTTTTTAAGACAAAAATTAGGTGTAAATTGCTTGTAACAAGTCAAAAAAATCTGCCAATGGGATAAGACAAATTCGCCCGGGTAGTTTCTTGAAATTAGAAAGATGTCTTAAAACAAGCATCTTTTATCTTATCCCATTGGCAGATTTTTTTTTTTTAATGTTACAAGCAATTGATGCCTCATATTTATCTTGAAAAAACTTGAAATGAGACATTTTTATGACCTTGTCTTGTAAATGTGGCTCAAATCAAGAATGGTAAAACAAAGTCTTCTAAAAATAAGACATAATGACTTGCTTAAATTTCAGTTTTTGCAGTGTAAGCTATGCTTCCTAAAATATCTCAAAGCAGGAGAGAAAAGGTTTGCTGACTCTTCAACATGCACACAAGTCTGGACAGCAGGACATCATACAGATGTCCAGTTCTGACTTAATCTTGACGTCTTCTGTGCGTCAGGTTCTGACATCATCTGAACATTATCCAGACTTTAGGATGACGTCGAGGTGAAGTATAATCTGACGTCCAAATGATGTTGGAATGTGACATCTGGATTTTGTCGGGTTCCAAAGTTATTTGGCCATCATCTGGATGACAGGTTGCGATGTCATCTGAACAAGCTAATGTCCTCTCACTATATCTGACATTATCAGAAGAACATTTTTTTAAACTGAATATTTTGTGCATAGTACCCACAGTTCACCCTTTGTGATGTTTTATCTCTGTATGGCAGAAATGCACAGACCTACTGATGTTGGTGAACACAGAAGAGCAAAGAAACAATGAATAGACCTCTCTGTGACAGGTCATTGTCACCAATACTTGATCTAAATTTTTGTCTTTATCTGACCAATGCCTGATACCAACATCTGACAGAAAAATGACAGAAATTTTTCAATCTTAGTCTTCTCAACAAGCAGCGGGTGCTGCCATGGGCCCCAATCTGAAACACTCACAGCTGGACAAGTCCTCCTCATTCACAGCAATCTCTGCCAGCTGCGGTCACAACAAGCAAGTGTGTGCAAATGAATTATGCATGTGCTTGTTTCTTTTAGGTCACTTTTGCTGGTTCTACATGCAGATAGAGGAGGTAGATATTGCCATTAAAAAAAAAAATTCAACAGAAGGAAGTTCATTTTTAGTTTTTAACATATTTGTTCTGTCTCGCCCACGGGCAATGGCTTACAAATGTTGTTTTTTGCAAAGTAGGTGATGATGTCATTTTACAACTCTACGCGACTTCTGAGAGGGTTAATAGCAACTTTGAGAAGTTGGCAACACTTCTACACATATCATGTCCTTCACCTTGAAGCTCTGACAGGACACAGAATCTTCTCTTAATTTTATGTCTGCAATACTTCCAAATTTGAAGTATGATAAAGAAGTTTGACTTTCCTGTGACCTTTGGAAAAGTTAGAAATGCTCGTAGTCTTCATGTTACTATTCAAATGCTTGCTCATGGAATCATTATTTCACCACGAATCAGAAAACTTAAGAAACACTGCTGGTTTTGTTGAGACAGGAGATACAACCCTACACACAAACAGAACATCCACATGTGCTCCAGAAACGCCTGTTTTCCTGTCATTAATTAAAGTCAGACATTTTATGACAGCATCCCAATGTTGTTGTTGTTTTCCTTTTCCTCCCTCTGCGTGACTCCACCGGCTGCTTACCTCCCTTCCTTCCTCCAGTAAACTCAAATCCTCCTAATTAAAAGCAGAGGAGAAAAAAATAGGAGGGCGATGGAGGGAGCAGAAAAACACCCAAAGTGAAAAGCCAAGTCAAACACTGAAAAGATTGATAAAGTAGCAGAGAACAGAGAGAACAAAAGCTGTGAAATTAGAAAACCAAAAAGCTTAAGAGAGTCTGTGAAGAGATTGAAAGAGAGGGGCTCGCTGCCACAGAGGCTCTGAAAAGCAGCTGGTGAGGGTTTGTTTATAGTCGGCAGAGGGGGAGAGAGATAACATTTTTGGAGGATTAGGGGCAGGAAATAAAAGGCAGCACCAAATAAAGAAGAAAATGCAACTGGCTGGCCAGACTTGGGGAAAGAGGGAAGAAAGGAGGGAGGGGAGATATGAGAAAGAGAAGGATTAATGAGGGAGCGAAGAAAAGGGAGGAGAAGGGCGAGGTTAGGGCGTTTCTTTAGCTTTGGTTAAACACAAAGCAGACGTCATTGAGACAGAGTCAGAGGGAGAGTGGAGTGATGTCAGGTGGTGGAGGCAGGTTGTGTTAAGATAATTGGTTTTTATTTTCAGCTGTAAGTATGAGTCACTGACATCTGCTGCTTCTGTGACCTCCACTCACCAGACATCAGGCCCCTCTACATTTTCCCCTGATTATTTACTGATGTGGATTTTTGTGACCTCAGGGGACCTTATCCCGAGGAAAGTATATATGGTAATAATTGTGTGTGCTTTCTTTCTTTTTTTTTAACTTTCCAAAAAAATCATAAAAACCCTTAAAGACTCTTAAAAACTGCAGAGCCAAACCAAAGACTTAAAAACAGCTGGATGTAATATCTGTGATGTAGGCTGCCCATTGGACTCTAAAACAGAGTTTTGAAACCCATTGTTGGAAATGCTGAACTCAGCCTGGCATTGTTCAATTTTGGTCGAGGTAAAGATCTTTAGTCTCTTTTCAGACAGCTTCAGGATGCCCACCTGTCAGTCAGGTCAGTTGTTTCCTTATAGGGACAAAACTTTCAAGTTTTATAGCTTTGAAAACAAGTTAAAAATAATTTAAGCCCCTGTACAGTGAATGAGGATAGTGATATTAACTACTCAGACCTAAGAGTTTTTGTCTTTTCTTTTTTTTTTTGTGAACACGTTTGTTAAATTTAGGTTCATTGTTCCAAATCAGTCTTAACAAACTCTATTCACCTGACAAGTTCAGGAAACTTGATATCAAAAGACAAAAATAATGCCTGAATAATGCACAAAAAATGTGCATGGGTCTGAAAATATTTTTCAAGTTACTTGTTATATTGAAAACAAGAAACATAAGTGATTTGTCGAATAAGGCACTTTTCTTACAAAAAGTGAGACAAATACTTCGATTTCAGTTTTTGTCGTGTAACAACAATAATTATAACTCCTCTGACAAAGATCATCAGAGCTTTAAAAGTTTATTTCAGCAGGACTAAAGCCAAAAACTTTTCTCTTGTCATAATCTCAAGATGAGCAGGCAGGGAGGTGCAGTCTTGGACCAGGGTAATAAGTGGTCACTCACTGGTAGCTGTGTGTATGTGTTTGGGGGCGGTTGCATCACAGGAAACAAGCGCTCCATCCTGCAGTTGAATGTGACCCTTTGGCCCTGGATCAAATGCTCCTCCGGGCTGAATACCATGAAGCCTCTGTCCTCTGCACCACGCACTGCTCTGCTCTGCTCTGCTCTGCACGGACCGTCTGACTGACTGACTGACTGTGGGGGGCTTGGGGGGTGAACAGAATAAGGAGAAAAGTAGGTAAATGAGGGGAAACGGAGTAAAGCAGGTGTGTTAATGACCCTCATCCAGTTCCTTAGATGACAAATTTGTTGCACTCTAAAATGTGAAACCAGAGCCAGTGAATTGGGGAGACGTTCCTATTTTTAGACCCATGCTTGATGGACGGATGGCAAAGCAAACAGACAGTAGCTGCATGCTAACGGCACAACAAGGAAAAGAGAGAAAGAGGGAATCTCTGTCAGAGAGAGAGGGAGGAGAGAGAGCGTGAGAGGAAGCGAGGAAGGAGGAGTGACTTATTTGTGAAGTTGTACAGCCTCTGCTTTCTGGCTCAGAGCTGTTTGAGGAGGACACATGGCTGGACGGGGCACAGGGCAGAGCCGGGCGGCTGTCCTTCTCCTACTCACCAGTTTTTAAAGCTTTTTCCACTTGTTACTAGTCTGCCTTGGCTCCCTTTTGCACGCTGAAGTACTAAATGAGTGCTTATTGCTTTTCTGAAGCAGTTGTAGCCAGACAAGAGGCTTACAGGACGCTTGCCTTGCCATGGAATGCTGCAGATTTGCAATCAGGAACTTAGGAAGCTTTTCTTCCCCCTCCAGGGTTCGGAGCCGCGGGTCTGGATCCGAGGAGTTTGACAGCTTCTTAAAATTCCCTCAGAGACTAGAAATGTCAAACTGCATGACATGTCTGCTAACGGTTTGAAAGACCAGCTGCTGCCTCTGGCCATTTAACTGCTTACACACTCATATTTTTACACCTCCAGTCATCCAGACGAAGCGGATCAGGATGCGACGTTTTGACAAGCTGAAAAAGTCTTTCCCCTTCCTGGCACACTTTCACGTTTATCGAGTAAGTCTGCTGTCTGCTGTCCGCCTGGTCCACAGGAAACCAGTTGTTACTAAAGTCAGGATCATGTGCTCTACACAGATGTTTGAATATAGCATTTGTATCATGCACACAGTATGGAGGGGGTCAGTCTGTGTGTGTGTGTGTGTGTGTGTGTGTGTGTGTGTGTGTGTGTGTGTGTGTGTGTGTGTACTCTTCAGCTGGACTGAGGCGGTCCTCTGGGAGCGTTGTTGTTATTGCAGCAGGATGTTAGTGCAGAACAGATCTGATACAGGACATGGCTCAGGCCAGGAGATGTGTGTATGTGAGAGAGTGTGTGTGTGTGCCAGAATTTCTGCACCACCATGAGGAATGAGTTCAGACCAGAGGCATTTCTCAGCAGGGACATCATGTTTTCCCTCTTTCCCTGTCACTGTTGTTCTTTGTCTTTCTTCCTTTGCACTTTGTGTCTTATTCCCCTGCAACACACGCAAACTCTTATAATCTCCTTTGTCCTGAAAGAAAAAGAAGAGGTCAGCTGAAAAAGCAAGGTTGTCAAAAGTTCTTTCACTTCACTATTTCCTCTCTGGTTGGATTCCTCAGAGTCCTGTCATAAGTCTCGTCTAATAGTTTGACCTCAGCATTCCTCCTGATGTCCTCACACCTCCGCCCTCCTCTTCCTCATCCCATTATCGAGGGAATCAAGATAAGCACCTGGGAGTGATACCAAAGATGTCGTACTTGCCATGACATTACAAAAGAGGGAGGATCTTAAGATAGACAGATTAATAATATTTTGAAATACCTGTGCTCATGTCTGCAGACACTGCAGGCCACATCCAGTCACTTGAAAGATGGTGTCTAGTGCATAGGCAGGCTGTGCAATGGATTTTGATGAGTTCTTTCACAGAAAAAGATCCAAAAGTAAGGAGCAGAATGGCTTCATCAGCAACCAGCTGCAAATCACTTTGAGAAGTTACGTATTTAGCATGAGACATTGCACATTAATAGATTTGTCAACAGGAGAGATGCAACAAAGCGTGTGTCAGTGAGCCACAAGAGATCCCCAAGTTCTTTGCCTGTGGACAGGAAATAAATAAAGACAAATCTTAAAGTGGCTGTGAGGAGGATGTTTATGAAGTGGATTGCAGCGGCTCTTTCAACCGGTGAACACACGTAAACTGCCATGATGTATTTGTTTTAAAGTGAAAGTGAATGGATTCAATATTCTTTTTACCTCTACTTTTCTTTGTTCAAGATAACTTTTTATCGGATACAATGCAATGAGGCAATGTATTTATCAACACTTACTTAGTGCTGTTGTCTCAAATGTGACAGCAAACTTTGTGAGTGTGTACTGTAGTTTACAAGCTGGCTACGTTTAGCATCACTCACAGCCTGATGCTGTGATGCTGTAAGGTGTAATGTTGGTGAATCCTAGTTACGTCCTGCCAGTACTCATCTGCCAAGCAGAACAAATGTAACGTCACTCCTCATTTTAGTGATAGACCCTCAGGTTTGAACAGATTACTGCAGTATAACTGCTGCATGTGGGCTTGAATGAACATTATCACAAACTGCTTGAACCGTGTTTTAGCCTTTAGCTTGTGCTCTGTCACTGTGCTGTTAAGCTTTCTTCTGCTCTTATGTCCTTTTTCTACCAGGCAGTCCAGCTCCAGTGTCCACCATTATTAATAATTTAACTTAGACTTGCCGTAAATCAATTCGTTCCAATCTGACCTGATCAGAAAGCTAGGAATAAGCTTTTAGAAATAACCAATTTTAGCCCTTCCGGTCTCATATGAATTTGGAGATTATGATCAGACATGTATCTAGAGGACTTTTTCAAGAACACTTAGAAACTCCTTATAGTCCCTGTGATATTATGGGGGAAAATATCTGGGCGGCTCAACCAGGGATCCTCTGCTTTATAATATAAACCACCCTCACCCATTCCCTTTGGTAAAGGTGTGTCTTCATAGTATGAGTCACCAGATTAAACTTGTGTATACATATTGAATATGTTTTATGTTTGAGAGTTGGCAGAGTAACGTGATATTCAGGCCGAAGCACCTTGATCCTGACCCCTCATACCTCAGATTTGACACTGCCATGGAAAGAGGCCCAAGAGGAAGCTGACTTGCGTCTTTGGCACCGTGCAGTGAAGTAACACCAGCATGTTGACCACCAGAGAGGAGCAGACTCAGAGCTGCGGTGTCGATGAAAACACCCCGTGGCCAGGGCAGGACATTTTTTAATGCACAAATAAAACAGAAGATATATTTTACAAAACAAGGCATGACGCAGCAAAAGGCATAACATGAAGACATCTTTATAAGTATATTGAGAAAGCTGTCTAATGTCTTTCTGCTTCCACGCTCTCAGAGTTAGCAGACAGCAGCTGACTGAGTGGCTGTAACAGTAATAGTGGCTCTGTGAGATGGCAGTGCCCACACATGTATCACTTTACTTATCCTTTCTTTCCCTTAAAACCTCAGGCTATGAAACTATGTTGCCTTTAACATTACAAAGCCCAGCTTTCATGTCATATTGGGTCAAAAACTGATTTGCTGAACCTGGTTTAGTCGTCATTTTTCCGTCAAAGACTCCGTGTTTACTTTTTATTAGACAAGAGCTCTAACTTTTTTATTCTTCCTGCTGAAGTGTACAACAGGTACTCCGTCTGACTCTCCGAGCCAAAGCTGCATGTTTGGACACTGCTACAGAAATATCAGCTGACCCACTTTTATGCGCATTGCTGTGAATTTGTCTGAGGATACAGACATCTGGCATAACCATTGGGGATTGAGCCCTCCCAGCAGATCGGCCTCAGTCAGACCTCTCATCGGAGATTCATGGAAAACACGGGAGCTCTCGCTAATATTTCCATGAAGAAGCCCAGTAGATCCATATTTTCACATTCAAGCTGTATTTGAGCAGCTCAGCATCACTGTAGGTGTGGAAAGACGAACTTTAACTGCTCAGGTCAGAGTCATGAAGCAATAGGAAGTGACCTCTTAGCAGACCCATTAAGGAGTTTAACTCACAGAAGCTGTGAAGTCAGGAAGCTGTGACCTCCCTGACACTTTCCCTCAGACCTTTTGACCTTTGCTCAGTCTGCACAGGAAGTCCCTCATTCACACAGTGTAATTACAACCTGGTGGAGTAACCCCCATGCCCCTGAGCATCCACCCACAAGATCTTCCTGTCACTCTCTGTAGATTAGGAATGTTTGCCATTGTGTCTTTTAGTTAGTCTACTTGTTCTCATTGGGGCTGAGAAAAACAGTGCGTAGATTTGCACAAACAATATTCTCCTGCTTAAACCCTTCAATCTGACTCCACAGTGGTGATTTACAGCCCTGTGCCACTTTATCAGAGTTTGAGAAACATGTTCGTGTTATTTGCAGAGGCTTTTCAATCACTTCATCTTCAATTAAGAAGAACATACTTTGTTTCTGCAAAGTATTAAATTGCACTGTATTTTAGCTAATGGTTTGAAGCTGTGGTAAAACAGCCATGCTTTCTGCCTTTTTGGGGAAATTGGATAAAGTGCTAGCCAGCGATCAGCTAACCTGATTTGGTGCTTTATCTAGAAGTGGGGAAAACGTTGGAAAGACTGATATTTCTGTCACACTGGTTTCTAGAGAGGCATTTTGAAACCTAGTCATGGCAGGTGCCTTGCTGGAAATTTTTAATCTGCAGTCCTTTGAGATTCTGAAGAGCTCACACCGCCGCTGTATCTCTTATATTGAATGTTATTACAACTTGTATCTTTTGCTGCCTGCAAAGAGGCTTGAGGGCCCACCTCTTGACCTCATCTAAACTTGAATGAAGCCAGGTTGAGTTCAGCTTTTTCCAGTATTGCACCCTTCAGCGATGGGCTTTAAACTCAATGGACACACACAGTTTTTGACTTTCAATCATCCCAGCCACAACACACCATCTCAACCATGACCTTTCTGGAGCCAGTTTATATACAAATCTTAGCCTGAAAACAAGGTTGATTGTAGAACGAGACCTCTGTGCAGTTTGAATAAATGGATTCATACACTATACATAGGCCCAACTTTTTGTACCAGACTAAATATTTGTTAAATTTTGATTTTAAAGCTCAGAGGTCATGGGGTTGCTTGAAGCAAGCGCCAGGACGCCCCAAGAGCTGCAGCATTTTACACGTCTGCATTGATTTTATTTTTCACGCAGTAATAGGACAGCGACAAAGGATGATTTAAGAAGGGCTTTTGTTTCTGGAACCAAAGATTGATGACTTCAATTGTTTGAAAGTTCTGGCATTGTGTGATTGTTCAGGAGCCTATTGTTTGTCTTCACTGACACTTCTGGAGCCCAGATGAGGATCATCAATCTCTTAGATCTGCCTGTTGTGTAACCGTGATGTCTGCCAGCTTTCTCCAGCTCAGCTACCCAAGAGTACCAGATTTTTTTTTTTTCTTTTTTTTTGTGAACCCATTCAGATGTCACTGGGGCTTTTTAATGATGAGAAATTGTTGACTTGTATGAGCTGTGTAAGAAACAGTTCTATATACTTGATATTTTCTCTCCATACACATTTGTGTGCTGTCAGAGTCTGCTTCGTGTTATTGTGTTTGCTCAGAGTTCAAACACAAAAAGATGTATATCTGACCACCTGCTGGTATTTGGATGTAAACGTCAGAGCTTGTTAGCAGGTATTTCAGAGCGCTGTACACAGTATGTGGTGAGCTCACAAAGGATCTGAGCTCAGTTCCTCTCTTTTTACAGGAAAGAATGGTTTGATTGTTGCTCAGTGACGTTGTATGAAGCTTTACACTGAGCTGAGAAAACTTTTGATTGAATGTTGAATGTTTTAAACTCAGCTTCCTGTTTTTCTTTGTGTGTGTTTTGCAGAAACTGGGCAGTAGCATGCAGTGTGAGGAAGGCACAGAATGGCTACTGGAACTGCTGATGGAGGTGCAGCTGCAGCAGTACTTCCTGCGGATCCGAGATGACCTTAACGTCACGCGGCTGTCTCACTTTGACTACGTCAAGAATGAAGACCTGGAGAAGATCGGCATGGGACGACCTGGTGAGAAACAGAGTGTGGGGATCAGTCTGTGTGTGTGTGTTTAGCTTTACAAAAATACACTTTGTTTGTTTGCTCTTTGAAACACGTGTTGAGTCAATCCAAAGGCCAAAACATATTATTTGGTATTTTGAAAACAGACTTGGTTAAGACAACAATGCACGAGACTGAAGATGAATGTAAGAAAGCAGCTTACAGCTTTTTGGAAGAGTGAAAGGTTATATTTAGATTTAAAGAAATCTCATATCTCACATCCATTTGATTCAGATACCTGCCTATGCAGTCCTTAAAGCCATTTGATTTTGCTCACAGGCCTCAGGGGAAATGTATTTTACTTTATTTCCATACTTGTTACGTATACATATATAATTTCAGCCTCATCAGGAACATGGCATGAATGAGCTCCTGGATTCTCTTTCTTGGTATCATCATTACTTGATAATTATTTGAATTTTTGCATTGCACAAATGCTTTGAAGTGTACAAATGAAATGTACGCACATTCAAGCGTTTGTCTCTGATGGCAACACGCTGTCTGTTACTGTTGTGTCGGTCTGAACCAATGACACATCCATAACCCTTGAGCCTATTTGTGAATGTTGGCATGCTATTATGGCTCTCTAAAATTGTAATTGGGTTATCGTTAAGCCTGCAGACAGAAGGATGTCCGTCTAGTTTACATGTAGAGATTTAGCTCAAAGCGGTGCTTCATCACATCAGCGAGCACAGATTTACTCATCATTTCTTTCATGATTGAAAATAAAAATCAGCATCTCTTCATACTTTTGTTTAACTGTAGCTTGGTCATCTTTTTTGAAGTCTGTTAACTGATATGTAGGATTCCTTTATGGTAAAAATCAGGCAGAGTTACAGGGGTGCAAACATTGCAAGCGTTAGATTGTATGATATCCCCCAATCTCATTATTCTTTTCAGCTCCCTTCTTTTCTCTAATGAGATAAAACGAAATCAAGTAAACCTCGAGAGTCACATAATATTTCCTAATGCCTCATTTTCACTAATTAGTTTTACACCCAGATAGATTAAAATTCAGTCAATGATGTCCTAATATTCTATTTGCTCCGTATGTATGCTGCTACAGCGCATTAGCCTGAAGCATTTCCGTAACGGCCGTGTCATTAGTCTTATCCTCATAGCTGCAGAAAATCCTCCATTACTAAAAGCCCTAATATCATTTAGAAGTCACAAGTAGTACACTACAGAGCCAAGTCCATTGTCTATGCGTGTGTGAGTGTGTGTGTGTGTGTGTGAGTGTGTGTGTGCGTGTGTGTGTGTGCGTGTGTGTGTGTGTGTGTGTGTGTGTGTGTGTGCGTGTGTGAGTGTGAAGGCGTTGGCAGCAGTAACGCTATAAATCCCGTTAGTTGAGCCCTCAGGGCCTTGGCTATCGAGCCGCTTAAGACTAATTACACCCACTTCTCCTGCTCATATATTCATCACATCTTCCTCCTCGCCTCAGATTGCTGCTCTCCAGGCTCTCCAGATTTCATTTCATTTCTTTTTATTTCCACTTCTCCTCATCTGTAGCGTGTTTTCTCATCCCTCCCTCCCCCACTCTCAGGGTTTCCTTTACCCCCCTCATATCCCAGTAGTGTGTTTCATTTCCAGTTATGGGAGCTTAATTGACTTCCAGTACAGTGCGCCGTCTGTGATTTTCCCAGGGGTGTTTGATGTAAGATCAGAAGTGGAAGCTGCAGTCTTCTTCTTTTGTCTCCGACCATTATTGTTTCTCTTTCTTCTTCTCTCTTTTGATGCAGGGCAGAGACGACTGTGGGAGGCTGTGAAACGAAGGAAAGCCATGTGCAAGCGCAAGTCCTGGATGAGCAAGGTGAGAGACAAAGAAACGCACAGAACACCCTCATATTCTCACTCAAATGGGACTGATTCATTTTATAACATGATATGCCTGACATCACTTCGCGATGGTGATCTCTTTTTTTTTTTCATGTAAACAGAAGGAACAGTAAACACACAGACATCTTTTGACCACAGTGCCTGAACAAATTACTGAATTACAGGGTTCAACTAAATGGATAAATCTAAAGTTCTGAATTTACACACAATCACTGTAACAGTATAACATCCTCACTGAGTTTCTGAAATCCATGATATTCATCTTGGATTCTAGGGTTTGTTGAAAACAGTCATTTAGCTTCTGAGGCTCTTTACTCTGAAAATGTTCTCAGACATTTTTACCTTTACTTCATCAAATAGAATGATCTTTTAATAACTAAAAGCAGAAAGTAGGCTTTAAATATCTGTTTTATGGGACCAAATTATTCTCACATCTGCAAAAAGAGGGTGAGAATTGCATGTGGGAGAGGAGAGTGGAGCTGGTATTCATTATGATTCCACATAATATATGCAATCATTTAAAAAAGAAAGGTAGTAATGGATCTGTTATTGATCTGACAGAATGTTTTGGCACAAATATAACAAATAAAACTGTGCATTGTGCAAAATGCTGTTTTATTTAGTACCTGAGATCATTCTCTGCTCAGCTCTGGACCCTTAAGCCCCAAGTTAGTCTGAACAGCACCATATGAGCTCACTTTGAGCCATGCAGCCTCTTCATCAATGATATGTTAAACAATTTTTGTGTAAATTGTGTGGCGCTCACAGTGATCTCAGTGAACACTTCTGTTTTCAGTCGTTTAGAAAGACAAGCAAAATCTGAAGCAAATCTCTCCAGAGAGCAAGACAGCCTGACCCTTCACATGAGAATGAGCACGTCCACATTCACACACACACACACACACACACACACACACACACACACACACACAGCTCAGTCACAAGTGATAGTGACACAGATGCAGAGCATGCTGCATTCATAGAAGTATTCCCCCATGCATTAAGTCTCTCTTAAAGAGACAGAGCCACATTGATGCTGGTTTGTTTACTTCCTCAGTCTTCCATTGAAGAAAGAATATTGAGGTTATTGAGCTTGTGCTTTTGAAAAATGTACCTCTCATTTTCTCTTTGATACTAAGGAGGCTTGCTGGTGATAAAAGAGATGAGGGAATACTGAGCAGCTCATGCAGTGTGTGTGTGTGTTTTGGCTGTTGTCAGTGGAAGTTGCGGTGCCTATTGGACTGTGCTCGCAGTCTATAATTACACCTGTCTGTTTCCACCTCTGGCACCATCTTCAGCCAGAGTAATCTGCTTCCTCAGCCGTGTCTGTGTGTGTGTGTGAGTCTGTTTGTGTGTTTCAGTGTGTTTGTGTGTGTTTGTGTGCGCGTGCTCTTCTGCCAGAGTCAGAATCTTGTGAATGTGGAGCCTCCTATTTGAAACCACACAGTGACCACAGTGATGTGGTGTTTTTAAAAAGGTCTGCAGCATTATGTCATGTCTGGTCCTGATGAATGTGAAACCACACACCGCTTGCTACTGTTTATATCTGCTCAGACATAAATGTTTGACACAGACGATTCATCATCACCTTTTTTTTTTTCTTTTTTCTTTAACTAGTGAAACTGTTTGTGAAGGCTGATATTTGTCTCCTCTGTCGAAGATGAGTTGACATTGGTTTCATTCATTTTGTTGTAGACGATCTGCACTTTTTTCCTTTAAGTTTGAGAAGGTGCTTGGCAGAAGATCTCACCTTATTTTAATGAAACAAAGAATGTCAGTATAAATTATTTTAATGCTGGTATCAAAAATGCAGTTATGAAAGTTTGTGGGTAAAGATTAGCATAAAAATAAATCTAACACTACCAGTGTCAAGACAAGTTAATTCCATTTTCCAAATCATTTGTCTGCAAACCTCATCAGTCCTTAGTCTCTGTCTTGTAAGATAACTGGACAGCCTGCTGGGTTCAGCAATCATGTTGATCTTTCATGATCTTTCACCCCAGTTCCAATGAAGTTGGGACCTTGTGTAAAATGTAAATAAAAAACAGAATACTATGATTTGCAAATCGTTTTCAACCTATTTTCAATTGAATACACATCAAAGACAAGATATTTAATGTTCAAACTGATAAACTTTATTGTTTTTGTGCAAATATTTGCTCATTTAAAAATGATGCTTGCAACAGGTTTCAAAAGAGCTGAGACAGGTTTGTGTTTCCAACTGTTTTAAATAATTGTTTCTTCTAACAACCCTTAATATATGTATATTGTTGTGTTTGTGAACTGAGGACTCTAATTGTTGAAGCTTTAGGGCTGGAATTCTTTCACATTCTTGTTGATGCACGACTTCAGCTGCTCAACGGTACAGCGTCTCTGTTGCCTAATTCTGGTCTTCATAATATTAAGTCACATCGAATATATTGTCTTTGTGGTATTTTCAATTGAATATAGGTTAAAGAGGATTTGTAAATCATTGCATTCTGTTTTTAATTTACATTTTACACAACGACCCAGCTTCATTGGAATTGGGGTTATACTTTATTTGTGAGCACATATAGTTTGATTGCGTACAATGGCAGACATGTTTTCCACGGAAAATTCTTAAGATTGTATATGAACATCTTGCCTTCTCTGAAGCAGTGAGACACTAGCAGCCTCTGTACTCAGTCTCACACCCAGGGAAGGCCAGAGCCAGCCTTGCAACTTTATTTTGAGCTATTTGGAGCATTGACAGATCTTTTCTGGGTGAAGGTGGAGAGCACGCTGCTCCAAGAGAGTTATGTTGGTTGATGCTAAGACAATATGAGCAAAAAGTGTCTTTGGCTTGATCAAAGTAAGGACTCCCTCAGAATGATAATACAGGCCATAGCATGTCTGTATGTATACCACACATATTATTATAGGACCTAGATTTGATTTAATGAAGATGTTTTTGCGGTGCTTATGAGGGGGGTTTACTTTGTGTCTTCTTATTCTCATCTCAAGGTATCGAAATTAACTTTGGGTATTAAAATATGTTCCAGGACAAGAACATTGTGCCTTATATGCCATTTTGCATGTGTTTTTTTTGTTTTAATTTTATTGCATTGTATTTTATTTGAATAATAACTGTTTCCTGTATCAGCAGATATGTCATGCCACATGTAGTTTAATATAACCTTCCATAGTAATAGTCAGCAGCACCATTTTTTTTGTTCCTATGTCAGTAAATGGTCTTCTTCTGGACCTCTAAACAAAAGTTTCTCTTAATGTCTTTGCACTACGACCACATACACACACACACACAAAGACACACACACCATGAAGGTTCAGATCCAGGGGCATGGAAATCTCCTTATTCATAAGCACATGCTCATTTACACACACATTTCGATGCACAGAGAAACATTCAGGTCCCTTAATCTAATTGTGTTTCTTGATGGGCACTTCCTAAACACTAAGTCATTGCTTTTGTGCAGTCAGCATTCATGTTAGCAGGCAGGAAATGTCTCTCTCTTCCTCCCTCTCCCTCTCTCAGGAAGTCTCCTATAACGATAAGTGTGTTGTTCCTGTGTGTGTATGTGTTTTGGTCCACATTCAAAGCTTCTTACCCGCATCATTACCGGTTTAACATTACACCATATGTGCTGTGCATTTATTTAACGTGTGTACAGTATGCTACGTTGGTGAAACGGTGCTCTAAACAGATATTGCCCCTGGTTGTTTCTATAACGCTAAATGAGGCAGCTTCTCATGTCCTAGATATCAATTTAATGAGGATTTCTCTTACATGTTGGATCCCCATCTGACTGCTGCAACTTGGCCCTTATTTCTGCATCATACAGCTCGCAATTGTAGCAGATAAAAGGGACACATAAAGCAAAGACGCTGTCTCATGTTTAACGGTTCAGAAGTTGAGGATGTTATTTTTTTGGTTTCTTTGCTACTGGCTAATCTCTTACCACTGACTGAAGTACGTATTATTTCTAGTCTAGTGCTATGCCTAAGACATGGGTAAAGCGTCAGACAGGGTACAGAGACAAAGTGGAAGTTTCTTTTTCTATCAGAGAAAGATGCAACTGAGTTAGACAAAATAAGATAAACATGTTGTGTCTTTTCTCCATCTCCACCCACACTCTGCAGTTTCATTAGTGCACAATGAACAGGCAGGCTGCTAATTGACTAATAATGGTAGGTGATTAAATTCAATTGAGACATCAGAAACCCAAACCGTTTTTTGTAAGTGAGTTTGTCTTATATTTTGGTGCAGGAAATAAAGAAATTGTTATCATTATTCTTACACTAAATAAAATGTGTTCAATTAGGGCGTGTTAAAATGAAGAAAAGCTGAGGGCACAAGGAAAATGTTATGCAAGGAAAAATATCTTCAATTCATTTGGCCCCACCATGTTTCCTCAGACACACTCTTAACTTAACTCTCCTTTATTTATATTTCCCTTCCATGCAAATAATTTGCAAATATTTAGAAAAAAACGTGCATTCTTCACTTCCCGTTACACTCTTAACACTACCTTAAATGGTGGACTGGAGGTAAGATGGACTTCACTCCATCTGCCTCTGTACCATACACATTGAAGGTGACACAAACAGGGATGTGAATATCCCAGCATGCAATGTCACTAGGGAAAGTGGCAGACCATTTTAACACTCCTTGATGCACAGTCAGTTTAATCATATTTCTGTTCTTCTCTCTTTTTCCAGGTGTTCAGTGGTAAACGCCCAGACGGGGGAGACTTCCCTCAGCAGGGGCAGCCGGCCTCCTCCTTTCGCAAACTGTCTCCAACACCTCCTCTGGGTCTGGAGGAGGGAGTCCTGTCCACTCAGCCTGGTGGTGGAGCTCCTCTTGATGGGCAGCAGCAGGCTCTGACCTGCCTCATCCCAGAGAAAGATCTGACGCTGTTTGAGAAGCTCGGGGACGGATCCTTTGGAGTAGTGAAGAGGGGGGAGTGGCTGACACCTGCAGGGAAGGTGGTGAGGATACCAACACTTTTATCTTCTCCAGTTTTCTTTAAAAAATATAAATCCAGGTGGCCGAGAAAGAGATACATAAAGCAGATATATAAATAAATAGAAACAAATGCATAAAAACGTGCACTCTGTCCTGTCCTTTTGATGAGTCGATTTGGATTTGATTACAAACTCTCCTGCTATTGTTTAAGCAGCAAATCTTGAGCAAAATGAGACCAACTTTGAAGTTTTGTTGTTTTTTGTGTCTTTGTTTACAGCTGAATGTAGCTGTGAAGTGTCTAAAGACAGACGTGCTCAGTCAGCCGGACGCTCTGGAGGACTTTATCTGTGAAGTCAACGCCATGCACTCTCTGGACCACCAGAACCTCATTCGCCTCTACGGTGTGGTGCTCACACACCCTATGAAGATGGTAGTACACACACAGAAACCCACACACAAGGGGAGAACAGATAAACATGAACACACTTGCACTTGTGTAAATTTGTCAGTGTCATACCTTCTATAATTTTTACCTGATTTTTATCTCATAATGAGTTACAAACAGTTAGCCATTTTTGACTCATGTTACCCATTAGCCTGCAACCATTTTTTTTTGTTGCTCTGAAACAGTACTCAGGAGTGATAGCCACATCATCATAGAATCAGATTAATGCATTGCCTGACATATTAGAGTTTTATTGAATTTTTACAATGCCCCCAGCTCTGCATTTAAGTTGCACCAGGTGGATTTCTGGCACTGGTATTGACATCATTAACTGCCATAACCCTTCTTGTAAATTATTTTGGAATATTTTGTTTGTCTGACAAGTTTCATTACTTGCAAACACACCTCTCTTTGTCACCCTCTCTTTGTCTCCTGCTCCCTCCATGTTACAAAGGTGACTGAATTGGCTCCTCTGGGTTCTCTGCTGGAACGCCTGCGATGTGTCCGTCCACAGGGTCCAGTGTTGATCCACACTCTGTGTCAGTACGCTGTGCAGGTGGCCTGTGGCATGGCCTACCTGGAGCAGAGGAGGTTCATTCATAGAGACCTTGCAGCTCGGTAAGAGGGAGAGCACTATTAAAGACAGAACAACTGCCGCAGAGATGTTGAGGCATGTTTTTTTACATTCGATGCATTATTCACACTTTCTATGAATCTTGTTTTTCTTCTGGGTTTTTATTGGTGTGTTAAATTATTCACAGCCTCCCCTTTCCCTCAGCCCAGAAATTTACAGGCCACTACAAAAAGACTTGGCCCATGAGCAGCATGAGTCACTGGTTGGCTGGCTGTACTGGGTGGTCTTGGTGTTGCCTATATTCGTCACTTTTACTTTTATTATTGACACTGTGTACATGCTAGAGAAAACTGTTCATGCCTGGTAAAAATGAGTCATTTTTCCACTTAATGCTGTGACTGCATGCTGCTGTACCAGACTGGTAAATACTGCAAGAAGTTCTCAAGCTGCGGTTTTAAAGGCTGGACCTTGATTTGAAGGATCCCAGATCTTTTTGACACATCTAATCAAAACCTTTCCTGAGCTGTAGAGCTGCATTCAGGAGAGGACATAACTCAGAGCACAACATGCTGAGACTGCTTTAAATATGCGGATCATGGACTTAGGTTTTAGTATCACAGTTGGAAAGGTGTTCGGGCCTTACCACAAAAAAATTCTGCTTGATGCGTCTCTTACAATGTGTTTTTGCTTTATTAGAGTCTTGGGTTTATAACCACACACTAAAACCAGATTTTCTCTCCTCAAAAGATTGTGTTAGGTAACATCATTCTTGATTCTAAAAATCAAAAACCCATTTCAGCTAACATGTGCATTGTAAAAAGAATGTGTCTAAGGTCTTCACATTGGTGTGTTTATGTAGCATGCCATCTGATCAGATTTTTCCAACAACATTCTTCTTTTTCATTTTTAAATTAAAAGGTTATTCTGAAATTTTAGGACACAACATAAATGCTTCCAACAATTGTCCCCCTATACTTTCTGCTCTTTTGTTGTGCAGTATTAAAAAAAGGCTAAAGTAGTAAGTGATGACAGTCTGAGGTCATGCTGAACCATGACACAAGTATGTTTATTTGGTAGAAATAAAAGATGACTCAACCCCCCTCTCTGTAGGAACATCCTGCTGGCCTCTGCTCACAGAGTGAAGATTGGTGACTTTGGCCTGATGAGGGCGCTGCCTAACAACGACGAGCACTACGTCATGCAGGAGCATCGAAAGGTCCCCTTTGCGTGGTGGGTGGACTGAGAGCAAAGCAGTAAAAGCACAGCTGTACTGGGATGTGATCCAGTGATGGATATGTGTGGTTTTAGGGGTTATGTGGGAACAGATTTATTTTATTGCTGATAGATTCCACAGAGAGATGCGATCGGTCACAGCTGCATACCAGCCGTGCTGATAATTCTTATAGAGGAATGCCTGCTATCCAGTCTTTGTCAATTTCCATGCACTGCTTAGGTGTAGGTTTCAAAATTTATTCATAGTGTATTTATTCTAAACCCAAAGCAGGAACAATAATCTGTGACGTGATATTTTTCATATGATGTAAGTGAGTTGTGTTTTTTTTTTTTTTCCTTACCACAGGTGCGCTCCAGAGAGTCTCAAGACCAGAACATTCTCCCATGCTACAGACACATGGATGTTTGGAGTCACCCTCTGGGAGATGTTCACACATGGCCAGGAGCCTTGGCTGGGCCTCAACGGTAGTCAGGTACACACAGACAAAGAAATATTTTATAATCACCCTTCAGAAGCAGCTGTGAGCGCAAGAAACTGAAATTTTCACAGTTACTGTGACAAGTTGTTTATTTTTCCTTTGCTTATATATTGTGGCAGATCTTGCACAAGATTGATAAAGAAGGTGAGCGCCTCCCAAAGCCTGAAGACTGTCCACAGGACATCTATAACGTCATGCTCCAGTGCTGGGCTCAGAAACCAGACGACAGGCCAACATTTGTAGCCCTGCGGGAGTTCCTGCTAGAGGTACATCAACTGTTATCTGGGCAGCCACAGGAGGCAAAATACGAGGCTTGGGAAGTTTAATCCTTAGCTGAAGAGTGTTTAATGATAGTTAACCCTTTCTTTTAGTTCATATCCTCTGGAATCAAGAGTCTTGATTAACTTTAGGGAAATTATAGTGGAGAATCCAGGTTTCTTGCAACTGTTTTACTGTATGACTGAAGTATTAGCTCCACCTAGTGGAGTCAAAATGCCAGTTGATAATGCTTTCAGTCATTTTTTTAAAATACCCCCTTCATATTGGAATACCTATATATATATATTATTTTTTTAGACCATGCCCACAGACATGTGTGCTCTGCAGGACTTTGATGAGCCTGACAAACTTCACATTCAGATCAATGATGTCATCACCATCATCGAGGGGAGGTGAGTCCCTCCAACCTTTAGAAAACATACACGAACTTCATGATGTGTTCAACAAACCTTCCTGCCTGGTTTATCACTGTTTAATGCGGATAGACTAAACAATGAAAAGTATTTCATTTCTGTGGTTATGAGACATCACAGGTCTCTAGTTTTTCTTTCGGATATCATGATGTTTATACTCATTTGTATGTTTCGAAACAAACATAATCAGATTTATATCTTTATTTAAACGCATGTAATCATATTAGTTCGTTTTCAAATTTTCTTGTAGAATTGTACAGCATCGTACTGACATACAGATGACCCCATTTGTTACCCACTTGAGAAAGTACTGTTTCATTTGCTTCGTTTGCAGGGCAGAGAACTACTGGTGGCGAGGTCAAAACAAGCGGACTCTGAAGGTGGGACAGTTCCCCAGAAACGTGGTGACATCAGTTGCAGGTTTGTCAGCTCACGACATCAGCAGACCTCTCAAAAACAGCTTTATCCACACGGGACACGGAGACTCCAACCCTCACCGCTGCTGGGGCTTCCCTGATAGGATTGATGAGTAAGGGCTGGGTTATCTTTATCATTTTGAGTTTTATAGGCTGAATACCTCATAAAAGCCTTTGAAATGACATCATGAATACTATTTCTGAGTTTCATAAAAGATTAACTATAATAGTTGTAAGGAGTTGCAGTAACAGACCCTTACCTAAAGATGGCAGTAGCAAATCATGAAATTCCCATCTATTCATAGCAACATTTTGAAAGCAGGGTTAGTTTAATTAAGTATTTTGACATTAAATGTAATTAAGCCTGTCCTTCTCCTCCCTCAAGCCTGTATCTCGGGAATCCCATGGACCCTCCAGATGTCCTTAGTGCTGACCTCAGTGCTGCTCGGCCCACGCAGCTCCCAGGACGAGCTAGAAGTGAGTGAGAGGGGCCCCCAATGAAAACTTATCCCACGCAAAAATGTACCAAGGACTGAAACTCTACCAAAAACACTCAGCTAAGAGTAGTAGCTTCACCAGTGTTGTGTGCTGTAACAAAACGGCGCTTCTTTTTTAGATACAGATGCAGTTCTTTAAAAAACGTTCCTTCTCATTTAAAACCTAAAGCAACCCTTTTTAATTCCCATACTACAAGCTGTTCTAGGCTTTATTATTTACAGGTGCATGTATTCTAAACTTGGCCAAATAGCTTGTTTTAATTCTTTCTTGTCACTTTCCAGTTAAGCCTTCATGTACAATCTTCTTCCTGCTTCACCCCACTAATCTTTCTTTGCTGCTGCTGCTTCTCCCCTCTATTTCTCCTTTGCGGCCGCTGTAATTGCTTTTATATTTTCAGAGGAGCCTCCTCCCCGGCCTCCTCAGCCAGCCGTGTTTATCAAGAGTAAGTCTGGTTTCCCTCAGCAGCTCCTCACACATTGCTCCTGCCCTCTTTGTTCCCTCCTTGCTCCACTCCTCAGAGGTACATCCATGATTTTGTTTTTACTCCACCTGTCTTTGCAGTGGTCTTGTTGTTTCCTTTGATTTCCCTTCTCAACACCATTGTTTCTCCATCTTTTCACCTCCTGTGTCTCTCTAACAGGCGTGCTGTGTCCTTGCTGTGACTAATTTGACTCCATTGGCTTTTTGAGACGGAGTTTGTCTTTCTTTTTTGACGTGGTGTGATTTAAATAAGCTTGAGTATCTTTACATTGCTTCTCATGCGTGCAAACTGATAAATATGATGTGTGTTTTGTCTCCAGAGCCTTGTTATGATCCAGTTAACGATGATGAGGATCCAACTTCAGCTGGACTCAAGAGATTATCACTTCGGAAAACAGGTTCAGTCAAAGGCTTAAAACTCAAACCTGCTGCTTGGGTCTCTGCCTCTAAACAGGGGGGTGGCCGGACTACAGGCTCAGGCTACAACCCCCACAGTGAGGTGTCCCTCATTGACTTTGGGGAAGAGTTCCCCCAACCCACACCCTCCCCCTCCCCCTCCCCTGTGGTTGAAGTTCAGATACCTTCCCTCGCTCGGCTTGCTTTGGAAGCAGAGAACATCCTGGACCGAACTCCACCTCAGAGTCCCTCTAGATCTCTGCCCCGCCCCCTTCACCCTACTCCCGTGGTCGACTGGGATGCGCGACCTTTACCACCACCTCCGGCTTATGATGATGTAGCTCAAGATGAAGACGACATGGAGGTACGTGAAGGAACAATATAGCACACTATTAACACAGTTTTATGTCAATCAAGAGTGTTGCTCAGACATGATCTTCTTCCTCCACAAAGGTGAGCTCCATCAACAGCACAGAGCATCTGTATGAAGGGGAGCAGAGTGATGAGGCGCCCCTTGCTCCTCAGAAAGTAGAGGGTGAGGTTTCAGTCTCCAGGGGTTCGGACAGACCAGGACTGGAGGACAACCTCTTCCTGCCCAGCAAACAGATCCAGAACATGTCCTCCTCCTTCTCCCAGTCAGCAGAGATCTTCCAAGAGCTGCAGCAGGAGTGCATGAGGAGGCTCAATGTACCGACAGGAAGTGCTGCGCCTTATCAGACCTCGGCCTCTTGTCCTGAAACTCATCAGGCTGAGGAGGGACCTCAGCAGTCTGTCCTTTCCCCAAATGAGGACAGACCTCAGATCCCCCCACGTGTCCCCATCCCCCCTCGCCCCATTAAGAGAGGCGACTACTCCTCTTCTCGCTGGTCGAGGGATCTCTCTCTGTCACCCACACCAGCTGATGTGTCTGATGAAGTTTCAGGCCAGGACAGACCACCTCAGATCCCACCCAGGGAGCCTCTGTCCCAGCCAGGTTCTAGGACTCCCAGCCCCATGACCCTGGTGGTGGGCTCCCCCCAGCAGAGGGTTTACTCTGTCAGCCCCACTACCGCCTGTTCCTCCTCACACACCTACGGCTCCTACCTCTCCAGCTCCCCGGGTAAACTCATGCCTACCACACACAGCTTTGCCTCAGATCCTAAATATGCTGCACCCAAAGTCATCCAGGCCCAGGCCCACGGAAAAGACGCCCCGAGCAAAGGCCCCTGTATCCTCCCTATAGTACGAGATGGACGTAAAGTCAGTAACACACACTATTACCTTCTACCAGAGAGACCCCCATACCTCGACCGCTACGACCGTTTCTTCAGGGAGGCGGAGAGCCTACCCTCTGGTGCTGTGGAAGAGCGGCACGTACGGCATGCTAACATGGCCACAGTCAGACCCATGGTGGTGAACAGTCAGACCTTACAGGGACACACCCAGGGACAAGGACTGGCCCAGCCTGGTGATCTGAAGGCTAACTTCTCCTCCAACAATAACAGCAGTCTAGGGGGGCCGCGGTCAGGGATGAAGACATCAGTTAGTCTCCCTCGTGTCTGTTCAGACAGCCTGACGGCACCTGTAGTTCCTGTTTCCTGTACCAGAACAGAGGGCGGGATGAACTCAGCTGACAGGGTCAAAATGGTAAGGTCAGAGGAACTTAGATTGCTTTTTCCAACTCATTAAAGATAGTCTGTGTGTGTTAAATCTTAGGATTAACATCATGTGCCTAGAGGTTTTATTTATTGCCTCAGTAATTAAAGAGCAATCCTGCTCACGCTTCGTATCAGGGTGAATGTGACACCTCTGCAGTGGGGCAGTTAACATGTAATATACAGGCGACCCCATGTCCACTTCTTTGATTGCTTTTACGTAAATTAGAACAAAACGTGCAGCTTTTACCGCCAGCCTGAGAGATTTCCCATCACCAATAAAAGTCTATAATTTTCCTCTTATGTGAGATAAAGTCTTAATCGCACAGTGAAGAGCTGAACTATCTGAGCAGTAATCGGTCTGCAAAGTATTGAGTCTTGCAATGCAATATAATAAGAGTGGAAGTGATGCATGTCTTGTCCGACCTNCAGTGTTGTTTTTGGCAGCCATCTTAGTTTTCGTCTTAGTTTTAGTCTTCTGGACCAAAATGCTAATTAGTTTTAGTCACATTTTAGTCATTTCAATATGTAATAGTTTTAGTCCAGTTTTAGTCGACGAAAAGTCAAAAAGGTTTTAGTCCAGTTTTAGTCAACAAAACTCAATAAGGTTTTTTTTTGTTGTTTTAGTAAATAAAAAAGAAAAAAAAGAAGAAATCATTAGACTTTAATTTAGGTCACAACACTGATTTACTTTAATTCTATTTCATGCTACATGGAGAGATTCTGCAGTTACTGAACTCTCTGAAGGATAGAAATATAAGTTAACGTACACTCAGAAAATCCACAGGTTTTTGAACAAAACTCCTGCTCGGACATCGCAGCGGTCTCTGTGTCAGTCGCCACACACACACACACACACACACACACACACACACACTGAGCCCCGCTCTCTCAGACGCATTCACTGACTTATCCAATTATTTTGTTATACTGACTTATGTTTTAATAATTATCACAAAATAAGGGGATATTTCAGTATAACGAAATAATTTAATGATTAGATATCACAAATTATGGGTAGTATTGCAACAGTTTATGTTTAAAGAATAGCAGTTCACTTTTGCTCATGATTGTTCTTAATGTTTTGAATTCCTACTGTTGTAAGAGTCAGAGGAGCAGAAAGAGGGGCTGTGTGTGTGTGTTTGTGTGTGTGTGTGTGTGTGTGTGTGTGTGTGTGTGTGTGTGTGTGTGTGTGTGTGTAGCGACTGACACAGAGACCGCTGCGGTGTGATGTCCGAGCAGGAGTTAACAAGTTTTTGGACACCTAAAAGACTCACATGTATTTGAATATCAAGATAGGAAGTCTCTCGACTCGTTGACGTCTTAGAGAGGTTCATCGTACTTTATCTTAATTTCATTTAGTCACAACACTGGATTTAATTAAATTCAGATTACTAAAGAAGAAAGAAAAGAAAAAATAAATGATTTTGTTGTTGTTGTTTTTTTCCTTTTTGAGTTTTCGTCGACATTCAAAAATAAGCTGAGCAGTGTAAGTAACCACATCATAACATAATGATGTGGTATCACAAAATAACGAGATAATAATGGAGACCGCAGGTGTGTTGTGCAAAATGTGTGCGCTGAACATCAGGTGGTGGGTGTGACCAAACAAAGGTAGGATGCAGCATCATTGCTAACATTTTTTAGCTTTTGACGGACAGATTACACGCACAATAGACAGAAATATTGTGCATTTTGAACGCCTGACAGATCAGCCACAAACATTTTCGTCTAGTCTCGTCCCGTCAACGAAAACTCACACACGTCTCGTCATGTTTTCGTCATCAAAGAACCGCATTTAGCTCGTCACCGTCTCGTTGTCGTTATGAATAAAAGTTGCGTCAACGAAATAATTTCGTCATCGTCATCGTTGACGAAAACAACACTGCTCTGAATCGACCAGGCACATGGCATTTTGTAATGGATATACTGGGATCTGTGGCCACACACAAGGAGCTGTGTAAATGTTGAGTGGTGAAGTGAACTGCAGTTCAATGGGAGATATAGACTTACTCGGCAGCAACCAGCTCTGATCATTTAAATGGTGCAGTATTACTTTAAAACATATTAAATGTATACATTTTTCATGGTGTTAGAAACTGGTGACTGAAAATGACCAGATCCTGTGATTTTTGTGCCTCACCAGTTAAACACCACTTTCTGACTTTCTTCGGTAGAACTCAAACAAAAGAGCTTGAACAGGTGCAAGAATGATTTTGTCTCAGAACGGATCCAATCATGTGTGCAGGTACTCGTGTGAAACATGTCGTAGGCAGCTTCAAGGTCAAGTGAGCAATCAGAGCCTGTGGAGTAGAAGTGTTGCTGGTTGGTGCTGAGTCTAACAGTGTTGATGTGTTGTGATTCAGGTTCAGGAGGCAGTTCATGGTGTGACAATAGAGGAGTGCCAGGCTGCCCTTCAGAACCACAACTGGAACATTCAGAAAGCTGTACATTATCTCAAGGTGAGTGATTTAAACTGGGTCATAAAAAGCTCACATATCATAACTTTTAGACAAAATGATAGTAATGCATAACACAGGTGAGCAGTTACCTTCTGTGAATACAAAGTAAGACTGACAAGAAAACTTGACCCCACCCTTTTTAACTTGTTACCTCTCTCATTTTTTCTGTTTTTTTATTCATTTATTTTGAGATAATTTAAACAATAACATACCTGTCTTAAAACACTCTAAACTGTTTCTCTAAATATCTTTATGATGATATTTTGACATTATAACTGACATTTGTGACAACCAAGAAGGCACATTCTTGGAAATAAATGACAAAAAAAACCCCAAACATTAAATATCTTTGACTATGTGACCACTTTTGGCCACCATGATGCAGAAATTATATGCTTTGTGTAGAAGAATGTTTCAACGTGTTCAACGTGACTGTACCCAGGGGTGTCCCCATACAACATTTTCACTTCTGATACAATACTCATATTGTAGTCTTGAATATTGGCCAACAACCACATTAGTTTGATATGATATCGGTGCAAATGGTGTGACATTCAGCTCTATTTGAATGTCCTCGATGCCTCAAGAACTTTTGGGTGAATGTTCAAAGAGTAAATATATTAAACTGCCCCAGGTCCTTGCTATCACAGGAAACTCGTGCATGAAAAATTTTACACTCAGCTGCAACATCTTGTTTGATTTTTTACAAAAACAACCACCACTACTGACCAACATCACTACTCTTTGCTGCTTTGTTGGTAACTTAGCTCAGGCTGTTGTTGTGATCATATGAGCTCTGCATGCTGGATCAAGCACTGCTGGAGCAGAGTCTGAAATGGGCTACTTGTATCAGAGTGCTTATACCTGAGATTTTAGATGCAGGCTGATATTATCTGATATATTCATCTTTTTGCTGATATTGGACCAATATCTGATATCAATTTTGAATTAGGGCACCATTAAATTAAAGGCTTTTTAATCATTCAAAGAGAGTGCCTTGGATTTTGTTTCTTGGGTTTCCATGAGCCTGAACAAGTTCTATCATAAACTCCCCAACATGAAACAAAATGTCAAGAGCAAATAAAAATAATTCGGTTCTCATACTGTTGAATTGTTGGGGAACAGACATTTCACCGTTCTACTCCATCAAAATAAAAAGCCCATGAAGTGCACGGTTATACTGCAGCAGTGTGATTATTAAGAGGTCCAGAGTTCTTAGAGGTAAACACTGCTGAGCTGCAAACAGCTCCTTGGGGATCAACTTTGGTACAACTCAGGTCAGACCTGAAGGCTTTTCTATAAAGATTTTTTTTTTTAATACAGCCTATGATTGCAAACAGGTAGTCATTCAAGTAACAGAAGATCAGTTTTACTTTATAGGTTCATATCAGCATGTGATAGGAGCAACTTTACTGAACCTTAAGGGGAAATCTGGTCTCTGCTGCTGCAATAAGCAGGCTGTAAATAAGGAGACACATGGACAATGTTTGGCCTCCTCAGCCTGTGGTTAGGGCCCCTGTGGCAGGAGAGAGGGTGTGTTAGGATGCAGTGGGCACATGGGAACACTTGTGTGCTCTTTTAGTGTTTGGAGGATAAGTAAAATGCCATCAAATGGTCCTGGATCCTATAGAAACAAACAAACAGTGTTTGAGAACAAAACTTGACTTTAAAGTCAGTCTGAAATAATGCTCCAATACTCTCACATGTGCTGCAATCACATTCACATAAAAGAGTAAAACGCTGCACCCTACAGTTCTCTCCTGACCCCAGGATTCTGCTTCAATGTGCCATTTTGTGTCTTGCTCTCCCTGATTGCTGGCCTCTCTCTTATGCAGCTGGTGTTTGTCATTTGTCTCTCTGCAGGTGGAGCAGTTGTTCTGTTTGGGTCTGAGGAGCAGGTCAGAGTGTCTAAAGCTGCTGGAGATGTGTGACTGGAACCTGGAGGTGGCCAGCACACAGATGTTAGACAACTATGGATCCACAAACAGACAGAGGTACTGCACTGGGATATTTAACTTTTATGTTTAACTGAGTGACTCTCATTATACCCCGTTCTTTATTTTCTTCTTCTGGGTGTCCACTTTAGACCTTAAGTTTAAACAGCCTCTTTCCTTTTTTATTTTTATATCTTCCTATAGTCTATCATATGTCTTGCCAACTCCTCAATTAAAATGTGATTAAAACTGGGGGCCCTTACCTAGTCTTCATCTAAAATAGTTTGCAATCATGTTGTGTCCCATTTAATTTTCAATCAGTTGTTGTTCAGCCTCTTGAGTTATGGTTTCCACTGACGCAAACAGGACAACTATAGACTATGTAATACATGGACACGCATTTCCATGACGTCAACAACCAGTTCTTGAACAGAGTAATGAAGCCAATCATCAGCAGGAGTCACGTTAGAATTAGTGATTCAAGAGGCAGACTTTGAGCCTCTTCACAGACCGCTTCAGGGTACCAGTCAGGTGAGCCGCACCTCTGATGGGGCAAACTTGAAATCTTAATGTCTTCTTAACCATTGAGTAAAAAAAAATCTTGCCCCAGTAAAGTGTGTTCCAATGGAGAAATTATTTATTTAGACCTGAGCTGTTTTTTTTGACTAGGCTGTAAACATGTTTTTGATGCTGTAAAAGTGTGATTTCTTGGATTTGTTTTTATGTGGTTTCTTTTTTAACCAACATATCAAATTCTTCACATGTTCATGTATCCTCCCCCCTAAACACTGCAAAACAAAAGTCTCTATAATGACAAGCTAAGTTAGAATGACCGACTCATGATTTGGTTTCCTTCTGGTTCCATTACTCTAATTTATCACCAGCCTTAACAATTGTTCCCCAGATTGTCCGCAAATGATAGTACTCCCATTTTTGTGTCCTTACACTGGCTGCTAATCAAACAGAACACAAGTTAAGATCCTGGTAAAAATGCATAAAGCCATTCATGATCAAACATCTGTGTAACTATCCGACCTGCTCCATCTTTTCACCACCAATAAAGAAAACTTCATTTTTCATTATTATTTGCAACATCTATGAATGAAACTCTTCTGCACACCTCTGCAGGCATGTAACAAGCAATTATCAAACTTGTAAATAACTACAGCACTTTCATGTCGTCGATCACAGAGAGCGCTTAGAAGTTGTTAAAGAAATTCATTCTTTCATCCGTCCTGTCTGCTTGTCATTGTTGCGTCACCTGGCATGCTTCATGTTTACGGAAATTGGATTTAGTCACCGATGACCTCACTTCATGTGCTGACATGAGGTCAGTTTTGAGAAAAAACCTCATTTAAATCTGCTTCCTGTCTGCGCTGTCATTTTGTTTTCTCCAAAATGGAGTTACAGCAGGGTTGCAGGAAAGTTAGCAGCAGACAGGGAGTGAGACAGGCAACAGTATGATGCAATGGATCCACTACTGTGCTCTGCTAATGATGCTAACAATCCTGCTCAACTGCTAGACTGAGAGGGTTTCTGCTGCATTACCCACCTACTCTATCAGAAAATATAGTCATACATATTTATAAATTCATTCATTCATTCATTCATTCATTCATTCATTTTCTCCTGCTTATCCTGTTCAGGGTCACATGTGGCTGTATTTGCATACTGTATATAATAAAAAAGGAAAACTAGGGCTTAATATTTGTTTACAGATCGTGAATTTGACGTTCTCATGATTAAACAAACATGATTGATGGTCATATTGATCACTTCCACTCATTGATACACCGCTGTCTTTCAAATCAACCTCTCCTTAAAGTAACAGCAACTCCATGAGGGTAATCAGGAGATTTGGACTTGTAACACCAGTTCAGGGAAGAAGAGGAATAAAAAACTTAGACAGGGTGGGTGGGAAAAAAGAAAAAATGTCTGGAACATTGATGTTTACAAGGGTCCCTTGTTTAGGTAAAATGATTTTTGACAAGAAATAATATTTACAGAGTGCGTGAAGCTGTAAAGCAATGTAACTGATTTGTCCCTCCACCTGAAAATACCCAGCAAAGTGCAATATGATGAGAGTACAAAGACTAGGAGGAGTAGCAGTTTCACACTCTGTCCAAAAAGGCGGTGAGGGGTGGCTTGGCCCTCCTTGAAATTTGATTGGCCAACTCTAGTGCCCCTCCTTAGCACTTAGATCTTCTCTTGTCAGAGGCTTAAGTTAAAATGAGTTAAAACTTAAGTAAAAACTTGTGGTTTGAGTTGCAGCAGGCTGTTTGTAGCTTCAGTTCAAAATATTAAAATTGTGTTTGTGGGTATTTTATTTATTTCTTTGTCTCTTTGGGTGTTAAAAGAAAACGGTCTAGATGGTGTTTCTGTATCCTTTTCAAGCTAAACAGTTTTATTTGAACTTAGGTGCTCTTTTAAAAGATAATGTTAATGAAATTCAAGATCATTTGCGAGGGTTTAAGCATTTCATCTCATATTTCCCTCAATCTGATCTCAAGCTCCTCTTTTTGTTTGCAGACGGTGACAGAGATGAGAAGCTGCTGAGCTCTGATTGGAACTTCATCCTCAGTAAAACATCAACAGTGAAGGTGAATCTACTCCTGACCCTCCTGTCCACACATCCAATCAGAGGACTGTGTTTGACTTTGAAGAATCCAGCACATTTTCACTGAACTAGCACAAATCCCAAACTCCATTACGGCTCCTTCATATTTAACATGGACGGAGGAAATCAGCCTGCAAGCAATAAAAGGACTTTGGCTCATATTTTTGACTTTTGGCCTGAGCGATACGTGCACTTTGTAAGCATTTTCAGGCCTCCATTGATCAGCTTTTTCAAGTTTTTCAAAGGCAGAAATGTCACTCAAATAGTGAGTTTGATCTTACTTGGTCAGCCTTTCACTGTGTCCTGCTGCCTCAGGTGGTCTTCCTGGTATCTTTACTGCCACAGTTACACTGCTGACCAACTACAGAGACATCATTGCATCTTTTTGCTCACAAACTGCAGTGAAAGATGAAAATAAAAGTGAAAGTGAGGACTTGGGAAAGAGTGACATAGCACAGTATGGACAGCTCTGCTCCGTTATAATGTCAGACTTTCTTTCAGTAATTGGCACATTTTGCCAGAGTACTCTTGAAGTGAGTGCTGGCAGACTGAAAACTGGCTTCTCGTTTGCCAACCTGTTTGTGAACTAAGCTCAAACCCTGCCTGGAGAGTGTGCCAAAAGGTCATGAAAGTTTAACCTTGTTTTGGAGACTGCAGCACCACTTACAAACATTTGTTTTGGAGTTCAGTTGTATCCCAACACAAAGGCAAAACAAAAAACAAAGTTTACATTTAATTGGGTGTCCAGGTCATTCTGTACAAGATATAATTTGGTCTTTTTATTTTTCCAAAGAGGGTTCAGGATACGATTATGCTGCTGAGTCGAGGGAATATTTGCAGGAGAGATACTTTGCAGGAACTTTTCTACATAAACAAAAAAAGGAAAAAGAAAGGTCTCACTTTTAGAAATTTATATAGCAGCAGTGTTTAAAGTTTGGCTGGGGCTGTTGGATTTGTCGCAGTGCTGCAGACTGTGTGCGCAGAGTTAAAGGTCAAATTGAAAAATAGAGGATCAGAGAAGCAGCTTGTTTGAGATTTACTTTTTAGAAACTTGAAAACTTTCTGATTCTTAATACTTTTGAGAATCATAATGACTTCTCAAGGGTGTTAAATGTGTTTGAGAGCAAAATTATTCTAAGATACTTTAATATATTGTTAACAGTACCCAGAGAGTAAAGAGTATTGTTTTATTGTGAGACCTGAGGGTCAGAAGAAACTTGTCCAGCACATGTAAAGTCCTTCTTTCCTGCCCCCCCCCCCTCTGAACTCTGCCCACAGAGACCTTGTGTATCAGCTTGAAAGTCCTGCCAGCTTTAGTATTTTCTGAATGGACCCACACTATGTTGGAAGCCAGAAACAGCGGTGCAGTAAAATTTACCCCAAAGCACACTTCCTGTCCTCATAATCATCACTTAAAACCACAAGTGTGGTATTTTGGTCAGAAGCTTCAGGGGCGATCGTTTGAAACTGTGAGGACGTGTCAGCTGTGGGTGAACTCACTGCTGGATGTGACAATACATCTACAGAGTGGGCTCTGTCACGGTGCAGCCCGCAGCTATTAAGTGTTCAAAACTCAGAAAACGCAGCACAGAGCTTTTCTAGCTTTAACTTTGTTGATTTTTTCCCTCATGCACTGAGTTTGTGTGGACACTATTCAAAGAGTGCATTGTCTAAAGTAGCAAAACAGCTTCAAACAGGTCCAGGTAATTCCATAATATAATGTTTATTTAGGTTTATTTACATCATGATACAAATATTTATCCAGTACGACACTGGCTTTGCTGCAGACCAGCTGGCCTCTCCATATGTCTGCAAAAAAAAAAAAACAACTCAACACAACTGTTTGAGCACAATCTGTCCCGACAAGGATTTCAAATGGCCTATGAAGAAAAGTCAACATGAAACCACAAGAAGCCAGCTCACTGTCTGCACAACTAGGGGGGCTTTAGATAAATAAAAGAATTTGTACAGGACAGGTTTTTGATGAAGTTTGTTCTCCTGTGTGCAATAAGGCTGCTGTAAAACCTGTAACCTCCCTCTCTGTCCATGCATCAGCACCATCCTGTTGAGTGCAAACATCCTCCATCTCTGTCATGATGTGTTTGTGTAGTTGAATGCTCAGTAAGAAGTGTTTGGTGACTCCATTTCTTTCTCTCACATAGGACTAAGTTGTTCTGAAAGGCTGATCCATGGTCAGTTGTTGTGAGGCAGATTGTATCCGCGTGTATGAGGACAGCTTGATGCGAGTCTGTTCATGTGTTGTCTGTCTTTAAACTGAGCTGCTGTCGTTGTTTCAAAGGACTGAAGTGAACCTTGTGGTGTTATGATGAACCCAAAGCAACATTTTCCTGTTATGTTGTTAAATCTCTGTTCAGTTGTGTTTTGTTGCTGTTTGTCTGCTATTTTAAGTCATTCTCATTATTTTTGCTGTTTTCCTTCAGTCCATTTTTCCATCACTTCCTTGTTTGGATGTATTTGCTTCCCAGAATGTGTTTTTATTGGAAATGCCTGTACAGTAAGATTTCGTTGTTTCTCTCCTCCTTGGTTGATGGAAATGTTCAAGAGAAGTTCATGCTGCCGAATTTATAAATGTATTTTTTATTAAAGATTTAATTATTTTTTACCACTTCTCTTCTGTGCCTTTTCCTTTTCCTCTCATTTTTTTACCCATTTATTTCAGACTCCCTGGGTTTATGCTGCCAAAGGACATATCAGGCTGGGTTTCCTTTTGATTAAAGTAAGACATTTCATACAAGTCTGTAATGCATAAAAGCGTATAATTAAAATGAATTATACTTTATTAATACTGACATGTAGCCTGACTAATCTGACATTCAATTTTTATCAACAAAATGTGACAGCTTCAAACAAAGTACATCTAAAATGTGTATTTAGAGTTTATGATTAAAAAAAAGGGTTATGACTCTATTTCTAATGAAGCTGGGACATTTAATAAAAATAAATTAATATGAATACAGTGATTTGCAAATC
The DNA here is from genome assembly GCA_008086565.1 of Thalassoma bifasciatum. NCBI lineage: Eukaryota > Metazoa > Chordata > Actinopteri > Labriformes > Labridae > Thalassoma > Thalassoma bifasciatum. The sequence continues at coordinate 616,976 of RPOG01000133.1, forward strand.
CTTTTTAACCTATATTCAGTTTAATACACTACAAAGACAAGATGTGTATTGTTTAAACTAATAAATTTTCTAATCATCATTGACAAATGTATTTCAAATTTGATGCCTGCATTAGGTTCCTACATTGCTGGGACAGGGGCAGCAAAAAATGGGAAAGTTGAGGATTAGTTTAAAGAAAAACACCTGTTTGGATCATTCCAGAGGTGAACAGGTTCATTGGAAACAGGTGAAGTAATGATTGGGTATAAAATGAGCATCTCCCAAAAGGCTCAGCCATTCACAAGCAAACACAGGGCGAGGTTCACCACTTTGTGAACAACTACGTAAGCAAAAAGTCCAACAGTTTCAGAACAATGGGCATCATTCACTACTGAATGCATAGAAATGTTCTTACTCTCCGCATAAAACAAGTAAATGCAGGTAGTCAGATTCATGACGGCCGTGTTCCTGCAACCTGAAATCAGCATATCACCAGGCCCGAATTCATCTACATAAGTTCATCTGCTCAGAGCATCAAGAGGAGAAGAAGCCATTGACCCAGACGTCCGTGTCACAGCTCGTTTCCTTAGTTCCTTACCTGGAGTCTTGTGAGCAGATGCACATCCTGACCAAAGAGGTGATTAATAATCAGCTCACTCTCCTAGGTGCAGTTAGGGAGATCGTACCAGGTATCCAAAACATACACAAAGACACATTAAAACAGCTGCTGCTGGACTGGCCTACTTGCAGTCCAGACCAGAAAATGTGTCGAGCATTATGAAGCGCAAAATATGGCAAACAGAGACCCCAGATTGTTGAGCAAGTGAAGTTGTACATCAAGCAAAATAGGAAAGAATTTCACCTAATATCCCATTTTCATTGGTGTTGGGGTTGGATAAAGTTCTCAGAGGATCTTTGAATTCGCAAAGGACCCTTAGGAAACATTTAATGAACGCTCTTTTTCAGATATTCATTTCAGCTTTTTGAACCAGGCTGTTAGTGATGATTTTTCAAGTTAAGTTTTGGTACTTAAACTGCTCCTCAGGCAATTAATGCAGCTTGAAGACATTTCATTTGTCCTCAATTATTGCATTTTGCAACTATTAGACACTTTATAGGTTAAAAGATGGACAGTTATGCGTGTTTCACAACAGCACTGATCAATTCACTGTAGATAAATGTGGCAGCATAACCATGCCTGCTTATCATGGAGTGGATTATGTAACATAGTGAATTACTTTATCAGTAAGAGATCCCAAGCCCTCCTCCCAGCAGTCGTCTTGGCCTTGGTGTGTGTGTGAGTGTGTGTGTGCGTGTGCGTGTGTGTGTTATGCGACAGATCGATATGGATCAATTAGGCTGTGTTTGTGTTTGCCATCATCGATGTTCCAACAACGTGAGGCCTTGATCCCTGTGAGAAATTAAAGCTCGGACCTTGCATGTGTTGATTGTATCGACTGTCACAGCTCACCCCTCCATTGACCGTCATATTGTGTATTCATATCGTCGTGGCAACACCGAGCACTTGATGGTTCATGGTTCATGAATTGTTTGTGACTGAAATGAGCTGGCCTATTTGTTCATTGCTGATACAGCCAGAATCCTAATGACAAGAAATGTCTGTGGATCAATTCATTCAGAATGACCAGGAAAAAAAGGTGCAGGATTTTGAAACATGTCAAAGAAGCATTGCTCACACAAACACAAAGATACTTTCACCTTCTTCCTTTACTTGTCACATGTATGGGGCTTTATTGGAGCAGAGAAAGTTTCACAGGCCTCTCTAATGAGTGACCCAGTAGGCCCGTCATTCGTCCGAGAGTGTGAGTGTGTGTGTGTAGTTATCATCACTCAGTCCCTTGGCAAATTATTAATGTCTGTTCCAGTTGTTTTGGACATTAGAGCAGTGGGCTCACATGAATCCCTCAGAGAAATTATTGAGGTTTTCGGCAAACAGAGGATAGTAAATAAAGAAGGAGGAGAGACGACATGAGGGAAGAGGGAAGCTGCCAAGAAGGTGCCAAGGAGGAGATAAGAGAGCATCTGCTGCTGCCTGGAGAAGAAATCCTCCAGCATATATGTTTATAAGTGTGTGTATATGTCAACAGTCTATTTTAAAAAGATGATTTCAATATTTCTCTCTTTCCTTTATTTTTAGGAAGAAAGTATATTTTTCCAGAAACTGTCCCTTTCCTCTCTCCCACTCTTCTTTGTTCTTCTGAGATGAAACTTTGATTCACAGCTGAGCTTTGACAAGCTAAAACCTTCAGCAGGACTTGGAGCAGAGAAAGATGTAGAAATGACAGAGTGAGAGAGAAGAGGAAGAAAAACAGCAGAGACTTCAGAGAAGGAAATTCAGTTTTCATCTACGCAAAGCTGCTCACAACTAACAAAACATGTCTGAGACAGATCAATGAAGAAAACAGGGAAATGTACACAGCAAGAAACAGAATACATGTGGTATAAACTTTTTGTTTTGAAAGGTGTTTCGCACATTTATCCACATTTATCTTACCACAACTTAGCTCTGACTTAAAGATATCAGTGAATAAATGCCGACAGATGCACCTTTTAATCAACTACCTGGTTTGATTTTTTAAATCTTCTTTCAGAAACTGTTTTGTTTAGCTACATTAGAGACCCTGAGAAAGAACGAGTACTGTACTTTTGTTGAACTGCGGTTGATTGAGAACTCTACAGTCTCTGTATAACCTGTGCATGAAGAGTGCAGATCCAGTGCAATCCAATCCAATTGCAATTGGAAAATGTTCAAAAAGGAAATAAGAATTCTGAAATCAGATTGATCAGTTAATCCAACCCTAGTTTTGATCTAGATCAAACCTCCAGTTTATGTTGTCCAAAACATTTTGGCAGGATTTTGATGACTTTGATCATAAAAAAGGGGGATTTCAAGGGGGATTTTAGGAAGAATATTTCATAAAACTTTGGAATTGGTCGAATAATACAACACTTGCATCATTTAGTTTTAGCTTCATTTACATTTGCACTTGACTTGTTAAACTGCACAGTGATAAAGTAGATAAAGTAGATATAGTCTACCATTTCAGCCTTCCAGGATAGTAAAGGAAAACCAAAATAAAAATGATCTTGTCCCCATGAAATAATCCTCCAAACTGATTTCAATAACAAACACAAGCATTTTTGAATTTTTCTGTCATTCATTGTTGTATATTGACTTCAGAGAGACAATCATCAGAGATGAATCTGGGAGAAATAAATTCTAACAATTTTATCACTTACTACACATGCAGTCAGTCCCTTGTTCTGACATTTATTTATTTATTTATTTTTTCAAATTAAAGACATTTTCAAAAAATACACAATGTAGTTGTTATTGGATATTTTAATTTTATTTATTGTGGCTCAGATGAGGTGTCAAAAAAGAAATAATAAATGGAAGTGTATGTTTATGTTTATTTTTTGTGTTTAGTTTCAGAATAATTAACACTTAAAGCAAGCCCATGTTGGCTCTGCTAACTGTTTTTCTTTACACAGCTGCTCGCCCACATTGTGATTTGTTGTCCTATTCAGAGCACTGCTAATCTGAATATGGTAGCCTTGAAAACTGTGTATCTAGATCAGGGTGATCCAATCCGATGTTGGTTAGAAAAACCTCCACAAAACTTAAATGGATCTAATCCTGGAAAGCAGTAAAATGGAATTTCCAAATCTGGATAATTTTGATTCAGACTAAATATTTTAAACAACTGGCACAAGCTGATTATTGCCCCTTTCCAGCCACCAGAAGGAATGCAGACTTCTAAACCCAAGAAGAAAAATAAATTATATGATGAATATAACCTTGAATTATTGTCCACCTGGTCACATGAAGTCTCTTCTTCGAAGTTCCCATGTGTCTCTACTTTTTTGTTGAATTATCTTAAATCTATGAACTCATGACCTCCCACTTCGTCTCTAACTTCCCCTGCTCACCTTCTCATCTTTACGTATGCTGACAGAAAGTCCTCCTTGTAATTTAAAAGATTATTCTACAGTAAAACCAATCTGCTGTGAGGCCCTGAAACATTACATGATGTAATCATATATATACTGTGAAGCATGTCCTGTCGTTGGGCATAATGAGACATGAGCGTGTGTACATCAGCAGTGAAATGTTTAGAGAGCCAGCCTGTTGTCGGGCTTATGAATGGCTGTCTGCCTGTTATATTGGTACATTATGTGCATGTTCCCTCTGCAGACCTCCACTCATGGATGTAATTGGATTTCTGGAAGTACCAATACACGTGCGCGAGATGTATCGTACAGAACAGGTGCACGTGTGAAGAGTGCAATCATGATGCTTAGGTAGAGGGAGACAGGGATGAGTGTGATGTTACGGCTGAACAAAAACCACAAGAAGAAAACAACAACAGAGAGTTCAACTTGTCTACAGCAGAGGATTTATTCAAATAAGGACTGATAGTATTCACTTTTTATGCAAATATGACTCTTCCTCTAAACCTCCTTAAATTTGATTGATGTAGACCGTTTACTGTTTGTGAAAAGTGCCTCATCTGCAGTAAACTTCATCGACCTCTGTTAATGTGCTGAGTTAAAAGATGACGAAAAACTTTAGATGAAAAGTCTCAAAGAGGCATTTTTACAGCATGCCACTGTAAATAAAAGAATAAATGCTTCTATAGGGTGAGAGAAAGAAAAAATCCTTTTTAATAAGCACCAACTTATCACTGAACCCTGAAGTGAGCTGCCGAGTGACACATAAAGAGATCCACGGTGAGTTTATTCTTCAGTACAAACACAACCTCCAGTAAATTGAAGGTTCAGGAGGACAGTAGGAGACAAATGTGGAGCTCCTGTGTGAGAGCCTCCTGCTCTCTCTGCCTCTGGCTGTCTCTCTTCAGGTTTCTGCACTCAGAGAGAGAGAGTGCACGGCTCCAGCTCTCCTGGTATTAATAAGTTGCCAAGGTGGATCTGATTGAGGTTCAATACCCCACAGCATGCCCCTGGTTAAGTGAGATAATTAATGTAATCATGGATAGAACTTGTCAGGCAAATTCCTCTCAAATCTATAAGCTGCTCTGTGTTACCCTTTGATGCTGTGGTTTAATTTTTTCAGGGGTGCTCTTGTACTCAAACACTTTGTAAAAGGTGAGTGTCTTTTAAACTTCAGAATTTTTCTTTTGTTGCATTTTAAGTGCCATTTTATCATTAGTTTTTTAGCATGTATTCAGTTATTTACCTTTGAGAAAAAAAGTAGAGTGTTTAGAGCTCCCCCTGTTGACTGGTTTAAATTCTGCCTCCTCTGTGGTAAGAGTGTGAGTCAAACTGTAGATTTTCCTAAAACAAATACTAACTCAGGAATCTGACCTTTTTGCTCTTTTCCACAGTCTAAAGCTTGAAAACTAAATGAGGCAGAGCTTTCACCACCATCGGGGCCCCTTAACTTGTAAAAGACCTGCCAGGAAATATCTGTGACTTCTTTGTATCACTTTTACACTTTTATTGGAGGAGAAACAGTGAGATAGTGCACTTTATATAACCACGTGATTTCTTTGAATCAACACAGGAAACTGTTTTGCTGTGGACTGTATCAACCTGAAAGGTCTGTGACGTTTGATTTTTATTTACCATGGCTGTACTTTATCTGTATCAGTGTAACTACCATAAATGCTTGCTTCTTGGAATATCTCAAATTGTAGAAATATAAAAATGATAAACTAACGTCAGGGCTGTACTATTTCATCCTACCATTTATGTTTTTGTTATACTGGATAATAATATCAAAGATCTTGTATACAAAGAAACTTCTAACTGTAGAACAAGGACCTGGTTTGTAACAGGAGGCTTATGGGAGTTAAAGGAAATCTTTACTAGAGCAGACTTTTTAAATTATTGGAGTCTGGCTAAGAGACCGGCCATTTATTACAAAGTTGTTGTTAATTATTTTGACCATTACCATTGTCATAATTATGCAGCATCAATAAAAACATACAATGAAAAACTGTGTCTTTAACACTCTACAGCACCTCAAAATACAAATGATCTCAATACAGTGAATGATGAAGCCATTAAGAGGTGATTTTGTATGTTTATAGTGAACTCACAAATCCCCCTTCCTATTATAATTGTGTTTATTCTTTTTTATTTTGTTTTGACAGCTCCAGCATACGTGCTTCCTCTGCTCTATCACTGAAACAACAGAGAAACGTTCGGACAAGACACATGAATCAAACTGAACCACTGATCTTAAAACATTTCAATTTCATTTGTATTCCAGTGTTTGCTGTCTTCTTTATTCAGCGCCGTCTGTCAGGAAGGTAAACAAATGATCTGATGGGAGACCGTACGTGTGTGTGTGTGTGTGTGTGTGTGTGTGGGTGTGTGTGTGTGTGTGTGTGTGTGTGTGTGTGTGTGTGTGTGTGTGTGTGGGGGGGGGGGGGGTTAGAGTGACAGCCCAGAGAAATAATATACAGTGAGACAGGAGAAAATTGAATAGCATAAAAGTTTAAAGATGACAGAGGCAGTGAGACCATGTGTGATGGACAGCAGTCCCTCCCTACACACACACACACACACACACACACACACACACACACACACACACACAAGTGTATGTGCGTTTTTACTCTTTCATCTCTCCCTGTGGTGGAACTGGATTGTTGGCTGACAACATTGGGTTAGACGTTGGCATTTACAGACTGACATGATGAGTACCATTGTGGGAAAAAAAAAAAAAAATTGACACATTTTCTAATATATATTTCAGAGCATTGTCATACTGACTTTGGCAAAAATGATCTGTACCACTGTCATGTCTTTGAGAAAGCTTTAAAGAGGGGTATTGTCCTCTTCCATAAGGTTGATATGCTATACCTTTGGTACCCGCAACATAGCTTTACACAATTCATAGCTCAAAGAAAACTTTTTTTTTTTTCCCCCCTCACACTGGTGTTTTAGAAAACCGATAAACCCCATCTAGATATATCTTGACAGACAGCCATTTGAATCCTCCGGCTCAGCACTGGTGTGATTTTTTGTATCATAACCCTCAGGATCTTTTAAGAAAATGTAAAATGACTGTCTTTCTGAGTCCAAACTCAGCAGCGATAGCACTTTGTGGGAGGCCTTGCTAATGCAGCTCAACAATCCAACCACGTTCAAAGACGCTGAGCTTTTTTGACTTTGCCATCAAGAGATCTTAACAGTGTGATTACTTAACAAAACATGACATGGAATCCAAATTTTGCACAGATTTTGGCTTCTAAAGGCTGTAGTCTTGAACTTTTGATCAGCTGATTAATAAGTTCAGTTAAATTGTTGTTTTCAATAAATTGCTAGCTCACAAGCTGGTCTCTTGTTTCCATTTCTTCCTTTTGCATGTTGAAGCTCTACTTCGAACCTTCCTAAGGTCCAACAGCGCAAAATGAAAATTCATGCAATTTTTCAACTAGTCTTAATATTTTGATCAGGAGTGTACAAAGTCCCTTCAACCCTGTAGTGTCCTCCTCAAGAAGACATCCCTATTTAGTGTCTGAACCCCTTCAAAACCAAAACAAAAATTTAAAAAAATTGACATGTGTTATCAATTTTATTGTCTGACTTTCGAACAATCTTTTTGATTAAATGAAGTGGCATTCATGACCCGCACTGTGGCCGGTGAGCAGGGGGAGCTCTGAATCTTTGGTCTTCAAAGTCACTGAACACTTTTTCTTTCAACAAACAACATCGAGTTTGACTTTGCTGTCAGAAATCTTCACTATATGAACACCAATCACACACACAACATACTCCTCAGCCTGCAGTGCACCTGTAGCTGTGGGAGCGACACCAACCATTCCCACTATTCTTCAATGTTTGTACGAAAATCCAAGCTATCCTGGTTCTTTATAGCTTCAAAAGTTGCATAAATTACAAAATATCAAACTCTTTAACTCACTGCAAGAAAGTAAAGTCTCCTGAAGAGTCTTTGTTTCTCTCTGAAGGACAACTTTTTTCTCTAACTCTTGGTGACATTTATTGAGTTTAGAGGTTTAATATCTCAGTGGGTGCCATCAAACTGAGTCGCTCCATTATTTTTTTTTAACTTAATACTTTAAATGGTATGATTTTCAAACACTTTCAGTGCCACACTGAGTTTTACTTCTTTAATAAAGACTTTAACTTTTTTTTTATTCCTTATTCTGTAACGTCTGCATACACTTATTTTTTTTAAAGGAAATGTGGCTCATTAAATTGCAAACTGGCTTCTTTTTCTCAGACAATTTCAAAATCTTAATTTCAGCTGGCATCTCTTCCTCACCCCCAGGGAGAGACATGATAGAATGGGATACTTACCAGAAGGACACATTGGTGAACTGGATGCCAGACATCCAAAACTTAAATCTTTACTTTCACTGGTTTGTGTTGGAACTGTTTCCCTTTCCAACCCACAGGGACAAATAATTCAACATATATATTTTTCTGCATCGCCTGCAGCATTTCTGACCAGGCACTTATTCAGATTGTATCATCAAAATGTCACTTATGTCCAACTGGTGTGAACCACAGAGGAAACTGGAGGCTTTATGGAGATACTCTGGGCTCTCTCCACAACCAGGAAAAACTCATCTGTCAAGCAAAACCAAGACAAGGGCTCCTCAAACAGGCCGACAGGAACCGAGAGGCTTTGGACAAACATCAACCAGCGTCCCCAGTCTCTGCTGCTCTCAACTCATAATCGTCAACACCTGGAGGTCAGTCGGCGTGACCTCTCCACAAGACAGGAAGAGCTGAGCTCTACAACGCTGCTCAGCAAGAATGTCAATGAAAGCAACTTTCAAAACAGGCCATCAAACTGTCCTTTTCCCAGACACTGACCTCATGTCTGAATCCTTCTTGTTGATTACAGAAGTGACCCCTCACATGAGATGGCAGTAGATAACGCTGTCTGCTTTCTGACAGATGTAGTTTGTTCATCATGTCCCCATCTGACCTCAAAAGGTTTCCGTTCCATATTTTCCAGACACAGAGAAAAAAGGAGACAGGTTGAATATATGGCTACATGACTCTCTTGCTCATAACTCAATGAATCCAGAAGTTTCTCATAGATGTTCCCTTTAAACCATCTTTACATGATCTTTTATTGCTACAGCATGAATGGATAGATACTTGCGGCCTGATTCAATGCACTCCAAATACTTGCTTTCGTGACCATGTGTCTAATATAGAGAACACACCCTCCTATTAAGTCAGGGCCTGACCTGATGAAACATGGCTATCTAACATCAGGTACTATGTATGCAAATTATGTTGATGCAATTCAAGGTAACAGTGGTTCGTTTAATAGTTTAATTACAGGATAAGAACAACAATGCCCCAACATACAGCAAACGAAATCAGCACTGTGGAGATCACTGTGTGTGTGTGTGTGTGTGTGTGTGTGTGTGTGTGTGTGTGTGTGTGTGTGTGTGTGTGTGTGTGTGTGTGTGTGTGTGCAGGCAGGTGAATCATTCCCTGCCAATTATAGGCTGAGAAAGTGTTTTTAAGGATTGACAAGAGTTCAATGGCTGAACAAATATACATTTTTTTTCTGGATCATGGTGCTATTTGTGTGATATAAAGCCCATTTTCATTTATGGGTTGAAACCCAGCTTTTGAATTGAAGTGTAGGTAACATTATTCATTTATTCTAAGAGGATCCACAGATATGACTTTACTGCTGAATTCTAATAGCTCATATTTTTATATTGTTAAGAGCATTGCTGTAAATCACGGTAGTCTCAATCATCATTTTCCATCTCACCCCAGTGAACCTTGAAAGAGGTCTATGACTGCATTAGGGCCTAACTATAATTTATCTGGATTTATTTGAGTAAATCCTCAGTGATTGTGAGTTTTAAAGCATCAAAGCATCAGGAGACGACTTATACTTGCTCAGGTGAGTGATTTTATAACTGATGAGGATCAGCTGACATTATTAAGTTCACTGTTTTAAGCTGGCACACACTCTTTGCATATTCTACAGATGTTTATACACAGAGATTATTTTGTCTTTGAAATGAAGTATTGTAGAGATCAGACATCTTTTGCTGCTAGAAACAAAAGAGAAAATAATGTTATGGTTCAAGTTGAAGTACAATCTAAATAATTGTATCATGCAAACAAAGCTGCTGGAAGAGAAACTAATTAATGCACAGACATACTAAACATCATACATTGATGTGCAAGTGTATACATTCTGTGCCGTCTGTAGTCAACACAAACAGAACTTTATGGAGTTTCTTCAACATTGAATTTAGAATTGTTTTTCTCTACATTAAAAAAGAATAAAGTGATTACAGCATCTGAGCTGTATGCTCTTGTTTGTGTCTGCTCCTGCCTGATCTGCTTAATATGATCAATTTCAGGTGACCTCCATCTGCACTGCATCAGACTGTACGTGTTCCAATACATCAACCCTGAAACAGATGTCTTCATTATTTATTGTGCTTTCAAAGGGACATTTTGCAAACACAAGGACACACACAGACACACACGGACAGACACACACACACACACACACACACACACACATATGTGACTAGCT